>JANBXA010000372.1:25152500-25752500 GCA_030556225.1 Cricetiscus sungorus | reverse complement strand
TTAAGAAACAAGTGTCTTCAACAGTTGTTAATCTCTCTCCACTCAAACTGTGGAGAGGCACTAACTGTGTCATTTAACTTTGGGCTTTGCTAGGGAGTTCTTCACTTATACGTTTACCATAAATGCTCAGCATAAACTGAGCATTTACACACGTACACATATGTATATGTATATGCATATGCACGTATGTACACTTATGACTCACTCCTGAGGAACTGGCTTATCTATTCACTGCTTAGCACTAAAAAAGAAACTTTTTCCAATTCATTATGTTTCTGACTAAACTTCTGTAAGTACAAAAATGGCCTCTACAATTCATAGGAGGGCATATAAACCATAGCTACAGAAAATCTATGAGAAAAAAGTATATACCATGTATTCATTAAACTAAATTTTAAAAGAAAAATAAAAGATAAACATGAGTCTTCAGCTTTCCATTAAGTATAATCACAGATAGAAAACCTCATTTTATTTTGTGAAGTAGAAGTCTACTGTGGGTTGCTTATATTAAGCATTATTTTATTCTTTGCCTGTATCATAATGTATGGCCTATTTTCTTTGGCTAATTAAATGTGATACTTACTTTCATGGACATAAACTGTCACTTCATCTGTATTTGAACTGAAATCCAGGATTTCCTCCAATTCCTCAGAATAAACCAGTCTTCTCATATATACTCTCTTTCCAGTGACAGTGATACTGGGAGATCACATAAGCCTAAGTATCCCTGTGGGAACTGTTGCTAAAGAAATGATCTCCATGTGCTATTAGGTGCCAAGTGACCAATTATAGTGCTCAGTTATGCTCCAGAACAAGGTAGGGAAAGATACATCAATTGAGTCAGCACAGCAGCCAATTTTGTAAAAGAAAAAGATTTTTAGTATGAGTTAATTGATGAATTTGAAATGAAGAGGAACTAGCAAGAGTCATTACCTTCAGAGGTGTAGCCACTAGTGAGTTCCCCAGATTTTTCTCTATGTTCATGTGCAAAGCTATCTTTAAACTCAGTAGGCCAAATGAAAAAAACCAAATGAAAAAAAAAAATTGTAGGCTAGAAACTTCTTAGAAAGAAGGGATATATATATATATATATATATATATATATATATATATATATATATAAATGAAATAACTTAAAAAGAACTTATAGAAAGTATCTATATGGTGTACTAAAAATAGTAGATATCATGAAATTATTCTAGCCTATAATAAAAATTATATTGATGTAATTGATATTGAGTTATGCTATGTAATTTATAGTAAAAACATCTTGTAAAGATTGGTTACATATATGACACCTCATAATCAATGGGTCCAAATTAATCATCCCTGCTCTAGTATATATAGAGAAGCCATTCATACATAAGACTAGATATATGAATATGTATATGACTATATACGAAGGCTAAGAGCCATAACATCTGAATTAGCAAAATTAAAAACAAAGATTTCTGGCGATAACAGTTTCTTCCAGTAGTACAAAATCAGCCTGGGCTACATAATGAGTTCCTGGCATGACAGATGTATAGACCAAGACTTTGTGGGGGAAAAAAAAAAACAAAGAGAGAGAGAGAATATGCAAATCATTATGCCTAAGTTTGAATAGCAGCAGTAATGGAAGAAATACTTCAGACAAATTATTTGCTTTTCTAAAATTTAAATGTTTCAGATATATAAGTACTTATATATTATTTCATATATATAAGTACTGTGTTTATATAATTTCCATAAAACCATCTCCACCTTGAATACCTTCTGTGTCAATAATGCCTACATTATTTGACACGTGAACATTGATAGGTCTCATCTGTAGATAAAAAGCTACAGTTAATCAATGTCTGCTAAGAGAGAAAGAATCAGTTTCTCAGTGGCCATGCTCGATGATAGGTGATCCAGTCCCAGGTGGTCAGTCCTGGATTGGCATCCATATGAGCAACCTTCCTTTCCTTAAGAAGAAAAAATTACACATTCACTCACATTCAAGAAATTCATTTTCTATCCTATGATGCCCACAAGCCCCTTTGTATTCTGAACATGAAAAACAACTAAATTTCCCATAGTAGTTTTTGAAAGCTAGGTTTCTATAACTATATTCTGGCAAAAGAAATGTGGACAAATTTCAGTCATCTTTTCCCTTCTCCTCTGCCAAACTATATTGGCTATGTCCTAGAGATGGTGATCATGTTCAGAGTCACCGAGCACTGCAGACATGAAGCATTCTGAGAACTTGTACTGTATCTCCACCTTGTCTATCCCTTAGTACAAAGTTTGGTAAGTCACTTAAATGGCAAACAAATACTGAAATACCAACAATTGTACACTACACTTACTAATAATGCATGTCAAGTGGAAACACCAGCCATTCGGTGAAGATAATTTATTGGTAGAAACATATAATTTGTCAGCAAGCTTTACAAAAAATATGTATCATAGATAAATATAAGAAACAGATTCTATACAAAGTGAGGATCTTCTGTACATCCCAGAGAGTTCTGGTGCAAATCTGAGATGTATAATAAAAGAAAAATAATGCCTTGGGCAAGAGAGATGGCTCAGGCATTAAGAGACCCTGTAATATTTGTAAAGGACCCAGATTCAGTTTCCAGCATTCACATGGCTTACAACCAAACCATCTACACCTCCAGTTCCAGAGGATCTCACACCCTCTCCTAGCACTGTGAGAACAAGACACACAAACAGCATTAATGTATATGCGGATAAAACATACATACCCATAACACAAAAATAATTTTTTTAAAAAATGCCTTTTAACAAAACCTCAATATAAGATATAAGAAGCACACTTTTAAGTTGTTGGCCAGGATGGTCCAAGAGACTACAAACATATATAACCTATTATTGCTGCCCTTGGTTACCCTCTAAAGGTAGAAGGTATGATCCTGTAAGACACCATGAACTTCAGAAACAAGACCCCAGAGACCCCTGAGCTGGACCTGACCTGTTTGCTCCCTCCCTGGGGACTAGCTTTCATGGTACTATAATGCACTATTTGAGCTTCCAAAGAAGGGAAGGAACCAAAAGTCCTAACACAGTCCTATGCCCATGAAGCACATCAACTTCCAGCATGGAAAGATAACCCTAAGTATACAGCAGTAGTATACATGCCTTGGCAGTAACTGAAAGCTGTCTAATTGGACTTAAGACTTGCTCAACAAGAGGGAAACCATGTCTGGTACTGGAAACCTAGCTGACTACTCAGTTTTACTGAAGTTATGGTTATTTGAGGATAATATAAAAGAACTAATTTACTATACCAGCATAATTACTAACAACAATCTATAAATATTGTTCTTATACACAAAGATATGTGTAGTATTCACCATTAATCAAGTAAACTTCTCTTTGCAACAGAGATCACCACAGAAAACTACAACCAATCAATATACAGAGTGGAAAGACAGGTTCTGCTACACACATATACAAAACACCTCAAAAACTACTGGTTAAGGAATGCTGCAGAAGAGGAAGCAGAAAAATAGAGCCAGAAGATCCAAGAATTTTCTTTGAAATGATGTTTCTACTAACATCAGAAGCTAAACCCATAAAGTGTCACCAACACAACCAACCAAATTTAAGTTACATAAGAATGATATCAATGAACATGACCAACTGGACATGGAAAAGACAATGAATCTTATAAGAAACTGAGAAAAGCTGAAAGGAGGAGAGGTATCCTTCCCTCAAGAAGAGCACACCAATTGGTTGTTCAGTGCCAAATGGTTTGCTCTACATACATACAAGTAGCATTATATGGAATGAACAGATTCTGTTTAGGGGTGTGTGTGTGTGTGTGTGTGTGTGTGTGTGTGTGTGTGTGTGTGTGTGTGAGTCCAGCCTGGGTAGTTTTGTGTCAACTTGGCACAGATAATTCCTGGCACAAGAATTATCTGAAAGGAAAGAAACTTTATTCAGAAAATACCTCCACAAGATCCAGCTGTAAGTCATTTTCTTAATTAGTGATTGATGAGTAATGGCCCAGCCCATGATGAGTGATGCTATCTCTAGGATTTTGATCCTGGGTTCTAGAAGAAAGCAGGCTGAGGAAGCTATGAGAGCAAGCTTTTAAGCAATGCTCCTCTGTGTCTTCTGCATCAGCATCTGCTTCCAGCTTCCTGCCCTGTTTGAGCTCCTGTCTCCTGACTTCTATCAGTAGTAAACAACGCTGTAGAAGTATAAGCTGAATAAATTCTATCTTTCCTAATTTTCTTGGTCATGGTGTTTCATCATTGCAACAGTAAACACACACACATGCATGCACACATGTGCGTATATATTTTTATATATACGTATATAATTTTATATACGTGTGTGTGTGCATGCATGCATATATGCATGTATTAACATTTTTAAATAGGGCAATGAGTTTAAAGATAGGGGAGGGGTATATGAGAGGGTTTAGAGAGAAGAAAGGGAAGGGAAAATTAATAATCATATTCTTTATTATTCTCTTTTTATATATTTTATTTCATTTATATTAAATTTAAAATTACATACCAATCTCCATTCCCTCTCCCTCCCATCATCACACATTCACCATCCCCCACACCCCATCCACCCCTCAGAGAGGGTGAGGTCTCCCATGGGGAATCACCCAAGTCTGTCACATCATTTGTAGCAGTACCCAGGCCCTCCTCCTGTATATAGACTGATCAAAGCAACCCTCTGTAGGGGACTGTAGTGAGATATTCACTTTGTCAGTACCTGTGGCACTGACCACGCCCATTGGGGTAGAGACAGGGGCCAATGATACCTGGGGGAACTAGGTCTGAGGATGGGCCTGGGAATGCTTTCTTGCTTGCATCATGGGGATAGAAAAGCATCTGGAGGCATCCTTGGGACCAGGAACCTGCTGGTGTTCATCTGTCTATATTGTAAGTTATTTATAAACATCTAGTCAGCCCATTTGTTTCTCCAGATTCTTATTAAAACTCAATAATGAATGGGTTCCAAAAAGCCAGTTTATGAACTAGGGATAGACAGTATTCCCACTGCTGGCAGCCCACAAACTTCCCAAGCCCCCCTCCCCCAGCTGTCACCTGCATTTAGGGAGCCTAGTTCAGCCCTATGCAGGTTCCACAGCTCTAGGTCCAGACCAGTAAGCTTCCACTTGCTGGGGGTTAGCTGTCACTGTGGGTTTTCCTAACATAGTCTTGACCCCTTTGCTCATATTACAGATCCTCCCTCTCTTCATCTGGACTCTATGATTTTGGTCCAATGCTTAGCTGTGGATCTCTGCATCTGCCACTATCAGTTACTGGATGATGGCTCGGTGATGACAATTAAGGTAGCTATCAATCTGATTATAAGGAAAAGGAAGTTAATGTGCCCTCTCACTATTGTTTGAATTCTTCATTGTGATCATCCTTGTGAATTCCCAGGAATTTCCCTAGTGCCAGGTTTTCTTCTTAACTCCATAATGGCTCCCTCTACCAAGGTATCTCTTTCCTTGCTCTCCCTCTCTGCCTCTTCCCAAAGTCAACCCTTCAGATCTCTCATACCATTTCTCCACTCTCTCCTACCACCTTCCTCCCACCCCTGTGTTCCCAATTTACTGAGGAGATCTTCTCCATTTACCCTTGCAGGGGGGAGGTCAGAGGTCTATGTATGTCTCTCTTAGGGTCCTCCTTGTTTCCTGGCTTCTCTGGGGTTGTAGATTATAGGCTGGTTATCCTTTGATTTATATCTAATATCTACTTATGAATGAGCACATACTGTTTGTCTTTTTGTGTCTGGGTTACCTCACTCAGGATGGTTTCCACTGAGAGCTCCATCTATTTGCCTTGGAATTTCAAAATGTCATTGTCTTTTATTGCTGAGTAGTACTTCATTTTGTATATGTACCATATTTTCTTTATCCATTCTTTGGTTGAGGGTCATATATATAGGTTGCTTCCCGGTTCTGGCTTTTACAAATAATGTTGCTATGAACATAGTTTAACAAATGTCTTTGTTGTATGAATGTGCATACTTTGGGTCTATGTGCAAGGGTGGTATTACTGGATCTTGAGATAGATTGATTCCCAATTTCCTGAGACATTGTCATTCTGATTTCCTCAGTTGTTGTACAAGTTTACACTCCCACCAGCAATGGAGGAGTATTCTCTTTACTCTACATCCTCTCTGGCATAGGCTTTCATTAGTGCTTTTGATTTAGCCACTCTGAAAGGTGTAAGATGGTATGTCAGAATTGTTTATTTGCATTTATAAGATGGCTAAGGATGTTGAGCAATTCCTTAAGTGCCTTTCAGCCATTTGAGATTCCACTGCTGAGAATTCTCTATTTAGATCTGTGCCCCATTTTTAAATTGTAGTACTTGCTATTTTGGTGTCTAGTTTCTTGAGTTATTTTTGTATTCTGGAAATCAGCACTCTTTCAGATGTGGGGTTGGTGAAAATCTTTTAAATTTTATAGGCTGCCATTTTGTCTTGTCAACTGTGATTCTCAATCAAATGACTTTTTAAATAAAGGGAGGTAAAAGTTGAATTTCAGAAAGAATAGCCATCAAGTAGAATTTTGAAGGATGTTCATCTTTTACTTTCTATGAATTTCAGCATAATTTGGAATTATGCTGAGGCACAGAATGATATAGTATTTATGTAGCTGAAATAAAATTTTGCCTTGGCAATATTAGAAGGAAAGAAAGGAAGAAAGAAAGGAGAAGGGAGAGAGAAGGAAGGAAGAAAGAAAGGAAGGAAGGAAGGAAGGAAGGAAGGAAGGAAGGAAGGCAGGAAGGAAAAGAAAAACTATGTCCACTGGGGGCCATATCAATGTGAGTGGTCTGCAATTCCACCTGAAGCCATGTTGATGTCTAGGTCCCTGCTGCTGCTGAGGCCCGTGTATAGGTCTATGGTCCTAGAGTAGCCAGGTTTTGTGTTGGTGTCTATGGTACATATTACTACTTAAGGCCATGAAGATATCATTGACTTATGCTTCTGACTGAAGCCATATTGATGTCCATGGGCCCTGTGACACTTAGGGCCATATTAATTTCAGTGGCCACCTAAGATCATGTTGATGTCCTTTGTCTGTGCTGCTGCCAAGGGTTAGTATGATGTATATAGCCTCATCATCATCAGAGGTTCCTGTTGATGTCCATGATAAATACTGTCACTAGAGATGAAGCTGAGATTTGTGACATGTGCTGACAAGGAGCTTGTGTATGTCCGTGGTACATGCTGTCACCAGAAACCATCTGCAAGTTCATGATCCAAGTTCCCACTGACTGTAAAGGACAAGGAAGATATTTTTCTTGTCACTGATGACAACAGTTGAGGAAGAGGGGCATAGAAGGCTTTTGTGGCAACCCCTATCTCCACCTCTATAGAAGTAGCAACTTAGACAGAAAGCCATCAAAGAAAATTCTTAAAATTTGTCATAAGGATTCTGAATAGTAACTCTCCACAATTAATGGCTTCTGCAGGGGTGGGGGTTGCAAGGTAGTACAGGTGGGGATGGACCCTGTTTTCTTTTAAGGGGCTGGCCACTGAGATTATGAGCATGCTTCAGTGACTATATGGGTAACAAAGATTGGACTTGTTTTTTTTCTTTCTTTCTTTTGGGGATGGCGTAGGAGAGGTCACAGGGGTGAAGGGAGCAGACCTGAGAGGACCAGGAAGCAAATGTACTTGAGGTTCATGACATAAATTCCCAAATAATAAAAATATTATGAAAAAACTAACATATGACATTATTTTATTTTGGAACACTAAGTATAGTCCAGCTTCAGGTCAGTAGGCAAAGATCCTTTCCTGGAGAATTCTTGCCATCTTGTGGTGATGAGTAAGCAATGTCTGTGGTCAGCATCTCCATCTCCATGATGGACAAGGAGCTGCATCTTGTAATACTTGAGTTCTGTTCATACACATCTCTATAACCAAGCATCTCCCACCTTGTACCATTTATTATGTTGCAAAATCTGCATGTGATTGAAACTTGCCATGTATGACAGCAGAACTATATATAAAGTCAAAGGAAGCTGAGTCCCCTGTTTTTATTCCCTGCCCTAACACAATGCCATGCTTAGCAAGACAGTACTTCTTGAACATTTATTGAGTTGTTATTTATGAATTAATCAATATTCAGATCATCAAAAAAAGCAAACTGTTAAAGTCTGTATTCAGTGCTCCCCATTTTATTGGTGTGTCCTAAAATGTATTCAGATGTGTCCTTGCTAAAGAATTTAAAGAAATAATTGTGAATACTCTTAAAGACATTCACTGTTAGGGAAGCTGGAGACCTGAGCTATAATGATTTATCATTTCTTTTTTAAAAAAATTGTTTACTTACATTACTGATATAGTCATTATAAACATATTTTAATTTTATTTTGATATTTTAAATTAAAATAGAACTATATTACTTCATTCTTTTCTGCCTTCCAGTTCCTCACAATTATGCTCCCTCAAATCCCTCCATTTTGCCCTCTGTCTCAAGTTGATAGACTTTTTAAAATTAAATTTATTTATTTATTTTACATCTGTGGAGATGCTTACCACAGACATTGCTTACTCATCAACTGCAGTTTCCCCTCCCACATCCTTTTTTCACCCTCACACCCCAGAATCGGCTCCTCATCTGTTTCAGTGCAGAAAGGGACCAACATTCCATGGGTATCAAAAATACAAATAACATATTTTGTTGTTGTTATTATCATATTTGATATAAACACATGTCTGTCTGTCTGTGTGTCTGTATCTGTGTATGAATAAGCATACACTCTTCATTAAACTTTCAATGACTGGTTTCATCTCTAGGAGAATCTAATTCTCCTCCTCCTAGAAGTCATTAATTTTCCATAGTTCTTTGACCAAGGTTGGGACTATGTGAAATTTCCCCCATTCCACATTAATATATCTGTTGATACTTCCACTGCTCCAGTATTGTTTGTGCCAATATTTATAGGAGAGGCTGTTTCACAGCAAGCTTCTGGTATTCTGGACTGTCCTCATCATCTTCTAAGATGTTCCCTAAGCAGTAGCTATGATGGAGCTATGTCTGATTTATCTAGTTCTGGTTTCTGTGGTGGTCTTCATTTGCTGTAAAGTGAATCTTCTTTGATAACAGTGATAACAATACTTCTCTATGGGTATAAAGATAAGATTCAAATGTAATAAATAATTAGAGTCCTCTACCAAAGTGCTGAGTACAATTTATCCTTTTTTATTAAATGTATTTTTTTTAATTTTTTTTCACATTCCAACCAAAGTTCTTTCTCCTACCCCTCATCCCTCCCCCCTTCCATCCCTCCTCACCCCTGCTCCCCCCAGCCTACCTCCAACAGATAAGGGCTCCCATGGTGAGTCTACAAAGTCTGGCACATTAAGTTGGGGAAAGACCAAGCTCCTCTCCCTTGTGTTAAGGCTGAGCAAGGCATTCTCTCATAGGAAATGAGCTCCAACAAGCTAGTTCATGCACCAGGGATAGATATGTGGGAGTACATTCTATTCTAAACTCCATGATCTCACTAGCCTAGAAAATGTGGCTACCATGCAAGATTTCCCTCCTGTTAAATGTGCCTTAAAACCAATTAGACAACAGCATATGATTGCTACATTTTGCATCTTTATGCATAACTTTTCATGCTAATCATTGTTGTTCATAGGTGTTGTCCATAGGTTCATAGATATTGTGGCTGGTTAAGACTTTAATTGCTTCCTTCCTTTGTTCATAGTAATTTGTGGTACAAAGAAAGCTATTCCAAAGTAAAGAGGCTTTCAGGTAACATCTAGCTGTAGAAACAAGTTATATGTCCTAAGTATATTGTGTCTTCAGCAATAAGATCCTACCATCAACCCTGGAGAAGCAACCACAGTATGCATGGGTAATACTGTTTTTAGAGTCACTAGGACTACCTTGACCAAGCCTTCAAAGGGAATTTTCTTATGTGTGGTACTATGGTTTTGTTAGTCAATGGTTCTTGTGGGGAATACTGTCAGCCCAAATAGTTTAACTTCCTTTAAAATTGCATGTGTGGGGGGGGGGAGGGGCGTTGGGTTTCTATTACTGTGATGAAACATCATGACAAGAATACCACTGTCACACTTCACTAAAACAGAAAAATACTCCGAATTTATATGAAATCACAAGACTTCAGGATCAGAATAGTCTTAACCCAAACTACATCAGAATCAGAATAGTCTTAACCCAAACTAATTTATCAAGCAATAGTGACAAAAAGAGTAAAAAACACTACCCTTAAAATAAACCCATAGGCAAATAAAATAACTTATACAACCAAGAACTAGATACAGCCTACTACTCAACAAATGTAGACATACTTTTTAATGAATGGCATAGTTACATGGAGATATATATTAGACAATATACTCACATTATCCAACAATCAACACCCAGTAGATAAAGATATAACTCTAAGAATCAAACTATGGAACTACTAGATTTAGAGAAATGTTCAGTGGTTTACACAGGTCAGGATATTTTCAGAATATTTGTATATAAAATTGGTAACAAAACCAAAAGTGGACTGATGGAGTATGCCAAATTAAAAGGGATAAACTACAGAATGGAAGAAAATATTTCTAAGCTATGTATCTGAAAGAACTTCGTAGCTTCCTGTTTCTACTTTGGCCCTGGAAGCATTACAATACCGAGACTCTTCATTTCTGAATCTCCAATGAATTAAACTAAATGTGGCTTTGATAAGTGTATTTATACACAATGACTTTTCAAGCACAAGAAATAAAGTGTGTTTATGCATATAAATATCTAAATGTATTTTAAACCTATATCTTTTAGTTTTATAGCAAACCTTTCTCAGAGTAAAGATCTACATAAATTTGGAAATAATCATGTGGATAAAAATGAAAAAAGAATAGAAGAGGGCCAACAAGTATCTATTCCCTTGAGAGAATAAAGTTGTTTCCTCCACTTATTGGCCTCATCAGGAAATAATGATTCTCATGTCAAGTAATCTCCTCACTGCCATATCAAGAGCTTCAAAGTTATCATAATATAGTTTTTATATTTAATATGCTAAGTCCTTCAGAAAAAATATGTTAATCATAAAATGTTTGCTACTCTTTACAATTTAAAGTCTATTTCAGCTCATTTTTCTTTCCTCCCTCCTATCTTTTCTCCATTCCTTTCCTTTCTTCTGCCCTAATGTATTTTTCATTCTTTTTCTTCATGCCTTTTTTACCCTTCCTTTTTGAGCACAAGTCATGTTCCTCTAAAACATCATAAAACTCAGATCCTAGATCAGTTTATGGTTGTAACTTAATCTATGTAGACATAATTCCCTATTTGTTATTTTTTTGTTCCAAAATTTAACAAAGAAAAGGAGTATTGTGGATCATATGTAGTGTACTTTTCTAGTCAAGTGTTTTCATGACTAGATAAAACTTTTCATGACATTGGAGCCAGAACTACCATACTTAACACTCCAGAGAAACCATTAACTTAAACTCTTTTACTAGTATAGGACTGGGTCTCCAAAGGCAAACAATTGCTGCAGATCTTTCTAACAAGATGCCTTGAGCATCATTAATATTTATTGGGTGCTCAGAGACAAACAATTACCAAACTTAATAAATGATCTGTCACACTCTTAAACAAGTTTCAGAGGAACCAATTAATCAGAGAAATTTTAAGTTGGAAAACTTCCTGGGTGTTAATTGGTTTTCTGCTCTAATGTCATCTCCAAGGACTTGGCATATAGCAAAGAGGTCACATTTACAATGACAGGCAGATTGATGAAAGGTGGAAGGGACAATCTGCAACATTGTTGTTCATTAACTTTCATCATGTCATCTTGGCCTTTGATTCTTCACTTCAAACAAACAAAAACAAAACAGAAGTAATACATTAAATTCCATAATAACTAGCAGATCAAATGATAAAAACTGAAAACTGTAGAAGAAAATGCAATTCATATCTTTATGTGAAGAACAGATACACTGAAACACCACCTATTGATCTGGAGCAATTATTTACAAGTTGAAAATTCTCATTCCTTTAGTGTAAAAGGAAGTTAGCTATGGAGATCATCAGTGAAGATTTGCACAAGATGATGTACCGAGGGTGTGAATGGTACATAGAATCCAATACATTTACACAGTCATCACTGTGTAGCTTCCTTTCTCCTTCTCATCCCTAGGCCTTTTCCCAGCTTTTTTTCAGCTTCTAGATCAAGTGTCCCTGGTCAATTCTAATTGATTGACTCTAAACTAAGAAGCTCTCCGTTTGGCCTTTTCCTCAAGGCCAAGAGGAAAATGAAGCCCTCCAATTTCACTGTTGTAGAATTAATAAACTAATATTCAAATTATCAGTCAAAACTACATATCTAAAGGTTTGAGAGATGACTCAATTTAAAATGCTTATTGTACAAATATGAGAACTTGTGTTGGATCCTCAGCACACACTAAAAGCTAGGTCCTGCTACACATGTCTATAATTCAAGAGTGATGGAGTGAACATAGAAAGATTCCTGCGGCTTGCTGATTAGTCATTATAGCTCAGAGACTAAATCCAAAATTAAGGTGGAAGCTGATAGATGAAAACACCCAGTTTTATATGTAATCTACATATACATGTACAAGAGAGCACACAACCTAAGCACACACTATTACTTATCTAATTTTCCTTTCCATAAGATAGAGTCAAATAAATTTTGTTAGACATGGTGGCAAAAAGAAACTAATGAAGACAGTCAATTACAAGTATGTTTTCAGCAGCATTTGAGTAATTCATTTGTGCTATAGTTAATATATTTAGGTCAAAAAATCCTGCTCCTAGAATTAATTGTTGCAAGGTTAGACCTACTTCAGCAAGCAACAGTAGAGTCAGTCTTTACAAACATATTAAATCCATTGTTTATATCGGCAGCTCAAAGAATCAATCCTCAGCAACCAACAAAAAAAAATGATTGGAGAAAATTATTGTATACCAACAGAATCAGAGATGGGAGGCAATACAAAGGCTGCCAAGTTGGACAGATGTTCAGCCTCAAATTTTGCAAAGTCTGCAATCCAAATCTCTCCATATAAGTGTACCTCTCACCCTGTGTTAGAAGATGGAGACTATTACAGAAATTTGCAACTAATAAAAATATAGAGAAAAACTGAGTAGGGGGTCCAATATTCATGATAAATCTACAACACAACCCTTACACCTAAGGTTCAGGGCTATTGTAAGAATGGAATGACTGTAAGAGCCAGAGGAATATCTTCTGGGATATTGTGTTTTCTAGACATTACAAGGATTCTACTATATCTATGAAATTTCAACAACATGGTCCCTGTATAAGACTTGCATAATGACAACACCAGTTGCTATGCCAATATAGATGAAAGGAGTCTCACAGGGCTCTACTTCTAGATGAAGAGCCTTAGGCAAAAAGGGTTGCTGAGAAGGAGATTCAGTTTTCTGCATATCTGAAGCCCGTGGTAGCTTATCCAATCCCAAGTGGTCACCTTGAGATTTTGAGCTGTACTAAATGGAATGTATAATATTTATTATATAATAATTACATATTAAGGGCTTAATAATAATAATTAAGATATAATTGACATAGATATGAATGTAATAATAAGAAGAAAAAAGTCAAGAATTTGAGAGGGATTAAAGGACACAAAGAAGTTGGGGGAAGGGATAGAAATTATGTAAATACAATACTCATGTACAAAATAATCAGAAAATAAGGTTTAAATGTAAAAGGATATATACATCAAAAGAGGAAAGAGCAGGCAGAAATGACATAATTATATTATAACCTCAAAAGCTACTTAACTAGGCTCTCTAAATGTGGGTGACAGTTATGTTGCTTGATCTGTTGTGGGTAGGGCTGGCAATGGAACCAGAAACTATCCCTGGTACATGAACCAAGCTTACGTTGTACAGGGGAAGGGGCTTGGTCTTGCCTCAACTTGGTATACTTGAGTTTGACTCTCCAAAGAAGGCCTTACCCCCTCTAAGGACTAGATGGGTAGTGAGAAGAGAGGAGGTGGGGGTGGGAGAAAGGGAAGGAGGTGGGGTTAGTATCTGAAATGAAAAAAACTTAGGTAAAAAAAGAAACTAGAAAAAAATATTTTAAAAGATATTATTTTACAAGTTTCACAAAATAAATGTTTATGTGGCAATCCTAGGAGAAAGAGAAGAGGAGGAGAGGAAAACATGTGGGACCAGGAAGATTGAGTCAGAGGATGAATAGACAAGAGTAAAAACAGAGGGGGGGAATACCTTAACAGAGGGAATTATTACAGGTTTGAAGAGAAAACTGACCCTAGAGATATGTCCAGAGACCTACAAGGATGACCACAACTAACAACCTGAGCACCAGTGGAAAGGCTACATTCAATGTCCCTCCCTGATAATGAGATTGATAACTAACTTATATGCCATCATATAAACAGAAGCAAACACCCACAGTTAAACACTGAGCTGAACTCCTGGAATCCAGTTGCAGAGAGGGAGCAGTGATGAGCAAAGATGTCAAGACTAGGCTACAGAAACCCACAGGGACAGCTGACGTCAACAAGGGAGACAGATAGCTGGGAAACCAGCATTTGCTCAACTCAGACCTCCTGAACATGGGTTTCAGTTAGAAGGCCTGGGTAGTCTAAGGGACCTCTGACAACCAGGATGTATCCCTGGAGCACTAAAGGACTTTCAGAGCACATTCCTTATGGAGGGATACTCCCTTATCCTAGAGACAGGAGGGAGGGCCCAGTCCCTACTCCAAATGACTTGACAGATTTTGATGATTCCTCCTGGAAGGAATCACCTTCCCTGTGGATGGAGTGGGGTGGGGATTGGGATGGAAGGGGGAGTTGGGGGGCATGGGATGTAGAGGGAACTGGGGTTCATATGTAAAATAAGGAAAAATTATATATATATATACATATATATATATGTGTGTGTGTGTGTGTGTGTGTGTGTGTGTGTGTGTGTGTTACACCTAAGCTATCAGCCAAGCTTTCATAATTAAGAAAAGAAATTAAATATTCTTTTTTGAACTTATATTGAAATATATACCCAAAATTTGTAATGCTGAACACCAAAGGTCACCATAAATTTTTGACATTATAATAAAGTGTTTACTATATACTCTACCCTCCCTTTTGACAATAAACTCAATGTCTTATATACATTATCTTTGACAAACTATTTATAGGGGTCTATGAAATGTAAATGTTCTTTAAGTACTTCTAATATATGAATAATGATCTTTTAAAGCTATGTATAGTTTGAAATTATAAATGTCCCTGTTTTCATTGTATTATATAAAAAAGAATGGAATAATTCAAATGTCCACAATTTTCTGCTTGGGTAATTCAACAAGTTTCCTAGGTTTTTTTGAGTAATTGTTTTTGTGATATTCAAAGCATAAAATTAAAACTTTAAGGTGACATTTTAATTCTTGGCATGTTTGATGGGAGATGTCATTCTGTAAATATGTTTCTCATATTGGTCAATGAACAAAGCACTGTTGGCCAATAGGAAATCAAAATAGGCAAGACTAGGAGACTAGGAGGAGAGAGGAAGAAGTAAGGAGGAGATTCAAGATGGAGGACGGAGAGAGCAGAACATCAGCTCTTCTCTCTGGTAAGATGAGACCACGTGGAAATACTTAGATTAATAGAAATGGCTTAATATTTAAGACAGAGCTAGCAAATAAGAAACAAGTATCTGGCCAACAGCATTTATATCAAATACAGTGTCTCTGTGTGTTCAGGGCTGGAGCGACTGTGGGACTAGACTGGCAGGGAAAACCTACTCATAACACATGTTTACTCCATATCCAATCTAAGATAGTTTGTGTCATTTTAGGAGGAAGTTGAGGTTACATATTAATGAATGGATTTACAACCAATATTCTCCTAATAATGGATAGAATTCTGAAGAAAAATAAAACTTGTCTAGAATATTGCCATTTCTGTTCTAAAATCTAAAATAAATGACCTGTGGAAGCAAAATCAAATCTCTAATTCAAACTTTTTAAATTGAATTTTTTGTTATATTAAAAAAATTAATTGTATGTCACATTTTATTTTAAATAAATTAATAGTATGTCACATTTTATTTTATTTTACAGAATTTTTAAAATTCATTTTTAAAGTGGTGTGTGTGTGTGTGTGTGTGTGTGTGTGTGTGTGTGTGTGTATGATAGCACCTGGGCATAAGAGTAAGACTTGCGAGAATGAGTTCCTTTCTTTGAGCATGTGTGTTCTAGGGACCAAAATTAAGGTGTCAAGCTTGACATCCAGCACTTTTAGAAGTAAACCACCTCACAGCATTATTTATAATAACCAGAACCTGGAACAATCTAAATGCCCCTCAACTGAAGAATGGATGGAGGAAGTGTGGTACATTTACACAATGAAGTAATACTCATGGGATAAAAAAAACAATGGAACCTTAAAATTCACAGGCAAATGGAAGGAACTAGGAGAAACCATCCTGAGTGAGATAACTCAGTCAGAAAAAGACAAACATGGTATGTACTTTCTCATACATGGATGTTAGATATAGAGCAAAGGATTACCAGTCTACAATCTACACCAACAGGAAAGCTAGGAAACAAGGAGGACTCTTAAGAGAGGCATACATGGTCCCCTGGAGAAGGGTCAAGGGACAAGATCTACCATGCAAATTGGGAGCATGGGGGGAGGGGAGAGTTAGGAGGAGCAGAAAAATTGAGTCAGGGAAAGAATACTGGAGAGCAAAATAATAGAAAAAAAAAAAAAAGATCCCAAGATACCATAATAGAGGGAGCCATTATAGGTTTTAAGAGAAATCTTGCACTAGGGAAAGGTTCAGAGATCTACAAGGATGACCCCAACTAACAATCTAAGCAGTAGGGAAGAAGCTACCTTAAATACCCTTCCCTGATTATGATTGATGACTACCTTATATGTCATCCTAGAGCCTTCAGTTAGTAGCTGATGGAAACAGAAGCAGATACCACAGCTAAACACTGAGCTGAACTTTTGGAATCCAGTTGCAGACAGGGAGGAGTGATGAGCAAAGGGGACAAGATCAGGCTGGAGAAACCCATTGAAACTTCTGACCTGAATAAGGGGGAGCTCATGGACTCCAGTCTGATAGTTGGGAAACCAGCATAGGACCAACCTAGATTCCCTGCATGTGGTGTTATCTGGGAGGACTGAACAGTCCTTTGGTAGTGGATCAGTATTTATCCCTAATATAGGGATGGACTTTAGGAACCTATTCCAAATAGAGGGATACTCCCTCAGCCTAGACACATGACAGGGGGCCTGGGCCCCACTACAAATGACATATCAAACTTTGAGTACTTCCCATGAAAAGCCTCACCCTCCATTGGAAGCAGAAAGGAGATGGGATGGGAGTTGGTGGGGGAAACAAGGGAGGACAGAGGGTGAGGGAACTGGAATTGATGTAAAACAAGCTTGTTTCAAATTTAAATATATATATATATATGTATATATATATAATAAGTTATCTTACTATATATATATATATATATATATATATATATATATATAATAAGCTATCTTACTAGCCCCAAAGCACACTTTTCAATTAATGATATGACCTATCAATTCAAATTTAGACAGTCTACTTCTTTCTAATTATCCAAAGAGATGTTCAAATATCAAAACTGTCCTTCATTATTTTATCACCTCATCTGAATCTATCAGGACACACCTGGTGGAAAATTATAGGAAACCAAGATTAGAGAAGAAGTAAAAAGCCACTAATGTGTAAGTAATAAACAAGTGAAGTTCATTTTTCTTTAATGTAATTATTAGCAAGATAAGATATAAATTCAGTTCTACTTAATTTAAAATCAAGCAAGGTAAAAGTTGATTTCCTAACTTTATAGACCTTACTTGAAGGTATTACCAAGCCTAAATTCTCTATTCTTTTTTGTTCTTTTCTATTTTACAGAAGGTGGTCAGTAATAGGAATGTTGAAGTATTAATATAATTCAGTTTTTTATTACATCAATCCTACTCCTAAGCAGTTTAGTTGTATATGATTATAAAGGTGACTTCTTGTACCATTGAGAGAATTTTTGTAGATAACCAGAGATGTAAAAAACACATTTTATAAAAATGAACTTAAACTAACAGAAGCATTATGAAAATGTGTTATGAGTAGTTTTCCCCTCCAACCTGGTCCCACTGCTGCATCAGCACCAAATAACACACAGAGACACTGTCTGTATTAGATGTAATGCTGTTGGTCTGTAACTAGCATTTCTTATTGGCTAGCTCTGTCTTAAATATTAACCCATTTCTATCAATCTAAGTATTTCCACGTCATCTTATCTTATTGGAGAGAGGGTAGGGACCACTGTTCTCTCAAGTCTCTACATTGTGAATCTCCTCCTACCTCTCCCTGAATCTTCCTTGTCTCCCAGTTCCACCTATCTTGCTTTCTTATTGGCCAACAGTGCTTTATTCATTAAAGAGAAATAAACATATTACAGAATGACATCTCCCATCAAAAAATGTCCAATTGTAAGTTGTCAACCTTTTGCCAGAGTAGTGTTTTGGTTTCTTTCTTAGCAATCAGTAACAAATTAGCTATGAAAATGTGCTTTCCTTTTTGGCCCTTCCAATTGGTAGACTCCAGATCTGTGGGTCAATTGGGGAGTTTCTCTTTGCCATCCATATACCTCAAATGATTTCAAATATTGTGGTTTTCCCCTATAACTTCAGACTCACAATTAATGTAATGGCGGATCTGTAGATTCTCATGCAGGGAGCACTGGTCTACAGCAGGTTTCTCATAAAAGAATATCTGATTTTAGAAGGATAACAATTTTTAAATTTACTTCTTCTCTCTGTCTGTCTGTCTGCCTACCTCTCTTATCTATCTCTACGTCATTCTCTGTGTTTTTTCTCTCTGTGTTTATCTCTATGTCTACCTCTCTATCTCCCTATCCTACCCCTATCTCTATCCATCTCTCTCTTTGAGACAAGGTCTCATGTAGTCAAAACTGGTCTAAAATTCTCAATGTAGCCGAAGATGGCTTTATACTTCTGCTCCTCTTTTTTCTACTTTCTAAGTGCTGGGATTGTAAGTGTATGCCACCACCATGGGCTTATGTGGTTCTGGGACTTGAACCAGAGCTTCACCCATTGTAGTTAAGCACTTTACCAACTGAGCTACATCCTTAATCAAACATTACATTTTTAGTTGGGACAATTTAATCTAAGTTAATATAAAATATTTTACTGAAAACTTTTATTAGTTCTCTTTTTCCTGTCTGGGAAGAATACATAACAAAAGCAATTTAAGAAAGGAAGGTTGGGGATTTGGTTTTGTTTTTGCTTTTCCTCTGCTCATGGTTTTATGGTACAGTTTATAATGACAGTAAAACCATGATTGCTGGAAATGGTGCAACATCCACAGGAAACGGAGAAATGAGTTTGCATATTCAGTTCATTTTCTCCTGTTTTTTCAGTTCAGGACCCTAGCCCGTGAAATGATGCTCCTAACATTCAGGTAGGTGTAGTGGGATATTCACTTTGTCTGCTTCTGTAGCGCTGACCACACCCATTGAGTGGTGGAGCCAGGGGCGGAAGTGACCTGTGGAACTAGGTCTTAGTGGAGGCAGGAAACGCCTCCTTTCTGGCAGGAAGCGGTGAGAGGAATATCCGGTTCCAACTGCTGTGTTCATCTGTCTGTGTTGTGAGTTGTTTCTCCCTTAATAAACATCTATTCGGCCTATTTGTTTATCCTGACCCTTATTAAACCTCAATAGGTAGGGTCTTCCTGAAACATCATAGATGCATCCAATGCTGTGTCTTCCAGAAGATTCTAGATCTGATGACAAAGGTGGCAAAGATTAACAACCACTGAAACAGGTAAGAAAAACTTCTAAATTAATAAACAGGCCACAAAAGATCCATTAGTATTAAACATTAGACTTATAAAGGACTTAGTAACAATGTTCTATCTAAACAAATGTTAGAACCAAACTGATGACATTGACATAGAAAATAAGACTGAATAAAATACATACCACTCTACTACTTATTTCTTAGTTCAACACAAATGTAAAGGACACATGGTGACAGGAGAGTAATGATTGAAAACTGAGACGAGTATGATTTGAGATCTAAAGGCTTTTGTTTTGTTTTGTTTCCAGCCAGTGTCACAAAGCCAGTGACACCTACGAACCCCAGGCTCTTTGTCTCTGGGAAGAGGACGGTACTAACTTTACAGTGTCATCTTGAAGCAACATTATTTTTACAGTTATTACAACAACACCTCTTATAGCTTTTTTTCTTATATATTCTCATGCTGAAAGTGTATTTTAAGAGTTTAACATGTGACAGTATTTTAAATTTTACATTATGTATTTAGCATAATGAACATAGATTTATTAAAGAAAAGTGAGAAAGATCTATCAACAGCAACAGTGCCACCAAGGGATGAAGGCCCACAACCTCCATTTTTGCTAAATGAGCATTGCCCTACATAAAGGAAAAAGGTTTCTTTTAGGGTATTTTAAAGTTCCTGAACAATAAAGTAAAACTGAAAAACTAGAAAAACAAAATAAATATTCTAATACTCAACTGTAGGAAGAGCAATGAAAGCAACAACAAACATTTTTTGTGTACTTTAGTAGTAAAGGATGGACTAGGAAAGATAATTGGGCTGTTTTATCTGTTATTTTTCTGAGGAGCACAGGCATGAAAGAATGTCTAATGAGTCAGAGTTAAGCTGAGTGTTTCTAGGATAACCAAGATCTGTTTCATGTCACAGGAAACCCTTCACCCTCTATTATTATTAGTCCTATAACCAAAATGTAGGAATGTCAAAACCTATCAGTGAGAATTAATTGTTTATGGGACAATGAAATTCTTTAAGCCAATTAAAGTGCTGGCTTTTCCCTACAGAATCAATGCACGCAGACACATGATAAGCTTTTCTTGATCTCTCAGCCTGCACAAATCCATTCGCTGTCTTTGGAAGATTTCTTCAAGGCTGTCATCTACCTAATGCTATACATAAGAACAAATAGAAGCATTATCAGGACATTTTACGTGTGGTTTCTGTGCTGATTCTGCCATCTAATGGCCAGAGCAGCAATAACATAGAAAGAAATGTCAATTTCACAAGAAACATAGAAAGGCCTTTCTTTATTGAACACATATTTCCCAGCAGGTGATTACTTAGGAGATACAGGGAGGGAAAAAAGAGGGTTCCTCATTACTTCTGTGAAATGTATCATGTCACAAATCCCCCATTATAAACAAGGTTTGACTTTCATATTCTAAAATACATCTAAAATTAAGTTGGTAAAAATTCAGGATATAAAGTTATTTCCAAAGAATATTTATTAAGCTAAAGTCAAAAGAACATCACAGATCATGGATACAGGAAGTTTGTAAGAGCTAGAAGATCAGGCTCCCATAATCCAAAATGATCATACAAGGTCCAGCCAATAGTCCACACTCTGAATAATCAAAATATGTCAGAGATGGAAAGATTAACATGAAAATTTAGGATTTCCCAGAAACACTCACAAATCTTTCACTGGAGTATCATTGGTTAGCACTTCATCACATGGCAACAGCTAAAGGAGACTAGGGAAAAAATTCCATTCACCTTCCACTAAAGATTTGTCGTTGGTTAGTATTGATCACATTGTAACAGTCTAAACTTAAAGGGAGATTAGAAAATGTAGTCAAGCATCCTGGGTGCAGGTACCTAGATTTTTAGCTAAAATTGACATTTCAAGTGAAAATTATAATTATGGAAGTTGGAATTCTTCTGCAGATATTTATACCACAGAGTTGAATCTAGTACAATTGGCTTCTTTCTTTCTTAGTCATTCTGGTTATAACCTTATTATCATGATAGTACAGCCTATAAGGGCAGTGTCCCCACAAACACACCCATACATTTGAGAATGAACAGAATCTAAGACCTTGCTTGTTTCTTCTTTGTGTGTGTGTCACCTTCACAGTTTCCCATGGATGCCAGGATCAAAACGTCCTGTGAGTAAAGTGAGCTAACATTGTGGGATCAGCCATAGTGGAGACTTGGAGTAACCCAAGAGCCTTACTGGTTGAATCAGCCATGCTCCAACTTATTCCAAAGGTATACCACACCACTTCAGTCATGCAGGTTAACACGAGTTTTAAGCTGAGCCCCATTGCCCCAGTAACCAGTGTGGGAATATGATTTGCTATTGGTCCAGTTACCAAAGAAGCCTTTGTTTTGTTTTGTTTTGTTTTGTTTTGTTTTATTTGAGGGTTTTACTTAAATATCATTGTATATTTTCTCATTTAAATCATAGAAAAATATAGTTGATATATGAATGTAATTCACAACAACAAACTCTGTAATGAGAAATTCAATTGCCTGGTCTTGCCCTCATTTTCTTATCACTCCTCCCTTTCTGCATCTGGATTCCAGGAGTTCAGCTCAGTGTTTAACTGTGATGTCTGCTTCTGTTTCCATCAGCTATTAGATGAGGGCTCTATGATGGCAGATAAGTAAGTCAAACCCACAGAGACAGCTGAACTGAACAAGGGGGAGCTAATGGACCCCCAGACTAATAGCTGGAAAACCAGCATTGGACCAACTCAGACCCCCTAAACATGGGTCTCAGTTAGAAGGCGTGGGTAGTCTAAGGGATCTCTGACAGTGGAACCAGCATGTATCTCTAGTGTACTAAAGGACTTTGGGAGCACATTCTCCATGGAGGGATACTCCCTTAACCTAGAGGCAGGAGGGAGGGCCTAGTCCCTACTCCAAATGTCAAATTTTGTTGATCCCTCCTGGAAGGCATCACCCTCCATGTGTAGTGGGGGGGTTGGGTGTGATGGGAGGGTGGTCAGGGGGAATGGCATGAAAGGGAAGGAGAGAGAACTGGGATAGATATTTAAAATAAATAATAATAACAACAACAACAACAACAATAATAATAATAATAATAATAATAATAATAATAATAATAATGAAAGAAGTTCAATTGTCACCACTCAAAGCAGACAAGGATATATTATCTAGAACCCTCATTTGGTGCAGATATTTAGGGAGGAAGAGTGTGCTTTAGTCACAATGGACTACAGAGTCCTGAAAGAAGAATGCAGATTGCTGGATATAAATAGTTATTTTTCTTACCCAATGAAAAAATAGAAATGGTGCCAAAAGTGGCAATAATGCAAATCCTGTCTGAAAAGCTATTCCTTTGCCTGTGACTCAGAAACATCACTGAGTAGGTTGGAATCATGGAAACATTTCAGGTGCATTTGCTTTGCCTAGAAGCTCTTCTAAGAGCTCCACCCACATTATGTGTGTGTGTGTGTGTGTGTGCGTGTGTGTGTGTTCAAGATCACATACATGTGAAGATTGAAAGAGAACTTTATCATCAGGTTGCATTTTCCATCTTGCTTGAGATAGGGTCTCATATTGCTCACCATTGTTACTGCCAGACTAGCTGACCTACTAACTTCTTGAAGCTCTCCCTTTTCCACCTCCCAAGAAAGCTGTTTTCACAGATATAACAATCAGCATCAATTTTACATGGGTTCTGGAGGGATGAACTCAGGACCTCTTCTCTGCACACTGAGCCATCTTCCCAGCTCTACAAGCTATTTTTATTTTATTTTCTAGTCTTAAGTATGTTTAGATCCTTTTCTCAATAGGCAACCCTACTGTTGGCAGGAATTGCTAACAGAGATATTCTAATTCAAAATAACCATGATCTAAAAAGCCAAAAAACCTTTCTGTTCCTAATAAATATATGCAAATGTAATCCCCATACAAGACGAATTTTTATCATAACTGCCAGAGAGACTGTGCCTTTCTACAGCAGAAAGGATTTTCAGTTTAAAAACAATTTCAGACCGAACACCAGATTAATCACACAACTGAAGGATCACAAAATATATGGTGAAAACATAAGACTCTCTCAAGCTATTTTACTATTTTGTGCAATTAAACACCTCTTAGTAAAATAATCTTATGTAAAAAGTCAATGGATTTTATAGCAGATTATTCAATGGTAGACCAGTTAGGAAAGAAAGTGGGAAGATGGTGAGCACAGAGTTGAAAGTTTGCTCACCTCTGTGACACAGTCTCAGGGTGATGTACCAATGACACAGAAAATTTGTGTGCCATAGATGACAGGATTCTAAAAAAGGAGGAAAAAAACTACAGAGTCAAAGAACCATTGCTGACAAACACAGCTTTTTGTTTTTAGGGAGAAAAAGCAGTCATACTTTCTATTCAAAGTGGC
This sequence comes from Cricetiscus sungorus, assembly GCA_030556225.1. Classification (NCBI taxonomy): domain Eukaryota; kingdom Metazoa; phylum Chordata; class Mammalia; order Rodentia; family Cricetidae; genus Cricetiscus; species Cricetiscus sungorus. The sequence continues at coordinate 25,728,270 of JANBXA010000372.1, read as the reverse complement.
AAACACACTCATTTCTGAGATTGCTCAGCCTAGCCCCATCTAATTGTTTAAAAAAATAAATAGTATAAGTTAAATGGAAGAACTTTGTGAACTACCATAAGTAGCCCCTGAAAATTCTCCTATTAGCACTGTTTCAGTTGGCTTAGCAACCGGACTCATAATCTAGGTCTTCTCTTCATGATAACGTAGCATGCAGCCACGACAAGCCTTATTTATGTGTCCTCTGTCTTGTTCTGCAGTACCCAGGAGAGCCTGATCAACCAGTCTAAAACCAAACCAGTCTATTCTCAATCCTAGTGAAGTGCTGTATTTAGAGTGACTATGGCACTCAAAGGAGGTCCAACTGTAAGAAGAAGAAGAAGAGGAAGAGAAGGAGGAGGAGGAGGAAAAAGAGGAGGAGAAGGAGGAGGAGGAGGAAGAGGAAGAGGAGGAGGAGACCATGGATCATGAGGCTGTTTAGCGACAGGATCTTCTGACCAGGCACACTGGGACCCAGCAACCTCATTGTGAAATCCCTGTGGGCAGAGCTTGAGATAAATATATAGCCTGGCTGATCCTTGAATCACTACAGCATACTTCACCTGCTTTCATCTCATCAGCTATAGATCTTGTTAATAGGCATATAATTGATATAATTATTAACTGTTATGATTTTACAGTATACCCAACTAGCATAATTAAAGATAATCATAGATTCTGATTTACTTTAGAGTCACTTTCAAGCATAATTTTATGTTTTTGACATAACCCATTTTTATTCTTTGAATATTTCATCTAAGACTTCTGATCAAATCTGGATGGTTCTCTGTGTTTGAACTCCTCAACAGCAAGAAAGTTAGCAAAGTTATCTATAAACCTCAACTATTGTTTGTTTTGCTTTGATTAAGAATAAAAAAAATCTAGCATGAAAAACAGATTATACAAGCTGAAAATTAAATAAATGAGGAAAACATTTAATTGAAATTACTTTCAACCTCAGCAAAGAGTTCTACTCCTTATTTTCAATTTTACATGAAGAAACAAGGGACATACATGCTTCCATGTACTACCCTACTACTCATATCTTGTATTTATAGGATTTTACCTTACTTCAAATAATAAATATATTTAAAGACTAAAACGTGCTTAAGTAGTATTAAATGCATAGTTACATGATGAAATAAAGCTTCATTGTTTTATTTATTAAAATAAAATATATTTTATGTAGCAAAATAAAAGCCATCTGGAAGGATTAAAAGATATCAATTACAAATTCTGCAAACTATTATGTTGAGATGGTGTCTAGGTGGATCCAATCATGTCTAACAGCTTTGCCTTGAATCTCCTTTATGTTCTTGATGACAATTTAGTTTTTGAGGAAAAATTTGGCCTTGGTGACTGTCCTTCCCATAGCTGCTTTTACCTCTTTATTCCTCAAACTGTAGATTAGTGGGTTGAGCATGGGAATCACTGCTGTGTAGAACACAGACACCACCTTATTGAGGTCCAGAGAAGAAATGGCACTTGGCCGCACATAGATAAAGAAGAGAGTCCCATACAAAATGGAAACAGCTGTGACATGGGACGAGCAGGTGGAAAAGGCTTTTCTCCTCCCTTCAGCAGAGCGGATTCTCAGGATGGCCATGAGGATGTGAAAATAGGAGATTAAGATGGTGGTACTGCTGACAACCAGTACAGCTCCTGCCACAATGAAAACCAACAGTTTATTGATCCGTATGTCAGCACATATGAGGGAAAGGATAGGAGACATGTCACAGAAGAAATGATTGATAATATTGGAGCCACAAAAGGGCAGTCGGAAAGCAGCTGTAGTGTGAGTCATTGTGTTGAAGAAACCAACAGCATAGGGTCCAACCACCAGTTGTATGCAGAGTCTCTGGGACATGGCCACTGAATACAACAGTGGATTACAGATAGCCACATAGCGGTCATAGGCCATGGATGCCAAGAGAAGGCACTCAATGGCGACAAAGAAACCAAAGAACCATTGCTGCAAAGCACAGCCCAGAAAAGAGATAGCCTTCCGTTCTGCAAAGAAATCTGTGAGCATCTTGGGGCCCACAACTGATGAGAAGCAGATGTCCACAAATGACAGGTGGCTAAGAAAAAAGTACATGGGAGTGTGAAGACGGGAATCTACACGGATGAGAATGATCATACCCAAGTTTCCTGTCATAGTAACCATATAAAAAAGCAGAAAAAGCAAGAACAGGAAGACCTGTAGCTTATGGTGGTATCTCAAACCAATAAAAATGAATTCTGTGATCCTTGTGTAGTTGTCATCTGCCATGGGTAAGGTTCGTCTCTATGGCAAGAAAAATGAAGAACTATAGAGTAGCTGCTTGATAATGCACAAGAGCAGAAACTACAGGCTAACGTCACAAGAATGAAATTTAGGATTAAAAAATATACTAGCAAATTAAATATTTATTATCAGAAGAGTGACATGAGTTTATATGTAATTAAGAGAAAATTCATATATAAGTATAAAATGGTTCAACATTGCCAGTAATAAAAACCACTGCCTTTACAGACTAAAGGGGAAAATGTTATTGTTATTTTCATGAGAATTTTAAAGGAATTCAATAAAAGGTAGCTCTCAAATAAACTTTTCAAACAATAAATAAAAAATAATCACGTGTGCTTAAATATTAAATTCTTGGCTTGACCCTAATTGTAAAAGTACTTAACAGAATAAGGAGAATCTCCCTGAAAATATGTAGTGCAGATACTGATGTAATCATGTTAAATGCATAGAAATTATCAATTTGGCATGATAATAGACTGTATAGAAATTTGATTGGGCACACTATAAAACCTATAAAGAAAACAAAATAAAAATTTTAGAAATGGCTGTGGCTGTAGAGATGGCTCATTGGTTAAGAGCACTCACTTCTCTTCCAGAGGATGCTAGTTCAGTCCTAACACCTATCATGTTGTCTCCTAGGCAGGTGCTGCTTCTGCTACAAGGAATCTGATGTACTTATGTGGCTTCCTTGGGTATCTGTGCACATGAATGTACACACAGACATGCAACACCAACACACCAACACATACACACACACACACACACACACACATACACACACACACACACACATAAAAATTAAAATAAATCTTTTTGAAGTAATTACAGAAAATAAAAACTAAGAAAAATGTTACTATTTGGCAAAATGCCATATAGAACACTTGGAAAAATCAACTTAAGATAGTTATGGGGAATTGCTACAGGTGATGCTAAGAAAGTGTGGTGAAAGATAACCAAAATACATTATATACACATATGAAATTGCCAGGTAATAAAATGTATCAATACAAAGAAGTTAGAACTGTTCAACAAAGCAGTTAAAGGATTAATGTAAAAAATGAAAATATATATGAGTTGCAATAGGAAAATATAATATTACAAATATCAATTGTCAAAATAACTATCAAAAGTCCAGAGTAGAATATTAATTTTTTTTAGAATGGAACTCTCAATAAATACTAAATAAATTTAAAACACTAAATAAATTGAAAAGAAAAATGTACACAAAGAAATCTCAATCTCAGTGGTAAAGCTCCATTTTCTTATAAAAACAAAACAAAACAAAATAAACTCTTTTATTGGGAAATTCACCCCTTCTTACAGACATAGCAGTGACTTGATTTTCACTCTACTTGAATAGGTTTCTTATTCTTCTACTACTACTGGTACTACTACTACTAATAATTGGCCTTGGAGTTTCATCAAATTATTTGGCCAATCCAGCCTAATTTCAACCAAAAATCTAAACACAAATTATAGTGCAACACCAAATTGCAAAGTCTTTGGAAAAGAAAAATATTTAAAATCAGCCAAAGCTAAGTTTAAAACAAGATAGAAGGGAATTTTCCATTGGAAAATATCAAAGCAAATTATAAAGATATGGTAATCAGAACAGTGCATAAAATTACCATAGCAAATATAGGCACAGGTGTTAAATTAGCATTAATAAATGATATGAGGGTTAAACAGTGAAAACAGTGTCACTCAAGATGACCAGAAATACCAAAGCCTAATAAATGTGAAAAATGATTTCTTTCTCACAATCTCAGAAAGAAAACTGCAACAGTAATATTTTCTGACCAGCCATTTAAATCCACTTATATTGTCAAACAACCTTTTAAATATTTATTTTGAAACTCATAGATCTAGGCTGATGTCAGCCTTAGTCATGGAAACTGCTTTTTGCATTGAGTAGCAACTAATTCAGAGACTCATAACTATTCTAAGTGCTAGAGCAATTGGAAGTACATAATCAGCCTTAATGGGGAAATCTACATTAACCATCCCCAAGAGAACATATAAAGAGTATAAAAATGGGAGGATGTAGGGGAAGGAGGCTGTCTTTTAAAACATGGCATAGCAATTGCATCCATTAACTCACAGCAACTATGTGTATTAACACAAGACTTTCACAAGACCAAGACATTCAATTTCCCAGTAGAAACTGTGGAAGAACTTTGAGGCCCCAACTACATGAGGAGCTATCAGCAATTGGTTCTATAGAAGCTAATACACCTTGGTGTACTCATTCTAAGAAACTATAAAAATTAAACCATTTCAGGGTTGCAGAGAATAAAATATTTCCAGCAAAACTTGATCCCCAGAGCCTACATAAAGCCAAATGTAGTAATATACATCTTCAATCCTAGAACTCCCATGGTAACACAAAAGTGAAGATAGGAAAATCTGTAGAATGTCATAAACCAACTAGTCTAATATATATAATGACAAACAATAAGAGAACCTGTCTCAATGTGGTGGAGAAGACCAATACCCAAGATTTTCCTTTGACTTCCACAAATATGACATGGCATATGGATAATCAAATTCAGACACATGAACTTATATACGCATACAAAGACAAACATACTGATTCACATATCATATACTTAAACATGTACACATACACAAAGGAATGCATACAAATATTCTATAAAATTAAACATTTCTTCAAATGTATATTAAAAAGAAGATACTCATGGAAAGAGGGCTACAATGTAATATTAGAATTTAAGCTCTCAAAAGTATTTTTTCACTATAACTACTTACATTTTGCTTAAATAAGATAAAAAGAGTTCAGAAAGAAAGATAAAATCAAAAGACATTTCTCTGAGCACAAAGGACCAGGGAAATGTATTTTGGTGAATAATCAAAGAACACTCAACCTTTAATTCAGCTCTACTTGCAATTTTAAGATTTTAGTACCAAGAAAAGGTACGTACATGTGGCCTCTATAATTTAAAAAACATCTAAAATCAAATTGCAGATAATAATGATCTAAAGCTCGACAAAGCCAATGGTAAAATAGCTGCCAACATCCAGTGGGAAAATAGCATCAATATAGTGAGGAAAGAAACATGTGAACTGTAAGAGGCAGAAACTCTCTAAAGTTATAAATTCAAAGCCATGGATTTCAAAGTATCTGACACGCTAAGATAACTCTTAGTGCCACCTTACTTTTTAAGAAACTAGTTCTTCAAGATTGTCATGAAAGACTAGAAATGATATCAAGATAAAAAGTCACTTTACACCCTGGGTGGAAATGACTTGGTGAGACTGTTTTTATGACACAATAAACCTGAGGATCCAAAGAATGAGGGACAATGACAAGGAATGTTTAGTGTTCACAGGCCTGACTAAATCCAAGCTCCTCTCCATGATCAGTGCATTTGATTTCACCCAAGTCTGGGTCATCATTAATGTACAGAATAAACCCAGAAAGCCTTAACTATGGAAGGGGATGTCTAAAGCCCCAGGGCTGATGTTTTCTAAAAGCATTATATTTTTATCACTCTGATTGAACTCAGTGAATATGGTTTTTTTTTCACTCTAAGACTTGTCCATGAGGGAACATGAAATCTCCCAATATCGCTATGCAATCCTACACATTGCAAAATCAAAAACAAATTAGGGAAGTCCTAAAGAAAGGCTATTTGGGGATAAAGTTTGGCTACAAATTATTCTCTATCAACAGAATATCATTCCCTAAGTACAAAGTATGTAGACGAGAAAAACTGTACAGATGCCAATATACACACACAATGGGAGGCCCAGGAACTTCCTTACCCATCCTGTATGACCTAAAGAGGTATCTGTTTTGTGTACTTGAATATTTATTTAATTTAAACATAACTTCTTTGTTCTCTTCTAGTTCAGAGTAAGTCTCACTGAATTTTAATATAGTTGTTTCTGATAGTCCATGTCCCCCTATGCTACATTTCAATTTTTCTCACTTTTTTTTGTTTCCTACAAAAATTTAGTTCATCTCAAACTTCTAAAGAATGAACAAAGACAAAAATAAATTTTGAAGGTGACCTACACTTACATTCAAATGAGGCTCTTTCTTCTTTGGAGGTGACAAAAATAATTAAACTTAGAATAGAGCATAAACTGGACTCACTCAAAATGCAGTCATCCCCAGTCCTGTCTGTGCCTATGCACACAGAGAAGCTGGGTCTTCCAAAAGTTGATTCTTACTTATTCTTACTTTTCTTTACAAAGAACAAGTATGACTCATTTCTGAAACAAATTGTTCTTCACCCACATGAAATTCCCAGAAGTTACATCATTTTATACCTTTAGGGAATTTATGTTTCTAAAGTGTGCTGCAACTTGGGAATTTTGTTGTTGAATGAGAATAAAAATAAATGCACTTGATGTTATGAAATTCTTTAAAGAAAAACCCAGTGAAGTCAACTTAATTTGTTTTGCATATTTGAGTGTATAAACTTGTTTCACTTAGCTAATTCCAAAATAAATAAAAGAACGTTTGAGACAAACTTCCTTTATTACATAAGTGATGCATTTGTATATTAGAAGACAGTTTAATACTATGTCAGTTTAGCCAAACAACAGTAGTAAATTCCTACCCCAGAACTTATGACTTCCACTGACCATGGACTTTTGATCACTCTTACAATACCAGGTTTGGTTTCCTTCTTGCAAATCAGGCCTCAAATATGGAGAATTGTTGGTTACTCCAATAACAGTTGTGCCACTATTTCAGCAGTGGGTACATCTTGCCTGGGAGTTAATATTGTAGTTCATAGTGTTCATACCTGGGTAAGACCACTGGTGCATTTTTCTTCCCTAGTAGGCTTTGTAACACCTTCCAGCATGATGAGTGCTACTGAGTAATGAAACTCCCTGCTTAGTTCCAGCATTATTTCTCTCTGTATCTTGCAATGAATGTTTGTAATGTCTTCAGCAATAAGGTCTTGCCAGTAAGTTCTGTTGGGCAACTAAGAAAAATTACAAGAGTCTGTATGATGTATTGAGCCTTCCAGGCCTCTCTGACCAACAAATCATAAGAAGACACTGGATACCTGGAAGTAGGATTTCTGTTTAACAATCCATACCAACTAGGAACTAGCATATTAAACAAAATAGAATGTCTCTCTTCTACTTTTTATTCTCCTTAAATTATATTATTTATCTTAAAACTAGTATGTTTCCATATATCTTTTTCTACTTTCTTTGCTTTGAGGAGACTGTATTGGTTACTTTTCTGCTACTGTAGTAATAAAACAACATGACCAAAGCAACTTATAAAAGAAGGTATTTATATAACCTTATGGTTCCAGAAGAATAAGAATCCATCATTTCAGAAACCTATAACAGCAAACAGCAGGCATGGTGGCTGGAGAAGAATGCTAATAAGTCATATCATTTGTGCAAGCATTAAGCTGAGAGAACAAACTGGAAATGGCATGTATCTTTAAATTCTAAAGGCATACCACCAGTAGGATAAACCATACCTCCTAAACATGCCCAAACAGCACCACCAACTGGGGACGAAGTGTTTAGATGCCCAATACTATGAGGGACATTTCTCATTCAAATTACCACATACAGGTAATCCAAGTTAAACACATAGATCTAAAAATTTAAATCCTTTATGAGCAAGAATATGTAGCATTTATCTTTCTGTATCTGAATGTCATTCAGCATAATATTTTCTAGTTCCATCCACTTATTTATTTATTTATTTATTTATTTACAGTTGAATAAAATTCTAGGTACATACAAAATTTTTTGTTCTGAATTAAGTACCTTAAGTCAGTGTTAAATGGTAAATGAGTTGAATTAAATATGATAATCTCTCTCCCTCTTTTATTCTCTCTCTCTCTCTCTCTCTGTCATTTGCTTTCTCTCTTTCTGATTTTTTAGGGATTCTCTATGTACCCCCAGCTGGCCTGGAATTCAGAAAGATCTGCCTGCCTCTTGAGTGCTGAAATTAAAGGCATGTGCTACCACATCGAGCTTGATTTCATTTTTCTTTTTTTTTATTATTGCCCAAGGTTTTCATATGGGACTTGGCGAATTTGTAGTCACTTTATTTGTTATCCCTTCTCACAATCCATTCTCAGGATTTTCTATTCAGCTTATCTAGTCACTGATAACAGATGGAGGTCTTTTAAACTCTTTATTCCTTATCTGATTATGTGAGACATTTATCAAAGGATGTAAAATTGACCAACTAACCTATGAAAAAACTCATAATTATTAGGAAAGACTCAAACTTAAACCACAATAAAATACCACTTCACTCTATTGACATCAATTATTTAAAAGATAGAGTAGAGAAAGAGATAAAGGAAGGAAGAAAGAGAAAAAAGTCCTATGAAATACCAGCAAGGCTCTGATAAATGAAAGTCAGAAGATAAATTATGACAGCCATTATGGAAAACATTACAAAAGCATTTCAAAGTGAAAACAGAAATATTATAAAATCCAGTAATACTACTAGTGGGTACATATCTAAAGGAAATGATGCAATTCATTTATAAGATCTTCACAAAGATATTCATTACAACACAATTAACAATTATCCAGGTAAGAAATCATTGTAACTATCCACCAGCTAACACATAATAAAATATTGTATATAAAGACTGTCAAATAGTAGCTGGTCATAAAAACCATTAAATCCTTGCATTTATGACAACATGGTTAGATAAAAAAAAAACCAACTAATATATCCTAGTTAAAAATAAAGAGGAATTTCTTGGTGACAAAAAAAAAAAGATCCCATGTAGAAACACATACATACACACATGCACACATGCACAATTTTCTCAAAAATCCTTTCTTTAAGATAAGACATATTTAGGGAATAATAACCAAATCATGCTGAAATAATATTAATCTTTCAACTTTGAGTGCATGTAAGCCTTTGAGGTTTAAATTCTTTGAGGACCTGGCTCTGAATTGCATGCTCCCAGGATTAGGTCCCTAGTTGTATGCAGTATGTGAATCAGGGATTCTCTCTCACTGTTCTGGATGGAAACTTTCTTTCTTCTCCATCTGTGTAGAATCTCTCAAGAGAGAGTCATCACCATGAAAGGTGTTGACTAATTCTTCCTTCTAGAAAATGGTCACAGCTTTTGAAGCAGTTAAAACTGTGGTGATTTCTTCCTTGTATAAATAAAGCCTGTCTGAAGGTCAGAGAGTGGAGCTTGTCACTAGCTAACCATAGAAGTCTGGATATCTATACAGACAGACAGGAAGTGAGATAGCTGGGTGGAAACAGGATGTAAGCAGAGAGAAACAGGAACTTGCTCTCTTGTCTGCAGAGACACTAAGGAGTTAAGGTGTGTCAGCAACAATCCCTGTGATTCTACTCCCAGAATCATCCTAGTCTGGTAGTCCTGCCTATACTTCCTGCCTGGCTACATCCTGCCTGTCCATTGTTCAAAACAGCTTTATTCATCAGTCAATAAAAGAAACATATATTCACAACATCCAGAAGGACATCTTCCATCATAAAGCTGTTGCAGAATGGAGTACCCAACATTTAAGGCTATTAGATGTGCTTGAAATATGGAATACAAACATCAGATTGTTTGAGGAGCTCAGAATTAGGTGTTTTCTTCACATTGTCATAGGACAATTCTTCACATTGTCATAATAAGTGTGGAATTTTCTCAATTGATACACCTAGATTTTGAAAACTAATACAAGATATTTTTAATACAAATGTTCTGTATTGAAATTTTCTAGGTTGTTTTAAGTGTCTCATGTTTTTTCCATCATAATTGGTAACAACCATGATTAGGTATGTGAAAAATTATATAATCATTAAACTGAATCAACCATTCCAGTTTGCGCATACTTCAAAGCACCACATTGTACATGCAAATACATAAACTTTGATTGCCATTAACAATAAATAACTCTTTAAGAAAAAGTAAGAATGTTTTTAGGGCTTTTATTCTCAACCTGTGGGTCAGGTCTCCTTTTTGGGTAGCAGATACCCTGCATATCAGATATTTACGATATGATTTACAACAGTAGCAAAATTACAGTTAATAAGTAGCAATGAAGTAATTTTCTGGTTTGGAGTCATCATAGCATGAGGACCTAACATATGTATTTCAGCAAAAACTTTAAATATCAATGGTCTCAACTCCCCAATCAAAAGACAGGCAGATTGAATAGATCTAGAGGTCAAACCCATTTATTTCTTGTCTATAAGAAACACATCTTAAACTTAAAGATAAGCTCTGCCTCAAAATAAAAGGATGAACAAAGTTATTCCAATCAAATGGAACCAACAAGCAAGCATGTATTGTTATCCCAATATCTGACAAAATAGACTCAAATGTAAAACTAATAACAAGAGATAAAGATGGACACTTCATTTCAATCAAGACATCATTCACCCAAGAAGACATTACTATCCTAAAACATATATGCACCAAATTCAGGAGCACCAAATTTCATTAAAGATAGATAGATAGATAGATAGATAGATAGATAGATAGATGATAGATAGACAGACAGATAGATATAGACTGAAAGATACAGCTTTGTATCAATCCAGTAGTAGCAGGTGATTTCACAATACCCAACTTTCTCCAAGAGATGGGTCATTTGAACTAAAAATGAACAGAAAAATAAGAAATATTTTATATCATACATCAAATGGGCTGTACAGATATCTACAGAATATTCAATACAAACAATACAGAATATACATGCTATTAATCAGCAGAGAAAGCTTTTCTGAAATAGATCACATCCTAAGACACAGAACAAACTTTTGCAAATACAAAAAGAATAAAATCACTGTTTGTATCCTACTTGACCACAATGCAACAAAACATAATAAGGACAACAATCAAGTCTCTAGTAAATATACAAACTCATATAGATTAAACAATTACTGAATGATGAATGGGTCAAAGAAGAAATCAGGAAAGACATAATAATCTCATGGAACATGGTTGGGTGGAGAAGGCACACACATTTAATCTCAGAACTCAGGAGGCAGAGGCAGGAAGATTTCTGAGTTTGAGGCCACCTCAGCCTACAGAGTGAGTTCCAGGACAGGCTCCTAAGCTACACAGAGAAATCCTGTCTTAAAAAACAAAAAAAGCCAAGCTATGGTGTCTCAGGACTTTCATTCCAGCACTCAGGAGGCAGAGGAAAGCAGATCTCTGTGAGTTCAAGGCCAGCCTGGTCTACAGAGCTAGTTCCAGGACTGCTAAGGCTGTTACACAAAGAAACCATCTAAAAAACTAAATGGAAGAAAAAACATAAGCTACAAAATCTGGGAAACATTGAAAGCAGTGCTATGATGAAAATTTATAGTTCTAATTGCCTACATTTAAAAATCAGGTAAATAAATAAATAAATACATAATTTAATAATGTGTCCAAGTTGTGAAGATCCACAAAGAGACTACTGCTATGAAACGTTTTTCTTGCCAGCATGGTCCCTCAGCCATGCCATCCCCAAATAACACACAGAGACACTGTATTAGATATAAAGCTGCTGGCCTGTTACTAGCATTTCTTATCGGCTAGTTCTGTCTTTCCTATTTCTATTAATCTAAGTGTTTCCACGTGGTCTTATCTTACTGGAAAGAGGGTCCAGACCTCTCAAGTCCCTTATCTTGACTCTTCTATTAAATCTCTCAGAATCCTTCTTGCCTCCTGTCCTGCCTATCTTGCTTTCTTATTGGCCAACAGAGTTTTATTCATTAATCAATCAGAGAAACATATTTACAGAATGACATCCCCCATCAGACCACCAGGAAGACAGACCCACTGAAATGTAAAAGTAAGGTTTTTTTGTTTATCTGACCATGACAGGGACCTCATCTAGTTGACTGATGCAACAGCCACCAGAGGAAGAGAATTCCCCGCCTACTGTCAGGTTTTTAAAAGCAGAAATCACAGGTTACATCAGTAGGTACGGGTTGGTTTTTGATTGGGTGACATTTAGAAAACAATCAGGGCAATTTATCAAAGTCATATTTTGGCATGAAATACCTGTATACCAATTATTCTCATTGGTCAGTGCTAAGAGGGAACATTCTGTGGTTTCTAGGGCTTTGTCTTGTTCCTTGCAGGTGACCTGTTGTTTATAGATGGCAATAGTTTTTAGAACTATACCCTGGAGTCTACAGGGGAGTTTTTGGTCTCACCCAAAGTTTCTTTTGTGGCCAAACAGTTCCTAGGAACCAAGTATCTAGGGGACTAGGGAGAGGAATCTAGAGTTTCTTTGTGTTTAGTTTTGGCCTGAGGCTCCAGGAGGCTAGGAGATCTGGAGTTTCTTTGTGTCATCTGCTGAGTCAGAGGCCTACATGTCTTCTTGGTAGCCTGTCATAGCTGGTAAAGCAAGGGGTGAATGAGGGTCTGGTTTTTATTTCTCTCTAGTATGAATAATAAGAGTTAAATGGGAACTTAAGGCTTGGTTACATTTAAATTATTAAAAATGAAGCCTTTGAATTTAGTTTACCCCTTTCAAATAATGCAATTCAAAAAGATCTAAAATTAAGAAGAAAACAAACACAAACCCAAACAATTGCAAGAAACTTAAAAAAAATAGCAGAAATCAATGAAGTAGAGATAAAGAAAACAACACAAAGAATCAATGATGGTAAGAGTTGATTATTTGAGAAGATAAAGATTGACTGACAGACCCTTGGTCCAATTAACCAAAAGAAGTATCTCAAATTAACAGAATCAAAAATGAACAGGAAACATTACCACAGACACCAAAGAAAGTCAGAATAACCATGGAATATGTGTGGGTGTTCTTATATTTTTTTTTACCCTAACCAAAGTTTCCCCTTTCTTCCCTTTTCCCTGACATTCCACCTCACTACCACCTAACCTTATCCTCTCCTCCTGCACTGTTTCTCTTCAAATATAGGCAGGTATCCCATGGATATCAGTCAGTAATGATATATCAAGCTGAAGTAAGACCAGGCACTCCCTCCTCCACCAAGTTTGGATACGGCAATCCAGTAGGAGCAATGGGTCCCAAAATGGGGCAACAGAGTCAAAGACATCCCCTACTCTCACTGCTAGGTGTCCCGCACAAAGGCTAATATAACTATCACATATGTATAGGGTCTAAGTTGGTAATTTTCAGGCTTCCTAATTGTTAGTTCAGTATCTGTGAGATCCTATAAACCCAGGTTAGGTGGTTCTGTGGGTTTTCTTTCAGTACCATTGGTAGCATTGGGTCCTACATTCTTTCTACTCTCTCTTCTGCAGGGTTTCCCAAGCTCTGCCTAATGTTTAGCTGTGAGTCTCTGCATCTGTTTCCATCAATTGTTGGATTAAATGTCTTTGATTATGTTGGGCTAGGCATCAATCTATGAGTATAGCAGAATATCATTTGGGATTATTTCACTGATGTTTTTTCCATTCATGTCTGGTTCTATCACATGTCTCTGGGGTACTCAGCTTCTGGGTACTAGCCCTCAGTGGGGAGCTCCCTCTCAGGGTATGGATGTCCAGCTGTGCCAGTCATCAGTTGCTTACCCCCATAATTCTTACCATCTTTACCCCGATGCATCTTATATGCAGGAAAAAACTGTTAGTTGACAGAATTGTGGTTGGGCTGGTGTCCCAGACCCTCTACTGAAAGTCTTACCTGGTTACAGGACAGTTCAGGATCCATTTCCCCTATGCTATAAGTATTAGCTATTTTATCCCTCATATATTCCAGGGATATTCCATTGTCCTAGGCTCTAGCTCATCCCACAGATGCCCCACGATTCATGTTGTCTCTTCTGGTAATCTCCCCCTACTTGCTTCCCCCACCTGATCCCTCCTGTTCCCATTCCAGGTACCTCCTCTCATACACTAGCAATGTCCATTCTATGTTTCCTTCATTATGAGCTTCATATATTCTCCCCTTGACTCTTTCTTGTTACTTAAATCTCTGGATATGTGGGTTGTAGCATAGTTATCATTTATTTTATAGCTCATATTAACTTGTGAGTGAGTACATACCATGTTTGTCTTTCTGGGTGTGAGCAACCTCAACCCAGGATGATCTTTGCTAGTTACATCCATTTACCAACACATTTCCAGATGTCATTACTTTTGACAGCTGAGTAATTCTCCATTGTGTAAATTTACCACATATCTTATTTATTCATTGGTTGAGTGACATCTAGGTTATTTACAGTTTCCAGCTATTATGAATAAAGCTGTTATGAACATAGTAGTACAAATGTCCTTGTGACATTGGAGAGTATGCCCAAGAATGGTATAGCTGAGTCTTAAGGTAGATAATTTTCAATTTCCTAAGGGACCATCATATTAATTTCCGAAGTGGATTTGCAAGTTTGTACTCTCACTAGCTGTGTAGGAGTATTCCCCTTGTTCCACATACTCTCCAGCATGAGTTGTCACTGTGTTTTTATATCATAATCATTCTGACCGGTGTAATATGGAATCTCAGTGTTGATTTGATTTGCATTTCCATAATTGCTAAAGATGGTAAACAATTCTTTAAGTGTTCTTTGTCATTTTGTGATCTTCTGTTGAAAATTCTCTGTTTAGATTTTGAGTTAAACTATTTAGTTTATTAATGTCTGGTTTCTAGAGTTCTTTATATATTTTGGGTATTAGCCCACTGTCAGATGTGGAGTTGGTAAAAATCTTTTCCCATTCTATAGACTGACATTTTGTCTTGTTGACAGTGTCCTTTTCCTTACATGATTTTTCCAGTTTCATCAGGTCCCATTTTTACTTTTCTATCTTACTGCCTTAGCAATTGGTGTTCTATTTAGGAAATTGTCTCTCATGCTACTGCATTCAAGGTTACTCCCCATTTTATCTTCTATCAAGTTCAATGTATCAGGTTTTATGTTGAGGTCTTTGATCCCCTTGGATTTGAGTTTTACACAGGGTGGTAGATATATATCTTTTTGCATTCTTCTACATGCAAATATCCAGGTAGATCACCAACATTTGTTGAATATACTTTCTTTTTTTTTTTGAATAATTTTGACTACTTTTTCCAAAATCAAGTGTCCACAGGTGTGTGTACTGATATCTGGATCAATTTCGTTGATCAACCTGTCTGATTTTTTTATATGCCATGCTGATTTTTATTAATATTGCTATGTAGTATAGCTTGAAGTCATGGATATTGATACCTTCATGAGTTCTTCAATTATGCAGGATTATTTTAGCTAGCCTGGCTTTTTGTTTTTCCTTATGAAGCTGAGCATTTTGTCTTTTAAGATCTGTAAAGAATTATGTTGTATTTATTAATTTGATAATATATTTATTTAAATTTGCAACAATCTTGTTGCATATGTCAATCCCAGTTTCCTTACCCTCCCCTTCTCCCCTGCCTCCCCCAATCCCCATCCCATCCACTTACATACCCCCCAGAACAGTGATGCCTTCTATGGGGGATCTTCAAAGTCTGCCATATCATTTAGAGCAGGGCCTAGGCCCTCCCCCATGTGTCTAGTGTGAGAGAGTATCCCTCTATGTGAAATGGGTTCCCAAAGCCCATTCGTATACTAGAGATAAATACTGATCCACTACTAGAGGACCCATAGACTGCCCAGTCTTCCTAAATAACACCCATGTTCAAGGGGTCTGGGTCAATCCTGTGATAGTCTGGGGTCCATGAACTCCCCCTTGTTCTGGTCAGCTATTTCTGTGGGTTTCTCTAGCCTGGTCTTGACCTCTTTGCTCATCATTTGTTCCTTTCTGCTACTGGATTCCAGGAGTTAGACTCAGTGTTTAGCTATGGGTGACTGCTTCTGCTTCCATTAGCTACTGAATAAAAGTTCTAGGATGGCATATAAGGTAGCAACCAATTCATAAACAGGAAAAGGCATGTAAGGATCCTCTCCATTATTGTTTAGATTGTTAGTTGGGGTCATCCTTGTAGATCTCTGGGCATTTCCCCACAGCCTATAATGGTTCCCTCTACTATGGTATCTCTGTTCTTGTCCTCCTCTATTTTTTCCCTGACAATTTTCCTGCTTCCTCATGCCCTCTCCTCCTATCCTCTTCTCCACTTCTCTTTCTCCTAACTCCATCTCCTCTCCCCCTACTGCTCCCAATTTGCTCAGAAGATCTTGTTCTTGAAGCTTTCCCTGGGGGAGCATGTATGTCTCACTTAGGGTCCTCCTTGTTTCCTAGTTTTTATGGTGGTATGGATTGTAGGCTGGTAATCCTATGTTCTATGTATAAAATCCATATATGTTGGAGTATATACTATGTTTGTCTTTTTTTGCCTGGGTCACCATACTCAGGATGGTTTCTTCTAATTCTATCCATTTTCCTGTGGACTTCAAGATTCCATTGTTTTTTTGTTTTGTTTTGTTTTGTTTTGTTTTTTGTCTTTTTTTCACACTGAATAGTACTCCATTGTGTAAATATACCCCATTTTCTCCATCCATTCTTCAGTTAAGGGGCATTTACATTTAGGTTGCTTCCAGGTTCTGGCTATTACAAATAATGCTACTATGAACATGGTTGAACAAATTTTGCTTTTAATAAGTTGACCATTTTTAGAAGTTGTACTCCATTAACCTTAAAAACCTTTAAAAAGCAGATGGATTTCTAGTTTCTACAAAATCACAAAAATTAAACAGTCAGCAACTGAAAAAGCACCACAACAAATGAAGATATAAAAATAGTAATTAAAAATACTTTCCAGCTTAAAAAATGTCAGGCCCACTTAAATTCACAGCAGAGTTCTCCCAGACATTTAGTGGAGATCTTGACTATTCAATAAAATAGAAACATGATGAGCACTCAAAAATTCCTTCTATAACAGCAACAATACCCTAATATCAAAACAGGGCAAAGACACAGTGATTAGAAACACAACCAAAGCAATAAAAACACAGAAGAAGACTATATACCTGATGAACATCCTTAGTAAAACTCTTGTGGACTGAATGTAAACATACGTCACAATGATTATCCATGATAAGCATATTGTGAAAAATGATCATATTTCCAAAACCTATTACAGATTCAGTACAACCACAATCCAAATGCCCATATAATTTCTTAGAGAAATTGAAAATTTTTTTAAATTGCATATGGAATCACAAAAAAACCAGGTTGCCCCAAAACTTTGAATAACCAGATCATTCTGAAGGGATTAACATCCTAGAGCTCAAGGTATATTACAGAGCCATTGTAGTAAATATGACACTGGCACAGAAATAGACACTTAGACCAATGGAACAATATCAAAGAACCAACATGAGCAAACATAACTTCAGCCATTTAATATTTGACAAAGATGCCATTTGTCTGCAAATTTCAAGAATGGAAAGGATGTGGAGAAGGAGAACACTCCACCATTGCTGGTGGGAGTGCAAACTTGCATAGCCATTTTGGAGATGAATATGGCGGTTCCTCAGGAAAATGGGAATCAGTGTATAAAAGGACCAGCAATTCCACTCTTAGGCATATACCCAAATGATGCACATCCATGCAAGAAAGACATCTGTTGAACTATGTTCATAGCAGCATTATTTGTAATAGCAAGAACCTGGAAGCAACCTAGATATACCTCAACTGAAGAATAGATAAAGAAGATGTGGCACATCTACACAATGGAATACTACTCTGAAGAAAAAACAATGGAATCTTGAAATTCGCAGGCAAATGGATGGAACTTGAAGAAACCATCCTGAATGAGGTAACCCAGTCACAAAAGAGGAACATTGTATGTATTCAGTCACATACGGATTTTAGACATAGGGCAAAGGATCACAGCCTATAATTCACACAGCTGGAGAAACTAGGATACAAGGAGGATTGTAAGAGATTCATATAAGGTCCTTCTGATCTCTTGATCATATTTGGAGTGTGGGGGACAGTGAGTAGAGTGGGAGCTAGGAAAATGAGAAGGGGAGGAGAGGACAGCACATGGGACCATGAACATTGAGGCAGGGGAGGAATAAATGAGAGAGAGAGAGAGAGAGAGAGAGAGAGAGAGAGAGAGATACCATAAAAGAGGGAGACATTATAGGTTTGAAGAGAAAACTGACTCTAGAGAAATGTCCAGAGACCTACAAGACTGACCCCAACAGTGGAAAGGCTACCATAAATGCCCTTCCCTGATAATGAGATTGCTGTCTAACTTATTCACCATCATGGAGCCCTCATATAGCAGCTGATGAAAACAGAGCAGACACCCACAACTAAACACTGAGCCAAACTGTAATCCATATGCAGAAAGGGAGGACAAGACCAGGCTACAGAAACACACAGAGACAGCTGATCTGAGCAAGGTGGAGCTAATGCACCCTCCAGACTGAATCCAATATTGGACCGACTCAGGCCCCTGAACATGGGTCTCAGTTAGAAGGCTTGGGCAGTCTAAGGGAACCTGTGACAGTGGAACCAGGATGTATCCCTGGTGCACACAAGGACTTTGGGAGCAAATTCCCCGTGGAGGATGCTCCTTTAGCCTAGAGGCAGGAGGGAGGGCCTAGTCCCTACCCCAAATGACTTGACAGGTTTTTGTGCACCTCTCCTGGAAGACACCACTCTCCCTGTGGAGTGGGTGGGGAATGAGATGGGAGGGTGTTCGGTGTGGGGGAGGGATGGGAGGGTAGTGGGGGGGGGAATGGGAGGGAGGAAGAGATGAAGGGAGGGAGGGAGGAAGGGAGAGGAAACTAGGATCGATATATAAAATAAGAATAATTTATTAATTAAAATTTATAGAAAATTCATTGTGAGTTATCACAGTATGAATATGAGATGAGTTTTGCATATAAAGCATGACTTTTCTAACATAAACATCTTTATCACAGATAATTTTTGTTAGGAATTCCATAGGGAAAGCCCACACTCTTGGCAGACTACTCACTTTCTCAGAGTTCTGAAGGCTGAAAATTCAAGTTCAAGGGGTTGGCAGAACTGATTTCTTCTGAGGGCTCCATGCCTGTATTGAAGATGACTTCTCTATTCTAAGTTCACAAGAGAACTCTCCCTTTACTGATGTTTCTCATGTCTCTTTATATAGCATGTCTTTGGGTATGAGTCCACTAACTATCTTCTTTGTTCTTTAACTTCCACTCTAAATACCCTATCTCAGAATTAACTTATGTTCTGAGACACTG
Organism: Cricetiscus sungorus; assembly: GCA_030556225.1. Lineage (NCBI taxonomy): Eukaryota > Metazoa > Chordata > Mammalia > Rodentia > Cricetidae > Cricetiscus > Cricetiscus sungorus. Next base: position 25,708,879 of record JANBXA010000372.1, on the reverse strand, counting down.
GAAGTCAAGTCTTTAGACTATTAACTAGAGGATACATGAGTCAATTTCTAAGACTACAGAAGGATGGTAGTCTGTACACAAAGGAAAGAATATGGCAATGAAAAAAAATGGAACAATGATATATTCTAGAAAATTCTGAGTAGTGTAATTTGGAAAAGTTCTATCATCAAATATTTTATGCTTATATTGCAACTTAGTTGTAAACACACAACTTTTAGCAAAGCACTATTCCTTTGATTATACCCTAATTGGTACATCATCCTCAAACTCTAAGTGAACTCTAATTGTGTCTTTGGAGAGTGAAGTATATATTTCTGGTTACTATGTAGAAGTAATCTATTTCCTGTTATTATGTAGAAGTAATTGGCATCAATAGGCAATTAAGAAAATAAATATATTGGGTCAAACAAAGACACACTAACATACCAAAAGAAACAAAATTCTGTAACTTCCAAGAACTGACTTTACAGACAAAGGGTAAGTAGCTGGGAATGAGGGAAAGCTAAACAGTTTTCTCTTAGTGGGACCTCAGATACAATAAACATGAGAATATTATGTAGATTCTGGCTTGACCAACCAAATATCACTTCTAAGCTAAAAATGAATACAGATGTACATATATACACAAAAACATGTAAGCATACACCTTTCATTTAAAATTCTATTTGTTCATAAATAATTTGATTACATATTTGAAACTTATACAGAGGCATCAGCATGCATGATTTTCTTTCAACTCCATTGTTTGCAACACTTTATAAATTTCCATCTGTGACATGTGTTTCTTCCCCTGGAACTGATTTTTAGATGCCACAGAGATACACTTAAACAGTTTGTTTGTTTTACTCCCTTGAAGCAGCTTGGAACAAGGCAGATACACATGTAAATAAATTTTAAAAAGCAATCCTGCCTGTCTGCTGTACTGTTACTGGTTTTGACATTTTCTGTGCATTATATTTTTATAACCATGTTTAATCAGCAACTTATTTAAAATCAGAATGGATTTGAAATTCTGAGGATGAATTTTCACTTATTCTTTCTTCTTTCTGTGATATAGCATGCCACAGTTGACAGTTTTGTGTTGTCAGACACTTAATGGTAATACTATTCTGAATTTTTCGACTGAATTTTTAAAGTTCTATAGAAATATGCAATCATTTAGGAAATACAAGTTCAAGAAATATGATGATGTATTTATTTATCTACTCCATAAAAATGTTCTCAGTACCACAATATAGCAGCAATTAGCAGATAAATATTTTTTTGCCCAGTGGAATTTGCATTTTAGTGAAGAGAAATAGGCAATAGATATTTTAGAAACTGATGAAAGTTGTGATATAATATTTCAACACAATAATCAACAAAGCAGGAGCTCAGTAGAGTCATAAGGATGACAACTGTTGATGAGAGTGAGGAAGGCTATTTTTAAATGACTATTGGTGGGCCATAGTCATAAAAAGACATTTGGGAGGCACTTACTGAGAATGTATATTGACCTTGAAGATGACCAGGAGTTATTATTTCTGGGACTAAGTATGCACTGCTAAAAATTCTTGATACTGCACATGAATGTCATTTTGGAGAAAGGGAAAGAAAAAAGGTTGAAGCAAAATTGGAGGTTATAGAGAATGTTAGAGATAAAGTCCTGTAATTAGTGAATGTTCAAAACAACAAATCCATGGTAAGGGAGCAAGACAAATACAACTAGGCACTGTAGAACATCTATGTCCTGTTATACATTATGGGCAAATCAGACGTGAGCATCAAGCATGTTTGCTTCCTAAATAAGAGAGGACTGGTGGGAGTGGTGTTCTCCAGGTAAGTTACAGCCTGCTTACAGAACCTCAAGGGTAGGATTGAAGTGTGCACACCCTGTATGCTAATGGGAGTGATGCACAGCTGAGCAGTAATGAGAGAAGTATTCTGGCTTTGCATCTATAAGCTGCACTGACCACAGTGTATCAGTAAAATTACATGATTAGTGAAAAATACTAAGTGACTTACATCTTTTGTTTGAGAAGAACAGATAAAATTGAATGTCTTGAGTGAACCCATTTAGTGACAATAGTGACTGATTTTGTTCAAAGGTGAGTTTTTCAACATTGAAGTCCATCCACAATCTCTTTTCGTTTCTGGATTATCACTCAGCATTAACAGCTAGAGATAAAAAATCTGCTCTTTACTGTATTTCTGATTTTGGTTGTGCTTTAGGGAATTCCTGGAATTTTTGTGAGAGAAGCTTTCTAACTCCATAGTTAAAATAAAAGGTTCTTCTTAGTGTTAATATCTGCTACATAAGAAAATGTCTGACAAATGTTTGTGTATCTCACATCAGCTGGAACAAAGTGAATAGCAAGTGGTTTTAGTTTATAAAAGAAATGTAGCTTTATAGTTTTATCCACAGGAACATGGGTGAAAGAAATAATCATTACAAGACACACAAGAGTCTTTGAGATCATGACTCCCTTCTTTCCCTCCCTCCATCTTCTGGTTCATTTTGCCCTTCCATTATTTTTCCTCCCTTCCCTCCTTCCCTTCATCCTTCCTTCCATCTTCCCATCTTTCCATTCTTCTTCCTATCCTGCTTTCTGGCTTGCCTGTCTCCCTGCATTCTTTTCTTACTTCCTTTCCCCACTGTTTCAAATTTAAATTAATTTTTATTGACATCTCCAAAAACCTCATTAAAAAGCTGTACTAATTAATGTAGAACTGATATTCAGATACAGAGTGGAATATTATAATTGGATTAAATGTAACAATGTCATCATTAAACATTCATATTTTATTTTATTTTCATTTAATTTAGATGTATATTAGGTGTGTGTGTGTGTGTGTGTGTGTGTGTGTGTGTGTGTGTGTGTGTGATGCGTGGAGGTCAAAGGAGAACTTAGAGAAGAATCATGTATCTCTTCCTGCCATGTGGGTCCTAAAGATCAAACTCAGGTTGGCAGTTTTGGCAACAACATTCTTTGTCTAATGAGACATCTCACTAGCCCCTTTAATCACTCTTTGATGGGAGAATGCTGAAATATTTTTCTAGTGTTTTGAAATAATCATTACAGTTCTCTGATTTTTTTTTATATTTCTAAGTCTCAGCTACTTCCTGGACACACACATTTGGGTAAGCTTATTCAAGACTTAACTATCCATTTTCTGATGACTTGCTTGTGTGACTGGTGATTTACATTCTTCACACTTGGGTTTTATCAATTACATCATGAAGTATGAAATAACCATTTGAGCTATGCAGAAATGATGAGAATTATGTAAATTAAATTAATAACAGAGTTGAATGAAGAACCTGCTGTATGATCCCTATGTGTGTGTTCTTTCAGTTTGTTACACTAGCAGAAGAAATAAAGTATGTGAACATTTAATTTCTTTTATTTTTTGTCTTTTGTTTTGAGACACGGTTTTCCTATGTAGCTTTCCAACCTGTCCTGGAACTAGCTCTTGTAGACTGGGTTGGTCTCTAGCTCACAGAGATCTGCCTACCTCTCCATCCCAAGTACTATGATTAAAAGCATGTGCCACTACTGCCTGGCTATGAATGTTTAATTCTTGACATATAAGAAATTCTCAGTTAATTATGAAAGGATACTAAATTTGTATGTGTGTGTGTATGTATAAATTTTCTGTTGGAGATACTATGAAAGCTTAAGATTAACCTGAATTTAGGATCTTCTTGTCTCAGTTACCTGTGTATAGGTATGTGACACCATGTCCAGCTCACTGTACTTCAGTTAAATGAATTACATGACTATTGACCAAACTTTCTCCTGGGCATTTTTATGTATATATTCTTTATATAATCATAAATAATGCCAGTTGTTTATTGCAATCCTGTAAGCTATTTCTCTTATCTATTTTATGCCCTATATTAAAACTACTATACATAATTTTCATAATTTTAAATTCATTCATACCCCAATTGTAATGATCTTTCAAAGTCACAGACTCAGTTTCTATAATTCAATAAAGTAAATAATATCAATTAGGCTTCCTAGTAATTTCTTAACTACCTGATATATTTTTTATTATGATTTAATGTTTATTGATAACCAGGTTCTCCTCTGTGATCATGGAGGTTGACAATCAAACCATCCTGACTGAATTCATCCTGGTGGGCTTCTCAGCAAACCCCCATTGGCAGCTGATTCTATTTGGAATATTTCTAACCATCTACTTGTTGACACTGTCAGGGAACATGATGCTGGTTGTCTTAATTCGTATTGATTCTAGACTACATACACCTATGTACTTTTTCATTGGCAATCTGTCATTTTTGGATTTCTGGTATACTTCTGTATATACTCCCAAAATATTGGCCACTTGTATCTCAGAAGACAAGCGTATTTCCTTGGCTGGATGTGGGGCTCAGCTATTTTTCTCCTGTGTTGTAGCCTACACTGAGTGTTACCTTCTAGCAGCCATGGCCTATGACCGACATGCAGCAATTTGTAGCCCGTTGCTCTATTCAAGCATCATGTCCACGTCTCTCTGTACTGGGCTAGTAGCTGGTTGTTACATAGGAGGGGTTTTGAATGCCATAGCCCATACTGCTAACACCTTCCGGCTAACTTTCTGTGGTAAAAATATTATTGATCACTTTTTTTGTGATGCACCACCATTGGTAAAAATGTCCTGTACAGACACCCGTGTCTATGAAAAGGTTCTCCTGGGGGTGGTGGGCTTCACTGTGCTCTCCAGCATTCTTGCCATCCTCATTTCCTATTTCAACATCTTCCTGGCTATCTTGAGAATTCGCTCAGCCTCGGGAAGAAGAAAGGCATTCTCCACCTGTGCATCTCATCTGGTCTCTGTCATGCTATTCTATGGCTCCTTGCTCTTCATGTATTCAAGGCCTAGCTCAACCTACTCTCTAGAAAAGGACAAAGTGGCTGCCCTCTTCTACACTGTAGTCAACCCATTGCTCAACCCGCTCATCTATAGCCTGAGAAACAAAGATGTCAAAGATGCCTTCAGGAAAGCAACACAGACAATACGACCACAAACATGAAGGTTATCACTTTTTGCTAAGTGATGTTAATACATTATCCCAGTAATTTAGTTTTTTTTTGTGCTCACATATTTGTGCTTTTCATTTAAATTCAACAAGTAATCCTCTAAAAAAATGAAATGTTGAGCAAGTGACTTTCACTTATTATTACTTTCATATCGTGTGTAATATAATTCATTTAATATTTATAGTTCATAATAATGCTATTCAATATAATGTGTCTTGATTTTTCATAAAATTCATCCAGTTAGTTAATTCTGAAATGATTTAAGAGAAAAGAAATTACAGTCTCAAAGAATACGGTCTAATTTTAAGTTTGTCAAGCTATTGTTACTCCCTGAGAAGAAGGTTCAGACTGATGAAATTCTTGGGTGTGTAGGTATGGATGTAGGATTTTACTTTAGTGCAGTGTTACCTCCAATCAATTGCTTAATAAAGCATAAATGGAGTGTGTAGAAGCACTTTTTGTAAACCATGTATCTTTTATATCAATATAGCATTAGGCAAAGAATTTAAGAGTTGTGAAGATTATGAGATGCTGCTAAAATAGCAATAAAAATCTTTGCAAATCTATGAAAAAATATGAGTCCTTCTAGGTGTTCAGTCTCCTAGGTAGAGTAAATACTTAACAAGACCCTTTTTCAGGTCACATATTAAAATGGTTTAATTGGACGAGGGGGACAACTTTAAGATTAAAATAATAAGGTAATTCTGCTTGTATTTGTCCAGATCCAACAATTGCCTATTTGTCTTTTAGGGACAAGCTAGGGAAATATAAGCACATTTACAGCCTTAACAAAGCTGCTTATGTTGCTACTGGAAACACTGGAGGATAAAATAGTTGATACCCCCAGCTCTGAGCCAACTGCCTTACAACTTCATATGAACTTAAAGCCATAACCCTCTTGTGGATAGAAACCACAGGGTAGAAAACCTCTGCCTTAAGGACCTGCTATAATCCCCTTAATATCTAAGTTCTATTAATAAATGCAGTAGATCAATCAACATGCTATCTGGTGACTTACTTTCTTAGATTCCCAACAGATGGTATAGAGCAGTACCTTGAAGCAAATCCTCTGCTATCTTTTCAAGCCAACTCTGCCTATATGTTCAGATAAATGAAATAATGCTATAGGTACAACACTAGCATTATTCTAACAGGCAATTAAGAAAACTATACTTCAAAATTTAGTACATAGCAGGTTTGGTTATTAATTAAGTTTCTAGATAAGAAATTAAAGAAGGGGATACCTTATCAGAGTTTAAATTTTATTGTTACAATTGATAAAAATGAGCACCTTTATATATTCAGTAAAATTTAAATATAGCCAATAGTGGCAGACACTTCATCAGTTGAACTAGCTCCAAGACCCTCATCTTTCCTTTTGTCTCTTGTTCTGACATGCATAATTGTCATCTTCCCTTCCCTAAAACCAATTTTGACATTGTACATTTATTGTTCAATGAGAAATCCTTAGTAGACTTCAGTCCAATTACTCAACAACTAATATGAATAAAGTGGGAGAAGTACATTATGAACAATTATGTACGTACAGACATAGAGACATAAAAATGAAATCCTTATTATATTAAAAAACATTATTACACTACTAAAGAAAACATGTCCACTAATGAATTATTTTCTGTTGAGTTTCAAATAATGGAAATTTTATCTCTATATTTTCAGTTCCTTAATCATGCCCCTAAGTAGTTTGTTCTCACTTAGTCTTGCCTTGCAAAACATGTGACAATTAAAACGTCAAAATAAGCTAACCTGATGAGTTTTCTCAGAGATTCCTCTACATCTTTATTCTTCAGACTGTAGACCATGGATTTCAACATAGGTAATAAAAAGTGTAAGAGATAGAAACCAATTTGTCCCTCTTCAGTGGATGGCTAGAACTTGTGCAAGAGTACAAGTAGAGAATAAAGTCATTGTAGCATTTATGTTTTCTGCCAGCCCACCTGGTCCCACCACCATGCCAGCCCCAAATAACACTCAGAGACTCTGTATTTGATATAAAGCTGTTGGCCAGGTACTAATTTGTTACAGGCTAGCTCTGTCTTAATGATTAACCCATTTCAACTATTCTAAGTATTTCCATGTGGCACATCTTACCAGTCAGAGGCTGGCGTGCTACCTCTCCATGTTGACTCCTCCTTACTATTTCCTCTTTCCTCCTTGTCTCCTAGCCCCACCTATCTTGCTTTCCCATTGGCCAACAGGGCTTTATTCATTAACCAGTATGAGAAACATATTTCCAGAATAGCATCTCCCATCAAGCCATAGTACAAAGTCACAGATATGGGATGCAAGAAGCATGTTGAGAAGGCTTTGATGTGGGCCTGAGTGTTTTGGATCCTCTAATGGCAACAATAAAGAAGAGATAGGATACCAAGATCAGCAGGGTGGGAGGAATGGCATTAGATGCAGTAGAAGCACATCATAGACTGGTAACTCTCCCTGAAATCACATGTCTTCTTCTCTAGGGGTGGGTCATCACAGAAAAAATAATAAATAACATTGTCTCCACAAAATCCAGTATAATGTGTTGCTGGTTAATATTACTGTGCTGATAAATTCTCATGTATAGGAATACACAACCAACAGATGTGCAACCTTATTCACAAGGCCTGTGCATAAAATAGGGGCTTATACACGGCCACATAGTGATCATAAACTATGTCACCTAGAAGATAGTACTCACTATAGGCCAATCCTGCAGAGAAGAATAACTGAGACAAACACCCAGCAAAGGAGATGCTATTGCCTTCAGAGATGCAAGTCTCTAGGATCTTTGTAGAATGTAGACCCAGAAAAGACAGGTGGAATAGGATCCATAAACTCACCCCATTAGGTTAGGTCACAGTATATGTGACTTAGAATTGTGGAGAATAAATGTAAGCTCGCCGGAGATTACCGGACTAAAAAGGTTCAAATTTGATTCTGATCATAAAACCTAAAGACATTGAGTTAGAACACTTCTGATCTGATTCACGTTGTAAAATCACTTTGGAGAGTATGAGGAAAGTACTTATTAGAGAACAAAAAACTGGTAGTAGAATCAGTTAAATGAAGAGGTGATGGTTCCTCTCTTTCAAGTTGGGAAGAGGTCACAAGTGTTCTCACTCTCCATAGATGATAGCATATTTTCTTCTTGGTATGAATCTTGTAATCACACACAAAATATCACTCTCATTGCTCTTCCCAGAGTCTCTCAATTGACTTCCCACATTCAAATGCATGAGTGATTTTAACATTCTATTTCCAACCAAGACCTGGTTTTTCTCAGTAAACTAAATCCTTTGCACATTGAGGAATGACATAAAATGATACAAACCTTATATTCACTGACTGATAAGTTATTACAAAACTTAAGACAATCAGAACATATTTTTTATCTATGTTTTAATATCCATCTTTTAACATCTGACTGTCTTTCAGCCCTCTCAGTCTCTAGTAACTGTTGTTGCACATATAAGTCAACTCTGTTTTTAGTATTGCCTTTATTTTAAAATTCTATTTATAGAAAGTATATATCTTACATATTGGATGTAAGAGTTTTATATTAGACAATTCAATTTCATTCAGTCTCCAGTATTATTTTACAAAAGTAGTGATTCTGCTACATTTTACAGATCTTTTTTTACATCAATTAATAATATTTTATATCCATAAAATTGTCTAAAAGAATAGATCTCATGTGGTATAATCACAAATGATAAATAAGTTGTTAGATTGATCATTTTCACAATTTATACATATACCAAAATTTCATATTGTATATAAATGTTACCATGTTGTGTGAGCACACTGGGGATTGAATCTGAGGATATATATGTGTTCTAGTGATAAGCTATCTCCAACTCCATATATGCAACTTTTATTTATAATCTACACCCTAGTAAATCTAGTAATAAAAATTTGTTAACATTTTCCTCATAGACCTTGTCTCTTGGGATTCTGATTCCTTGAGGGAGTTGAAACCAATTTATTCCCAGTCTTTAGAAAACACTTTTCTGCATCCTGTGCTGAATTAACACAGTGAACATCTAATTAAACTTCAGATTCATGATGCTATGACATAGAATTTATACTTCTGGATATCCAGGAAAGCTGAAGAGGCCAGCTGTATATTTTCAAGGTAAGTCATTCTCATATAAGCAATTATAAATCTTGCCACACCAGCCCCAGTGGAGACAGTGTAGCAACAGCTGAGAAATTTCAGTGGCTACCTGTCCAGAGGTTCGCACCACACGTGGTTATGCCTCCTGGGGGAAAAGTAGTCCAGGTCCCTGCTTGGCTGGCTTTTGGAATGGGTGCTAGATGTACTTTGTGCTATGTTAACAACAATGCATTTTGATTATGAATGTTTTTGGCCTGTAGCTCCACTGTTAGTCCAATGAAACCTAGAGAACATTTAGATAGAGTTTCAAGAATTGAAAGAGTTGCAGACCATCGATCAGCAGATGAATGTCCCCTGTGCCCTCAACCACAAGACCCATGGCACCAGGGAGCAAACAGGTGTCAGCTCAAGGCCTGAGAAATTAATAGGGTTGAAGTTGTATGAACTTGCCTCCAATGTGACCCTGCCTGAAAATAGCCCACCCACAGCAAAGATGCTGTGGGATTTACTACAAAACTCTAACTTGTCTTTTGGGGATTGTAGGGCCCCTAAAACAATGCAAGAGTTCTTGTGAATGCTGTTGTAAGTTTACTGTTCAAATACAATGACTATTCTCTAAACTCAGTGAACCAAATGTCTGGCAGGCTGACCATAGCAGGCCAAAATAGAAGGAGTTCTCCTGGCTATGTACTTGGGATTTCATGTTTCAAGGGAATTATTGATGTGCATTAATTTCTGTAGAGTATCTGTAATTTTTTTGAATTGTGGCCAAAGATCTGTTCTTTGAACTTTCTGCTTAAAAACCTGATGATCTGAAGTAAAAATTGCAGCAGTTCGAAAACCTCCTCAAGTGTGTTTGTGTCTGTCTGTCAAGCCAAAGCCACTCCTGACCTAGTCATCTGAGTCTTGGTCTCCACGCAGTTACCCACTGAGCAGTCTGTGGCAAAATCTAATACATCACTGTTACATGAGGAGGTGGTTTGTGGCATACTTATTCTGAAATGTGAATTAATTTATACATAAATACCACCAGGCAACTAAAATGAATTCAGTGACCTTAGAAGGTATCATTTGTTTGTTAACCACGAGAAAATAAATTGGACATTGGTTGATTATTTTATCCATTACATGATAGTTTGATTTCTATTTCTATTTCTATCAACACCCCCTGTTGATATAGGGGTGTGGAAGCTGGCATAGGGTAGTAAAATATGAAGGAATGTTAGTGTTGAGAAGTCTTGTTTTTGGCTAGATCTAATTTATTCACCTGTTCATGGCTCCCTTAATTATAATTAGAGGGGAAAACAAACAAACATCTGAATCAGCTCATTTAAATTCTCAGTCAGCTAGTGTTTAAGGTGAGACTGGAAAACACAGTCTAATAAACTTTTATACAACCAGAATAGTATCTCACATAGCATTTCAAGTTGAACAGAATTTAAAAATATAAAAATTATCAAATAAATTGTACACATTTTAACATCTTTGTTAACAGTGGTAATTATCGGGTACTAGTTTTGTGCATTCTCGTTTGCCTCAGCATTGTTTTCTATAACTTTAATAGTGCCATTAAATACTTTATTTCTAACCTTTTGGTTTAATAATAAAAAATATAAATGGTCAGAAGTAAGTTTCTGAACCTAGAAAGTATAAAAATTTTGAAACATTTTTAATTCTGTGAGTTTTTCTGACCAAAAACTTAGTCATACTCATCCAGATAATTTCTCCCCTTCCATTGCCTTTGAAACTGGAAAATACTGGAGGCTTTTCTCATTAATAGCTTTCAGTAAATCAAAACTCTTCCCACTTTTCCTGCCAGAAAGAAAGTCAGCAGATACATGCCAATAGTTTCCGTAAGTATACTATAGCGACTATGTTTTCCTGCCGGCTGCCTGGTCCCAACACTGTGCCATCCCACCACAAATAACACACAGAGACTTTGTATTTGATACAATACCAGTTACTAGTTTCTTATAGGCTAGCTCTGTCTTAATTATTAACATATTTCTACTAATCTAAGTATTTCCACATGGTCATCTTATGGGAGAGCAGGCCAGCGAGCTGCTCTCTCCAGGCTCTCCATGTTGACCCCTCCTTACTCCTTCCTCTTTCCTCCTCCTTGTCTCCTAGCCCTGCCTACCTTGTTTTCCCATTGGCCAACAGTGTTTTATTCATTAACCAGTATGAGAAACATATTTACAGAATAACATCTCCCATCATCTCCTCTTTTCTATCTAAAATAAAAACAAGGGTTTTAACCTTAACATAGCAAAATATATCATACAACAGTTATCAAACAAGAATCACAGTTAACAATATTTTATCCATTAACATTTAGTAAGACTTAAAGAAAATATTCTATCGTCTATCCTATCTTTATGAGTCTAAAATCCTATATGTAACTTATCTTTAATCCTAACTAAGGAAAGCTATAACCATAACTATCTGTCTTCAATTCAAAGACCACAGAAGAATAATATATAAACTCTAGAAATGACAGAGACATCTTGCTTTGTTTTACATATTTTGAGACAGGATTTCTCTGTATAACTCTTGAAATCACAGAGATCTGTTTGTCTCTGTCTCCCGAATGCTGGAATTAAAGGCGTGTGCCACCTAACCCATTTACATTCTGTCTTTTTAAAACTATTTTATTCTTTTTTTTTGTCTCCCAAGCCTGCATATATTTTAAAACACAGTGTAAATCTTTAGGTATTTAAAAGTCGTGCAGTTTTTTGCCACTTATGCTAATTTTGGAAACCTCTGTTAAAAGAGCCCTGCAAATCTCTGTCTCTAGCAAAACAAAGTCCAACCTGCTACCAAGAAGCTTTGCTTGTCTTTGTTACTTTGTTCCTAAAACATTTCTTAAGCTTTTCTTAGTTTTAAGTGAAAGTTCTTGTTAGCCAAGTTGGGTACCATATGTAACTGGTATGTTTTCCCCACCAGCCACCAGTCTCCTGGTCTGTATTTGACATAAGGCTGTTGGCCAGTTAATGGTTTCTTTAGCCTGCTAGCTCTGTCTTAATAATTAACCCATTTCTACTTATCTAAGTATTTCCATGTGGCACATCTTACTGGCCATAGTGGCTGATGTTCTACCTCTCCGGGCTTCCCATGTTGACTCCTCCCAACTACTTCCTCTTTCCTCCTTGTTTCCTAGCCCCTCCTATCTTCCTCTTCTATTGGCCAACAGTGCTTTATTCATTAACCAGTATGAGAAACATATTTACAGAATAACATCTCCCATCAGTATACCCTGGGTCATAGCACACCCTAAGTGGGTTTTGTACAAGTTTTCATAACTAAGATCATTTAAACTTCATGCCCCTCTTCCCTAGTTGATGTGGGATGTCTTTCTGTACAGTGTAATTATGTGTTGCTCTCAGTGTTTGATAAATAAAGCTGCTTTGGCCTATTGCAAGGCAGGATAGAATCAGACAGGAAAGCCAGTCAGATATACAGAAGTACAGAGTCTGAGAGATGCCAGCAGCCACCCAGTAAGCAATGGGCCACATGATGATACACTGATTAATAGAAATTGGTTAATTTAAATGTAAGAGCAAGCTAGTAATAACCCTGAGCCATTGGCCAAACATTTGTAACTAATATTAAGTCACCGAGTGATTATTTAGAAATGACAGTGGAACCAGGCAGAACAGAAAAGCCTCCAGTTACACCTTCTTTTACTGCACTGTACACTGTTCCTTATTCCCTACTCCTCCATGTTATTTCATTCTTGCTAAATGAGTGCTTATATTAGAAAAATCATAGATGGTGAGAAAACAAAGGTTATGTACTTATGTTCTTAGTAATATTTTTCTAATTTTTATCAGTGGTAAAATACCACATCACTGTGGTACATGTCAAGATCAGTAATGATATGGAAACAGGATTCCATCAGAAGGGCGAATTTAAAACACACACACACACACACACACACACACACACACACATACATACACACACAACCAGAAATGCCTCATCCCCACACAAACAAATGCAAAGCATTTATTCTATAGTCACGATATCGTTGACAAACACTCAGGTGCTCCCCATCCCTCTAATTTTGCCTCTAGAAGAATGTTATCCCATTGAATTCATAAACTATATTTCAGGTCTGGCTTTTTACAACTCAGTGAAATGCTTTTAATATCTATTCGTATTGTTGCCCATATCATACTTGAATATTTCACTAACTTCAGAGAATTTTGGCCATTTCAAATATTTTGGCTACTATACATGATGCCTCTCTGAATAGTTATGTATAGTTTATTATGATGCTATAAATTATTCCTCTGGAATAAATATGAAGTGTCTGTTTTATTTTTCTCTCCAAACATCCTGTCAACAATCAGTGCTTAAGACTGAACCATTCTTTGGGAGCCACATGACATATGATGAGTTATGGCTGTGATATGAAGGAAATGTCCAGAGACCTCCAAGGATTACCTTAACTAACAATCTAAGCATTAGCTGACCTAAACAAGGAGGAGCTACTGGGCCCCCAGACTGATAGCTGGGAAACCAGCATTGGACTGACTCAGAACCCCTGAACATGGGTCTCAGCTAGAAGGCCAGAGCAGTCTAAGGGACCTTGGACAATGGAACCAGGATGTATCCCTGGTGCACAAAAAGGACTTTGGGAGCACATCCTTCATGAAGGGATACTCCCTTAACCTAGAGTCAGGAGAGAAGGCCTAATCCTTACTCCCAATGACTTGACAGATTTAGATGACCCCTCCTGAAAGGCATCACCCTGCATGTGGAATGGGGGGGAGAGGAGAGGAGTGTGGTCAGGGGGCATGCAAGAGTGGGAGACAGGGGAAGAGAGAGAGGGTACTGGGATCAATATGTAGAATACAAATAAAAATAAAAAATTCAAAAAAAGAAAATTAAATATCACAAAAATGCTATAAGCCATGATCCATCCTTTTATTCCATAATACCTACAGTATTTCCGCCTTTTCCTATCAGAAAGAAATTATGAAATCGATTCTCCTTTGTTTAGCTTTTTCATTGACCATAACTAATAATAATTAGTAACAATCCCCCCTAAATGATAACAAAATTCATAGACCACAAAGTGATGAAAAACTACCCACACCACCACTTTGGAATATGAAAGTTGTGTTCTCTAGACTGATTCCTGTTGTCTGTGGGTGATGACATATTTATGGAACCCTGAGAAAATTGAGATAATGGTCAGATCCTGGAGAAACCAGCTGTAATATTTGGTATTCAGTCTCTGTGCAATACAAAAGTACAAAGCCTATCAGTAGTCCTAAGGTGACTGCTTTTTGATAATGCAGTGTGTGATGGATGTTTGTCATCATTTAAGGAAGTTGTTTACAAAAATTTTCTAATATATATGACACCTAATGTGAGGCAGGGCACCATATGTAACAATTCTTTCTCTGTCCTGCCAGCCAGCTCCCAAATAATGACACAGAGAGTTCTTATTATTTATGAATGCTCAGCCTATAGCTTACTTAGGCTTGTTCTGAACTAGCTCTAATAACTTAAATTAAACCATTTATTTTAATCTATGTTGTGTCACATGGCATTCCCTCTTTCAATATTTTATCTCCTTTTTCCTTTCCATGTCTCATAGCGACTCTCCTACACCTATATTCCTCCTCTTTCTTACTCTACCTGGAAGTTCTACCTGTCCTCTCTGCCTAGCTCATCACCAATATTTTTAAAAAAATTTCAATGTTTCCTGTGAAATGGAACTTACTGCACTGGTCAATTAATTAATCCTCCTTAGTATATTTAAAGAAAAAGCAAGATTAACTTTGACGTATTTGTTGATTTGTGCTCTCATTTATATTCAATATCTTCTGATTGTTTTCCAAATGAACTACTTTTAACCTTTATTTTGTTAACATAAAACTCTTTTATACATTATAAATAGTATTCATGGTGGAACATATATGAAATCATCTTTGCTTCTAATGTATTTTATTTTACATGCTTTGAGCTATCATTTATTTCTATGTCTTTATTAAGAAATACATATACATTCATATAAAATTCATCTAAGATATCTTCTCATATATATTTATACATCTCTTCTCAATACATCTTTATTATTTGGCTGCAACTATCACATTGAAAAGGTCTGGGGAAAAGAATATTTAGAAATATCTTGAGCTTGGAAGGAAGAGACATTAAGTACACAGTTTCTCTTATGCCCCTAGTTATTCTGAAACTAGCTCAGTAGACTAGACTGGCCTCAAACTCAGAGATCTACGTCCTCTCTCTCCCAAATTCTGGGATTAAAGGAATTTGCCACCATTGCCTGGCATGTCTTGACTTTTCAAAAAGACTACAAACTGCATTGCCAGGTTAATTATGTGACCTCCAATTCCCATTCCAGTGGTCTTTAACATAAATTTTGTGCCAATATCTTAGGTCTGACACAGAGAGAATTCTATCTTAAGCAGCTATTAGGAAGTGCTTCCTCTCCAATGTTCTACTGAATGCATCCTTCACATCTTTGTTCCTCAAGCTGTAGATGAGGGGATTCAACATAGGGATCACTACAGTATAAAATAAGGAGATCACTTTATTGATATCCAAGGAAGAACATGCATTGGGTCGAACATAGATGAAGAAAAGCGTCCCATAAAGAATAGAAACAGCTGCTAGGTGAGAAGAACATGTGGAGAAAGCTTTCTGCCTCCCATCAGCAGTCTTGATCTTCAAGATAGTCACCAGGATGCAGATATAGGAGACCACGATGATCAGACCACTAGGAACTCCTATCACTCCAGCCAGGACAAAAAGAACTACCCTGTTAATCCATGTGTCAGCACATGCTAATGAGAGCAGTGGGGAAACATCACAGAAGAAATGGTTTATGGTGTTTGGACCACAGAATGGTAAGCAAAACGTCAAAGTTGTATGAGTTGTGATATTTATAGCAGCTAGGACATAAGGTCCTATGACAAACCACACACAGACTCTCTGGGACATAATGAGTGTATACAGCAAGGGCTTACAGATGGCTGTACATCTATCATATGCCATGACAGCCAGGAGGAAACAATCAGTTGTCACAAAGAGACCAAAGAACCACATCTGTGTGGCACAGCCCACAAAAGAGATGGCTTTGTTCTCTGCAAAAATGTCACACAGCATTCTGGGAGCTATCGAAGAAGAGGAGCACACATCTACAAAGGACAGGTGGCTGAGAAAAAAGTACATAGGTGTGTGCAGCCTGGAGTCCACCCATATGAGAGTGATCATGCCCAGATTACCAGCTAGAGTGACAAGATAAACAAGGAAAAAGATGATGAAGAGGACAATCTTCTGATGGGGGTTATCTGTGATGCCAAGGAAGAGAAAATCAGTCACTTCAGTCTGATTCTTTTCTTCCATTGGTCAGTTTGAACCTATCAAAAGAATAAGGAGTATGGTTTACCAAATTCAGTCAAGTGATATTTTAAATCATTTTCAGATTATCTTCAATTGTTCTATTACAGACAATTCAGCAACATTGTTGAACCATAAGAATAGATCTAGGCAGTCATGCAAAAATCCTATGCAAACTTCAGTTACTCACCCTTGAACTCTTTGGGTTCTGTACCCCCTTCTCATCAAGAATTGTCTAGCATCTGATGTAAGCTTCATTCATCTTATAAAATTGCATTTAACATGATAATTACAATTTAATTTTCAATTTACTATGTGAACTGGATTACTTTATTATGGTCACTAACAACTGCAATAGTTTTTTAATTCAATATCTTACAGATGTTTGAAAATATTTTTTCTTATTTTACATATGAATCCCAGTTCCCTCTCCTTCCCATCCTCCCTTACCCCCCACATACTCCTGCATCCCATCCCCTATCCACTCTCGAAGGAGGGTGAGACCCTCCATGAGGGATCATCAAAGTCTATCAAGTCACTTGGGGTAGGGCCTAGGCCCTCCACCATATCTCTAGGCTAAGGGATTATCCCTCAATAGGGCACAGGGTCCGGAAGTCCATTCCTGCACTAGGGATAAATCCTGAATCAATTCATTGTCAGAGGTACCATAGACTTCCAAGGCCTTCTAACTGAAACCCACATTCAGGAAGTCTGGGTCAGTCTTATGCTGGTTTCCCAGTCATGAGACTGGAGTTCATGAGCTCCCCCTTCTTCAGGTCAGCTGATTCTGTGAGTTTCTGTAGCCTAGTCTTGACCCTATTGTTCATCACTTCTCCCTCTCTGCAACTGAACCAGGATTTCAGCTTAGAGTTTAGTTGTAGGTGTCTGCTTCTGTTTCCATTCCATGGATGAAGGCTCTAGGATGGCATATAAGGAAATAATATTGAACTGAAAAATAACTAAAGTTCTTAACTTTTATGTCTGGGTAGTTGTGCAGATATCCTTCTAAACCTTGGAGGTTGTTTACTCTTTATCTCTTCGGATTCTGTAGCTATTCCCATCAAATGATACCTAAAATTCTTCAGATTATAAAATAGTATGATCTAAAATTTTTTAGATTATAAAATATTATTTTAAATAATATTAAATTACTGTGTTTAGAAGTAAAGTTACATTTGATCACAATCATGAAGTTCTTTAGAAGTATAACATTTAGTTGTTGGCAGATATAATGCTAAAAACAGCATCATAAAATGGGAGAAATCAGGTGAGTAAAGGGGATGTAGAAATGTCTCCTGACTTTATACCTAAAGAATATGATATCACCAAAGGACATCAAAGGCATGCCTCTGATATCAACAAATCTAATAAATGTTGGCAAAAATTTAACAGTAAATTTAAAATAATATGGGAAGGAAATATTTACTAAGTTAAAACAATTAAAATAATTCACATGATTTGCAACATCTTATATAAATTCTTAAGTATAAATTATGAAATAAATCAATATATGGAAGATGTAAAATGTAAATATTGCAATTATGACTGGTAGTAAAATTGTGCATAGTCCATGTATAATGTAGTATTTTGAAATATGTATATTGTGTGATAGTTATTCAAATTACTATGAGAATGTAGGCATATATGCTAATTAACTTATTACATAATATTATACACAGACATGATTTGTTCAGGGTATGAAAAAGACATAAGTACATTTAAACCCTCCTAGCAATTTTCAAGAATATATACATTCTTAGCAAAAGTTGAGGCAATGAGACACATGCCACTAGAGTGAGCCCTCCCTGACACTTCTTGGGGTGCAAGGTCAGAGGCTATATGGCCCAGAAACCTAGGATAGAACCAAAAATGCCTGGAGAACAGCAAAAACAAAATAAATGTCAAAATGATGATGCCTAACAAAATTTTGCTATATTCATAGAACCGTGCTTACCCCAATTGTCGTCAGGGAGCCTTTATCTAGTAACTAATGGAGACAAATGCAGAGACCCACAACCAAATGTTAGTCTGAGCTTAGGGAATCATGCTGAAAAGAGGAAGGAAGTACTGTATGCACCAGAGGGGTCATGGAAATTACAACAAAAGGCACAGAAACAACTAACCTGGGATCATAGCAGCCCACAGAATCTGAACGAACAACCAGGAAGCTACATATATGTGACAGTTGTGTAACTGCGTCTACTTGTGGGACTCCTAACAGTGGGAGCAGGGGCTGTCTCTAATGCTTTGGCTGGCTTTTGGGGAACCTATTCCTCATACTGGGTTGCATCATCCTACCTTAATACAAGCGAAGGTGATTATTCTTACTGCACCTTGATATGCTATGCTTTGTTCATACTCATAGGAGGCCTGCTCTTTTCTGAACAAAATCAGAGAAGTGAATCAGAGGGAAGGCAGAGAGTAAGTGGTAGGAGAGGGAGTGGAAAGAGGGAAGAGTGTGAAAAAATGTTTAAATAAATTCAATTTTAAATAATTGAGGCAAATCAATTCAGAAAATGTGACACAGATCAGTAGTTTAGTCAATGTGAACAAAATGTAGAACCTGAAGGAGGATTTATAAATCAAGACTTATTCCATGAGAGGAGCCAATGCCAGACATTTCCTAGAAGGCCAGCCATCAGAGTCTGGAAAGCCCAGAGATGAAGGATATAAACAAACAAGATCAGAAAAAAAAAAGCAATGAATGGATTACTAATGATATTCTGCTAACTTGTAGACTGGAGCCTAGCTTCATCCAGAGAGGCTTCATCCAGCAACTAATGAGAGAAATGCAGAGACCCATAGCCAGACATTAAGTGTAACTCAGAGAATCCTGCAGAAGGGGCTAGGAAGGATAGTAGGAACCGGAGGGGTTAAGGACACCACAAAAAAAATGGGCAACGGACTACTAACCAGGGCTCTTAGAGACTCACAGAGGCTCAACTGACAATCAGGGAGCCTGTACGAGTCTGACCTACATCCTCTGCACGTGTTAGAGTTATGTAGCTTTATATTTCTGTGGGACTCCTAACAGTGGTCTGGGGCCTGGCACTGACTCTTTTGCCCGCTTTGGGAACCTTTTCCTCCTACTGCATTGCCTAATGTAGCCTAGTTTTATTATAACTTGACATGATGTGTTTGGTTGATATCTCTAGAGTCCTGCCCTTTTCTTAAGGAAAAGGAGGAGTAGAGGTGGAGGAAAATGGATGGGGGCCTCCGGGAGGATAAGAGGAAAGGAAAACTGCAGTTGAGTGCAATATATGAGGGAATAAATTTAAAAATAAAGGAATCTTTATTTTAAAAACAATCAAATTTTAAAATATACCTGGTAATTCTCAGTTTTTAAGCACATCCTGTAATGCAAAATGCAATGTACTCACTTCTTTAAAGATATGCGTTCTGCATCTTCATTAGTTGCTTCAAAGGCAACAATGATTTTCTAAAACGCAGAAAAAAATAACAGCCTTCATGGCAATGATCCCTCTGAGATGGATGATTTTCTAAGCAGATAGTAAAAAGGATGAACTTCCTATCCTGATGGACCTAGACACAATGGGAGAAGAGTGGACCTGATCATTGGCTCCCTTACTTTGCAAAATAACGGACCTGAATATGTGATCTTACAATTATTCAGAAGCAGGTCCCCAAAGAACTTAAACCTCAGGGACTTACCTCTGAAGGGAAAATCAACTAGATATCATCATTATGACCAAATACAGTTTGTTTAACTGCACCTTTCCTCAAAGAGAATATTCATAATGAAATTGTGTGAGAGTGGTGTGTGTGTGTGTGTGTGTGTGTGTGTGTGTGTGTATACTTCCTGGGAAGTCAAAACTTCTCTCTTTCTTTTTACTTACAATTATTTTTAAGTACACTTAAAATAAAGATATTATATAATGATATTTCATCCATGCATTTGAGCTTCTTTGATCACATTTACACTGGGAGTAGTATTGTTAAACACTATTAACGTGCTAAAAGATTAAAAAATGAATTCAAGTCACATAATTTTCAAGTCAAATTATGTCATCAAAATAGGAAATGGACTTTTTTTGCCAAATAATGATTATTATTTTTATTGGAAAAGTATTTTCATAGTATGCTGTATGCAATGTGAGATAAGATATACTTCCTCATTCATGTGTATATGAGATTTCATTAAACTCTTTTCTACTATTTTATTGAAAATAATTTTTTCACACAAGTTATCCTGATCATAATTTCCCCTCACTTATCTCCTCCTAGACTCTCCCCTACCTCAGGCTTCTTCCTCTCTCTTTAGAAAATAAACAGCTGAATAAAAAAAAATGAAGCAAAACACTAAAAAGATTGAGAAATACACATACATACCAGAAAAATACATAATATACAAGCAAAAAACAAGTAAGATTAAAAATGACCAGACAAACAAATATGAGAAAAAAAGTACTCCCAAAACACCCCTGGTTGTTTTGTATTACCATGTAATGCATGGGCCTTTTCTTAATGAGCCCTGGAGGAAGGGGTTTGATTCCAATAAGTAGTGAATGTTCAAAAGTCTCTGATTCACTCTACACTGTCTACATTTGCTTCTCTGTATTAGTTTTCATTTCCTGAAGGAGAAAACTTCTCTGATGATGGCTGAGCAAGACACTCATCTATGGATATAAAAGAGGTATTTATAACTTTGTGGATAGTAACTAGTAGCCATGGCAATAGCCTGACTTATTTGGATATTTTCAGATGGCATTACTGGCCAACACTTCCATAAGATGCAGTATTCTGACACTGGATGTTTCACTTGGTGGTAAAAGATGTCTATTTAGGGTGTTTTCTTTCCTGTTATTTGGTAATTCTTTCATATATGTGTATATTTCAAGAAGGTACTACTGTGGTGGTTTCCATATGACCCCTTCAAATAGTCATTAATGTTAGCTGTGCCTCCATGAATTCCCTCCTTTACCCACCTCTTTCCTCTCCATCTTCATTTAATCTTCCCATTTAAATTTATATTTTATTTTTCTTCCCTCATGACCATTTA
This sequence comes from Cricetiscus sungorus, assembly GCA_030556225.1. Taxonomy (NCBI): domain Eukaryota; kingdom Metazoa; phylum Chordata; class Mammalia; order Rodentia; family Cricetidae; genus Cricetiscus; species Cricetiscus sungorus. Next base: position 25,687,335 of record JANBXA010000372.1, on the reverse strand, counting down.
AATTTATATTTTATTTTTCTTCCCTCATGAGATCCTCTTTTCCCATCTACTCCCTTACTCTATACCAAACATCTATGGTTATACATGCTATACCATGTTAGACAAATATAAGACAACAGCAATCAAACACAAGTAACAAAATACATGACATATTTGTCATTTTTAATCTGAGTTAAATTTAGAAAAATCTTGGGACAATTTTTTTCTAGTTCCATTTATTTACCTGGGATTTTCATGATTTAATTTTTAACAGTTAAATAATATTCTGTTGTATAACATTTGAATTACTCATTCATCTATTGACGAATATAGAGGCAGTTTCCAACATCTGTCTGTTATGAATAGAACAGGAATAAAGATAGATGAGTAAGTGCCTCTGTATTAGTGGCAAGAGTCCTTTAGGTATGTGCCCAAGAGTGATATAGCTGGGTCTCAGAGAAGATCTATTCCCAGATTCCCAGAAAACTGACACACAGATTTCCTAGTAGCTATGTAAGGTTGCAGTCCTATCAGAACTGTACGAGTGTTGCCTTTCCTCCAAATAATCACGAGCATGAGCTGTCACTTGCTTAGACATTCTAAGGTATTGGAAGATAGTATGTCAGTAGTTTTGATTCATTTCTATGATGGTTAAGGATGTTGAACAATTCTTTAAGTGTTCTAAGTCATTTAAGTTTCCTCTATGGAGAACTCTCTGTTTAAATCTAAACACCACTTTTAGTTTTTAATTCTTAATATCTAGTCAGTTTTTTAAGTTCTTCATATATTTTGGATAGACATTAACCATACAGTCATTGTGTACTTGATAAAAATATTTTTTCCTATATTGTAGGCTGCTGCTTGGTCCAAACGATGGTGTTCTTGATCTTGCAGAAGTTTCTCAGTTTCTTGAGGTCCCATTTATTATTAATTGTTGATCTCAATGTCTGCACTAACATTTCAAAATCTTCTATTCAGAAAGTCTTTTCCTGTTACAATGACTGGCCCTATGTTGAGTTTCTTGATCCATTTGGAGTTGAATTTTGTCCAGGGTGAAAAGTTTGCAATCTTGTACATGCAGCCATCCAATTTGATCAGTACTATTTGTTTAATGTGCTCTTATTTATTTGTTTGCTTGTTTGTTTGTTTGTTTGTTCTGCAGTGTGTTTCTGGATCCTTTATCAAAAATCAGTTGCCTGTGGTTGTGTGGACCTATGACTGAATCATCAATTCAGTTCTATTGATCAATGTGTTTGTTTTTACACCAATGCAATACTGTTTTTATTACTTTAACTGTGATGCACAATATAAGTCAAGGATGGTGATACACTAACAGTTCTATTATGCTCCAAGAATATTTTATTTAGTTTGTCTTTTTTTGTTTCCATGTAAAGATGAAAACTGTCCTTTTTATGAAGCATTGTGGTGGAATTTAGGTGGAGACTGTTGAATCTTTGAATTACTTTTTATAGGATGACCATTTCAACATATCAATAATATTCATAGTCGGAAGAAATTCTAAATATCTTCTTGATTTTCTTTCTTGATGTCTTAAATTTTTTATACATGTCTTTCACTGCTTGTTTAGAGTTTGACCAAGATATTTTTGAGGCTACTGTGAAATGTATTGCTCCCCTGATTTCTTTCTCAATCTGTATTTCTTTTGTATTTATGAAAGCTACTGATTTTTGTTAGTTGACTTTGTATCCTGATACTTCTCTAAAGTTGTTTTCTAGCTTTACAAATTTTCTGGTAGGGGTTTTAGTGTCATTTATGTGTATAACCTGTGAATAAATTAGTTTTAATTAATCTTTTCCTATTTGCAACCACTTGATCTCCTTTAATTTTTCTTATTACTCTAGCTATGATTTTAAGACAATATTGAAAATGTGGAAAACCTTGGCTTATTCCTAGATCTTTCAGGTTTGCCATTAAATACCTAATATGAGATATATTTTTTTAAATATTGGCCCTTACTGATAAGAATATGCTTCATAGAACCTCCTTCAGTGTGTCCTATAAGTTTGGATAATGTTGTATTTTAATTTTCACTTAATTCTAATGTGTTTTTAATGATCTTCTTGATTTCTTCATTTATTTTTCATTTAGTAGTGAGTTTCTCAGTTTCCATAAGTTTATAACTTTCTCTTTCTTCTGCTATTGTTGATGCAGGGTGTTATTTCAAATTTTTTTGTGTCTGTTGAGACTTACTTTGTGTCAAAGACTTTGTTTAATTTTAGTAAGAGTTCCATGAATTTCTGAGAAGAAGGCACATTCTTTTGTGTTTTGTTGAAATGTTCTGTAAATACTAGATCCATTTGGTTTATGATGTTATTGAGCTCCAGCATTTCTGTTTATTTTTTGTCTGCATGAGCTATCTATTGGCAAGAATGGGCTTTTGAATCACTAACTATTACTGCATGAAGTTAAATTACTGATTCTAATGGTAGTAGTGTTTCTTTTATGATCTTGGCTGTCTTTGTTTTTGGTTCATAGAGGTTTAATGTATTTTCCTTCCCTATCACTTCTGGTTGTTTTGGTTTGAGGTCTATATTCTCAGATATTAAAATGGCTGCACCTATTTTCCTCTTTGGCCCATTTGTTTGGAACTTCTTTTTCCATCCTTTTACCCTGAATTGATGTCTATTCTTGATGTAATGGTGTATTTCTTGGATGCGCAGAAAAGTGGATCCTGCTTTTTAATCCAATCTGTTAGTTGGTGTTTTCTTATTAGAGAACTGAGACTAAAATATTGAGAGACATCAATGAGAACTTTTATGTTATAAGCAAGTTCTTCCCCGAGGCTGGTTTGGTCCCACTCTTTGTTCCTTCCTGCCAGCCACCCGAGCTGCCATACGAGCCCCAAATAACATTCAGAGACTCTGTATCTGATACAATCCTGTTGGCCAGTTACTATTATTGTTTATGGGCTAGCTCTGTCTTAATGATTAACCCATTTCTAGTTATCTAACTATTTCCACGTGGCTTATATTACCTGAGAGCAGCAGGCTGGCATTTTGCTTTCTCTATGCTCTACATGCTGACTCCTCTTTCCTCCTTCCTCTTTCCTCCTTGTCTCCTAGCCCCGCCTATCTTGCTTTCCTATTGGCCAACAGTGCTTTATTCATTAACCAGTGTGAGAAACATATTTACAAAATAACATCTCCCATCATCTCCTCTTTTCTGTCTAAAATAAAAAGAAGGGGTTTAACCTTAACTTAGCAAAATATATCATATAACAGTTATCAATTAATAATCATAGTTAGCAATATTTAGTCCATTAACATTTTGTAAGACTTAAAAAAATATCATCTATCCTATCTTTGTGAGTCTAAATTTCTATATGTAACTTATCTTTAATTCTAAGTAAGGAAAATTATAACTATAACTATCTGTCTTCAACTCCTTCAAAGACCACAGAAGGATAATATATAAACTCTAGAAATGACAGAGACAACTCACTGCCTGGTCAGTCCCCTGAAGTTCTTCTGTAATGTTCCATCTTCAGCCCATAGGCCATAGTGTGTCTGGCAGACTCTTCCATGAAGTAGGAACACTGTAGCACTGTCCATCTTGCATCAGCAGTCACTTTCCTGTGGGTCCTGCATACCCACTTTATACAGCATAAAGTTAATCCGTCCAGACAAGACCAGTATCTTGTCCAAATGGCTAGTCTTGCCATTTTGAAACAAACTCCATAACATGTTTCTTCAAGGTCCACCTTCCTTTCTGATGCAGGTGGCATTACCAGGAGCAGTTATGTCTCACAGTCAAGAAAATCCCTAAACCAATTTAAATGCCATATTCTGTATGTCTTTGAAAGGTTTGAAGAATGCCTATTAATCTCAAATACATCTCTGCATTTCTAGAAATCCTAACTAACTTAACTTCCAAGTTTTGACTGTCAAAGGTAACTCTCTGTAATCTGTACTAAATTATACATTACATTTTTCAGTGAGCTATAGAAACATAATACCTAAACAAGAGGAGAAATATACATATCACAAAATTGACCTTAAATAGTATCAATAAATGAAAATCCATTCCAAAGCAAAGTATTCATATCTATACCATAATTCCGATTTTACCTTTATAAAGATTGCTTGTGGTCATTAACCATTTATAACTAAGCTCACTTAAAGGAAAACAAACATTTATAAACAATATTTGGGAATTTGGGTGTCGGTCTTTCCAAACTACTTCCTGGCACTCTCATGGGATGCTAAGAAGATGCAGAAAGCTTGGCTGTAGTCTGCAAGGCTTTGTCCCATCTGCTTTGAATGTTGGATCAACTGGGGTTCTGTTTCAGGGGGTCTGGCTTGATCAAGCCACATTAGTCTGGAAGGAATCCACAGCTTTTCATTTTCTGTGGAAATAAAAATAGAAATCCTTTTCCCCAATAACTTGTCCTTGGACTTAAAATTTTAGAGTCAAAGCATTATATATATATATATATATATATATATATATATATATATATATATATATTGAATTAATCCAGTAGCATTTCTTTTATCAATACTTGTTATTTTCTCAGCAGCCAAACAATTTAAAGATAACAGAAGAGCATACAATATCCAAAGATTCTCTGTGCTTTCCATCTTTATGTGGCTTTTTTATATTACTCTATTTCTTCTACTTCTACTTTTACACATTTTGAGACAGGGTTTCTCTGTGTAACTTTTATCTGTCCTGGAATTCATTGCATACCAGGTTTACTTTGAAATCACAGAGATCTGCTTGCCTCTGTCTCCCGAGTGCTGGGATTAAAGGCATGTGCCATCATACCCAGCCACACTCTGTCTTTTTAAAACCATTTTATTTCTTTTTTCTTTCTCTCTATGTATATTTTAAAACACACTGTTAACCTATAGCGGTTTTTCTTAATGTGAATAGAGAGATCATCAACTAAATTATCAACCATCATGGAGCCCTCATCTAGTACCTGTTGCAAACAGAAGCAAACACCCATAACTAAACACTTAGTCAAACTAGAATCCAGATGCAGAGAGAGAGAGGACAAGACCAGGTTGCAGAAACACACAAAGACAGCTGACTTAAACAAGGAGGAACTAATGGTCCCCTCAGACTGATAGCTGGGAATACAGCATGGGACTGACTCAGACCCCCGGATTATGGGTCTCAGTTAGTTGGACTGAGCAGTCTAAATGACCTCAGAAAGTAGAACCAGGATGTATTCTTGATGCACAAAAGGACTTTGGGGATACATCCCCTTGGAGGGATACTCCCTTAACCTAGAGACAGGAGAGAACTAGTACCTACTTCAAATGACTTGACAGATTTATATGACCCCACCTGGATAGCATAGGCCTACATGTGGAATGGGGGTGGTGGGATGGGAGCAGACGGTAGTCAGGGTGCATATGAGGGGGAAATGAGGGTAAGTGGGTGGTGGGAAGGAGGCAGGGAGAGGAAACTGGGATCAACATGTAAAATTTTTAAATTATATTGTTAATAAAAATAAATATTGCAAATATTGACTTTAAGTAGTCTCATAGTATACACTCATACTTATATTCCCATCCCTACTCTACACAAATGTACAATGCCAATCCATCACAAAAAAGCACAACAGAAGCAGATAAATATTTAGACCTCTCCTAATTTTCAGATAACCAGGCTCCTTCTACAACATCTCTACTCCAATGTCCCTTTGAGAATATACTTACGCATTGACATTTAAGACACAACACTAACACAATTCAACCTTATCTACATGCTGGGAAATGTTTCTTTTGCCATTTTTCTCCTGAATGCACCTATTACTTCCTTGTTCCTCAAGCTATTGATGAGGGGGGTCAGCATGTGGATCACCACAGTATAAAATCATTTTGTTAGTATTCAAGGAAAAGCTTGCACTGGGTCTAACACAAATAAAGAAAAGAGTTTTATGTAGGATAGAGACAGATGCCAGGTGAGAGGAACAAATAGAGAAGGCTTTTTGTTCCCCATTAGCAGTTAGAATCTTTAAAATGGCAATCAAGATGCATACATAGAAACCTATGATAATCAAACCACTGCTCCAGACAAGACATAAAGGACAATCTTATTTATCCAGGTGTCAGCACATGCTAAGGAAAATAATGAAAAACATCACAAAAGAAATGGTTGATGGTATTAGGGCCACAGAATAATAAGCAAAAGGTCAAGGTTATATGAGTTGTGATGTTCAGAATAGCAAAGGCATAAGGTCCTACAAACAGATGCACACAGACTCTCTGGGACATAATGAGTATATACAACAAGGGCTTACAGATGGCTGTATAATGATCATATTCCATGACAGCCAGAAAAAAAAAAACACTCAGTTCCTACAAAGAGACCAACAAACCACATCTGTGCAGCACAGCCCTGGAAAGAGATGGCTTTGTTCTCAGCAAAAACGTCTCACAGCATCCTGGGAGCTATGGAAGAAGAGGAGCACACATCTACAATAGACAGGTAGCTGAGAAGAAAATAGGTGTGTGCAGCCTGGGATCCACTCATATGAGAGCGATCATGCCCAGATTACACCCCAGGGTGACAAGATATACAAAGAGAAGTATGGTGAAAAGTGCATTCTTCTGATATAGATGATCAGTGAGGCCCTGGAGGAGAAACTCAGTTACTATGGTCTTATTCTTTTCTTACATTGTCAGTTGGGTTCTGTTATGAGACAAATATGTATTCTTTTATTACAATCATTAATAATTACAACTGCTTAACTCAACAACAGGTTTACTTAAAATGGTTTTAAACAGATTATTGGCCAGTGCTATTGAACTGAAAGATGATATTTCTAGCTTCTGTGAGTAGTTAGGTATGTAAATACCCTGTAAAATGTTGGATGCATGGCCTTCATCTCTATGGATGCTGTTAACACTTCCCACAGAGATTGTATAACTATGTGTTCTAAATTTGCTTCAATAAAATTACATCTTAATAGAGAGTTGCTGTATAGGGGTAATTATAATTGTTCATGCTCTTAATATCTTTAAGAAAAAATGTACAAGGTTTTAAACAGATGAATATCAAAAGCAGTTGATGTAATAAAAGGACATAAAACTTACATAGTAGATGGAGGAATCATATTCTGATAGGCATTTGCCACAGAAATTGTGCATAAAAATCAACCATACAAAAGCTAAAATAATATCAAACTATATATCAATATTTGGGATATTTTATATAAGATTCCTAGGTACACATGTTTAATCAGTCAATAACATTCCTGAAATGTGCCTTTTATTCATGATAATTTTGTGATTTCATAAGAACAACTTTTAAAAGTACTAGAGGAAGACTATGTAGCATAATTATTAAAATTAACTTGATTGATGCATTATAATTAACTTACATTCTTTCTTAATAAAAGAAATACAGTATTGAAGTTATTGATAATTTTTGTAGTTCAATATATAATACTTTTAAGTAGCTAACAACTTCTATATTATTCAAATACATTCAGTAGTATAAAGTAATTGAAATTATTTTAATAATGTTAATTAGATGTTTTCAGCAGTTATAAGCACTGATGTGGAATTTGTGGGAGGGAGACTGCTATCAATTGTAGAAATGTTTATGTTTATGATTGTGTTATGATTTATGTTGTATTAGGTTTATTTTCACAAATAGCTGTGTGGAACAAAGGCCAGTAAACATAACATCTAGTATTGAAGCAATCCCTATTTATTTGATTGGATTTATTTATTTATTTATTGCAATTAATTTTGAACTTTTCATAAAACATGTTACATAATCTTTATATCCTTTCTATGCCCTTCCTGTTAACGTCTAAACAGTCTTCAGTACATTAACTCTTAAAAAATTATTCATTTAAAACTGACAAAAATATATATGCATTTTATATGCAATATGTTATTTTAAATATATATATATATATGTATGTGTATACATATATATATGATAGGCAAGCTCATTGATCTTGCACCAGTCTTCTCACATGTTTGTCCTGATAAAGACATATATAAAATTTAAGAGCACATAAAATCTCTTAGCACTTTTCAAAACTACAATATATCACTATTAAAAAATTAAAAATAACTCTAAATTATTTAAAATCAGGAAATTCTCTTCATAAAAAAATTAATGAACCAGTTTTTCTGGCTCATGGGACTTTGTGCTTTCAATGTTTAACCTCTTCCTTGTCTTTTTCTCCATATTTCATGACTTCCATACAGTTGAGCCTGTGATGTCCTGACTTCTTTAAGGATATTCTTTCTGTATAATTTTTACCACTTTAAATGCAACAATTGATTTTTAATATGGAGGGAAAATTCATCACCCTACATGGTGAGGAAGAAAGATTCCTCTCCCTACATGGTGATAGCCTTTCTGCAAAGCATGATTTCATTAGTACTCAGTGAGAAGTGAACAGCCCTGCTCATGGGCCTGATCATGAAGAGATGATTTCTGGATGAGTGTTCACCCACTCACTTCACAGAATAAAGAGCCTCATGTGGAGCTAGCTACCAATAACTCAGAGCCAGGTCCCTAAAGAACTTACACATGAAGAGACAAAATTTACATGATCTCAGCAGCATCAGAGCCAAGTATTAATTTCTAACAGTGTTTTATTCTTAATGAAACACACTCTCTCTTTCTCTCCTCTATTACCTTTTTATGCCTTCCCCTCTTTCCCTTCTTTATTATAATACCCAATATTTCCCCCAAAGCTTCTATGAACTCAAAGAATCATGTCTTCTATCAGCACCCACTAATGTAATACAGTTATTTGCTTAGCTTGAAGTATTTTCCTTCTTCATTCTGAAGCCAGACCATTTAAGTATAAATCCTGATGTCATAGCTTAATTTGTCATTTTCAGTAGGATTCCAATAGTGTCTTAGCCTTCTTCTATTGGTTTGTTGTTCACTTAAAAGCTGGAATTGACAATTTCAACATTATTCTAATAACCAAAGAGACAAATAGTAAGTGTCACTAATGGAACAAGTAAAGCTGCTCTATGAGTAAACACACCTGCCACAGAGCTAAAAGACTTTAATTAGAACTCTGGAGCCTACATGATGGAAGATAAAAACCAACTCTGACATCTACACATGTGCAAAGGCACACTCACATCCACACCAATAAATAAATAAATGCTAAAGGTTTAAGTCAATGATATTCAAGACCTACACAATACTCTGAGCACAAATACTAATGTTTACCAAACATATACCCCACAGCAAACTACATATTGTTATTAAATATACTTAAGATCCTTATTAAGAAGATTCATATCTCATTCAGCCTCAGCTGATACATATAAAACAAAATACCTATACCTAAGGATCAGGGAATATCACAGATGAGAAAAGATATAAGGGCCAAAAAAACAGAATTTCTGCTGCAATATGGTGTCTTCTTCATATGACAAGGAAGCTCAATCCAGGAAATCACAATATGATTACCTAAGCAAGACCTGAAAAATGGCAACATCAATTGGAATTCCATTATAGATATGAGAAATATTACAAAGCCCCACCCATAGATGAAGAGCTACAGGCAACTGCTGGTTTCATACAGAAGGGGAGTTAGTCTTCTTCAGGGACAAGAAGCCAGACCTAAACATATATACATGTTAGTAGCACTAACATAAACTCAGCAGATTGTATTTATAAACAATAATTAAAAATAAGAGGGCATGAATTTGAGATTTAGTTGGGGGGATACAAGAGGAGTTTCAGGAAGAAAAGGGGGTAGAAATAATGTAAATACATTGTTCAAATATGAATGTAAAATAATAAAATTTGAAGGAAATGCTACACTTGAGGTAATATGTCTAATATTTAATTCACCCCATAAAACTATTATCTCATTGATATTAAACTAGAAAAAATCAATAATCAAGGATTTAAAAATAATTGAAGAGTAACTATCATAACTCTATGAATGAAAAAAAAAACTCTTAGAAGATGGATCAGTTGATAAAATGGAAGCAGGAAGAACTGTGTGTGTGCTCTCCAGCATGTGGAAGCCCAGTCATGGTGGAACACATTTATCATCCAGTTCTGTGGAGTGAAAGACAGGCAAAAAAAATCCCAGAAAAAATAATAAATGCAAAGTAGCATCCTTCACTACAATAAATGTAAAAATGTCTTAGAAAGCCTAGGCAAATTGAATGCAAATGTAACCAGATGAGGTATATTATAGAAGAACATCTTTACAAAGACATTTGGATTTTTAAGTGCAATTATTCATTTTAATTCAGTTTTTAAACAAAACTATTTCCATGAATACAGAAAATACATTTTAAAAACCCCTCAATACCCATTTCTAGTGTTTGACAATTTTCTCTGTCCTGGCCTTCTATCTTCCTGGTGAAATAGACTCCTAGATATTTTATTTTGTAGTGTATGAAAGCAACCTGGAAAATTATCATTGCTTCCCTTTTAGTTAACTTGTCTTATTGTTAGAACAAGTGCTAACTTTTGTTGGTCAATACTGTATTTTCCAGTCTTATTGTATTCATTTATAGGTTCTCATACTTCCTAATGGGGAGCTGAGGGCTTTATTTTATTTTATTATTTATTTTTGTTTTTATTTTATATTTTAAATCTGCATACTGATTTCCAATTTAATTATGCACCATTTTTAACTTTTATTGATTCCTTGTGGATTTTACATCATACATTCCAATCCCACTTATCTTCAAATTCCCTTGCATCTGTTCTTTGCCCTTACAAAGCCAAAAGTTGTCGGTCTTGCTCCATGCCTCTAGCTTCTCCTATACCACTGATATTGGTGTAGATTCCTCCTGGATATTTTGCTGCTGTCCTGAGTCATGGGAGATCTGCTGCTTGGGATTTGTGGGTTTATCCTCTTCACATGCCCCAACAACTCATAAGTGAAGTGGACCTAGCTCTGGGTTTGGGTGATAGCTGCATCTGTTTATCCAGATGGCTTTCCCTCATTATTACTACCAAAATGGGCTCTCCAGCACTGCCTTTCATCCAATACAGCCTACAACAAGGAACAGACCAGTGCCCTCTCACTCATATCGCTACTGGGCAAAAGAGAGATGCGTCAGCTCTCCTACTCTTGCATCTTCATCTTCAGGGCTGGCTTACCTGTGCCAGGGCAACAGAGTCAGCTCTAATGTGCTGCCCAGACAGGGTTCAAGCCTGCTCTCTTATGTGCTGCAACTGGTGAAGGGCAGGGTTAGTTCTCTCACTCTCAGGACCCTAGAACCAATTCTCTAGCCTTTCACAGGTAGCAAGGGGTAGAGCAGGGAAGACATTTTTCCCTCAGCCATGCCACCACATGGCAGACAAGGGGGATCACAGTGAACTCTATTCCTCTCATGCCCTCAGAGCTGGCTTACCTGCATTCCTAACAATAAGGTCAGCTCTGTTGTGCTGCCCAGATGGGAAGAGGTCACTCTCATGTGTGTTGTAGCTGGTGAGAATCAGGGCTAGCTCTCCCACTCCTTTACCTGCTTCGGGTGGTAAAGGGTGAGGGCATCTTTCTCTCATGCATGCCACCACACAGTGGAGTGGGGGAACAAGATCAAGCTCTCCTGCTCTCACACCCTCAGGGTTGACTTACCTGTGTCCCCTACCACAGGGTCAGCTCTAGTGTGCTGACTAGATGAGGTGCACACCCATGGTGAGAGGGTAAGGACAATTTTTTCCCAAGTGCAGGGGAGGGGTGGGGAGGCAAAATACACCTGAGGAAGTGGAGCCATCTCTCCTGCTATAGTATCCAGCCAGGGGCAGGACCAGTACAGGGCAGGGCTGGCCTAGCACAGCATGTTTCCAATGACCCCTTGTGATAACATAGACCCTGATACCATCACAGACCCTAGCAGAACCATGGACCAAGACATGGAACTGGGTAGAAATTGGTCCTAGATATCACCATGGCCCTAGTGGCAGCACAGGCCACACAGATCATTACGGCCTGAGAAACAACATGGTTCTCTGGCACCAAAATTATCTCAGGTGGCAGACCTAACACTGGGCAGCTGCAGAGCCCTCAGAGCTAACAGGAGTCATGGACACTGCCTCGGACACAGCTTTAGTTTTTTACTTTTGACAGTTTCGTGGTGTGTGTGTGTGTGTGTGTGTGTGTGTGTGTGTGTAAAGAATTTTAGTCTTTTTCACATACACACCCCATTACCTCTCTCATCCCCCTCCTCCTCCCACCAAAACCTGTTATGGTTGCTAGGGAGTATATGCCACTCTTTTCAGAAGTGTAGCCACTCAGATGCTGTCCCCATTCTAATAAACAGCCTCTCACTCATGCTCAGAGGAGCAATGATAATTAAATTAGTGGTCATATAGACATAAAAGGACTTGTTGGGTTTCTATGTATAACATTTTTATCATGGGAATATGAGGGTAATTTCATTATTCCATTGGTTGGAACACAGCAGTCTGCTGTCCCCGCCCCCGATGATGGGCAGGACACTCACGGCTATGCCATCTCTACTTCACTACTTACCTGGCTGCTCATGCACATTACCTGCTTACCTGTGCAGGGGACTCAGTTAAGCATGCACAAGTTTCCCTTTTAAAGCAAGCACACTGAGCGCCGCCTCTCTCTCTTTCTCTCTCTGCCTTTCTCTCCTCCCCCCCCCACTTCTCCTGCTTTTGGTTGGCCACCAGCTACCCCTACTTTCTCTCCCCTTTATCAATAAACTCCATGTGGGTGCTGAGTCTCTTGCTCGTGTTTCATAGGCAGCAGTTGTATGAAAAAAACAACATTGGTGCTGAAACCAACAACATTGGTGCCTTGGAACTAGGTCAGGCCCTCCTCGAGTACTAGACGGTCAGCCTGAGGCATTCAGGGATCCTGATTACGAACCAGCAGTCCAGTTCTATCCATCCATTCACTGGAAATGCCATCCCATACTGGCTACAATTCGGTAAGGTACCTTTTTTCATTGTAACTCATTTCCTTAGGGTCTGGGACATTTTCCACGGGTGAGTTAAGATTCCGGCTTCAAGTCTTTCTGTCTTCAGACTGCTGAGTCTTTATCAGGCACTTTGCCCTTGGCCACATTCTTGGGCTGATGAGTTCCAAAAATGATTGGCTAGTTTTTACTTCACTCATGGGAAATAAACAAGCCTAGATATCCCCTAGAAAATAAGTCAGATTGGCCACACAATTCCTGCCACCTTTTTAATAATAATACAAGGTAGGAATGTTGAAACTCAGCAGACTGCTGACCCCGTGGGACACTCATGGCTATGTTATCTCTACTTCACTATTTACCTGGCTGCTCATGCACATTACCCGCTTACCTGTGCAGGAGACTCTCTTCCCCCTTCTCTCTCTCTCTGTCTCCTGCTTTCGGTTGGCCACCAGCTACAACCCCTTTCTTTCCCCTCTATCAATAAACTCCACGTGGGCGCTGAGTCTCGTGTTTGTGTTTCATAGGCAATAGCTGCAGCAAAAGAACAACACCATTCCTGTCTGCATGCCTTTTTAGTAATAGCTATTTCCTAATTTGTCTAACTAAAGCTTCTTTTACTTTAAGAATAAAAGGAGTGGTGATAGTCATCCTTGCTTATTTACTCATGTTACAGAGAAAGTTTTCAACTTGTCACCAGCAGATGTGGTGTTAACTATGAGCTTGTCGCATTCATAGCCATTATTGTATTGAAGAACATTCATCCTTTGTCTCATTTTCTAATGTATTCTATGATTAAAGGATATTAAACTTTGTCAAATCAATTCCTGCATTTACTGAGATGATTGTATGCCTTTATTCATACATTTTTTTTTGTAATGCTTGTATTCATCCTTGTAACCAAGAAGTAAATCCTTTCTTTGTGGTGAATTATGATACGTTGAAAACCTTTACTTGCTAGTGTTTTCTTGACAAATTTGGCATGTGTGTTCATAAGAATAGCCTATAATTTTCACTTTCTTCAATGTCTTCATTTAGAATAAATATCATGGTAACCCTGGCCTCATCAAGTAAATTTCTATGTATTCCTTACAATGATTTTGGAAAACAGTTTGAGAATACTTGGAAAATGTAGTGTAGGAGATGGTGGTATGATCTGCTGCATAGAAATAATGGGGATCTGAAATGAATTCCCAGAATCACAAAAATGTAGAAGAAAAGAACAAACTCCACAAAACATATACATACCAGACTCATGTCATCATTATAATTTTAATAAAGATAATGTAATATCAGAAGATGCTGTCAACCTGCCAAGGGAGAAAAGCAATCAACAGTCCCAACAGCTGAAAGGAAAGATGAACATATCCTTGAGAACATAGACACACTGAAATAATCAATAAGAAAATGGTGGCTCAACATACATGCCCATGAAAACAATTATTATTCAATATATAGGATTTTGCTCTTGGGAATAAATGATTGGTATGATGTATTGATCTACAACTTGAGTTGTTCCTGTCATATATGTATGTATTATGTATTATGTATGTATTTATCTTATTTATGTAAATGTTCATGCACCTGCATGTATATATGTGCACCATATGCATGCAGGTGTCAGAGAAGCTAGAAAGGGGTGTGGAGTTACAGGTGGTTCTGAGGCACTTGATGTGTGCATTAGGAACTAAATCTGGATCTTCCACAAGAGCATCAAGCAGTCTTTACTGTAGTAGAAATTAAGATTTACTGAGTTAAAATAATATAAAATATTTTAAATATTCTACATAAACTCACAAGTCATTCATCATAAATAAACCATGTGATAACATGTATAAAATAACATCTGTAAATTTTAATCACGGAAAACCCTCAATATAATACTTTTAAGTGACTCAAGTAAGATCGTATAAGCTGTCAGATTTACTAGAACAATATGTTTACATATTAAAATTATTTATGAGAATCAATCCCTTTTTGAATCAACAAAATATAACAATCATATTAGTCACAATTTTTCTAACTTGATATACAATTTTTAATAGTGACATCAACTATTTAATTTGTGATTTTCTTTCTGTATCAAGGTTTATTACATGATGCCATCTCAGTGCAGTAACAAAACTAATCCTGGTTTTCATTAATCATTATCTGTTGCTAAATATTTCTAGTTTTAGTCATTAAGTGCAACTATGTATTAGGAATACAACTACGATAAGGAATAATATACTATGCCCCTCTTCTATTTTATTGGCAACCACTACTTATCTATTTAGGTTTTATTTATGTGCTCATTCAAATGTGTTTCTTTGAGTCTTCTATGTTGTGTTTCTACTAGTGGGAAAAAAACATGAGACACTTAAACCCTCCTAGAGATTTTTCAATACAAAACATTCATACTAAAAATACCATGTATGGTTTTTCAAAATCAAGCCATATCAATTTGGAACACTCCACACTTCTGTGATTTAGTCTTATGACAATGTGTATAAAATACCTTAAGTCTGATCCCTTCTGAGTGTCTGCAGTGGGTTTTGTTTTTCAAAATACAGAAGTATCCTGATGTTTCTCCTTCATATTTCAAGCATATCTAATAGCTTAAAATGCAGTGTACTCACTTCATTCTGGAACAGATATAACTGCTTCAAAAACTATGACCATTTCTAGAAGGAAGAATGATTCAACACCTTGCATGATGGCCCCTCTCTCGAGAAATTCTACACACATGGAGAAGAAATAAACTTCCTATCCAGGACATGATAAGAGAATCCATGATTCACATGCTATATGGTACCAGGGACCATGTCCTGGGAACACACAATTCAGAGCCAGGTCCCCAAAGAATTCAAACCTCAAAGGCTTACATACACCCGAAGGGGCAAAATTAACATTATTTCAGCACCATTAAGTCTTTATTCCCTAAATGTGTCTTATCTCAAAAAAATTCTGAGAAAATTGTGCATGTGTGTGTGTGCATATATGTATACATATGCATTGGGGGTGGTGTCTTTCTTCATGGAGTCTTTTTACCAAAAGAGCCTTCATTTGTTTCTTTTAGCTTTTAATTTATTTTTAATTAAGATATGTTAATTGTTCTTTGTCTCGACCCACGTTGTCATAATTGGAAAATTTTAATGGTTTTTATGATTACTATTCAGTTGTGCTTGTATACAATAGTTTCTTGTTTGTTGAGGGACACATGATTTTTTCCTATCTGCATATTTCTTAATAGCTTTTCAATGAGCATCATTGTGAAGATCTTAAAAGTGAGTTTCATCATTTCCTTTAGATATACACCCATTAGTGGTAATACTGGATTTTATGATGTTTCTATTTCCACTTTGTACCACTTCCATAATGTTTTCCTAATGGTGGTAATAAGCTACCTTCCACATATTTCAGTAATCACAGCCTCATTGGCATTCCCTGGGACTTGTGTTTCTCTCTTTTATTTAATAATCAATGTCAATGAACTGAGGTGGTGTCTCAATGTGGTTTCAATTTGACTTTTTCCTAATGGTTAATGATTGTGAGTGGTTTTTCTAGATTAGTTGACCAAATTTATGTCTTTTTAAAAAATAACCAATCATTCCTCATACTGGATTGCCTTGTCCAAACAATGACAAGATGCTTGGTATTACTACAACTTAATTTGCCATATTTTGTCAATAGCTATGAGCTGCCTGCCCTTTTCTGAATAGAAACAGGAGAAGTTGATGTGGGGGGGATAAGAAACTGCAGTTTGGTTGCCAAATAAATGAATAAAGCCAGCCTAATTTTAAATCATATAAGGAAGAAAGAGTTTTAAAAACCACCCCCTCCTCTCAGTGATCAGGTAACCTAAATAGAAAAGCCTGAGAATGTATGGTAGAAAACGGTAACAAAGAAGCTGAACTCACAACTCTCTAAGTTGGCACATGCTTTTAATCCTAGCATGCAGGCAGAGGCAGAGGCATTAAGATGACATACTTTATACATATTTTAAAAGTAAATAAAAATGGAGCAGAATCAAACTAGTAGGATATTTGTATTCATGAAATTAACATATTAGCATCTGCTTCAATAGTAGCATTATACTTGCAATTCTCAGTGAAATCTCAAGGTGCTCATTTATGCTTACTGTGTTACATTCTTAAAAAGAAGTTTCTTTCAAATATAGGTGGCACCAAAAAGTAATGTGATAGATAAGATGATAATGAATTCAAGGATATTTGTTTCAGGGATGATTTGAACTAGAAAAGCCTATTAAAGAGATATTATCATGGGTAGAGATAGCTCAAACATTAAAGTTCTTGTTGTGTAAACTTTAGGACCTGAGTTCACTTCCCTAGAACCCTCACAAAAATTGATGTGTAGCTCACATTTATAACCTCAGTGATGTAAGGCAAAGGCAAAATGTTTCCCAGAAACTGGTAGACCATCTACCCTTATGTATAGAGGGACGAACAACAAGACACCCTGTCTCAGGATAGAGTGTGAAAGTTAACATCTAATGTTATCCTTTCACTTGTACATGTGTGCCACGGCATGTATACACACACACACACACACACACACACACACACGGTGGGGGGGGTGACAGTGGCATAAACAAAGGGAGACAGAGTAAGAGACAGGCATGGTTAAATTTTTCTTTAAGTTAAATAATATACTGCACCTCAATGCATTCCATTTGAAATTAGGTAATATGTTTAAGACAGTTGATGAGAGCAGACAATTTTCTGTGATAATATATTTTTTTAATTTAAATTAGAAACAAGCTTGTATTATATGTCAAGCCGAGTTCCCAAATCCTCCACTCCTCCTTTGTCTCTATTCAACCCCCAACCCATCCGCTCTCTGTTCCCCAGGGAAAATAAGGCCTTCCATGGGGAATCTTCGAAATCCATCATATCATTTGGAGCAGGGCCTAGACCTTCCTCTATATGTATAGGCTGAGAGAGTATCCCTCTACCTGAAATGGTGACCCAAAGTTTCTACATTGTGAATCCCCTCCTACCTCTCCCCAAATCCTCTTTGTCTCCTAGTTCCACCTATCTTGCTTTCCTATTTGACAACAGTGCTTTATTCATTAACCACTAAGAGAAACATATTTAAAGAATGACATCTTCCTTCAAATGTCCATTCCTATACTAGGGATAAATACTGATTAATTACTAGAGGTCCCACAGACTGCCTAGTCCTCCTAGTCTCACATTCAGGGGATCTGGGTCAGTCCTACACTGGTTTCCCAGCTATCACACTGGAGTCCATGAGCTCCCCCTTGTTCAGGTCAGCAGTTTCTGTAGGTTTCTCCAGCCTGGTCCTGACCCCTTGAAGCAGCTAAGTATCAATTTCAAAGTATCAATTTTTCAGAAATCTTGAAGTATAAATGGGAGAGGGAAGAAATGGCTCAGCAGTTAAGAACATGGGCTTCTATTCCAGAGAACCTTGGCTCAGTCTCCAACACATAAGTGTCAGCTCACAATTGCCTGTAACTCCAGTTCTAGGGGATCCAATGCCTTCTTTTGGACCCTTCAGACACTAAAAACATATGTTATAGTTACACACATGTGACAAAATGTTCATACATAAAAATAGTTCTTAGAAAGAAGCAAGAATACATGCATTTTCTGTTCTTAGGGTTGTTGTTTAGCCAAAATATGGAAATACATAAATTTTTCATTAGGATTTGAACTTTCCACAATTTCAGTCAATTGGAACACTGATATAATTTGAAACATTGTGTTAAAAGTATTGAAAGTATGGTTCTCACCTTGAAGATGCATAGTTAACTCAATCAATTCAATGAGAAGCAAAATTCACCAAAACTGCTAAATCTGTAAGCTAGTTTTCATCAAGATCTGGCACAAAT
Source organism: Cricetiscus sungorus (assembly GCA_030556225.1). Lineage (NCBI taxonomy): Eukaryota > Metazoa > Chordata > Mammalia > Rodentia > Cricetidae > Cricetiscus > Cricetiscus sungorus. The sequence continues at coordinate 25,668,624 of JANBXA010000372.1, read as the reverse complement.
TTGTGAAATAGTCTGTGATATGGCAGAATAAGGACTTTGTTGCAACCTCTGCCACTCACTCCAGGTGTCTTCAATGTATATTTCGCTCCAGTAACTTAGGAATATCACAGAGAGAATTCTAGCTTAAGAACCTGTTAGGAAGTGCTTCCTCTTCAATGTTCTACCTAAGGCATCTTTTGCCTCTTTGTTCCTTAAGCTGTAGACGAGGGGATTCAACATAGGGATCACCACAGTATAAAACAGGGAGATCACTTTATTGATATCCAAGGAGGAACTGGCATTAGGTCAAACATTGATGAAAAAAAGTGTCCCATACAGGAAAGAGACAGTTGCCAAGTGAGAGGAACAAGTGGAGAAGGCTTTTTGTCTCCCATTGGCTGTCTGAATTTTCAAGATGGTCATCAAGATATAGACATAAGAGATCAAGATGATCAGACCACTGAACACACCTACTACTCCAGCCAAGATAAAAAGCACCAACTTATTGACATGGGTATCAGTACATGTTAGAGACAGCAATGGAGAAATATCACAAAAGAAGTTGTTGATAATATATGGACCACAGAATGGTAAGCAAAATGTTGATGTTGAGTTGGTCATTGTACATATAATAGCGATGGCATAAGGCCCAATAACCAAGAGCACACAGACATGCTGGGACATAATGAATGTATACAACAAGGGCTTACAGATGGCTGTATACCGATCACATACCATGGAAGCCAGGCGGAAACACTCAGTTGCCACGAAGAGTCCAAAGAACCACATCTGTGGGGCACAGCCCACAAAAGAGATGGCTTTGTTCTCTGCAAAAAATGTCACACAGCATCCTGGGAGCTATGGAAGAAGAGGAGCACACATCTACAAAGGACAGGTGGCTGAGAAAAAAGTATATAGGTGTGTGCAGCCTGGGGTCCACCCATATGAGGGTGATCATGCCCAGATTACCACCCAGAGTGACAAGATAAACAAAGAGAAACATGATAAAGAGGACAATCTTCTGTTGAAGATTATTTGTGATGCCAAGGAAGAGAAACTCAGTCACTGCAGTCTGATTCTTTTCTTCCATTGGTCACTTGGGATCTGTCAAAAGAATAAGAATTGTATCTTACTAAGCTCAGGCAAATGATATTTGAAATCAATATCAGATTTCCCTCAATAGGTATAGTATAGACAGTTGGTCAGCAATGTTGAACTGAGTGGTAATAGTTTTCCTATACAAGATCTGGACAGTTGACCAAAATCCTTTGTAAATTTCAGCAACTGAAATCTTGAGTTCTTTGAGTTCTAAAAACTCTCCTATCAAGAGTTATCTAATTACATTGATCTAAAAGTTCCTTTGATTTTAAAATTGTATTTGTAGGGAAAAATTACTCTCAATCTTTCATTTTTCTATATGATGGAATAAGGAAACCATCTTAAGTAGTTTAGGAAGCAAATAAATTGATACTATGTATTTGGTATGATCCCAGCCAGATCTAGAGGGATAGAAACAGGTAGGTCCCTGGTGCTGACTCCCCAGCTAGCCTCTCCTACATGGCCAGTTCTAGGCCAGTGGGAGACCCAGTCTGCAAAATCAAGGTGGACAATATGAGGAGTGGAAGCTAAGATTTTTCTTGTGGCACACACACACACACACACACACACACACACACACACACACACACACACTTTTGAAAAATCCTACTTGGATATACTTTTACTGGGAATTCTATGTGACATCCAATTCTTACTCAAAAATGAGTAATATAAAAAAATACTACAAAGATGTAGTTCGTGTTGTGTGTGTGTGTGTGTGTGTGTGTTTAAGTCTATTTCTAATCCCCATTATAAAGATATATGGAAAATAAAATTTGACAATAGAATAAAGGCCACTCAGAAGAATGTAAAATATATGATTTTTTGGATACTGATCTGTCAATGAAAGGAAAAAATAAATTCAGTGTATGGCTGGTGTGAAATCAAAAGTGGCATCAAGAGAAAAAATGTGAGATGACAGATTGAGAAGAGGAGGTGATCAAAATTTCTCACAATTGCATTCTCCTGATACATGTTTATGTTGTCATGGAAGAGCATGAGAGATATTATCTTATAGATCATGAGGTCTGGAAAAAATTGGCAGCAATTTATCTTTGAAATTGTATAGAAAATTAAGTATTCACAAAGTTAAAATAACATAAAATTCTTTTATATGATTCCCCATATGAACATAAACTTCTTTAAAATCAATTATTATTATATATGACTTCTACTATCAAATCAGATAATAAAAATTGGAATGGTAAATCTATAATTGTTTAAAGCAAGCAAAACCTTCAAAATATTTTTTGTGTGGCACATAGTTCAATAAATAGTTGAAACTATTCAGATTGCCTAGATTATTATGTATGATAATCCATATAAAAATATGTGACTTTCAAAGTAAAAGCAGTTTAACACATGACTAGTAATGTGTGAAGCACCATACACACTTTAAATAGTTTAAATGACTTAATCTGTAAAATGTATTTGTGTTTTAATGGCACCCTTATCTTGATGCTGCCTAGCTATATTTTAAGCAGTTAAATGGACAGCTCTTGAGTACTGCTTACTGTTGAAATAGTTGGCTTGTGCCCTATGTTCTCTTTATCCCTCACTTTCACCCTCACTTCGGCCATGGCCTCTTGGGCAAGAAACTGCCCCTACCTTGACAACTGATCTGGGCATGCAGGAGACAAACAGACTGCTGAACATTGCCAAGTCAGGGTAAGACAACCTTTCTTCCTCCCTGCTTTGTTGTGGTCTGTCAGGTACTCTTGGCCTTAGCCAAAACTGGCTGTACCAACATTGCTCTGAGACCGTGGGTGACTGTCCAGGTAGCTTGCTGTTTCTGTCTTCGAGGCATCTTTTGGAAGTTGCCCATCTGCACGTCCTGTCTACCCTAGTATCGCTATTTTCCTTCTCAGGTCTTGATGAGGTTGTAGATTAAACTATCACAACTATTATTCTCTCTTCCTAGTTAGATATATTAGGTATTAGGCTTAAGCTTTCTATCTTAGGATAACTCTATTGTAAACTCCGTTATGTCTTCACCCTAGGACTAGATACGTAGGTTGTTTTGTTCTCGATTTTCCTTTTCTTAGAGCACACTTGTTATTCACTGTTTTGTATATAGTTTTGTATCAAGCCCAAATCTTTTCTTTAGAATAAAAGGGGAATTATAGCGACATATTCACCTTGTCTGCACCTGTGGCTTAGGCCCTGCCCATTGGGGCGGAGACAGGGCCAGATGTGAGCTGGGGGAAAATGCTGGGAAAGGGTCGGGCCGCTCCTTTTGGTGGTGGACACTGGAAGGCTTAGGATCAGGTGGAACCCGCCGCGTTCATCTGCCTATGTTGTGGGTTATTTCTCCCTTAATAAACATCTATTTGGCCTAATTGTTTACCCTGATCCTTATTAAATTGCAATATCTCTTAAGTTCCTTTTTGTTTCCTAGCTTCTCTGGAGGTGTGGATAGTATTCTTGTAAGTGTTTACTCTATGTCTAATATCTGTATATGAGTGAGTATATGCCATGGTTGTCCTTCTGTGACTAGGTGACTATGTATTTGCCTACATATTTCAAGATTCCCGTGGAGTAGTACTCCATTGTCTAAATATACCAAACTTTCTGTATACAGTCTTCGGTTGAGGGGCATCTAGATTGCGTCCAGGTTCTGGCTATTACAAATAATGCTACTTATGTTGAACAAATGTCCTTGTTTGTATGAATGTACACCCTTTGGGTATATGCCTACCTAAGAGTGGAATTACTGGATCTTGAGGTAGACTAATTCCCATTTTCCTGAGGAACTGCTTTACTGATTTCCAAAGTGGCTGTACAAGTTTGCACTCCCACCAGCAAAGAGGAATATACCCCTTTCTCCACCTCCAGTCCAGCATATACTGTCTTTGGTGTTTTTTAATTTAGGAGTAAGATGTTGTCTCAGAGTTGCTTTGATTTGCAATTCCCTAATAGCTAAGGATGTTGAGTACTTTTTTAAGTATCTTTCAGCTATTTTAGATTCTTCCATTGAGAATTTTGTGTTTAGTTATTTACCCTACTTTTTAACTGGATTTTTTGGTGTTTTGGTGACTAGCTTCTTGAGTGCTTTTTATATTTTGGAAATCAGCCTTCTGTCAGATATGGGGTTGGTGAATATCTTTTCCCATTCTGTAAGCTGCCACTTTGTCTTGTTGACTGTGTCTTTTGCCTTACAGAAGCTTCTAAGTTTTGGAAGGTCGCATTTATTAATTGTTGATTCAGTGTCTACTACTGGTGTGATGTTCAGGAAGGAGTCTCCTGTGCTAATTCATTCAAGGGTACCTCCCACTTTCTCATCTAAAAGGTTCGGTGTGGATGGATATGTTGAGGTTTTTTATCCATTTGGACTTAAGTTTTGTGCATGCCAATAGATATGGATCTTTCTTCAGTCTTCTACACACCAGCATCCAGAAGCATTTGTTAAAGATGCTTTCTTTATTCCATTGTATAAATTTAGCTTCTTTGTCAAAAATCAGGTGTTCATATGTGTGTGGGTTAATATCAGGGTTTTCAATCATTCAGTTTGTCTACCTATCTATTTTTGTGCCAATACCAAGCTGTTTTCAGAACTATAGCTATATAATAGAGTTTGAAGTCAGGGATGGTGATGTCTTTGGAAGTTCCCTTGTTATACAGGCTTGTGTTGGCTACCCCGGGTCTTTTGCTTTTCCACATAAGTTGAGGACTGTTCTTGGAAGGTCTGTGAAGAATTGTGTTGGGAATTTCATTGAATTTGTAGATTGCTTTTGGCAAGATTACAATTTTTACTATGTTGATACTACCTATCCAACAACATGGAAGATCTTTCCAGTTTATGGTATCTTCTTTAATTTCTTTCTTTAAAGACACAATGTTCTTGCTATACAGGTCTTCACTTGTTTAGTTAACATTATCCCAAGATATTTTATGTTATTTGTAGCTATTGTAAAGGATGATGTTTCTCTGATTTCTTTCTCAGCCCCTTTATCTTCTGTATACATAGGGCTACAGATTTTTTTTTACTTAATCTTGCATCCTGCCACTTTGCTGAAGGTGTTTATCAGCTGTAGGACTTCCCTGGTAGAGTTTGTTTTTGGGATATCTTATGTAAACTATCATATCATCTGCAAATAGTGAAAGTTTCACTTCTTCCTTTTCAATTTGTATCCCCTTGATCTCCCTTTGTTTTTTTATTGCTCTAGCTAGAACTTCAAGTACAATATTGAAGAGATAAGGAGAGAGAGAGAGAGCAGCCTTGTCTTGTTCCTGATTTTAGAGAAATCCCATTGAGTTTGTCTCCATTTAGTTTGATGTTGGCTGTTGGTTTGTTGTATATTGCCTTTATTATGTTTAGGTATGTTCCTGTTATCCCTGATCTCTCCAATATGTTAACCATGAAAGGATGGAATTTTGTCAAAGACTTTTACAGCATCTAGTGAAATGATCATGTGGTTTTGCTTTTTCAGTTTTTTCATATGGTGGATCTTTGTATGTTGAACCAGCCCTGCATCCTTGGGATGAAGCCTCCTTGATCATGGTGGATGATTTCTCTTATGTGTTGTTGAATTCCATTTGTCAATATTTTAGTGAGTATTTTTACATCAAAGTTCATGAGGGATATTAGTCTGTAGTTCTCTTTCTTAGTTGTGTCTTTGCATGGCCTGGGTACCAGGGAAATTGTAGCCTTGTTAAAAGAGTTTGGTAATGGCCCTTCTGCTTCTATTATATGGAACACTTTGAGAAGTATTGGTATTATCTCTTCTTTATGGTAGAATTCTGCACTGAAACTATCTAGCCTTGGGCTTTTTTTGGTTGGGAGACTATTGATAACTGCTTCAATTTCATTAGGGGTAATAGATATATTTAAATTGTTTATGTGTTCTTAATTTAATTTTAGTACATTGTCCAGAACATTGTCCATTTCTGTTAATTTTTTTTAATTTTGTGGAGTACAGGTTTTCAACATATGATCTGAAGATTCTCTGTATTTCCTCAGTGTCTGTTGTTCTGTCCCCTGATGGGAGATGTCATTCTGTAAATATGTTTCTCTTATTGGTTAATGAATAAAGCACTGTTAGCCAATTTGGTGGGACTAGAAGACAAGGAGGAAAGAGGAAGGAGTAGGGAGAGTCAGCATGGAGAGACTGGAGAGAGCAGAACGCTGGCCATCTCTCTGGTAAGATAAGACCATGTGGAAATACTTAGATTAACAGAAATGGGTTAATATTTAAGACATAGCTAGTCAGGAAGAAACTAGTAACAGGCAACAACATTATTATCAGATACAGAGTCTGTGTGTGTTAATTGGGGCTGGCATGATGATGGGACCAGACCAGAGGGAAAAACTACTCATCACAAACTGGCACCCATGTGGCTAATAAGAACTTCCACTTAAAAAATTAACAAAAGCTTAAAAAAGTGTTTTAGAAACAAAAGAACAAAGACAACAAGGCTTCTTGGTAATAGCATTTTTCTGGGTTAGACTCTGTTTTGTGAGAGACAAGCAAAGATTTGCAAGGCTCCTACAAGGGAGATTTCCTGGCTCAGCATGAGCAAAAAACCGCACACCTTTTAAAGAGCTCTGTTAACAATTTATTCGTGTGTATGACAGCTGGCAATGGCAGTGACCACAAATCCAAGCAGGAAGCATGATGCTGGATGGCAGCATAGACCAAGATAGTGAGCACAGCTCTCAGTTCTGATGGTAAAATAGCCACTGCCATCTTGAATACACCACAGTTAAAACAACTGTGGATTTCATTTTAGCAATGTTGTTTACCAGATAAAAGACTTGCGGCTAGAAAAAGATAAAGACTACAATAAAGACAGATTCATATTAAGAAAAACCTCTAAAGATTATCAGTGTGTTTTAAAATATACATAGACTTGGGAGAGAAAAATAAACAGGATAAAATGGTTAAAAAAAAAAAAAGAAGAAGAAGGACAATTGAAATAGAGTAGCTGGGTATGGTAGCACATGCCTTAAATTCCAGCATTCTAGAGGCAGAGACAAGCAGATCTCTGTGATTTCAAAGTAAACCTGGTATACAGAGTTAACTCCAGGACAGATAAAAGTTACACAGAGAAACTAAAAATATGAAAAAATAGAAGTAGAAGAAATAGAGTGGTAAAAACGCCACGCAAAGATGAAAAGCACAGAGAAATTTTGGATATTATATTGTGTTCTGTTATCTTTAAATTATTTGACTGCTGAGGAAATAGCAACAACTGTTAAAATAAATGCTGTTAAATTAATTCGATTTATATATTTTAAAAATGCTTTGACTCCAAAATTTAAGTTCAAGGACAGGTTACTGCGAAAAAGAATTTCTATTTTTGTTTCCACAGAAAATGAAAAGCTGTGGATTTCTTCCAGATTAATGTGGTTTGATCAAGCCAGACCCCCTGAAACAGCATCCCAGATGATCCAACATTCAAAACAGTTGGGACAAAGCAGCCTTGCAGACTACAGCCAAGATTTTTGTGTCTTCTTAGGATTCCCATGACAGCACCCCCTACCAGCAGGAAGCAGATTGGAAAGAACGACGCCCAAATTCCAAAATATTGTTTATAAATGTTTGTTTTCATTTAATAGGGTTGGTTATAAATGGTTAATGACCACAACCAATCTTTTGAAGGGAAAAAGTGAACTATGTTATAAATATGAATGATTTGTTTTATAATGGATTTTCATTTATTGATACAAACTTAAGGTCAATTTTGTGATATGTATATTTCTCCTCTTGTTTAGGTATTGTGTTTATATAGCTCATTTAGAAATGTGATTTATAATTAAACACAGATTATACATAATTACCTAAGCGAGTCAAAACTTAGACTTAGTTAGATTTTCTAGATATATAGAGATGTATTTGAGATGAATAGATATTCTTCAAACCTTTCAAAGACCTACAAAATATGGCATTTAAATTGGTTTAGGGATTTTCTTGACTGTGAGACATAACTGCTCCTGGTAATACCACCTGCATCAGAAAGGAAGATGGACCTTGAAGAAACGTGTTAAGGAGTTTGCTTTCAAAATGGAAAGACTAGCCATTTGGACAAGATGCTGCTCTTGTCTGGACTGATCGACTTTATGCTATATAAACTGGACATGCAGGATCCACAGGAAGTGACTGCTAATACAAGATGGACAGTGCTACAGGGTTCCTATTTCATGGAAGAATCAGCCAGACTTTCTACAGAACACAGAGAAAAGTGACTGACAAACTGCCAATACAGGTAGACATCTTAAAGTTTCCTGCTTTACTGAGGAGTCTGCCAGACACATTGTGGCCTAAAGACTGAAGATGAAACATTACAGAAGAACTTCTGGTGACTGACCAGGTGAGTAGCCTCTGCCATTTCTAGAGTTAATATATTATCCCTCTGTGATCTTTGATAGAGTAGAAGACAGATAGTTATGGATATAGTTTTCCTTAGTTAGGATTAAAGATACATTACATATAAGACTTTAGAGTAACAAATATAGAATAGATGATGGAATATTTTTTAAGTCTTACTAAATGTCTTTAGTCATCACTAAATGTTAATGGACTAAGTATTGTTAACTGTGATTCTTATTTGATAACTGTTGTGTGATATATTTTATTATAGCATTGAATTCATCATAGGTGAAAGACAAGGATCTATTATTCTTTAACATTCAGTCATCAAGTTTGGCTAGTACTATTTGTTGATGATGTTCTCTTTTCTTCAGTGTGTATTTTTGTTTTCTGTGTCAAAAATCATGTATCTATACATGCATGGACTTATGTCTGGGTCTTCAGTTTGACTTCATTGATGACCATGATGTTGTGATGCCAATGTCTTTCTATTTTATTATTATAGCTCTGCAGTACATATTGATATGTGGAATGGTTTTACATCCAGCAGTTCTTTTATTGTAGGAAAAGCAGGAAGGTCTGCTACAAATTGGGAAATGAAAAAAACCTTGTGGTATTTTGTATGAAAACAATTTTGACTAGAATAAATCCAGGTCTTTTGACAAGTTCCATGTTCTTTACTTTTCTCCCATTTTTTGTGTTTTGTTTTCAACTATGACTAAATAAAGTTTGTGAAAATAAAAAAATAAATAAAAAACAATTCAATACATAAAAGTTCAATACATAAAAGTAGCAATATAATCAAAAATAAAAACCCAAATTATCATAAAATTGGAAATGAAAATTGGAAGTCAAAGAACTCAAAAAACTAGTCACTAAAACAACAAATATCCCCATTAAAAATAGGACTGAAGAGATAATTTTCAATAGAGGAAATCAAAAAGGCTGAAAGACACTTAAGAAAGTACTCAGTATCCTTAATTATCAGAGAAACGCAAATCAAAACAATGTTGAGATACCATTTTACTCCCATCAGAATGGCTAAAATTAGAAACACCAATGACAACTTATACTGCAGAGGATGTGGAGGAATGGGAACACTGCTGGTGGGAGTGCAAACTTCTACAGCCACTTTGGAGATCAATATGGTGGTTCCTCAGGAAAATGGGAATCAGTCTACCACAGTACCCCACAATCCCACTTTTAGGCATATACCTAAATGATCCACATCCATGCAACAAAGGCATCTGTTCAATTATGTTCATAGCAGCATTATTTGAAATAGCAAGAACCTAGAAGCAACCTAGATGCCCCTCAACTGAATAATGGATAAAGAAGATGTGGGACATGTACACAATGAAATGCTACTTTTCAGAAAAAAAAAAAAAACATGGAATCTTGAAACTCACAGGCAATTGGATAGAACTTGAAGAAACCATCCTGAAAGGGGTAACCCAGTCACAAAAAAAGAGGAACATGGTATGTACTCCCTCATTTATGGATTTTAGACTTAGAGCAAAGCATCACCAGCCTATAAATCATACCACCAAAGAAACTAGAATACAAGGAGGAACCTAAGAGATTCATTCAAATCCCCTCACAGAAAGGGAAAGGAATGAGATCTCCTGCGCATATTGGGAGTTGGGGGCAGTGAGTAGATAAGGAGCTATGAGAAAGAGAAGAGAAGGAGAGGAAAATATGTGGGACTAGGAAGATTGAGTCAGGGGAGAAATAGATGAGAGAAAAGAGAGAGAGTAAGAGACATGCCATAAAAGAGGGAGCCATTATAGGTTTAAAGAAAAAACTGACTCTAGAGAAATGTCCAGAGACCTACAAGGATGACCCCAACTAACAATCTGAGCAACAGTGGAAAGGCTACCATAAATGACCTTCCCTGATAATGAGATTGATGACTAACTAATCCATCATCATAGAGCCCTTAAGTAGTAGCTGGTGGAAACAGAAGCAGACACCCACAGCTAAACACTGAGAAGAACTGGAATCCAGATACATAGAGGGAGGACAAGGACAGGCTACAGAAACCCACAAAGACAGCTGACCTGAACAAGGGGGAGCTAATGGACCCTCTAGACTGATAGCTGGGAAACCAGCATTGGATCGACTCAGATACCCTGGTATAGAGTAAGGGATTAGGGGGCAGGAGAGGCTCTCATAAGGGAAGGAAAACAAAATATATATTTAAATGGGAAGATTAAATGAAGAGAGAGAGGTAAGAGGTGGGTGAAAGAATTCATGAAGGGATAGCTAATATTAATGGCTATTGGAAAGGATCATATGGAGACACACCACAGTAGTAGCTTCTTGAAATATACACATATATGAAAGAATTACCAAATAGTAGGGAAAGCAACACCCTAAATAGACATCTTTTACCAACAAGTGAAACATCCAGTGCCAGGAATGTACTACATCTTATGGAAGTGTTGGCCAAAAGTGCCACCTGGAAATATCCAAATAACTTAGGCTATTGTCATGGCTACTATTTACTATCCACAAAGTCATAAATACCTCTTTTATATCCATAGATAAGTGTCTTGCTCAGCCATCTTCAGAGAAGTTTTCTCCTTCAGGAAATGAAAACTAATAGAGAGAACCACATGTAGACAGTGTAGAGTGAATCAGAAACTTTGGAACATTCACTACTTATTGGAATCAAACCCCTTCCTCCAGAGCTCATTAAGAAAAGGTACATGCATAACATGGTAATACAAATCAAACAGTGGTGTTTTGGGGGTAACATTTTATTGCATATTTCTTTGTCTGGTCATTATTAATCTTGTCTTCCCTTGTATATTATGTATTATTCTAGTGTGTATGTGTGTTTCTCATTCTTGTTTTGTGTTTTGCTTCATTGTTACTTTTTTTTATTTGCCTATTTGTTTTTTAAAGAGAGAGGAAGAAGGCCTAATGTTGGATAAATTGGAGGTAGGGGAGAGTCTAGGAGGAGATAAGGGAGGGGAAATTATGTGTGAAAAAAATTATTTTCAATTAAATAGAAAGGGAGTTTAATGCAATCATATATAATATTGATATGAAATTAAGATGTTGATACCCAGAAGTTCAATTCCCCATATACACATGAATGAGGCATTATATCCTATCTCACATTGCAGACAGCATGCTATGAAAATACTTTTCCAATAAAAATAATAATAATTATTTGGAAACAAAATCCATTTCCCATTTTGATGTCATATTTTGATTTAAAAATTATGTGACTTGAATTCATTTTTTAATCTTTTAGCATGTTAATAGAGTTTAACAATAGTAGTCCAGTGTGAATGTGATCAAAGAAGCTCAAATGCATGAAATACCATGATATCTTTATTTAGTGTACTTAATAATAATTACAAGAAAAAAGAAAGAGGGAAGTTTTGACAATTAGGGCCCCAGGAAGGAATGCACGTATACACACACACACACACACACACACACACACACACACACACACCACTCACACAGTTTCATTATGAATATTCTCTTTGAGAAAAGATGCACTTAAACAAACTATATTTGGTCATAATGTTGATATATAGTTGAATTTCCCTTCAGAGGTAAGTCCCTGAGGTTTAAGTTCTTTGCAGATCTGCTCCTGAATAATTGTAAGATCACATATTCAGGTCCGTTATTTTGCAAAGTAAGGGAGCCAATGCTTAGGTCCATTCTTCTCCCTTTGTGTTCAGGTCCATCAGGATAGGAAGTTCATCTTTTTCAATATCTGATTAGAAAGTCAACCATCTCAGAAGGATCATTGCCATGAAGGCTGTTAATATTTTTTCTGTGCTTTAGAAAATAATTGTTGCCTTTGAAAGTTTGAGGCCAGCCTGGACTACAAAGCCAGTTCCAGGACAGGCTCCAAAGAGTTGTTTTGATTTGCATTTCCCTGATAGCTAAGGATGTCTCACAAAAATAAATACACACACACACACACACACACACATCTAATTTACATCCTTTGACATCTTTTTTTCGAATTCTATCTCTTTCTCTCCTTCAGTGGTCTTATTGCACTAGCTAAAACTTTAAGTACTAAATTGAATGAGTATAGAAAAAGTGAACAACCTTGTCTTATTCCTGGTTGTAGTGGGATTTTTTTGAGTTTCTCTGTTGAAACTGATATTGGCTACAGGCTTACTGTAAACTGCCTTTTGTTGAGGTAAGTCCCTTGTGTCCCTAATCACTCCAGGACTTTTATCATAAAGGGGTTTTAGATTTTGTCAAAGGTATTTTCAGATCTAATAAGATGATTATGTTGGTCTTTTTTCTTTCAGTGTGTTTGAATAGTGAATTACATTTATTCATTTTTATGTATTGAACCATATCTGCACCTCTGTGATGAAGCCTATTTGATCATGGTGGACGATCTTTCATATGTGTTCTTGGATTGGGTTTGTGAATATTTTATTAAATATTTTTGCATCTATATTTATGAGGGCAATTCATCCATAATTCGCTTTATTTGTCTTATTTTATATGATTTGGGCATCGTGGTAACTTTTGCCTTATAAAATGAATTTGGCAATATTCCTTCTGTTTCTATTTTGTGGAATAGTTTGAGGAGTGTTGGCATTAACTCTTCTTTGAAAGTTTGGTAGAACTCTACACTAAAACCATTTGGGTCTGAATTTTTTGTTTTGGAGATGTTCAATGACTGCTTCTATTTCACTAAAGATTTTAAGTCTCTTTCAGAATCCATTTGTCATTCTGGTGGATTGTTCCTTTGATAAGTGTGAAATGACCTTCTTAATCTCTTTTGATTAGTTTTGGGTTGAAGTCTATTTTGTTAGTTATTGTAATAGCTATACCTGTTTGCTTCTTAGGTTCATTTACTTGGAAACACCTGAGATTCTCTCTTCCAGTTCTGTTGTTGATGCTTGTGTCTGTAATTCGTGTTAGCTTAGCCAGATTTTCCATTTCCAGAATTCCTTAAATTTGTGTTTTATTTATTGTTTCTATATGTATTTTCAGGTCTTAAGCAGCTTTCTTCTCTTGGTTGCTTGTTTTTCTTGTCTTTCTTAGCATTCCTTAGTAGATTTACAGATTGCCTCAAATTTTTGTTTGTTTTTCCCTCAATTACTTTAAGGGATTTTTCATTTCCTCTCTAAGGACCTCTATCTTCATAACATTGGTTTTAAGGTTGTTTTCTTGGGTTTTAGCTGTGTTGGAATATTCAGGTCTTGCTGTCACAGGATAGTAGGCTCTGATGTTGCCACATTGCCCTTTCTGATGTTGATTGTATTCTCACACTGGTGTTTAGGAATCTAGGTTTGGGATGAATATAGGGCTAGTTGTTAATTCCTGAGTTTATCTTTGTTGAATGTGTGTTTTGTTTCTTGGTTTCTAATTCCTCCTTGGTCATCTGGTCTTTGTGTCCTAGATTTCTGGCAGCTGGTGTGACCTCTGATCCAGTAGGGACCCTCTGTCCAAGTTGGGGGATGGACTTCTGGTGGCTAGCTTGGCCTTTAGGTGCAGCATAGGGTCTCTCTTCTTCTAACTAGTATGATCTACACCTGTTCTTCTGGCTGGTGTGGCCTGCACCTGAGCAATGGAAGGAAAGCCTGAAGTTTTGGGTAAGGGTAGGGCCAACTGTGGGGTGGGGTGGGGTGCGGTGGGGTGGGGTGGGGTAGGGTAGTGAGGTAGGGAAATGGTGGTGGGATTCATCTTTTAGAACTGAATCTAGGGAGTAGGACACTGGCAGATGGGTCATTCATCTGTTCTTCTGACTGCTGTGGCCTGCACCTGAGCAGTGGAAGTCGGCCACCATTGAACATAGGGGCCAGTTGTGAATTGGGAAGGGTAGCAGATTGCATGGGTCTCTGGAAACCCATGAAGGAGTGGGGCAGTTGAGGTGGCAGGCAGGTCACGCACCTGTTCCCTGAGTCCTGTTGAACATTTTTTAATTATGAGGTGTAGAGTGCTGCCAAGTGCTGCGCCTTAAAGATGGTGCTGGCTTCCGCCTTCCACTTCCCCAAGGGTGAGCGCTCTCTGGCGTAAACAAGCCCTTATTTGGTTAAGTCTGTTCAGCCTGTCTGCTTCCGTATTAGAGTAACCTATCTGCAGGGTCCACGTAGCTCACTGGGGTTGGTTAGCAAAGGAGATTTAAGCCTGTGCAAGGGTCCCCCGGGGTCCCGCGGGTCAGAAGAACATGTTTCAAGTATCCCAATTAAAACTGCATGAAGAAGATCTTCCCTGAGTCGCGTCTTCCTTGCTGGCAAGGGTCAGGCTCAGCACAATGAGGCAGTATTGGATTTTTTCAAATGTCTTTTCTTCTTCTGATACATACATACATACTTACATACACACACGCCCACACACACACACACACACACACACACACACACACACATCATTTAGCTTTTGCTTCATTATTGTGGAAGATCATACTCATTTTGTAATGTTCTTGTATTTTATGCCAAAATCTCATTTAACCAAAGTGAGTGATTCTTTTTGTTTGCTGTGGGATTTTGTTTGCTAGTATTTGCTTGGGATTTTTATCTGTGTTCATCAGGAATATTAATGAACACTTGAATTTTTCCCACTTTTATTTTCTTGAGGAAATATGAGTGACTTTCTACCATGCTGACCTCATCAAATGAGCTTGAAATTACTTTCTTTTTCTTTCCTTTTCTCCTTAGTTCCTAATAGGTGTAATGTAAAAAATATTCTATGTTCATAAAATTCATTTGGAAATTATTGCAGCACCAATTTATGGCCTTGCCATAGAATATTTCAAACACCCTGCTTTCACACAGGATACTGTGAACTGAGCTTTATAACATGAGCATTCTATAAGATCTCATCATGCTTGTGGATGAGGGAGTGGCCTTTGTTAGAAATATAGTAAGACTTCTGAAACATTATACACCTTTAATTTTGGTCAAGTACCTTAAAGAAGCAATTATAAAAGATCAGAAACAAATTTGTGTGAGAAACATGTGTCTTGAACTATAGGCACACATACCTTTCTATTTCTTATCATTGTCAATATCACTCTCAGCAAAAATTATTAATCAGGTTGACAGGATGAATTAATCAAGTGATGGCAACTGACCTTTGCCCTCAGCAACCTCAGTGCTACACAACGAACCTATTCCAAGGTTAACAATAGTTTCCAGATGAGGCTTCATTTAAACAACATATGCTCATTCTCTCCAAGGTCAATCAAACACCTTTGCTGAGACTGCTGATTTCAAATGTTCATCTCATCAATAAAAGTGATTCTGGCACACTGATAAAGCCCTGTTCATTAAGAGAATTAACCATGTACATGGTGTTAGGTTGATTTTCATCATGTGCCACCATACACAATGGAGGGAACAAAGGTTTTATTTTACTAGTATTAACACAAATGTCAGGCCTGGTTCCTACTCTCCCAGGCTACAGTGTTTTCCACTGGCATTAAATCTGAAATCTCACAAAGTATCTAAATTATTATTGAAGTATTCCATCCAACAACATCTCAGACCAAAGATAAGAAATGAGAGACTAGGGATTAGGATAAACAGCTCAGAGAGCAAGATGCCTAAAAAGCAAACGTGAAGACCAAAGTTCTGATTCCCAGCACCAATGTAAAAAGCCAGGCAGAATGTCATGTACCTATGACCTTGGCACAGGCAAAGGGAAGACAGGCATATCCTTCCAGCTTGCTAGCCAGTCAGTCTATCTTTCCGTTTAATGAAATACCCTGTCTCAAACATAGTGAAGAGTGATTGAGGATGGCGCACAGTGTGTGTGTGTGTGTGTGTGTGTGTGTGTGTGTGTGTGTATACATGTGCAAGAACACACACACACACACACACACACACACACACCTAGAACAATAGACACATGACATATCAACTTAATACACTGTTCTGGTCATATATACATAAGCCACCGGCAAACTGAATTTTGACATGGTTTATACATAGCATTATAGTAGTTGTCTGGGATAACAGGATAGTTAGGAAACAATGAAAATATTATCATATTGGTCTGAAATCGAAAGAGGTAAAAGTAGAAGTAACATGTCTCACAATTATTTGAAATGTCAAGGAGGAGATGGCATCTGTCACTTCAAATTAAGATGGATGGATCTTTCATTCTCTGCTTGACAGTGTTTACTACCACTTCTGTGGAAGTCCTATAGTATCCAGTAATTAACAATCTCCTGGCCCATCTGACTGGTGAGAGTTGGTGTATATTATCCCATCCATCTCACTTCTCCAGTAGGTTTGCTCTAGGTATTTCAAACTGTCAATTGATACTAAACTTTAGTTACGTGTTAGCAGTTATCTTTTATTGTTCACCTCTTCCATGTGTCATTTCCTCATTCCTGTACCTTCTTTTCTGTCTTAAATGACTTACTCAAAGTTGAATTATTATCAAAGGCTGTGCCTTTAAGATAAAAACTGGGAATCCCACCTTTGCAGCTGCTGCCTTTGTAATCTAGTTACTGTAATTACAGCTAAGTACCAGCAGATGGCGAAACAAGCACACACTAAGAGCTCTCCATGTGCTTCCTGCCTGCTGAAACCCAGGCTTCAAATCACAGCCGAAACCCTAAAACTCAATCACCATTATTCAGGCCATGGCACAGATCTTCTTTTCCCGTGTAACTAACTACAAATACACTGATTGTGAATTTTGCTACTGGCTTTAAAACAGGATATTTATAAAAAGTTGACACTTTAAAACACAATTACTTTTAGTTGGTTTCCAAAACTAAACCACCTTTTAAGACTTTCAGAAGTATGGTCACACCTAGGATTTCCTTATTAAATTATTTAAGTGTTTATGAAATCAAAATTTTGTGTTTACAGGGAGGATGCAGAGGCTTCACCATGATGCTTCATCTCTAACACCACAGTCCCCTCACTTTTCAAAAATGAAAAGGAAGTTAGGATTGTACAAATTGTAAGAACAGTATGTAATGAGTGAAACAATAATTGAGAACAAAGTCACTATTGAAGGAGCCATCCTGTAATACCAGACAGGAATGAGGTCAAAATAAATACTATGCTTTCTGAGTAGACCACCAGAGGTGGGACTTGTACAATGGAGCAACAAAACTATATTTAAAAGTGAAATTAAAACTCAGAATAAGGGGTAAGAGTGAGGAGACTGGCAGAGTATAGGGAAAGCCCTGCCATGTTATTCTTAATGCATCTGGCTGGTATGCTACAAAGTGTTCAGATAAGGGCTACACCTCAAGAGCCCATTTCCCGGTCAAGGTCAACAAAGCAGCCTTCATGTCTGAGGACTTGTCTCTCTACCTTTATGAGCTACTCTCCTGGGAGCTCTTTTGTAGGGAGGGGGCTTGAGGCATCATTACTGGGTGATATTATTTGTTCAACTCAGTGCTAATAAATTCAATTTCCCACAAGATGAGGGTTTCTGTATTTGAAAATCTAATTAGGTCCTAGACTAAAGTTCTCCAAACTAAGTATTTTTTGTGAGATCTTTTAACAACCACTTAACTTCCTTTTAAGTCACCTACAGATCATGAGCCTTTCCTTTCCAACATCTTGCTATTACCTTGGAGAACATTCACCTTATTTACATATATTATCTGGTTTATTTCCTCTGCAGGAATGAAAGTACCCATCTACTTTACAGACTTCATGAAGGCTGTTTGTAATTTTTGAGTAGTCTCTCTCATTCATATGGACTGTCAGACAGCTGGAAGTTGTCAGAATGAATATGTGCTTTAATGTTTTATTATTTAATATTCTTTCTCATTTTACATATCAATCCCAGTTCCCTCCCATGCCTCCCAGCGTCCCCCCCCACCCATCCCATCACTCATCCACTCCCCAGGGAGGATGAGTTCTTCCATGAGGGAACATCAAAATCTGTCAAGTCATATTCTGTAGGGCCTAGGCCTTCCTCCGTGTCTCTAGGCTAAGGGAGTATTCCTCCATGGGGAATAGGCTCCTGAAGTTTATTCCTACCCTAGAGATACATCCTGTTTCACTGCCAGAGGTCACATAGACTGCCAGGCCTCCTAACTGAGACCAACATTCAGGGGATCTGGGTATGTCCTATGCTGTTTCCCAGCTATCAGTCTGGGGTCCATGAGCTCCTCCTTGTTCAGGTCAGCTGTTTCTGTGAGTTTCTCCAGCTTGGTCATGACCCCTTTGCTCATCACTTCTCCCTTTCTGCAACTGGATTCCAAGAGTTCAGATCAGTGTTTATCTGGGGGTATCTGTTTCTGCTTCCATTAGCTACTGGATGAAGGTACCAGGATGTCTTATAAGATAGTCATCAATCTCATTATAAGGTAGCCTCCCCACTATGGCTTAGATTGTTAGTTGAGGTCATCCTTGTAGATCTCTGAACATTTCCCTAGTGCCAGGTTTTTCTTTAAACCTATAATGGCTCCCTCTATAATGGTATCTCTTTTCTTTCTCTCCTCTATTCTTTGCCCCAACTCAATCTTCCTGCTCCCTCATGTCCTCCTCTCCCCTCCTCTTCTCCCCTTCTATTTTTCCTAATTCCCTCTCCCCTACCCCCATCTCAATTTGCTCAGGATATCTTGTACCTTTCTCCTTCACTGGGGGACTGTGTATGTCTATCTTAGTGTCCTCCTTGTTAACTAGATTCTCTGGCAGTGTGGATTGTAAGCTAATAATCCTTTTCTCTATGTCTAAAATCTATATATAGTGAGTACATATCATGTTTGCCTTTTTGTGAGTGGGTGACCTTACTCAGGATGGTTTCTTTTAGTTCCATCCATTTGCCTGTGAATTTCAAGATCCATTGTTTTTGTTTTGTTTTGTTTTTCCCACTGAGTAGTACTCCATTGTATGAATGTACCACATTTTCTTTTACATTCTTCAGTTGAGGGGCATCCAGGTTGCTTCCAGGTTCTGGCTATTACAAATAATGATGCTATGAACATACTTGAACAGATGTCCTTGTTGCATGAATGTGCATCTTTTGGGTATATGCCTAAGAGTGGAATTGCTGGATATTGTGGTAGACTGATTCTCATTTTCCTGAGGAACCACCATACTGATTTCCAAGTGGCTGTACAAGTTTGCACTCCCACCAGCAGTAGAAGAGTGTGCCCCTTTCTCCACATCCTCTCTAGCATAAACTGTCTTTAATTTTTTTTTTTTTGCTATTCTGACAAGAGCAAAATTGTATCTCAGAGTTGTTTTCATTTGCATTTCCTTGATGGCTAAGTTGAACACTTTCTTAAGTGTCTTTCAGACAGTTTAGATTCATCTATTAAGAATTCTCCATTTAGTTCTAACAATTATATATTTTTAATATATAATGATTAATTTTTTATTTTTATTTTACATATCCATCTCAGTTCCCTCTCCCTCCTTCTCTCTTTGCCTCTCTCCCACCCTCTCATGCCCCACCACCACCACCCTCCCCTCCCATCTCCCCACTCCACATGTAGGGTGATACCCTCCAGGAGGGGTCATTTAAATCTATCAAGTCATTTGGAGTAGGGGCTAGGACTTCTCTCCTGTCTCTATGTTAAGGGAGTATCCCTCCATGGGGGATGTGTTCCCAAAGTCCTTTTGTGCACCAGGAATACATCCTGCTTCCACTGTCTGAGGTCCCTTAGACTGTTCCAGCATTCTAGCTGAGACCCATGCCTCCTTGTTCTGGAAGCTGTCTCTATGTATTTCTGCATCCTGGTCTTGTCCTCCCCTCTCTGCATCTGGATTCCAGATTGGCTCAGTGTTTAGTTGTGGTGTTTGCTTTTGTTTCTATCAGCTACTAGATGATCTCATTATCAGGGAAGGGCATTTATGGTAGCCTTTCCACTGTTGCTCAAATTGTTAGTTGGAGTCAGTCTTGTAGGTCTCTGGACATTTCTCTAGGTTCATTTTTCTCTTCAAACTTGTAAGTGGGAGGTACCCTTGAACAAATTGGTACAGAACACTACTTCCTGAATATAACTCCAGTAGCACAGACACTGAGATTGGCAGTTAATAAATGGGACTTCCTCAAACTTAGAAGCTTCTCTAAGGCAAAAGACACATTTGACAAGACAAAATGGCAGCCCACAGACTGGGAAAAGATCTTCACCAATCCTACATCTTACAGAAGGCTGATGTCCAAAATTATACAAAGAACTCAAGAAACTAATCAACAAAACACCAAATAACCCTATTAAAAATGGGGTACAGCACTGAATAGAGAACTCTCAATAGAGGAAATCAAAAAGGCTGAAAGACATTTAAAGTGCTCGTCATCCTTAGCTATCAGGGAAATGCAAATCAAAACAACTTTGAGATAGCATCTTACTCCTGCCAGAATGGCTAAAATTAGAAACACCAATAACAACTTATGCTGGAAAGGATGTGGAGAAAGGGGAACACTCCTCCACTGCTGGTGGGAGTGAAAACTTATACAGCCACTTTGAAGATCAGTATGGTGGTTCCTCAGGAAAATGAGAATCAGTCTACCACAGGACCCCACAATCCAACTCTTAGACAAATACACAAATGATCCACATTCATACAACAAAGACATGTGCTCAGCTATGTTCATAGCAGCATTATTCATAATAGCAAGAACCTGGAAGCAACCTAGATACCCCTCAACTGAAGAATGGATAAAGAGATGTGACACATTTACACAATGGAATCTTGCAATTCGCAGACAAGTAAATGGAACTTGAAGAAACCATCCTGAACGAGGTAACCCAGTCACAAAATGAGGAACATGGTATGTACTCGCCCATATATGGATTTTAGACATAAAGCATAGGATCACCAGCCTATAATTCGCCAGAGGAACTCGGATACAAGGTGTATTCTAAGAGATTCATATGAGGTCCTTCACATAAGGGGGAAGGAACAAGATCTCCCGAGCCCATGGGAAGTGGGGGGGGCAGTGAGTCGAGAGGGAACTAGGAGAAAGAGAAGGGGAGGAGAGGAAAGCACGTGGGACTAGGAAGATTGAGTCAGGGAAGGAATAGACTAGATAGAGACAGAGAAGAGGGGAGAGAGAGAGAGAGAGAGAGAGAGAGAGAGAGAGAGAGAGAGAGAGAGAGAGAGAGAGAAGAGAGAGAGAGAGAGAATAAAAGAGGGAGCCATTATATCTACTTTTTAATTGGATTATTTAGTGTTTTGAGTAGCATCTTCAGTTTTTTTTATATTTTTGAGATCAGCATTCTGTCAGATGTGGGATTGGAAAATATCTTTCCCCATTCTGTGGGCTGCCATTTTGTCTTGCTGTGTCCTTTGCCTTACAGAAACTTCTCAGTTTCAGGAGGTCCTGTTGATTATTCGTGATCTCAGTGTCTGTCCCAGAATGAAAATTAAACTCAATTTATATAGTTCAGAGGGGAGAAAAGGGTCTAATATATCTTTATGTCAAATAAAATGTGAACAAAATATGTCACACATTTTTTTCTCCAATCATATGTGACTTCTTAATCCTCCATGCCATAGCTCTTTCTATTTGACAAGACAACGAAAAGTGATAAATCTTGACAAGTTCACATAAATCCTGTCTCCTCCCAGTCAGGTATCTTTATTAGTTTATTCATTGTTGTAAAAGATAAGCACCCCCCAAATGATAGAATCCAACTTCTCAATATACAAACAAGGAAGTGAAGCTTTCATGTATTATCTGGACTTATGGTCATATGATCATTTTTGGCAGGGTTCCAGATTGTCATGGTGAACACTGGTAGAGTGGCATCAATGCCCTAAATACAAATAATAGTAAGATTTCATTGCTCATAAAGTGGATCCCAACTTATATTAGATAAGTGTGCCCAATTTTAACATGTTCCAAAGTCAGTCAATGGTCACAATTATCAATATATACCATTGGAGTTTCAGTGAGGGTTTGTGGGCTCCAACTTCAAAATGCTGCAAACATCTGATCCATGTGACTCACCTCCAGTTTGGCAATTTCTGACAGCATGTTTAAAATAGCATTGCTTAACTTGGGCTTTTATCCACCTGTTACATTTGGAATGCAAATGTGGCTGTGAGATATTTTACCAGTCACTCAATGTTGAAGTAACTCTTCAGAATAAAAGTATGTTTCATACTAAGAGCTATTTATAATCAGATTTAGTTTTCTGTTTTCTTTTATGATGTGTTTAATGAATTCCTTCTCTTGTTGGAGATTTTTCTGAAAGCCAGGCAAGTCCAGCTGTCTCTACATATTTCACAGTGTATCATAGTAGGCTTGTAAAAATGTGTTTGGAAAAAAATATGTTTGGAGGATAGGTGAATGATTTAGTGGCTAAAGTAAGGAATTTAATTCAGAGCCCCAGTATCCATATAAAAAGTCAAGTGCCTGTAATCCCAGCTCTGAGAAGACAGAGAAAGTATGACCCCTGGAATACACTAGCCAGTCAGTCTGACAAAACAGTGAGCTCCAGGTTCAGTGAGAGGTATTGTGTCAAAAAACTAAAAACATGAAAAGTGTAGAACAGGCTACCCCACTGTGCCTTCAGCACTATACCTCACTGTGTCCTCAGCACTATACCCCACTGTGACCTGAGCAGGATACCCAACTGTGACCTCAGCAGGGTACCCAACTGTGACCTCAGGCCTCCCTGTGCACATGCACACATGAACACCTGCATCCCCACTAAGTGCACTCACACACACACACACACACAACACACGCACATGCATGTGCGTGCACACACACACACACACACACACACACACACACAAGCACATGCAAGCAGGCATGTACATGTGATTTTCCTATAGAGGACTAAAAATTAATTTGTTCTAAGGAGCTAGGTATGGATGGCTCTGGTGTTTAAAAGTACTTTATGGAAGCCAATAATGTAATATTCTTAGGAATAAAAAGAAGAAGTCATAGAGAGAAGAGGGAAATGTTTCAGGTACACAAATACAATTGACACTCAGAAGAGCCACAGCCTTTCGCAAGGAGGGGGTGTTTTGTGCCCTTCTAATCACATGGCTACCTACAATCGTAGGCTAAATATGCAAGCATAGTAAAATAAGTCAAGAGGAGAAAATGAAACCAGGCACAAAACAAAACTGATTTTTATAAACAGAGCTAATTAATGAGTTGTGAGCTATTTGCTTGCTCTGTCTGAGACCCCACCATAGAAATCACTAAATTAGTTCATTTCATTCTGTTTTGATGAGAATCTCTGATGAAGAAAAAAAAGTAAAAGGCCAAAAAAGGATTGAAAGGGTCTGCACAGGTCTACACCATATGGGGTCCTTAAGCTAAAAGGAGAAGTAGACAGGTGCTGCCACCCCTGACCCAGAAGCTATCCCAAATGATAATAGTTGCAAATGAAAAGTTAGTTTTCATCAAGGGAGTCTCAATGGGGCTGCAAACTACTTTTCAGGGCAGGTTGCATGCCCAGCACTAGATGGCCAACAGAAAACGAACTCAACAGCATCATCAGATGTTCCTTGTCTCATAATGTCATATCAAGGCTTTTTGAACACTTATTTTGATTTTACTTTATATATTTTCACTTTGAATATATATTATCACTTTCAGTTCATTGTTTTTATGGGATTCATGGGTGTGCAAACAAGTAGGTCTCACATCTGTGTCTGTTTCATGTGCCTTGTTTGTGGCTTTTTTCCTCCTGTTTTTTGTTTGTTTGTCTTGTCCTATTACGACTTTTATTTTGTCTACTGTATTTTATTTTACTGTTATCCCTAAGAAGCCTGCTTGTTTTTAATAAGAGAAAAATAGACCTCTTATTAAAAATTAGGTCTGGATGGGAGGGAAAATGGAAAGGAATGGGGGGGGGTAGAAAGGGGAAACCGCAATCAGGATAGAATATTTGAGGGCAAAAAAAGGCTATTTTCAAGAAAAGGAAAAGAAACAGATAAAAGAAACAAGTCTACTGAGAGTATTCATATATTTATACATATAAACAATATTTTTGCAAATCAGAAGAAGACAATTAAAAAGTAAGGAGTTATAAGGATAGTGAGAATATTATCTGTGTCCCCTACCTTCCCCTTATTTCAGCATTGTTCTTTTAGTCCTTTGGTGAGATCAAAAGGTTTTTGAATTCTTCTTAACTACTACTGTCTGAAGCTGTATTAATACCCACCCTTACCCTTAAGACCAGACTTAAACCTGACAGCCCTTGGTAAAACATATTCAAGATGATCACTCTTGATTCTGCTTTAGCTCCTGAGAGATTCTCTCTCCCACTTGCATGATTTTACTATTCTCAGGCTCAAGGGGGAGAATTACTGTCTCCCTGCTCATCCCTGATAGCATCTTTTGGTTCTCTACAGTGGTTAAGGCTGGATACTCTGGGACTTGGCTACTAAGGTAAAATAGATCCCCTGAAAAGCTTTCAGGACACTTTTATTTTGGACTCAGATTTTAGATATTCACATAGTGGTCTCTCTACTGGCACACAGATGTATCTCTGAGTTGTCCTTGAAGGGACCTCTCCTGAGGACCCTTGATACACTCAGACCCATTAAAAATTACTGTTTACCTGAAATACACTGAGTCATTCATCTGGAAACAAGGTTAACCAGGTAGGACTGTAACTACATTCTGTATGACAAGTTAGCAAGTCAAGTCCCGACTTGAAAGGCCACTATAACATGCCATTCTCCAACCACAAAAGACTAGCACTCAGGCTGTAAGCAAGTAACTTGAGATAGTGATTGAGCAATCTATGCTCCACACTTATTAAACAATGTTGAAATTGCCCCTATATCAAAGGGCCAACTGTTAATGGAATATAAGCATAACATGGGAACACACAAAACAAATGGCATGCACAATGCAGAAATGAAGAATGACACTCAAAGAAGGCTCCTGCAAGTAGAGATAAATAAATGACATCCCCACCCCACTGCCAGGCTGGGTAGTCGTTAGAGACTGCACGTCCTGGTCCTTCCAGAACAGAATGGAAAGCCATGACTGAAATGGGAAGAGTCACCCAGCAATGTGACTAATTAGGAAGCCCAGAGGCCATGCCCTACTTCCCACCTGTGAAATGAAAGTCTGTTGACTACATTCCCCTTTATCCCAGCCAGAGAATCTGATCATCAAAAAATGGAGATTAAATTCTAATTCCAATTCTAATTACTTAAAAATCAGAAAAACCCAAACTCAAGTTTAAGGCTTTCTTGGAGAATGTAGTGCATTCAAGCATGCTGTGCCTAGCAGCAATTCTAAAACTGTGGAGGATAAGGATATTTCAAGTGCTACAGAAGCAAGCTGGGTATGATTACCCTCCCATAACAATACATGAAAAAGAAGTACTGCATCTAGATTTACAACTCTCTTTCTTCATCTCCCCAGTTCAAGCAAGACACTTAGCCATTGCCAGTGTAGTACCATGTTCTCTTTTTGTCTCTCCACGAGAAAGCTTAGGAATGATATAAACAAGCAGACCCTCCCAAGAAAAGTAGAGTGTGAGATGAACTGTCTACTGCAGGGTGATGCATCCTACCTAATGATACTTGCACATCCACTGTGCTGCCCCATTCATTACAGCAGGAAAATGAAATTAGCCTAGATGTCCATCAGCAGATGAATGGGTAATGAAAATACAGCACACATACACAATGGAATTTTATTCCTTGGTGTAGAAAAATGAGATTATTAAATATGCAGGGAGATAGATGGACCTGAAATAAGTGTCTTGGGATTTTTCTAGGCATCTTAAAATCATTACGTCCAAAACCAGACTCTGGGGCTTCTCTTGTGCCTCACACATCTCAATGATAGATTCAGACTAATTGCATTTCTTCTGTTGCCAAAGCCAAAAGGTTGGGTTGGGTTTTCTCCTTCTCCTTCTTCTTCTTCTTCTTCTTCTTCTTCTTCTTCTTCTTCTTCTTCTTCTTCTTCTTCTTCTTCTTCTTCTTCTTCAAATTTTCTTTTTTTATGTCTTTACTTTCACTCTTTGTCCAGTGTATTTACCAATGTTATTCAATCATCAGACCACACACACACACACACACACACACACACAAAAAAAAAAAAAACCTCTGAAGTCACTACTATTTCTCTCACTGAAAATACTACTATTCACCAACTATATGGTAACCATTGTATATCATTTTCAGAATCTAGCTCTCCCTCTCAGTAAAAGATTCTCAGTACATCTATTAAAATAATGATCTTTTAAGAAATCATACTAGGCAACTACTGTGCTCAAGACCATAATGACAGGCAGGGAAAGAGGGTGGCTAGGGAGATGATGATGCAGGACAGTGGAAAGGGTTAACAGATAAAATAAAGAAGCCTTATGAAAGTCAGCATTGTGTGAGTGCAGGGGCTTCACTTGGGGATATAACTAACTGCTCTCTGTTTGGGTTTAAGAACCATTCCATGATAGGGAATTAGTCATGAGTGCCTCCTTAATAACTCCCATCTGGAAGGGTAGTAAGCACGTGCAGCAAATGCATTTCAGATAGTTAACAATGTGACACAGCAGCAAACTAAATACATGTACAATACCACAGACAAAGCATCTCCTAGCTTTAATCTGAGAAGCCTTCTTTCAATGACAATGGTGAAGGCAGAGACTCACAGCTTCCCAAAACACAGAGAATAATTAACTTGAGGCATAAGTCCTAAATAAGTCACTAACACCATCCCTTCTAACTTGGAGAGCATATCAAAAGAGAAGACAGGAAGTATGTAAGTTCCAGAAGTTAGGATGATGGGCTACAAAATGTCATTCTCTAGAGTTCACACAACCACTGTAGTCATTAACTCACAACAATTATACTTACCTGCACTGAGCCCTAGAAATAATCACTTTTGGATGGGGAGGGGCTCATGTGACCCTACCCTTTAACTCTGAACTGTGGGATATTAGATATTGTCTCTAATTGTGTACTCAAGGATGAACTCACCAGGTTCCAAATCAGCTCCAAAATGTGTGACCAGACAGCTCCAAATCCATGGTCACACGTGTGGCCCTGGTTAATCACAGCAGAATGCAAAGCAAAATCAATAAATATTAATATGAGAAAGATTTGTAGGGAGATTAGAAGATGTACGGGAGTGGTAGAAGGAAGGTGGAGGGTGGTTAGTAAGTAATTCCCACAAGCACAAAATTGTAAAATAAATAAATGCTAACCCAAATTAGAAGATAGTCATGTATAAAATGAAAACAGTAGCTTCTTTAAAGATGTTCATTATAAGAGAAATGTAAATTGAAATGGCAATAAGATATATCTTTAATGGAAACCTTAGAATAAAAAATCTTTAAATTGTATTAGCATATTTAGAGTGAATCAAACATTTATGAGACAACAAAATAATAAATAAATCTGGTATAAAACACATGCTATAAGACATTGGTGATTTTGTTGGTATTACATCATACATATGAAGTTGAAACCAGTCATCATTTAGAGATAAATATTCCAGGGTTTAACCTCTGAATGATGGTTGGTTTCAAGTTTATAAAGCTAACTCCATTTGGCATCCACTTCCAAAGTAAAATTAGTTTTCTTCAATGTAGTCTCATTATATATATATTAACCACACTTGAGGGCAGGCCCCATGCCCAACACTTGGCACTTGCAGAAAATGCAAGATGAATTCATGGTGTGTTTTTTAAATTAATTTTTATTTAAATTAGAAACAATCTTGTTTTACATACCAATCCCAGTTCCCACTACCTCCTGCCCTCCCATTCTCCCCACCATCCCTCCATCACATCCCCTACCACTTCTTAGGGAAAATGAGACCTCCAATGGAGAATCACCAAAGTCTGTTACATCATTTGGGATAGGACCTAGGCCCTCCCTGTGCATCTAGGCTGAGAGAGTATCTCTCCATAGGAAGTGGACTCTCAAAACCAATTTGTGCACTAGGGAGACTCCCAAAACCAATTTGTCCACTGCCAGAGTTCCCATAGACTGCCCAGGCCTCCCAACTGACACCCATGTTCAAGGGGCCTGGTTCAGTCTTAAGCTGGTTCCCAAACTGTCAGACTGGAGTATGTGAGTTCCCACTTGCTCAAGTCAACTGCTTCTGTAGGTTTCCCTAGCATGGTCTTGACCATTTTTGCTCATCACTCCTCCCTCTCTACAACTGGATTTCAGGAGTTGGTCCAGTGCTCAGTTGTGAATCTCTATATCTGCTTCCATTAGCTACTGGGTGAAGGCTCTATGGTGACATTTAAGGTAGTTAGCAATCTCATTATAGAGGAAGGGCATTTAAGGAAGCCTCTCCACTATTGCTTAGATTCTTAGTTGGGGTCATCCTTGTGGGTTCCAATTTTCCTAGTGCCAGGTTCCTCATTAATCCCATAATGTCTCCCTCTATTAAGATATCTCTTTTCCTTACTCTCTTTTTTGTTATTTGCCTAATTCAACCTTCCTGATCCCTCTTGTTCTCTCCCCCTCTCCTCTCCTCTTTTTCCTACCTACCTCCCCTCATACTCCCAATTTATTCAGGAGATCTTGTCCCTTACCCCTTATGGGAGGGGGTCCATGTATGTCTCTCTTAGGGTCCTCCTTGTTAACTAGCTTCTCTGGGACTGTAGGCTGGTTATCCTTTGCTCACCATAAATGAGTTAGTACATACCATGTTTGTGAGTGGGTGACCTTACCCAGGATGGTTTCTGTTAGTTCCATCCATTTGCCTGAGAATTTCAAGATTCCATTGTTTTGTTTTGTTTTGTTTTTCCCCCATACTGAGTAGTATTGCATTATGTAAATATACCACACTTTCTTTATATATTCTTCAGGTGAGGGACATCTAGGTTGCTTCCAAGTTCTGGCTATTACAAATAATGCTGCTATGAACATAGTTGGACAGATGTCCTTGTTGTATGAATGTGCATCTCTTAAGGGTATACACCTAACAGTGGAATTGCTGGATCTCAAGATAGACTGATTCCCATTTTCCTGAGGAATATCCATACTGATTTCCCAAGTGTATGTACAAGTTTGCACTCCCACCAGTGGGGAGGAGTGTTCCCCTTTCTCCACATCCTTTCCAGCATAAACTGTCATTGGTGTTTTTGATTTTTGCCATTCTGACAAGTATAAGGCGGTATCTTAAAGTTGTTTAAATTTTCATTTCCCTGATGGCTAAGGATGTTGAGCAATTTCTTAAGTGCCTTTTGGCCATTTGAGATCTTTCTATTGAGAATTATCTATTTAGATCTGTACCCCATTTTTAATTGGATTATTTGGTGTTTTGGTGACCAGCTTCTTGAGTTTTTATATATTTTGAAGATCAGCCCTCTGTCAGATATGGGGTTAGTGAAGTTCTTTTCACATTTTTAAGTGTTTATAGACATTTGTCCCATATTGCTTTGTTTGGGCATTTTTTTCTTGTACATTATGGTTTCTGGTTTTGTGTTTTTATGAGTTTGTTGTGTGTGTTTCTTGTGTTTTCTCTTAGTGATTATTATTATTAGTTTATTATTATATTATTGCTGTTGTTTGGTTTATTTTGTTTTCTGTTTTGTTTGTTTTCTGAAAAGACAAAGAAAGAAAGAACATGGAATTGGATGGGTGGGGAGGTGGAGGAGGATCTCGGGGTGGTTGGAGGAGAAGTATACATGATTAAAATATATTGTTTGAAAAACATTTTCATTAAAAGTACTATTAACATTGTTAACTGATATTTGCTTCAAAGTATTAATAAATAATTATTTTCATCTTCCTACTTCCACATTACCTACTTTCTTCATTACCTTCAAGCTTTTGTTCAAATTATTTATTTGGGGGATGTTTTGTGACCACTCTGAAATTGCATCCAACGCGTAGTTTCTATTATCTTTTCCTGTTTTTCTTTGTTCTATATCACCAGGTACTATAGTTATTATATTATTTCTTTTATTTATTTTTATTTTCTGACACTCCTTCATTATTATTTTCAGATCCTATTCTCCTTCACCAAGCTATTGCTTTTGCCTAAGTTACTGAGATAGCAGCAGGTACATGGGTGCTCAATAAATACTTATTTATATTTTAATTGCTTTAACTATGTTCTCATAATGTACTCTGTCTACTTATGAGTTTGCAATACATTTTCTTGAGTTAGGTCAAGACACTTTAAGATTAATAGTCCAGGGTGGAAACCCATTCTAATTAGTAACTTCTCAATAGCAGGAGCTTGCTGTGGTAGTGCACTAGCCTAGCATGCCCTAGATTCCATCCCAGTGCAGCAATAAATAAACAAATGTATTTATTCATTTGTGCGTGTTTATTTATTCATTTCTAAAAGGTAGCCATACACCAAAAATCATCAGCCTTGTAACTTGTCTAACACAAAGAGATCACTTTACCTGAGAAGTACACATCATGAGAAGTTCAGAGGTGAAGTGTTGTCCTTGATTCTTCTTTGGGTGGTAATGAAAGCAGGGCTCCTGATCAGTCCCTTTACTACTCAGATAACCCTTCAATTCTCTTCCCCTCAACTTTGTATTATCAACTTTGTAGAAAGAGGGTATCAGGCATGGCAGTGGACAGAAGTGCCCATCTTCTAAACCATACAATCAGACAGCAATTTAATTTTCCTTAACACTGATGCTGTAAACAAAATCATATATCTCCAGGTGTTCCTGGAGCAAGACCAGAAAAAAAAGGCCTTGACATCATAGGAGATCTACACCATCCTACTTTTTCTAAGATCAAATTTCCAGCTGGTGAGTCCAGTAGTGTGAACCACAAGGAGGTTAAAAATGTGCTCATCACAGAAACCAGAGTATTTAAATGAATCCAAGAGACTGCTTCCACCCTTTTCCAAAAGCTTTTCAACTCTCAATCTCAGTGTGTCTAGAGAAGCACCTTGGAAAGAGAAAGAAAAATCTTACCAGTTTCATTAGTAAGAGATCACCAGGTCAATTGCATTTAACAAACTCTCAAGGTCCCTGCTCCTCATCAGCAAACAAGGTCATAATAAATAAAATTTTTACTGCAAAAAGTTATAGTCTATTTATACATCTGGATAAAATTTAAACAGAATCCTTGTCCCCTGCTTCATTTGGAATGTGTCTCTTAACATTTACAACCTGGATTTATTAGAAAGATCTTGATGGGTCTTCTATCTGGGTCCACTTTGCCAAAGTAACATGGAGTATTTACCTGGGCCTTCCTTCCTTTCCTCATTCACTCTTGCATGCATGCATTTTCCTTTCAGTTGTACAATAAATGAAGGCATCTAAAGCACTGGAAAAAGAATCTGTTTAGAGATGGAAGAGCTGGCACCAAACCTTGGAGCCAATGACTTTATGGCTTTGAGCAACTCCTTAGCCATTTCCAATCTGTTTCTTTCCCAATGAAGCAAAGATAGTGACAAGTCTTGGAATACTTGCATTTGGATTATATAAGGAAGTGAGTATGAAAGATCTTGATCTATTTTATTTTATTTTTTCAGTTTTGGAGGATTGACCCAAGACTTCATGTATGCTCCATAAGAAGTTAAGCATTGAACTGTAAACCTATCGTAACTTCAAAAAGTCACTTATTTCATGCTGGGAAAGAATGTCTTCACTGAGGAAAATCACAAGCCTAGTCTCCAATGCCTTATCTTAAAATGAATCACTGCTTCATTTAGAATTCCCTGATCCTTAGCAGAAGCACCTGCACAGAGAGACATTTTCTACCCACCAAGGAGGCAAGCGATACAACCAAAGAAGGGGTAGACACTAATTAGGCAGAGTTAGGGTCTCACATGAATGCTCAAAGAGTAGTTTTCTCCCCTGACTCTCATCTGGAAGATCTGGCATGCTCCAGTGTGTAAGGAGGAAATTTTTAAAGATTCTCTTTTCAGATATTAAATCTTCCAAGTTGTTTCTCATATCATATATATATATATATATATATATATATATATATATATATATATATGGAAGTAATCAACCAGAAAATGAGCACCTAACATTTGTTATTGAGGGACCTGAATTTAGCCAGAAAGCTGATATTAGAAAAAAATATTGCAAAATAGCTCATCTCTCCACCTCATTTTGCTAGAATTATACACATGAGTACATATAATTTTACCTTAACATAAGGTGGAAGTATACTTGGTAAATTAAGCTTGAGACTCAAGAGTCCATAGGCCTCTAAGCTTGTGTGTGAAGTCAGTGAGTTTAAAGAATTGATGTGTGAATTGAGAGATTTTTACATACACCTCAATGTTCTTAAAAAATGCCAACTTCCCTTGTGCAAATCTAAGTATTTATAAACATAGAAAATCAGAGTTTTTAAAAATTCATTTGCATGAAAGTTGAATCTCATACACAAATGTGCATGGGTATTTTCCTCCAAGGTAAAATCAAGTTCAAAAACATTACTCTTCATAGGAAGCAAAGAAAGGAAAAAGGCCTAAAACTTTTTCTCTGGAGCCCTTTCCAGGGAGAAGATTATTAGACTTTTCTCTCTAATAACATATGCAAATGATTAGGAGCAATTATCCAATGGCAAGGCAGTTCAGTTGTAGGGCTCTGTTCACTCTGAGCCTGCACCTTGGGGAGGACGTGGTCCTTGAATTGACTGCTAGAACAAGTTCAGGCAGAGAAATAATGAGGCAGGGAGAACATCAGAGGCCAAATAAAATACAAAACACTGACAAACTCTATGTGGTTTGGAAGTCTTTTTAACTAGCATTTTCCTCATTTTGTACATAGGAAACTTGAAGTTCATCAACTTCTAACAACTTCTTCAAAGTTACTTTGTAAGTACTTGGCATTGATGGGAACTTATTCAGCCTTAGTTTTAGTTTTTGATTACATACAATTAAATCAAAGTAGTATGGTGGTTTGATGTAAGGGGCTCCCAAAATCTCATTGGGAGTGGTACTATTAGGAGATGTGGTCTTGTTAGAGTGGGTATGGCCTTGATGAAGGAAGTGTGTCACTGTCGGTGGTGTTGGCTTTGAGTGGGCTTCCTATGCTCAGGATATCACTGAGTGTGTCAGTTGACTTTCTCTTGCCTACAAGACTCTCAACAATTTCTCCATCACCACATCTGCGTATATTCCTCCACAATTCCCACCATGCTGATAATAGACTGAACCTCTAAAGCTATAAGTGAGCCATTCCAATTAAATGTTTTCCTTTATAAGAGTTACTGTGGTCATGGTGTCTCTTCACAGCAGTAAAAACCCTAACTAAGACACAGGATAGGTTCAGTTTTCTCTTCAAACCAATAATGGCTCCCTCTTTTATGCCCTCCCACCCTGACTCAACTATATAGTCACACGTGTTTTCCTCTCCTCCCCTTCTCTTTCTCCTAGTTCTCTTTCCATTCACTGCCCCCTTTTCCCATGTGCTCTGGGGACTTGTCCCTTCCCCCTTCTGTGAGGGAACATATATGAATCTCTTAGACTACACCTTGTATCCCAGTTCGTCTTATGGTGTGTATTATAGGCTGGTGATCCTTTGCTCTAGATCTAAAATCCATATATGAGCGAGTGCATACCCTGTTTCTCTTTTTGTGACTAGGCTACCTCATTCGGGATGGTTTCTTCAAGCTCCATCCACTTGCCTGTGAATTTCAAGATTCCATTATTTTTTTTCTGTAGAGTACTATTCCATTGTGTAGATGTGCCACATCTTCTTTATTCATTCTTCAGTGGAGGGGTATCTAGGTTGCTTCCAGGTTCTTGCTATTACAAATAATTATGCTATGAACATAGTTGAGCACATGTCTTTGTTGCATGGATGTAAGTCATCCGGGTATATACCTAAGAGTGGAATTGCTGGGTCCTGTGGTAAGCTAATTCCTATTTTCCTGAGGAACTGCCATACTGATCTCCAAAATGGCTGTACGAGTTTGCACTTCCACCAGCAGTGAAGGAGTGTTCCCCTTTCTCCACATCCTCTTCAGCATAAGTTGTCATTGGTGTTTCTAATTTAAGCCATTCTGGCTGGAGTAAGATGGTATCTCAAAGT
Source organism: Cricetiscus sungorus (assembly GCA_030556225.1). Lineage (NCBI taxonomy): Eukaryota > Metazoa > Chordata > Mammalia > Rodentia > Cricetidae > Cricetiscus > Cricetiscus sungorus. The sequence continues at coordinate 25,634,397 of JANBXA010000372.1, read as the reverse complement.
TGTTTTCACTTGCATTTCCCTGATAGCTAAGGATGTTAAACATTTTCTTAAGTGTCTTTCAGCCTCTTTGATTTTCTCTATTGAGAATTCTTTCTTCAATTCTGTACCCCATTTTTTTAATAGTACTATTTGGTGTTTTGTTGACTAGTTTCTTGAATTCTTTGTACATTTTGGAGATCAGCCCTTTGTCAGATGTAGGATTGGTAAGGATTCCCGGGGCTGCCATTTAGTCTTGTCAACTGTGTCCTTTGCCTTACAGAAGCTTTTAAGTTTGAGGAAGTCCCATTTATTCATTGTTGATCTCAGTGTCTGTGCTACTGGAGTTATGTTCAGGAAGCAGTCCCCTATACCAATTTGTTCAAGGGTACCTCCTACTTCCTCTTCTAAGAGGTTCAGTGTGGCTGGATTTATGTTGAGGTCTGTGATCCATTTGGACTTGAGTTTTGTGCATGGCGATAGACATGGGTCTATCTACAGTCTTCTACACACCATCATCCAATTGTGCCAGCACCATTTGTTGAAGATGCTTTCCTCCCCCCATTGTAATTTTTTTTAGCTGTTTTGTTGAAAATCAGGTGTTCGTAGGTGTATGGATTAATATCGGGATTTTAGATTCAATTCCATTGGTCTACCTCTCTATTTTTGTGCCAATACCAGGCTGTTTTCAGGACTATAGCTCTGTAGTAGAGCTTAAAGTCAGGAATGGTGCTGCCTCCTGAAGTTCTTTTATTGTACAGGGTTGTTTTGGCTATCTTGGGTCTTTTGTTTTTCCATACAAAGTTGACTATTATGCTTTCAAGGTCAGTGAAGAATTGTGCTGGGATTTTAATGGGGATTGCATTGAATCTGTAGATTGCTTTTGGCAGGATTGCTATTTTTACTATATTTATCCTTCTATTCCAAGAGCATGGGAGATCTTTCCATTTTCTGGTATCCTCTTTAATTTCTTTCTTTAAAGCCACAAAGTTCTTATTGTATAGGTCTTTCACATGTTTGGTAAGCATTACCCCGAGATATTTTATGTTGTTTGTGACTATTGTAAAGGGTGTTATTTCTCTAATTTCTTTCTCAGCCTCTTTGTTGTCTGAATAAATTAGGGCTACTAATTTTTTTTTAGTTTATCTTGTAATCTGCTAGTTTGCTGAAGGTGTTCATCAGCTGTAGGAGTTCCCTGGTAGAGTTTATTGGGTTGCTTATGTAAACTATCATATCATCTGCAAATAGAGACAGTTTGACTTCTTCCTTTCTGATTTGGGTGCCCTTGATCTCCTTTTGATGTCTTATAGATTTAGTTAGAACTTCAAGTACAATATTGAAGAGATATTGAGACAGAGGACAGCCTTGTCTTGTTCCTGATTTTAGAGGAATTGCCTTAAGCTTCTCTCCATTAAGTTTGATGTTGGCTGTTTGTTTACTGTATATTGCTTTTATTATGTTTAGGTATGTTCCTGTTATCCCTGATCTCTCCAAGACCTTTATCATGAAAGGGTGTTGAATTTTGTCAAAGGCTTTTCCAGCATCTAGGGAGATGATCATATGTTTTTTCTTTTTCAGTTTGTTTATATGGTGGATAATGTTGATAGATTTTCATATGTTAAACCATCCTTGCAACCCAGGGATGAAGCCTACTTGGTCATGGTGGATGATCTCTCTGATGTATTTTTGGATTTTGTTTGCCAGTATTTTTGCATTGATGCTCATCAGGGACATTGGTCTGTAGTTTTCTGTCTTAGTTGTATCTTTGTGAGGCTTGGATACCAAGGTGATTGTGGCCTCGTAGAAAGAGTTTGGTAATGTACCTTCTGTCTCTATTGTGTGGAACAATTTGAGGAGTATTGGGATTAGCTCTTCCTTGAATTTCTGGTAGAATTCTGCACTGAAGTCATCTGGCCCTGGGCTGTTTATAATTGGAAGGCTTTCGATGACTGTTTAGATTTCATTGGGGGTTATAGGTCTATTTAAGTTGTTTGTCTGTTCTTGGTTTAATTTTGGTAAGTGATAATTATCCAGAAATTTGCCCATTTCCTTTGAATTTTCAAATTTTGTAGAGTACAGGTTTTCAACGCATGACCTGAAAGTTGTCTAAATTTGGTTTGAAGAGAAAACTGAACCTAAAGAAATGTCTAGAGAACTACATGACCAACTCCAACTAATAATTTGAGCAACCATGGAAAGGCTACCACAAATGCCCTTCCCTGATAGTGAGATCATCAACTAAATTATCCACCATCATGGAGTCCTCATCTGGTACCTGTTGGAAACAGAAGCAAACACCCTTAACCAAACACTGAGTTGAACTAGAATCCAGATGCAGAGAGAGGGGACAAGACAAGGTTACAGAAACTCACAAAGACAGCTGACCTGAACAAGGAGGAGCTTCGGCCTCTCAGACTGATGGCTAGGAACCCAGCAAGGGACTGACTCAGACCCCCTGAATATGGATCTCAGCTAGAAGGACTGAGCAGTCTGGGGGACATCATACAGTAGAAACAGGATCTATTTCTGGTGCACAAAAGGACCTTGTGGACACATCCCCCATGGAGGGATACCCCCCTTAACCTAGAGACAGAAGTCCTAGTTCTTATTTCAAATGACTTGACAGATTTACATGACCCAACCTGGATAGCATAGCCCTACAAGTGGAATGGGAGTGGGGGCATGGGAGGGGAGGCTGGCCAGGATGCATGTCACAGGGGAAAGAGGGTAAGAAGGATGGAGGGAGGGGGAGAAGGAGGGAGGGAGAGTTGGACGAAGAAAGGGAGAGGAAACTGGGATCCACATGTAAAATTTTTAAATTATATTATTAATTAAAAAAAGAAGGAAAAATGCTGCTGGATTAATTCAATATATATATATATACATATGTACATATATGTATATATATGTATGTGTGTGTGTGTGTGTGTGTATATATATATATATATATATATATATATATATATATATATATATATATGATGCTTTGATTTCAAAATTTAAGCCTAAGGACAAGTTACTGGGGAAAAGGATTTCTAATTTTGTTTCCACAGAAAATGAAAAGCTATAGATCCCTTCCAGACTAATGTGGTTTGATCAAGCAAGACCCCCTGAAGCAACGGACAGTGCAGCCTTGCAGACCACTACAGCCAGGATTTCTGTGTCTTCTTAGGATTCCCCCATGACAGCACCCCCTACCAGCAGGAAGCAGTTTGGAAAGAATGATGCCCAAATTCCCAAATATTGTTTATAAATATTTGTTTTCATTATAAAAAAGGCATGTATAATTCTGTCCAGCATAAAAGAAATAAATGTTAAAAAAAGACACAGGATAATAGGGTATTTATTGGATAGTTTCCCACTTCTTCACCCAGTACATTCCATGTGTAATGTCTAGTCTCTGGAGTTAATTTTAAATAGTTTGCAGAGCTGGCAAGATGGCTCAGTGGGTAAAAGTGCTTACACAATTTTGGTGACCTGAATTCAGTCCTTAAAAGCCATGTAAACATGAAAAAAGAAAACAACTCCACAAGAATGCCCCATGATCTGCACATTTCCACATGTCTTTGAGCACATGCACACACACATCATGTCCACAAATACACAAAATACTGATGAATTAATTAAAAATTGTATGCATATATGCCCTAAATATTTCTCAAATATTTATGGTGCACTTACAGGAAAACAGGATTATATATTTGTGACTACCTTCCACATTCAAATATAACATACAATGTAAAAATTTTCTTGTTTCATTGACAGATATGTACTGGAGATCTTTCGATTGGACACCTACAAGGTATCTTATTCTGCCATTGGTCACACCTCCCTAAAGGTGAATGGAAGGTCATGTACTCAACCCCAAATGAAAAAGAAGTAAGTTGCCTCTAGGTTTTGCTAATACAATGGTCATTATTGTTGATAAATGAGAGTGGTATATCTTGGTGGATCTTAAGTTGTAGCAGCTGCTGTTATATTCAAAGAAATCAATCTTTTATGTGGGACAGGAGTTGCAACATTTTCTCACTTTGACATTCATCATTTGCTTTTAGTCATGGCATATGTATTGGGCTGCTTTTTGATTTTACCATCTGTAATATCTTATTTTGAATAGTTTGAGCTTTGGGTCTTTAAGAAAATCAGATATATCATCCCTTCCTCCTTATTTATACATGCCTGTGTAATACTAACAGTAGCTGAAACCATTAAAGATTATAAAAGCCTTCATTCATGCACAAAGCAATGTTTTTGTTTTATGCTTTATAAACGGTTTGTTCTACCTTATCATTGTGTATAGTAATGATATATGGATTTAGCTTCTAAGAATTGGCATAGAATTCACATCTGCTTACACACTTGGATGGTACCCCAAAGCCATTCAGTAACTTCCAAAGAAAATTAATCAAAATTCCAAAATATATACCTAATCATTTCAAAAATCCTTTTGGTTTCCCTATTTTTGGGTTCTTGGCAGGCTATTTTGGTAAAGACTTGGTGTTCTGTGGACTACATTAAGATTATATGAGCATATTGCTAGGTCCTTAGAATAGCAAATTACAGGAGTAAAGCTTCTTAGCAATTTCTTTATGAAGGAAGGACTCTCTGGAATGTGTTTTTGTTTAAAGGTGTCGATGATGAGAAAACAGTAAATCATGCAAAATAGGAAAAGACTTTTAGAAGAGTTAACCTCTAATGAGAGACTCAAGGAAAGAACAAATCTGAGTTGCTTAATTCTCTGAAGAATAATCTAGTAAGAAATGAAGCTTCTCCATCTTTCTGCCAACGGTGCTAAGGAACCAGGTGTATCATTTCTGTTTAAAAACTCATGGTAAGTATTATGACCTTAAAGAAGTATCTGATACTATCTCAAAACTCACAATGTTTTCTGAACTTCTGATAATGTCACACTATTCTTTGATGAATGAGGACAGCACAGAGGTTGAGCAAGATATTCAAGTTCCATGTCAGCTGCTTCACTATATTTCCTCTGTACTGATTTCCATCATAAATTCCCCTAATAATCTACTTAAACCAAAATTCTAACATGGAAAAAGTTGAAAACCACTGAACCCTAATCATACCATTTGATAGTGGAGGACACTGAAGATTTGGAAGAATATATGACTTTCTCATATCCATAGTTAGATGCAAACAGACCTGTCCAGGATGCCCTATCATGCCCCATAATGCTTTGACATGTATTTACAATTCTTTAAAAAAGAATGTCCAAGAGACCATACTCTCATCCATGTATATTTTCTTCCCATCTCATGAGACAAAGTTAGATGTTTATAACACTTGCTCCAAGTAAAATATCCCCATTTACCTTAACATGATCTGGATAGGGGAAAGTGTGTTTCACGATGGTAGTTCTATCAATTTCAACTTCTGCAGGGAGTATCATTTCTTGGTATCGCAAGAGGATTATAGGATAATGTCTGTGGTTGGAATACAATTGCTAGGAACTGTCATAACCTTTCCCCTCTATCCTCACCACCTCCTACATTCTTCAAGTCATATTACCTCTCACCTTTCACCATTGCACAAGTCTCCTGATTGTTCTTTGATCCCTCTATAACCTTGCCCAATTTATCATCTTTCATCTCTTATAGAAATATTCTCTTTCAAACACCCTAAGGCTCTCCCTTCAAATAAAATTATAGCAATTGAAAAAATTTCTAAGAACATTAGGATTTAATTATCTGAACTTGACATTTAAAACCTTTTCCAATTCATTGCTCAAATTATAATTCTCATTTTATGGCTACAATGTTATAATTCATACTGTAATACAGAAAAATATGTTTGTTTCTCATTCCTGCTGAAAGCTCTGTCTTGTCACTAAATTAGCCCCTTGCTCATTTTTTCCCTCCTGCCCATGTGTTTTCTCTTGACCACTCTTATTGGGAAGTTCTCCACCCTTCATCATCCAACTCTGTGTCTTCTCCTTGATACACCCCTTCCTTCAGTATGACAAGCAAGTGAAAAGTCTTTCAGTTTGACTCCACACTAGGTTGATTATACTCTTCTATGCAGACTTAAATTAAGGTGGTGATTTGAATTGTCATTATTTTGTCCCAATTATAGATTATGAACTCTCTGAGGACTGAGCTAGAAAGACCTTTATAACTGCCTAATAAGATGCTAAGGTACAAAAAGGGCTCATTATCATATCTGATGAAAAAACAGGCCTAACAGATAGTTAGTATTTACTCCTCTGGCACTTAGAGAAAAGCTCAAGAATTGGGAAAGTCGTTTATGAAATATCCCTATTTTCTGCCCAAACAGAAGAAAAGGATATAGAAGGTAATTGGAATGCAATTAGATAGTAGAGTTAATAAAACTCACCATAGCTAAATGACATTGTTAAAACACAAAGAGCTACAGTCATAAAGCCAGCCAGGAATAGGTCAGAATAATAGTCATGTCTGGCTGGGGGTTTTAAGGTCCCTCTGAGTCTTCCCTTTTTGAAACAGACTACTGACCCTCTATAGATCCTGCTTACAGAATTGCTGCTGATATTCTAGAGCATTGTAGTTATGCAGTAATAAGTAAAGGAATAAAACAGACATGGGAGCATGCATCTTTTATCCCAGCACACAGATGCCAAAGGCCGGTGAACCTCTGAGTTTGCGGCTACTCTGGTCAATGGAAGAAGTTCCAGGACAGCCAGTGTTACACAGAAAAATCCTCTCTCATTAAACCAACCAATTACACAAGCAAACAAACAAAAATAAAGGAACTACACAAATCAAAGACTAACTTTAGCGCCTTCTACATGTTGTCAAACATCACTGTGTAGAGACAGGAAACTCATTCAACACCTCTCAGAAAATGGGATATGAGGGACTAGGGAGAGGGCCCTGTGTTTGTAAACTTCTGGCTACACAAGCATGAGAACCTAATTTCAGATTCCCCAGAATTTACATTAAAAAAAAATCTGTACATAGAAGAACACATCTGTGACCTTAGCCTTGGAAGAAAGAGACAGAAGAAGCCAAGGAAGCCTAGCTCCAAACCATGTACCTGTCATACTAAACTTCAGAGCGAACTCCTCTGGCCTCCATCATGCCTACATGAGTGGACACACACACACACACACACACACACACACACACACACACACACACATCTTCCCTCCCACATGCACATAAAACACAATCATATTTGAGTCTTTATCTGTCACATGAAGGGCTCATTAAGTCTTTCCCCTCTGTAAGAATTTATTTTTTGTATACTCTTCAATTATTATTAGATATAAATATCTCATATAAAGAGCTGGGAAGTGTAGATATCATTTCCTGAAGCAGGGAAAAGCACATCTGAAATGACAAATTTAAGGATACTGCTAATTCAGAAAGGAGTTGAATAATCATGAGGACTCTGGAAGGAGATGCGATATTGCTCTGGTGAGAATGTTGAGGAGAAGCATGGGGGTTTGTAACAACTCACACTCTTTGTCAAGTACCTCTATGTCAGAGGAGGAAAAGAATGTTCCAAATCTTACCCACTAGTGCACACATCCCTCTGTAGTCAAGTACTGAGAGTTACTTAACACCAGGTTTGAGAAATGCAGAAGCAAAAATGGTATGGTTCTTACAATCCCACAATTCATAGTCTAATATGCAAGAAAATGCAAATGAAGAATACATAATCACACCATGTTCAGAAGCAATAGGATCAGAAAAGTGCTCCAGTCTTATCTAGAAGGATTATGATTGACCTCACCCATATCTGATTGACTTCACCCATATCTGCCATCTAAAAGTTGAATTCTTAGAAGTCAAAAGTAGAAGATGGTTACACAAGACTTGGCAGAGAAGGAAAGAAGAGAAGATGCATCAGGATGACCACCAGGAGGTCAAACAGGAGTACATTCTAGCTCAGTATTAGAGTAGTTGGAGAAATCAAAAATGGAACTTATTTTTTTTCTTTACACTTAAAGGATTTTGAATGGTTTTTTTTTTTTTTTTTACAATAAAAGGATGATAAATGTTTGAGGACATAGATATGTTTAAAGTTACTTAAGCACTGTTTAATGTATGCATAAATCAGAAATATTAAATACCTGGTGGCTGTGGAGATGGTTAAGCAATTAAGAGCATTTGCTGCTCTTCCAGGAGACCTGAGTTTTGCTCCCAACATCCATGTGGGAAGGCTCATAACTGCCCATAATCCTACCTCCAGGGAACCCCATGCCTTTTTGGCTTTGCAAATTCACATGCATATGTGAGCGTGTGCATGTGCATACATACACACAAATAACAAAAATACATTAAACTATTTTTTAAGACTAAAAACACTACAACATACCTCATTAGTATGTGCAATTTAAGTTTTTAAATATATGAGTAAAAATGATTTAGTTTAAATTTTTTCAAATGAGTGACAAAATTCAAGACAATTCAAACTAATGTTCATTATAAAATGAATGCATTGTTTAAACTATATTTTGAATACTGAGCAAGGAGTTTCATAGGAAGGCAAATGGATAGTGAGGAATACTTTAGGCAAAAGGGTCCACTGAAGAGTGTCATGGTAAGCTCTGTATTCACTGAGGGGCAGTGAATTTCCCACCAGTGTCTTCCTAGATTCCCTAGTCAAGACATTTAGCATGTATTTTTTGTGATAAATACATATTATCCAACCTGATGGTTTTTGTAGACTTCTCCTAAAGAATAAATTCAGAAATGGACTTTGTCTGAGGACAGATTGACCAATGCATAACCTCAAAGACCTGGTATATCAATAAAGTATTTCTCACCATAATATTCTCAACTATTCTACAAAATATTCTCATTTAATTATAGAAACAGTACACATGTTAAGATGTCCAACTAATTATTAATATTCTCTGTGAAATCTGGATAATTTTTACACTCAAGTTTTGTCTCTCTGGTTTTACAAATCTTGACACCAAATGATAGACTTAATTGACAAGTTTGGTTTTCTAAGTTCTGTAGTATTTAGGATCTGCACAATAGGAAAGAAAGTCATAAAGACCCAGAAAATAACTGTGTATAGGTATTCAGAAACATGAGCAAGAACACAAGTTTCTCAGATCAATGCTTTTTTGTACCAAAGTTCAGCAGACATCCCTTTGAAGAGGGAGCCATCCACACTCTAGTCTTTAAATGCAGAACTCAAGCTTGAGGAGTTCATCTTGCACCTCACAAAGGTACAATTTAGCTTTGTGGTCAGAGTTTGTTTCTGGTTTATCTTGGATGAGTTTTGTGCCTCTCCTCTCAGAGAACAGACAGAACAAGTCAGAATAATTTATTCCAATTTAGGGTGATAAAAATAGATTTAGCAAAACACTGAGCCAAACTCCTGGAACGCAGTTGCAGAGAAGGAGTGATGAGCACTGGGGAAACACACAGAAACAGATGACTTGAGCAAATGGGAGCTCATGGACCCCAGTCTGACAGCTGGGGAACCAGCATATTATGGAACCAGTCTCTCTGAACATGGATATCAGTTGGGAGGTCAAGGCAGTCTATGGGACCTCTGGCAATGGAACCAGTATTTATCCCTAGTGCACAATTTTGAGAGCTCATTCCCTAAGAAGGACACTCTCTCAGCCTAGATAAATAGCAGAGGGCCTAGGCCCTACCCTAAAAGATGTGACAGACTTTGCTGATCCCCCATGAGAGCCTCACCTTCCCTCCCTAGGAAGTGGGTGGGAGATGGAATGGGGGTGTTAGTGGTAGGCATGGGAGGATGGGAGGGAACTAAGATTGGTATGTAAAATAAGATTGTTTTTAATTTAAATTAAAAAAGATCCATGATGTAATAATGAATAAATAAACAAAAAACAGATATATTTTTCTGTCACATTCATGGCATGCACTTTGTGGTTTCATACTTGCAGAAGAGAATTTGGTTACACTGTAAAGAGATGGAACCCTAACTTTTCACTCTAAACAAAATATGACCTTTTCTAATTAATTGGAAGAAGAGAAGATTTATGTTCCTGTTAGAAAAGTAGAGCAGGCAGGTACTCTGCCTTGTGAGTCACACACTTTTGTCAGTATTAAAGCCCAACGTCTGTAACCAGAATCACCACCATAAGACCAACTTCAGTGCAAAAACAAGGAGTCTTTATTTACAAATTAACTCGGGTTCCTTCATCTGTCTGAAGCAACAGTGTTGATAGCAGCAGCAACCACAGCAGTGACAGGAGCAGAACAGAGATTAACAGAGCAGAGAGCAAATGGGGTTTATAAATAGACAGGCAAGAGGGAGGGACTTAGGGAACTCCAAATGGGCCTATCTACAGGCTTGGGATTGGCGTAAATCCTCCAAAACTGCATAGTTACAGCCTTGGAATTTGCTCAAGCCTGGACTGAGCTGATGGACTGCCCTGGAGCTAAGGGAATTCTAAGCCCTCTGGATGGTGATTGGCTGCCCCTATGAAGTGTCAGGAATTCCCAGTGTAGGGAGAATTCCAAGTTTGCTGGCCTGGGATTGGTTAGGTTTCCTAGCTCAGGGATTGGCTAGATTTGAGTTGGGCAGAGATGGTTCCTATTCCAAGGCCAAACTGTGTTTCTTTCCATGGTTCTTTGGGGAGGGGTGGGGGTTGGCTCCAATTCTAGGGCCTAGGTGAATTTATTTCACTTGTCCGGAACCCAGGGGCCAAGTGTGTTGTTTTGGAGCTGGTTTCAGAGTTAGGGTGTTTTGCCCTGGCTCTAGGCTCAGGGATTAAAGTGTTTCTTTCACTGGCTCAGGTCCTGAATCCAAGGTATGTTTTGTTTACTGGGTTGAGACTTGGGACTGAAGCATTCAGGGTCTGTGTAAGGGCTGCAGACCAGGGATTTTCTGGGGCCTGGGTCTCTCAGTCAATAGGTATACACTGAATGAAGAACAGGTTGATGTGGCCAGAATATAAAGTTAATACAATAAATAATTTATAGACATGAGAGGAGGGAACTATAGGGTGTGGAGATTTATAGAACCCTTCAAGCCCAAAAGCTTAGCAGAATTACCTGGGAACTTTCTGGAAAGTGTATGACTCCTTAAACCCCACCCAAAACTAATTGAATCAGAATCCTCAGAGGCTTCAATACATTTTAAACATTTTAAAATGTTCTCAGGTTACTCTAATGCTTATCTAGTCTATCCAAATAAACTCAGTTCATTCTCAAAGCAAAACCTTCTTAGTTAGAACTGTAAGTTCAACCATGGCAGTCACTTAGGCTCCTACATGAAATTTGAAATTTAAAACTTTTCAAAGTCAAGACAGTTGGGACCTTTCCCCCAGCCAACTCTTCCCCATGCCCAAGACACACACCATCTGCAGTCATTGGACAAACCAATAATCAAGTGTTCTATGTAACAGTGAACACTATGTAAACAGTTTTTTTCTAATTGGCTGTGCAGGTCCCCTTCACTATAATGCTAGAAGAGCTCCAACAGTAAAGTTTTCCTGAACTTATATACCTAACTTTGTCCCCTGACACCCTCTCACTTTTCACACTAGCAATAAATAAACTTATTTGGCTTGCTGAACAAAACAATAGAAAGTAACTACTACCAACAGTTGTTGGATTCATGTATCCGCCAATCAAATTACAAATCCCTTCCAAATGCAGCTTCATTTTGGGGTGAAAGGGATTATTCTGGAGTGATCACTGTGGCAAAGAAGAAGGATGTAGTATTATAAGAACATGACTGCTCCAATAGGATCATGACTTTGGAGGGAAGTTACAGCAATACCATTAGAAAATGGTAATGGAACGATGCTTTAATATATTTAACCTGTGATTCTCTGAAATGTTTCAGAATATGTTGCTACATTACCCCTTCAGACCACTTGTGCCGCGCCTACCCCCACCAGCAAGGACGACGCGACTCCGGGAAGATCTTCTTCATGCAGTTTTAATCAGGATCCTTGAAACATGTTCTTCTGACCCGCGGGGGCCTGGGGGACCCCTGCACAGGCTTAAATACCCTTGCGCTAACCAACCCCAGTGAGCTACATGGACCCTGCAGATAGGCTACTCTAACGCGGAAGCAGACAGGTTGAACAGACTTAACCAAATAAGGGCTTGTTTATGCCAGACAGCGCTCACCCTCAGGGAGGTGGGAGGCGGAAGCCAGTGCCATCTTTAAGGCGTGGCACGTCGCAGCTCTATACAACCACTCTGAATTTTGTTCTGCTGGCTAATTTCACTCTGTTCAGACAAATCAATCTCACTACTCATGTATACACATTTACTGAGCATTGAACTGAACTATGAAGAAACACAATTTAATGAGAAAGGCCACTATACAGGCACACATTGATAATTTAATAGTATAGTTATGTAGCAACTACCGAGGAAAGAGGAGACTTCATATAAACTTACAGAAGTGTTTAGTCGATCTAAATGGATTTTAATGTCCTCTTATGCCATCTGTAGGCAGAGCACACACATAGTACACATGCATCCAAGCAGGTGAAATGCTTGTATACATAAAATAAAAGTAAATAAACCTACAAAAAGGTAAAGTCAAGCATAAAGGAGTTTCATTGTCAAGAGGTAGAGAAATTATTGGATAAAAGAGAAGGGGAGGTAGTTTTTCCAGTCCTACCACTCTGAGCTGTGTAAACATGGGCAAGTCCCTGAAATTTTCTCTCCTCAGCCCACTATATTGTACAGATTTAACATTCCTGGAACATTTGAAATGTTTAGAGTCATTCTGGCACATCTTAAGTACTAAAAAAGATGTGTTGTTTCTACATTGTTCAGTACCATTATCATTCTCATCATCATTTCAAATATATGCACAATACCTAAATGTATTTATACAGTCTTAATTTTGAAAGGAAAGTCGGCTCTTCTTCCTGTTATGCCAAGGTAATCATGATTTGGATTCTACCCTAAGTACAGAACAGTGAGTTCAGAGATCCTGTGTTCCAGGTGACTGGTAAAGTTACTGTGTATCTCACAGGATTAGTAGAGGAAACTTTGTAACCTCACTTCCCACAAGTACTATCCCACAGAACAACAGGCCCAGGTGATGATCACAAGGTAGCCATTTTGCAAAACATTCTTGTGAAGTCCACTGATCACTCTGACTCTACAGCCCACATTTGACCAGAATCCATGTAACAGATTGAACCCTAGCCCTCATGACCTTCTGCCCCATCCTGTCTGCCTGGCCTGTGCTCCATTTCAATCTCTGTTTCTGATGTCATCAATGTTCCTCAGGTAATAAGACTCCAAAGCATCAATGTTCACATCATTTGCCCCTTGGCTACTACAACATTTAGATGTAATAAGTATTATGGGAAAACAAGTGGCTGGTTTGGCTCCAAACCATTTGTGTCTGACCTATTATATTTCCTTAGAATGAAAAGATCTTCACAATAAGATATTTTAATCTAAAGAGCTACTAAGGGAATGAAATAGGCACACTAGAAACAACAGAAGAATTGCCTCCTAAGAAGTCTTTGCAAAGCCATGGGATAGAAATGAAGACAAAAAGTCTTAAGAGGGAGGCTGGAAGCCTAGAGGGAGAAGCACAATCTACGTTTTAGAAGATGTGTGCTTGCTTTTCATGTTAACAGGATGTGTGGATTTAGACAAGTGTCTTCACTTCTTTGAAACTGTTACCTCATCTATCAAATGCCAGGAGCACCTGCTTCAAAAAGCCAGCTGTGGGTTGAGAAGATTAAATGTACATAAAAGAATTTTCCAAACTTCAAATCACTTGATTGTGCTGATTATGAGGCGATAATGAGGATGGTTATGAGTTTGTAATGGGGTAAGCACTGCCCTAAACATTTCAAATACAATGTCTCAAACATCCTCACCAATTTATCTGTTAGATTCTGTGATCATTTCTATTTTGTAAATAGAGTTAGGAGTTGGAGGGAATTTCAATATGAGATTAAAATTTGAATTTGATTCTGGATTCATAGTTAATAATCATATCTACAATATTTTATGATCAAGAAAACACTTTTATTGAGAGGAATATTTGAGCCTGCAACTTACTTCCTCCCAAAGGGCTTGCACTCTGGGTTCCTTTACATCTATTCTGCTCAATTTCAGTTGGCATTCCACATACATTTTGTTCTTGTTGTATAGCTAGATGTTATTCAATAATAGTGAATTACTTATTGGATGAAGAATTCATATCCTAAATGGTGTTGCAGGACACAGGAATCACAGAGAAATCGAGATGGCAAAGCAAAGAAGATAGACCTGAGCTATTTTACTACTCAGATTATCCCTTACTATTTTTCTCCTCAATCATTATATTTAGAAATATTTGACTTGTTTCTAACATAACATGGTGGTGTGGCATGACCAAACAACAATGATAATAGTAGCAATAATAATGATAATAGTAACAGTCAATTCCTATCCCTTCAGTAAAAAAGAATTCTCTAAGGACCAAAAGAGCCACCAGAGAGACAAAATTCTTTACTAATGCCTTAGTACACTCCAGCACAGTATGAAAACATCACTTTGTCATGTGCTATCAGTTTTCTAAAGCTGCAGACTGATGTCAGAATCTGTCTTCCTTCATTACTAAGGCCTATAGGAGCCTTTTCTCTTTATTTATTTTTATTTATTCTTTGTGTCTTTTATGTCATGCTTTCTGATCTCATCCATCTCCCACCTCATCCCAAAGTAAAACAAAATAAAATTTAAAAGAAAAAGAGGGGGAGGAGGTAGGGGAAAGTCTTATCATGGAAGCTGCAGGTTGACACAGTAAACCCCTTTATCCATACATTTATACATGCAGGCATTTATCATAAAGAATCACCGATCTGGTTTGAGGCCACTGGTCTCCGTTGCATCATCTACATTGGAGCCTCACTGGGAATCTTCCTGGACAATCTGTTGTTGTAGAGACACTGCAACTCTGGGTCCACAGAACTGCCCCCCTCCATGTTCCAGCAGACCACAGATGGAGTGGATGTCGGGGTGGCCCGACACATAACCCTAGTTCTGGGTCTGGGTAAACAGGAATGATCGTCCCATGAGTTCTCCAGTCTTTACCACCAAGGAGGGCTCCCCAGCATTGCCCTGGCTTGTTCACCCCTAGCCTCAATAAGGAAAGGATGGGGCAGGTCTCCAGCTTTCATATCAAGGTAGGTTTGCCCAAACCTACACCTTCAGGACCAGTTCCATTATGTTGCCCAGACA
Source organism: Cricetiscus sungorus (assembly GCA_030556225.1). Classification (NCBI taxonomy): domain Eukaryota; kingdom Metazoa; phylum Chordata; class Mammalia; order Rodentia; family Cricetidae; genus Cricetiscus; species Cricetiscus sungorus. The sequence goes on along the minus strand of JANBXA010000372.1, from coordinate 25,619,275 downwards.
GGTGTTGGGGCTACTCTCCAGAGTGCTGCAGTGGATGAGGGCCAGGGACAGCTTCCCCTGAGGCACTGTTAGGGGGCAATCTCTCTTCCACCCACACTGCCTCAAGACAGATGAGTAATAAGGACAGCTCTCTCAACTTCAAAGCTGGCTATTGGTCCCTACCCTAATTTCTCAGACAGACAAAGAGTTTAGTTCTGACTTGCTATCTCAAAACGTCAGGATGAATGATTCTTCTTTACTTTGGTCTGTTGGGCTTCTCACCAGAACTCAGGGCAACACATGACTTCCTATACATTTTCTGTAACACATGTAAGGCATTGATTCTCAATTTTGGGCATATGTACTTAAATGACTTCAGGACCGGCTTTCCCACCCACCTGAGGCACTGTTAGGGGGCAATCTCTCTTCCACCCACACTGCCTCAAGACAGATGAGTAATAAGGACAGCTCTCTCAACTTCAAAGCTGGTTCACTCACCCACACCTCCAACAGGATCAGCTCTACTCTGCTATCCAGGTGAAGTGCAGGGCCTGCTCTCCTGAGTGCAGCTGGTGGGGGCGCAGAGAGAGTTCTCTCATCTGCCTCAGACATTGATGTGTGGGAGGAGGACATTTCTCCCCTGCCCATGTCACCACTAAACAGATGAAACAGATGAGCAGTGGGACAGCTCTCCCATGCTTACAATCTCAAGGCTGATTTACCCATGCCACCTATAGGAGACTTTTCATTCATACTGTTCTTACCTATCATTGTGCACACAAACATATACTAAAATTACTAGTGACGCTTGTACTTTTTTTTGAGACATGGTCTCTTTACATAGCCTTGACTGTCCTAGAACTAGTTATGTAGACCAAGTTGGCCTTCATCATATAGAGATCCACCTGTCTCTGCCTCCTAAGTACTGTTACACCCTTCAAAGCTGAAGCATCTTCATTGGCTTTTATTTGTAATCCTGTAACTGAATAATACATCATTCTGGAAATTAGAGTGTTCTGATAAGGTGAATCAAGGAGACTTGTTTTACAGAAGGAGGTGGATTAAGGAGATCAGAAACTTGATAAAATTGGGTGTTCATCTCAAAGTTAAAATGTTTTGAAGTATTACAGAGAGACCACCAGAGATGACCAGTCAGACACAGTTTATACCCAGTTGAAATCTTTATCTCAGCTGGTTAGAACTACACTCAGGTATTCGGGTCCTAAGTGTAACCAAGCATTTAGACCAAGGGACTTTTAAAGTATAAAACCACATCCCAGTATCTTACTCGGCAGCTGCAGGGGTACGGGGTGCACAAAGAGGCAGTTTGACAGAAGCTAAGATAAGCAGATAGTTGGCAGGGATTCTGCAAAAGAAACTAACATAAATTAGATGAGGCATCTTGACTTTGGGTTCCTAAGAGTTGGGTAATATTCCACGGTATCCTCTACCAAAAAGATCAAATTTTTGTTAAACCTGAAATGGCCACAACAAGAATACAAGACAGAGGAACCTCTGCACTGTCTTACCTTGTCACAAAAAGAATAAAATAGAAGAGACTTCCTTTTCATGCTGAGTAAAAGAAGCCCTTTTGAGGATCGGCTGCTATTGGTCCCTTCCCTAATTTCTCAGACAGACAAAGAGTTTAGTTCTGACTTGCTATCTCAAAACATCAGGATGAATGATTCTTCTTTACTTTAGTCTGTTGGGTTTCTCACCAGAGCTCAGAGCAACACATGACTTCCTATACATTTTCTGTAACACATGTAAGGCATTGATTCTCAATTTGGGGCATAAGTACTTAAATGAGCAAGTGGAAATACCTGAAACAGATTAAATGCTATCATTTGGCTGGAGGGAAAGGCAGAAGTTTCTACTAAGATCCAGTTAATAGTATATAGGGGCATAGGCTTACCCTCCACTGTAGTGAGATAATCAATTTCTTTGCATCTGTGGCACTGACCACACCATTGGGGGGCAGAAGTGACCTGGGGGAACTAGGTCTGAGGAGGAGCTGGGGAGCACTCTCTTGCTGGCAGCCCTGGGACAGGAGAGCATCCAAAGGCATCCTTGGGACCAGAAAACTGCTGGTGTTCATCTGCCTATGTTGTAAGTTATTTCTCTCTGATTAAACATCTCTCCGGCCTATTTGTTTCTCCTGATCCTTATTAAACTACAATACTCTACATCTAAGCAGAAAGGAATGATCTTGTTCAAAATATCAGTAATGCTCAAGATGAGAAGCCCTGATGTAAAAAAAAATTACAATTACAACAAAGAAAGTGTCATTCACCTTACTAAGAACAACTAATAAAACAAGCATCATAAGCTTATGACCTCTCTCTCCTCTGGGTGAAAACAACTAAAACAAAAAGGAAAGCATTTACTCCCAGGACCTAATTTAGGGTGGATAGGAGGAACTTGAAACTAAACACAATGCTGATTTCTAACATTTTCCTGTATTTAAAACAGTTTAAGACTCAGAATAAGGAATTCCCATGTACTTGTCATCAAGCTTCTCCTTATAATAAAGCTATGTAATCATAGTAGATGTTTAAAGTTTAAAAAGTCAGTATCAATACCATTAACTCAGGTGCTGACAGCTTTTGGGTTTCATCAGTATTAGCATACACTATCTTTCTCTGTCATGGGTCTACTTTTGATGCACAATTTTATGACGTTTTTAATATGATAGAGTCAATTAATCACCATGATCAAAAAACAGAATGGCATCCTAGAGCCTTCATCTAGTAGCTGATTGAAGCAGAAGCAGATACCCACAGCTAAACACTAGCCTAACTCCTGGGATCCAGTTACAGAGAGAAAGGAGTGATGAGCAAAGGGGTCAAGACCAGGCTGGAGAAACCCACAGAATCAGCTGACTTAAACAAGGAGAAGCTCTTGGACTCCAGTCTGATAGCTGGAAAACCAGCACAGGACTGACCCAGACCCCTAGAATGTGGGTGTTAGTTAGGAGGACTGGGCACTCTATGGGGCTTCTAGTAATGGATCAGTATTTATCACTAGTATACAAATGAAATTAGGAAGCCCATTCTGATAGGAGATGTTATTCTGTAAATATATTTCTCATACTGGTTAATGAATATAACATTGTGGGCCAATGGGAAAGCAAGATAGGCGGGGCTAGGAGACAAAGAGGAAAGAGGAAGTAGGAAAGAGAAGTCAACATAGAGAGACCAGAGAGGTAGAACCCCAGCCACTCTGGCCGGTAAGATGAGACCATGTGAAAATACTTAGATGAATAGAAATGGGTTAATAATTAAGACAGAGCTAGCCAATAAAAAAATGATAGTAACTGGCCAACAGCATTGTATCAAATATAGAGTCTCTGCGTGTTATTGAGGGCTAGCATGGAGGCGGGACCAGACCAGAGGTGGGGGGGCGGGCTGCTCGTAACATAATGGTGTCAGAAGTGGAACTGAGAACTTTCACTTAAAACTTAACAAAAGCTTAAAAAATAGTTTCTAGAAACAAAAGAACAGAGTCAAGCAAGGCTTCTTGGTAGCAGCATTTTTCTGGGTTGGACTCTCTTTTGTGAGAGACAAGTAATATTTGCGCAGCTCCTTTAAAGGAAGTTTCCAAAATTTGCATAAGCTTTGCTTTTAAAGAGCTCTGCTAACAATTCATTGGTGTGTACGAGAGCTGGCAATGAAGGTTTACAGTGTGTTTTAAAATATATGCAGGCTTGGGAGAGAAAAAGAATAAAATGGTTTTAAAAAGACAGAGTGTGATTGGGTTTTGTGGCACATGCCTTTAATTCCAGCACTCAGGAGGCAGAGGCAAGCAGATCTCTGTGATTTCAAAGTAAACCTGGTATACAGAGGAAATTCCAGGACAGATAAAAGTTACACAGAAAAACCCTGTCTCAAAATATGTAAAAATATAAGTAAGAGAAATAGAGTAATAAAAAAGCCACGTAAAGATGAAAAGCACAGAGAAACTTTGGATATTGTATGCTGTTCTGTTATCTTTAAATTGTTTGACTGCTGAGGAAATAGCTGATAAAAGAAATGCTGCTGGATTAATTCAATATGTATATTTTAAAAATGCTTTGACTCCAAAATTTTAAGCTTAAGGGCAAGTTACTGGGGAAAAGCATTTCTAATTTTGTTTCCACAGAAAATGAAAAGCTGTGTATTCCTTCCAGACTAATGTGGTTTGATCAAGCAAGACCCCCTGAAACAGTGCCCCAGGTGATCCACCATTCAAAACAATTGGGACAAGCCAGCCTTGCAGACTACATCCAGGATTTCTGTGTCTTCTTTGGATTCCTCATGACAGTGCCCCCTACCAGTAAGAAGCAGTTTGGAAAGAACAATGCCCAAATTCCCAACTATTGTTTATAAATGTTTGTTTTCATTTAAGCGAGCTTGGTTATAAATGGCTAATGTCCACAAGCAATCTTTTTAAAGGTAAAAAGGGAATTATGGTATAGATATGAATGCTTTGTTTTGGAATGGCTTTTCATTTATTAATACAAATTTAAGGTCAATTTTGTGATATGTATATGTCTCTTCTTGTTTAGGTATTGTGTTTATATAGCTCATTGAAAAATGTATAATTTAGTACAGATTATAGAGAGTTACCTATAGAGAGTCAAAACTTGGAATTAAGTTAGTTAGGATTTCCAGATGTGCAGAGATGTATTTGAGATGAGTAGGCATTCTTCAAGCCTTTCAAAGACTTACAGAATATAGCATTTAAAATGGTTTAGGGTTTTCTTGACAATGAGGGGCAACTGCTTCTGGTAACACCACCTGCGTCAGAAAGGAAGATGGACATTGAAGAAATGCATTATGGAGTTTGCTTCTAATATGGCAAGACTAGCCATTTGGACAAGATACTGCTGTTGTCTAGACTGTTTGACTATATGCTGTATAAACTGGACATGCAGGGCCCACAGGAAATTGACTGCTGATACAAGGTAGACAGTGCTACAGGGTTCCTGCTTCATGGAAGAGGCTGCCAGACAGTCTACAGGAAACAGAGAAAAAAAATGACTGACAAACTGCCAATAAAGATGGACAGTTTAAAGTTTTCTGCTTTGCTGAGGAGTCTGCCAGACACACTATGGCCTATGGGCTGAAGATGGAACATTACAGAAGAACTTTGGGTAACTGACCAGGCAGTGAGTTGTCTCTGTCATTTCTAGAGTTTAAATATTATCCTTTTGTGGTCTTTAAAGGAGTTTAAGACTGATAGTTATGGTTGTAATTTTCCTTAGTTAGGATTAAAGATAAGTTACATATAAGACTTTAGACTCACAAAGATAGAATAGATGATGGAATATTTTCTTTAAATCTTACTAAATGTTAATGTACTAAATATTATTAAATGTGATTCTTATTTGATAACTGTTGTGTCATATATTTGGTTATGCTAACGTTAAAACCCTTCCCTTTATTTTAGACAGAAAATAGGAGATGATGGGAGATGTTATTCTGTAAATATGTTTCTCATACTAGTTAATGAATAAAGCACTGTGGGGCAATGGGAAAGCAAGATAGGTGGGGCTAGGAGACAAAGAGGAAAGAGGAAGTAGGAAAGAAGAGACAACATGGAGAGACCAGAGAGGTAGAACCCCAGCCACTCTGGCAGGTAAGATGAGACCACGTGGAAATACTTAGAATGGTAGAAATGGGTTAATGATTAAGATAGAGCTAGCTGATAAGCAATGATAGTAACTGGCCAACAGCATTGTATCAAATACTGAGTCTCTGCATGTTATTGAGGGCTGGTGTGGCGGCGGGACCAGACCAGCGGAGGGAGGAAACCCTGCTCGTAACACCATTCCACATAGATAGATACTTTTTCAGCCTAGACACATGGGGGAGGGCCTAGGCCCTGCCCCAAATGATATGACAGACTTTGAAGATTCTGCACAGAGGACCTCAGTCTCCCTGGGGAGCAGAAAGGGGATGGGCTGGCGTTTGGTGGGAGTGATAGAGGGAGGATGGAAAGGTGTGGGAAGAATGGGATTGACATGTAAAACTACTTTGTTTCAAAATTAAATTTTAAAAAGGGGAAAATAAGAAACAGAATGGTATCCAATCACAAAAACTTGTACTAATTATGTTTTTCCTCTACCTTCTTAAGTGATCGCAGATCCATTTGTTCTGTTGTTATGGTGTCATTTCAGTTATGTTATATACTTACTTTTGAGAATTTTAATTTTTTTATAAATTTTTCATTCAATGTAATGTACTTAAGAGTAATCCAAAGCTGAGCATAGTAGTAAATGCCTTTGAAATAGAGGACCCAGAGAATTGAGGTAGAAAGATAATGAGTTCCATGTTGACCTGGTTACAAATTTTGATATTTATTACTTCCTAATAATAAGCAGTAGCCCTTATATGACCATCCTTTCATTTATTCAATCATTTTCTTCTTGGAAGACACCTGAATGGTTTTTAATTTAAGACTTGTATAAATGGACTTCCTGTATATTTTTGTGTAGAGATCCTTATGTGGACATAATTTTAATTTTCCTAGAAAAAAAACATGCAGGATTGTAATTGTTGAGTCATTCTTCAAGTAAGTGCATATCTATGTTTGTAAAAACCAGAAAAATTCTTTTCCAGAGAGCCTACGCTATGTAATACTAGTACATGGGAGTGAGCTTAAAAATAAAATGCAGTAGTGAGCTAGAGAGAGATCAGTGGTTAAGAATAAACCTTTACCCTAAGTTGCTTTTTATTGAGCTATTTTGTCACAACAAAAACAAAACTATAACAAGCATTCTAGACTTTATTTTTGGGAAAGTCTTTCATCAAACTTAAAGCTTGTCAATTGACTAGAATGGCTAGGATCAAGCTATTTCTGGCACCCTACATCCTAGTACTAGAGTTACAGGTGTGAACCCAATCCATCCTGGTGCTAGAGAAACGGGTGTGAACCTGAGTAGCAGGGTTTTATGTGACTTCTGGTGTACCATATTCAAGTCTCCCTGCTGATTTATGCATCAAGTGCTTTGTACATCTCTCCAGCACCCTGTTATCTGTTCCTTGCATAATCTCAACTAGTGTGCTGTTGGAAATGCCACTCAGAGGTAACTTCCTAGCTAATAAACATTGAAGTCTTTGTGATATTTTTTGTTCAGTCCAGTCTGGAAAACTTAGAAACAGACACAAACCTACAGGTATTTCATGATAACATACAATAAACATTGAAGACGTATAGAAATAAGATAGACAACTCTGAAAATTAGCATAGTGGCAGGTGAGTTAAGACAATGAGAAAGGTTCCATCCTTTGATTTTGTAGCTATTAAGATATATATATATATATATACATATATATATATATATATATACACACACACACACACACCATTTTTTATTTAAATTTGAAACAAGCTTGTTTTACATATCAGTCCTAGTTCCCAAACCCTCCCATCCTTCCTCTGTCCCCCCAAACAATCCCAACCCCTTTCTGCTTCCATGGGGAGTTTTCAATGTCTGTCATACCATTTGGAGCAGGGCCCAGGCCCTCCCCCATGTGTGTAGGCTGAGAGAGTATCCCTCTATGTGGAATGGGCTCCTAAAGTCCATTCATGTACTAGGAATAAATACTGATCCATTAGTAGAAGCCCCATTGACTGCCCAGTCCTCCTAACTAACACCCACATTCAGGGGGTCTGGGTTAGTCCTGTGCTGGTTTTCCAGCTATCAGACTGGAGTCCATGAGCTCCCCCTTGTTCAGGTCATCAGTTCCTATGGGTTTCTCCAGCCTGGTCTTGACCTCCTTGCTCATCAATCCTCCCTGTCTGCAACTGAATTCCAAAAGTTTGGCTCAGTGTTTAGCTGTGGGTATCTGCTTCTGCTTCCATCAGGTACTAGATGAAGGCTATAGGATAGCATATAAGCATTATCTGTGAATGGCATTTAAGGTGGCCTCTCTACTATTGCTTAGATTGTTAGTTGGGATCATCCTTGTAGATCTCTGAGCGTTTCCCTGGTACTAGATTTCTCTTCAAACCTATAATGGCTGTTATGGTATCTCTTTTCTTTCCCTCTATTCTTTCCCTGACTCAATCATCCTGCTTTGTCATGCCCACCTCTCCCCTCCTCTTCCCCCTACCTCCCTCTCAGCTCCCCACATATTCCCAAATTGCTTGGATGATCTTGTCCCTTTCCCCTCTCCAGGGGACCATGTATGTTTCTTTTAGGGTCCTCCTTGTTCCCTAACTTTTCTGGTAGTATGGATTGTAGGCTAGCAATCCTTTGTTCTGTGTCTAAAAACCATATAAAGTGAGTACATACTGTGTTTGTCTTTTTTCTTTTCTTTTCTTTTCTTTTTTTTTTTTTTTTTTTTTTTTTACCTCACTCAGGATGGTTTCTTCCAGTTCCATCTATTAGCCTGCAAATTTCAAGATTCCATTTTCTTTCTTGATGAGTAGTACTCCATTGTATGAATGCACTTCCTTAAGTGTCTTTCAACCATTTTAAATTCCTCAATTGAGAATTCTCTATTTAGTTCTGTACCACATTTTTTTAATTGTATTATATGGTATTTTGGTGACCAGCTTCTTGAGTCCTTTGTATATTTTGGAAATCAGCCTTCTGTCAGGTGTGGGGCTAGTGAAGATCTTTTCCCAGTCTGTGGGCTGCCATTTTGTCTTGTCCATTGCCTTACAGAAGCTTTACAATTTCAGGAGGTCCTGTTTATTAATTGTTGATCTCAGTGTCTGTGCTACTGGTGTTATGATCAGGAAAGTACCTCCCACTTTCTCTTCTAAGAGGTTCAGTGTGGCTGGATTTATGTTGAGGTATTTTATCCATTTGGACTTAAGTTTTGTGCATTATGATAGACATGGATCTATCAGTCTTCTACAAGTTAGCATCCAGTATTGCCAGCACCATTTGTTGAAGATGATTTCTTTTTTCTATGGTATAATTTTAGTTTCTTTGTCAAAAATCAGGTGTTCATAGGTGTGTGAGTTAGTATCAGGGTTTTCAATTCGATTCCATTGGTCTTCATGTCTATTTCTGCACCAATACCAAACTGTTTTCAGGACAATAGCTCTACAGTAGAGTTTGAAATCAGGGATAGTGATGCTTCTAGAAGTTCCTGTATTGTACAGGGTTGTTTTGGCTATCCTGGTTGTCTGGGTCTAGGGGAATTCCAAGCCCTCTGGATGGTGATTGGCTGCCCCCATAAAGTGTCAGAAATTCCTAGTCTAGGAAAATCCTCAGCCTGAGGAGATTCCAAACCCAGGGCAAATTCCAAGTCGGCTGGCCTGGTCAGTTTTCCTGGCTCAGGGATTGGCTAGATTTGAGGGGCAGAGATGGCTTGTATTCCAGGGTCAAACTGTGTCTCTCTATGTTTTTTGTTGTTGGTTGTTTTTTTTGGGGGGGTGAGGTTTTGTTTTTGTTGTTGTTTTTTCCTCCAATTCTAGAGTCTGGGTCAATTTCTTTTACATGTACTGAATCTAGGAGTCAGGTGTGTTCTTTTGGTGCTGGTTTCAGTTAGAGTGGGGATAAAGTGTCTGTTTTGCTGGCTTGGGTCCCAAATCCAGGGTGTGTTTCTTTCACTTGGTTGGGGCTGGGAACCAAGTAGTTCAGGGTCTATATAGGGGCTGCAGATCAGAAGTTTTCTTGCACCTGGGTTTCTCATAGGTATTTACTAAAATGATTCTATTGTTGCATTATGTATAATGGAAACAACTTATTCATGTCTGTGAGACTATGAGTGAGTGGTATATGCATCTGTATGTGTGAACTCATAGAGGTCATAAAACAGCAGATGTCCAAATCTATCACTTTGACACTTATTCATTTCAAACAGCTTCCCTGACTGGAAGCACACTGGCATCAAGCAAACATCATAGATTGCCCCTGACTCTGACTCCCACACAGTGTAGGGTGGTACACTAGCTTCATCCCCTACACACAAGTTAATAAATATATTCAAAAAAATAAGTCCAATTTAATGTGTTTTGACATAAGAATACATTCATGAAGCCATCTTTCAACCAAGATACTGAATATCAACTTGAATCAATGAGAGACAAGCCAGATCCTGAGTTTATACTGCTGGAATAGAGAATCTATCTGTATGAACTAATGTTCATACCCCTAGCCTCTACCAGGGAAGTAGTAATATGCCTGAGAATGACACTAACATAGAAGACTTAAACTGAATGTTGAGAAAGACAGGGGCAGAATCTGGCAAATACATTTCTGTTTTCAATATATATGAAACATTTGTAGTTCTAGACATTCCTATTTCATTAACCAATACAACATTTTTCTACTTTAATTTTGTAAACATTAAATTTTATTTTCCCCCAATAAAATGTCTGTGTTGCTTGTCTTTCAACTCTTAAGAGTTATTATTGCTACATGCATCATTCAAATGTAAAGCTGTTGAATGAGGGTGGCAAGAGGTCGTGTCCAAACTCTTCAAGAAATAGGAACTGAGCTTTGGAAGAATAATAAAGTGAGAAGACACATTAGAAAAAGCTTGGGTATTTACAGGCATAGTGTGGGAAATCTGAAGGTAGTATAATGGCTAATGTTTTTTTTTTTTTAATTCCTAGGCTAATAGGCCTAAAAATCTCAATATAAGCATTCAAAAGACCACTGAAGGTTCTTAAAATAAGTATGTGTCCTGTTGAAATCATCTTTCTATAAAAATAATTTATTTTCTTACCCTACAAATACAGTAATAATTCCACCTCCTCAACTGTTGCCATGTTATTTTATTTCAAATTTCCTAAGAATTTCAATCATCATATACTAAATTTTCTAAATCACATTAAATATAGGTACAGACACCAAATGTGGGAAAGACTTTTCCAAATCATATGTCTCCAGTACTGTTCCTTTGTGTGGTTTTCAGATCTTCTGGGTGTCTGAGGGATTGAGAAGGTGTCACATGCCTAGTCTTCACTCTATTGTTGTCGTCACTCTCATTAGTGTTGATCATTCTGAAATAAACAAGTGAAATGCAACAATTAAATATGACTAACTTTTAATAATTTCTAGTACAAGGAATGAGTATATTCTGCAGGTTGAGTATCTTTTATCAGAAACATTTAGTACAATAAGTGTATCGAATAGAAGGAGGTTTGCATTTTGGAACATACCACACGTAACAAGAAATATGTTAGTGTTGAGACTTGGGTATGCACATAGAATTAATGTATGTTTTATGCACACCTTGCAGACATATTTGTCATATGAGGTCAAATATGGATTTATCCATTTCTGGCACCATGTTGGAGCATAAAATGTTCCAAGTTTGGGGATATTATATTCTTAGGTTAAGAATGATTGACCTGTAATCACTTTTTCATTTTTGCAACATTACTGTAGGTTTGAAATTTCAAAAAATGAAATCTAGAGAATAGTAAATCTTACTACTTATTTCTTAGTTGTGGATTGTGGGTTTCAGAAACTCTCTGGTTGATAAAAACATTTCATCTCTTTTTAAAATGATAAGATACAATGATCACAGATTAATGAAGATCTCATCTTGATAATATGTAGTTGTATTTTTCATCTAATAAATTATTTGAAATAAAAAACTTTTAAGTTCCATTCCATTATTGTCAATTTTGTCACAAATACTTCCTGTCTAAGGTTAATTTCTTTTGTCTGATAATTATAACTTTTATAATACATAGTGTTTCTTTTATAGTTCTAGGATTTGAACCTAAGGCCCTGTGGATGCCAAGCAAGAACTTTACCACCTGATGGGAGATGTTATTCTGTAAATATGTTTCTCATACTAGTTAAACAATAAAGTGCTGTTGGGCCAATAGGAAACAAGATAGGCGGGGCTAGGAGACTAGGAGGAGGAAAGAGGAGATAGTTAGGAGGAGTCAGCATGTAGAGCCTAGAGAAAGCAAGATGCCAGCCCTTTGTGCTCAGATAAGATGACCACAGTGGAAATACTTAGATAAGTAGAAATGGGTTAATAATTAAGACAGAGCTAGCCTATAAACAATAGTAGTAACTGGCCAACAGGATTGTATCAAATACAGAGTCTCAGAGTGTTATTTGGGGCTCACGTGGCAGTGGGACCGGGCAGCCAGCAGGGAGGAACAAAGAGTGGGTCAGGTGGCTGGCGGGAAAAACCTGCTCGTAACAACCATTAAATAAGATTTTTTAAATACTAGAAGTTAAAATAATCCAATAAATACAACCGCCTGCCTGCTCTTAAACCATATGAGTTATGACAGTGAAATTTTTTATTCCACACACAAATATCTGCCTAGAATTTACCAGAAAAGCCAGTTTAACTGGCCAGTTTCAATGTCCTTCACCAGCTACCACACATGATCACACAAGACAGAAACACTTCAGCACATAAGTTCAATGGATGTAGCATCTGTATCCTGAGAAACCCATTTTCTCATTCATCTGAAGAAACATGAGGATAAAGGAGACATTATTATCTTCTTGAAGGTTCACAAAAAGATGAAGAACAAATATAAGGAGAAAGAAGTAAAGAGAAAAGGGGTTAAAAAAAGAAGTTAAGGGGGAGCAAGGAGAGAAGGCAGATCAAAACACCAATTGAGGTGTTAGGCTCTGTTTCAGTAAATCACATTGCAGTCATATTTACTTACAATGATCTTATGTGGCCACAGTGGCTAGAGGAACTGCTTTATAAATATTTTCAAATGTGACTTTCATTATGGAGGGAAAACTATATCACACAAATTCTATCCAACTTGGGATTCTGAATCAGGGGCTTCTTTAAAATAAGGCAAAATAACAGTGGAGGACAGTGAGAGCAGAGAGCTTTAACCATTCTTTGAATGATTAAGCACAGGCAAGGGTATTCTTCATATGATTAAACCTCCAATGCTGCTCTCCTGAGTGAGATAAAGCAGTAGCTGTGATCACAACAGAAAAGGATTGTGTTGCCTCATTTGATTCCTGCCTTGGCAGTAGCAGGACTCACCAGTCCAATCACAGGCTGAGAGGCGACCAGCTAAAGTGGTCCATCCTGAATGTCAGCCTCAAAACAATAAGGTTGTTTTAACCCTAGGCACTGGCAGATAATTGCAATGTTTTTCAAACAAATTTTGTAGGAATGATAAAGCAGTGCTTCAGAAAAAAAAAAATGCCCAGGGAAAATGGGTGTGCCCTTTGCACAGTGGCTTATTCACAGATTCAGGGTGTGTCCTGGTGAAAGGAAGCCATGTGGAAAAGCAGATAGGCCAGTTATAATGACAGTTGCACTCACAGGTACAGGTCAGACCTCAGAGCACTAAAAGCACAGTTCTAAACAGGAAGGTGGGTAGATTGTGAGTCAACAGAATCGAATCCTCTTATGCTGAGTCCAACTTTCTTTATGGTTCTGTGATTAAGAAGAATGGTTATATTTTTCTCTGTGTCACATGGTGTATATTCTCACTGAGAACCAGAAAAATTGTTCACTCATTATAAAACTACATTTACCATGTAACAACATTGTTTGCACCTCCATTATCTCTTGTTGGCTTTAAGGATGGCATTGTGGATGTGCTATATACTCTCTAAATGGATAACTGAGAGTCTGAGGATATACATGGTAGCTTTTCAAAAGGATGTAGCTTTGGAAAGCTGAGGACAATTTTGCTATTGCCAAGAACAGAGCTTTTACAAGCTCAGGGATCATTCTCTATGACTTTCAGTTTGGGTCTTGTACCTAAAGGCAGCATTTGCTGAAATCTGTATCTGCTTTATGACTTCCATTTTCACCTCAAAGAGCGATGATATCCTCTATAGAGCACTACTACAAAACTGCCATGAGGTTCACCTTTTTGTTGGCTTAAGACATTGCAGAACTACAGAACAGTCATATTGATGTGACCTATATCTAAATACATGAAATGAAATGGAAATATAAACAGGACTATTGAGGGAAAAGAAGAAGCCAGGAAAGGGAAAATAAAACTAAGAACTAATATTATAATATATTAATATTACTATATTAATATTATAGTCACAAGAAGGGATGAGGGAGATGGATGTCTGGATGGCTCAACTGGTAAAATGCTTGCCATACAAGCATGTGGACCTGAATTTAAGTCACAGAATCTACCAAAAACAAAAACAGAAAAACAAAAAAAAAAAACCAAAAATAAAAAAGGGTGGTGTGGCAGTTCACATTTGTAATTACAGTGCTAGGCTGGATCAGGTAGCTACCCATGGCTTGATCTCCAGCTATTCTAAAGTAATGAATGAGCTCCAAGTCAGTATGAACACTGACTCAAAACAAGGTAAGCTGGACTGAGAAATAATATTTGATTTTGTCCTTTGGTCTCCACGGACCAACACACACATGCACACACACACACACACACACACACACACACACACACACACACACACGCGCACAAATATCATAATGTAACCTATTATTTGAGACTCAACACACCAATCCTTTGTCAGTGAGAAAAGGGAGACAACAGCCTGTTTCTGATTTATGGTTTTTACCTGACAATTTTTCATCCATTTATTCACTAAACTCATGTATGTTTAACTTTTGTCATACCCATTTCTCTCTGTCCTCCCATTTCCTGTAGTAAATCAAATTGTTATAAAGACCAGAGCTATTGTTCTTTGAGTATGTGCTATCACAGAATGCCATGCTTAATCAGAGGTAAATGCAGTCAAGAACTTGAAGAGGATAGTTCATTGGCAGCTGCTAGGAATGCAAATTAGTACAGCCACTGTGCAAAGCAGCATTGGATGTTCCTCAATGAAAGTAATAGAGCTACTGTATGATCTAGCAACTCTTTGTAGCCAAAGGAACGAGAATCAGTAGGTCGAAGAGACAGCTGCTCTCTCATGTTCATTAGCACACTATTACAGAAGTGGAAGCAAACAAGATACACATTGAGATTAGTAGATAAGGAAAATGTGATTCACACTGTGTGGGCATAACACATACACACACACACACACACACACACACACACACAGGGGCGGTATAGAATATTATTCAGACATGAAAATGAAATATTGTGATTTATTGCTATAACAATGAAGCCGACAGGTGCTTTGTGAGACACAGAAGTAAGGCACAAGCTGGTACTTATCAGAGGTTTGAAAGAGTGGAAAGCATTAAGTTCTTTATGGGTAAACAGGTAGATAAGAATAATTACTGTAGAGTAACTATAGTAGACTAAAGGTAATTATATATTTCAGAATAGTCAGTAGGGACAATTTGAAAATTTTCTCAGTAAACAAAGTAAGACTATGTGGTAATGGTCATACGAGCTCCCCTGATCTGATCATTATATATCATAGAATACCTCCACTAATATGTATAATGGCTTTATCAGTTAGTACTTTTTACAATTTTATCAATTTTCTTTTGGCAGTTATATGCATGTATATAATGCATTCTGATTTCTGTCACCCCACACATACCTTATTTCCCTCCCATCTCTGTCAATGATGCCCTCCTCCTCACAAGTCCCTTTTCCAAGCCAGGTGTTTGTGGCATATGCCTGTAATCCCAGCACTCAGGAGGCAGAGGCAAATGGATCTCTGTGAGTTTGAAGCCAGCCTTGTCTACAGAGCTACTTCCAGGAAAGCTCCAAAGCAATACAGAGAAACCCTGTCTAGAAAAACAAAGAGGAAAAAAACAAGTCCCTTTTCCATGTTAGTGTCTTTGTCACAGTTAAACATGCGAATTCATGTGCAGTGGTTAAAACAAGGCTAGAAATGTTTATTTTTGCATATGTACATATGCATATGTTGATGACTCTAAAGGTATGCACATGTGTAAGTATGTGTGTGTTGAATAGATATTACCAAATTAAAGAACAAATAAGCAATTTAAATAGACCTATAACCCTTAATGAAGTAGAAGCAGTCATTATACACTCCCAACCAAAAAAAAAAAAAAAAAAAGCCCAGGGCCAGATAGTTTCAATGCAGAATTCTACCAAAAATTCAAAGAGCTAATACCAATACTTCTCAAAGTGTTCTACACAATAGAAGCAGAAGGGATATTGCCAAACCTTTTCTACAAGGCTACAATTACCTTAGTACCCAAACCACAGAAAGACACAACTAAAAAAGAGAACTACAGACCAATATCCCTCATGATCATTGATGCAAAAATACTCAATAAAATACTGGCAAATCAAATCCAAGAACATATCAGAGAAATCATCCACCATGACCAAGTAGGATTCATCCTGGGGATGCAGGGATGTTTCAATACAAAAATGCATCAATATAATCCATATTATAAACAAACTGAAATAGAAAACCCACATGATCATCTCACTAGATACTCCATAAGTCTTCAACACACTCCAACACCTCTTCATGATTAATGTATTGGAGAGATCAGGGATAACAGGAACATACCTAAACATAATAAAAGCAATATACAGCAAACCAACAGTCAACATCAAAAAAAATGGAGAGAAACTCAACACAATTCCTCTCAAATCAGGAACAAGACAAGTCTGTTCACTCTGTATCTCTTCAATATTGTACTTGAAGTTCTATCTAGAGCACTAAGATGACAAAGGGAGATCAAGAGGATACAAATGGGAAAGGAAGAAGTCAAACTTTCACTATTTGCAGATGATATGATAGTTTATATAAGTGACTAAAAATATTCTACCAGAGAACTCCTATAGCTGATAAACACCTTCAGCAAAGTGGCAGGATACAAGATTAACTTAAAAAAAAAATCAGTTTCCCTACTATATACAGATGATAAAGGGGCTGAGAAAGAAATCAGAGAAACATCACCCTTTACAATAGCCAACAACATAAAATATTATGAGGTAACTCTAACCAAACAAGTGAAAGACCAGTATTTATCCCTAGAGGACAAGTGGACTTTGGGAGCCCATTCTCCACAGAGGATACTCTCTCAGCCCATATACACAGGGGAGGGACTAAGCCCTGCCCCAAATGATGGGACAGACTTTGATGATACCCCATGGAAGGCCTCACTCTCACTGGGGAGTGGATGGGGGGTGGGATGGGGGACTTATTGGGGGGCATAGAAGGATAGGAAGAAACTGATACTGATATGTAAAATAAGATTGTTTCTAAACTAAATAAAATATATATAATTTTTAAAAAGCTATGCTATGAAACATTATTAATAGTAGTCTGATCCATGTTTCTTTTTTAAAAAATATTTTTTTATGATTATGTTGTATACATGAATGAATACAGTTGCCTAAGAAAGCTAAAAGCATTAGATTTCCTGAAGTTGGAGTTGTAGAGTTGAGCCACGAAATGTGGGAACTAAGGGCCTAGATTGGGATCATCTGTAAGAATAGGATGTGCTCTTAAGCACTGAGCAATGTCTGTAACCCCATCATCTACATTTCTAAAGTGAAGAATTAAACTGGATGTGATGACACACCTGTCATCCCTCCACTTAGAAATTTGATGCATTAAAATACTGAGTTCATGACCAGCCTGGGCTTCATGGTGATGTCCACACCATCTTGGGATACAGAGTCAGAACCTATCTAAAAATTAATTAATTAATTAAAATGAGTCACGATGAAGTTAAAGTATTTTTCCTGATTTATTTCATTAGTACTTCTTGATTTTAATCCTGGGTTGCCTATCTCCATTAAAGAAGTTCAAGTACAGGAAGTAAAACTTTGTTTCGATTTTTTTTTTTTTTTTGCCTTTTTTTAGTAGTTTTCTAAACCAAGAAAAACTTACCGCTCAACTCCAGGTGGCAACAAGAAAACAAGTTCTCAGAGAAACTTCAAAAACATTACAGAATTTTCTTAAGGGCAGGAAAATATTTTCTGATGGCCTCTAAAGAGTTCTGAGCTTAGGGAAAAGGGCATGGCTCATTTGGTAGAATGATAATGTAGCATGCTGAGACCCTGGGTTCAATCTCCATCATCACTTGTACTAGGAGATTGGGGCATATACAAGCCTTTAGCTCTCAGGAGGTGGAAGCTCAGTGCTCACAAGCTAAAAGTCATGCATGGCTACACAGGAAGTCTGAGAACAGACTGAGATACATGAGACCCTGTCTCCAAATAAACAAACAAAAATATAAAAGTAAAAAATTACTTCTGAGCTGGGAAAGGCAGGGTGGGAGTTGGGGAGGGGCACCAGTGTTCTGAAGGTTGAACCCAAATGGTTCAGAAATGCTGCCTGAACCCTTTCAGTACCTAGCATTGCTCAGTCATGTCCTGTTCAGTGTTGAGGTCTAAGGTCAGTTGGTTTTCACGGTTAGCATAATGCTACCCCACAGAAGCTGCTCAATATAGATTCCATGAATGGATTTGTAAATAAACCACTGACTCACGGTCCCCTGGCAACAAATGGCAGCTTTCAAAAAGTTCTTTGTAGGATTAATATCTCATGATCTTATCCTTACAAGAAGCTTTGGGTTGTACCCATCTTTTTGTAATCATAATCAGCTTGAGGATTACCTTGAATATGAAGGTTATACTTAACTGTCCCCCTGAGGAAGAGTCAGAACATTGTGAGAAAGTCAAGAGCAGAAACTAAAAAGAGGCCAGCTCTCTGTACCTCTGGGACAAACCCCTCCAATTTCCAGAAGGGTTCAGGTAGTCCAAAGATCCCCATATGTGAAAGAATTACGTCTACTCTGAAAAAGAACACTCATTTGTGGACATTTGTACTGAGGACTTTTGCTAACAAAACCCCAGTATCAGTGCCTTCTGAAGCTTCCAGACTGCTAAGAAGGATATGAAGGGTGGATATGAGAGTTGTGTATGTCTGTAGGTATTTTATTCAGTGGTATGTTTGCATCATGTGATATAGTAAAGACAACACTTTCTCCACCTTATAAAATGTGCCATCCCACTCCCATGGAGAGCTGACCTGCCTCAACTAATGCCCTAAATTTACTGTTGTTTCCATGCTTCCCTAATACTGCACTTCTTGGGTTTTCTGGAATTTATACATATGATCTGCAAATATTCCACACAGGCACATTAGCTGTGTTTAGAAAACCTCCAAACAGAAATCATGGAAACCATGAGGGTTTATGAAAATACCACAGCATTGGTATTGCTTAATGAATTAATGATAAATGTGTTTTTTCTTTCATTTACAACTGGAAAACCAAAATGGGAAGATGTATTTTAAGAGACACCCTATAACTAGTAAATGATGGAAATAAAATATGGTTCTATTTAGTGTCCACACTTACTTTTATTTCAGAGGGGGGAGGCTTCCTTTAAATGTTTTATTTCAAAATTATAAAAAATACATTAATTTGTCAAAATTTGGGAAAAGTGCCATAAAGTTTTAATGCATAATAGCACATAACTCCCTGCAATCCAAAGATAACTAGGCCAACACTTTAACGTACTTCCTTCCCATCATACCTAATTCAGTAAATGCAACTTGTTTTCTCCCTCCCCATGGGAAATTTCTTTAAAGTACAATTTGTTGTACACCTTTTATTTTGTATTAATAATACTGCAGTCATGAGTGCCTACCAACAAAAATTCCATGAAGTTTTGTTTTAAAATATTAACATTTTATTCAATGCACAAAACAGATGCATTCTTCTTTCATAGAGCTGTATGTTTCGACCACTTCTAGCAGTAGCACACGTTAGTACAATAAACCCATTTTTGTAACAATTTGAATTGGGCTGAAGATTCAGTTCTGTTTCCCAAATGTGAGCTTTTGCTATATTTCTTTTCTCAAAATTCAGAAGCTTCTCACCATCACTTGGGAATCTCCTCATCTGCCTTGTTTCCAAACCATCTCATTTAGTTGCTGTAAATCTAGAACTAGATTTGCTGTAAATCTAAAACTAAATGTGGGCAGAGATGAAAAGACATGGAGTAAGAGGTAGACACATCTGGCTTCTTTCAGTTTACTTTTCATGGGGTGGCTGTGGTATGGTGATATTAACTGGACTCTGAGCCTTTTGTTTTCTAAGCTGGAAAATGGGGCACTAACAAGCCTCACCGGAAAGACGTGGATGAGAAGATTAAGAGATGAAACAGGTGACACGGACTCTAAATCACCATGTGTCACTCATGTGGCCTTTAGAAGTTTTGCAGATTCGGAAAGATTTTAAGGGGAGCGAAGTGAAGTGGAGGAGTCATTTACATCCTTTATTTAGGCTCCCCGCCCCTTTTGAAAAGAAAAAAAAAATGACATTTTTTAAAAAAAGAGGAGAGGTGGTTTAAACGTATTTGAAAGCCCTTAGGTGAGATAACAGCTGTCCAAAGAACATTTACCTAATCCAAGCAACAACAATTCCAGTCATCCAGGAAATTCTGAAAGCTTTTGTTCACATGTTGAACTTACAAATCTAAAGGTCGGTATTTGGAGGTATCCCAGAGACCAGGTAAACCCAACCCACGATGATGTCACTGAAAGATCAGAGATCAGATCTCAGCCCCTCCTCCCACTGGGTGGGACTTCTAATCCAGCCAGCCTGCGATTGGTTCGAGCTCTGTACTCTGGGACATTAAATGATGAAGGAGGATGCTGCTAAGAGAACAGCCAGCAGGAGAGAGGTGACTAGAGAAATGTTAGCTAGTTGTCCTACGTGCAGAAAAGATTAACTACCAGGCTGGGCAGGTGCTCACTGTCAGGCTCTGAAGAGACAATTTAGCCAAAGGGCTTTCTGTGTAGGCATCAGGACTGCAGAAGAATGTAAGAAAAGGAAAGGAGTCATTTTATGGCCCAATTATAGAACTAGGAAGTTCAGGAGTCAACCTAGATAGCCTCAGGGATTCAGGGAAAATGAAGTTGGAGGAAAAGCTTGAGCACAGTGAGAGCCTTGTTGGAAGGAGTCAGCCATGTCTACATGACACGCTCCAGGCAAATGGGAAACCTAGAGCAAATGGGAAAGCAGAGGTTTATGAAAAACAGGAGGCAAATGGCAAGAGCCACAGGCTCAGGAAATGTCTCAACCTGTACACCTGGCAGGAGATCCAGAAACACAATACGGAGGCCGACCAGTGGCTGGTGATTGATCGCAAGGTTTATAATGTGACTGACTGGGCAAGGAAGCATCCTGGGGGGCATCGGGTCCTGAACCACTATGCTGGGGAAGATGCCACGGTAAGAACATCCATGTACCCCCATCTTTCTCTCTGTCTCTCTCTCTGTCCTTTTCCCTCTTTACCTTTTCCTCCCCCTCCCTTCCCCCTTTTCTCCCCCTCCCCTCCTCCTCTTTTTCTCCCTCTCCTCCTTTCTTCTGAGTAGATGAGATCTTGGTTCTCATCCCCAGAACACTGAAGTACGTGCCTGGGCTCCACGGTCACTATATTCTCTTAAACCAATTGTTCAAGATTCCTTTCTAAAAGAATCTGAAAGCAAACTGGGGTTTCAGGGTCTAGCTGTTGCCCATTGTGGGATATATTCAAATATTGTGGTGGAGATTGTGTTTTAGCATTCTGGATTTTTGTTTCCCTCCCACTTTGATATTTTCTTTTTGCTTCTTCTTGAAGTAGAATAACTGTCTTATAAATAACAAGCTATAGAATAGATGAGTAAAATCTGGAGGGAGGCATGTCATTGTTGATTTAAACAGGAATTTGCATAAGCAATAATAGGCATCAAACATTGTTAATAACACTGAAAGCCAAAAACGGCATGGACTTGGAGAGTTTACAGTTCTCTTTTGCATAGCGTAGCTCAAGCAGTTTGACAAGAGTGATGATGCAATTCCCACTTACAGATGCATTCAAATGCACCACCTTAGGTACTCTTGCCAGGGTGTGCACATTATTCCCACATCACTGATGATGTACTTGATACTCAGAGGTAAGCCATGTGCACAGCAGGTATTGATAGTGACTATGCTAAGCTTCAAGTTGCTTTGTTTTGACCATAAAGTCCTGTATATCTGGTTCCTTTAAAAAATGAAAATAAAATTTAGAGCCAGCAAATAGCTCTGCAGATAAAGATACTTTCCACCACTTGAGACAATCTGAGTTCAACCTCCAGGAACCTAGTAGAAAGTAAGAACCAACTTCTCCTGCAAGTTGTTTTCTGCCCTCCACAGGGATGAGTTCACACATATACACACACACACACACACACACACACACACACACACACACACACTACATAAGTAATGCTAATAAGAAAATACTTTAAATTTCATTCAATATTTGATAAGGAAATCTGCCAGATTCTTTCAGTGCATTCAATGATCTTTTTAATCTGGGTGTGGTGGTGCATACACTGCAGAGGCAGAGGCAGAGGCAGGCACATCTCTGTGAGTTCAAGATAAATGAAGTCTAAACAAGGAGGTCCAAGCCAGCCAAAACTACTTAGTAAGATCCTATTTTTTAAAATCCCTTTGTAAATATTTTGTGTATGATTTTCTGACACAGTACACATAAGCAAAGAGTTGGAACCCCTAATAGGCTTAAGGTCAGGCAATCACTACATGGCAGAAGAGGAATCTAAGCTGAGACTTGATATCTTTGCATTCATTCATTTCACACACAGTTAAAGAAGTTCCCTACCTGGTTCCTACACATAGGACTGAAGACACCTATCTGAAGATGGCATGTTCTAGAAATAGAACATGGTAGATTACCTGATTTGTGAAGTTAGATTTTAATGCTATCAACATCTTCCCCACCTTTTTCATCCCTCTTCACCGTTCAGCTCTTCTCCTTGTATCACCTTATTGGCTTCATGGTCAGTCATACGAACATATTAGGCTTGGTCCCAGCCTCACCACTTCAGTTCTGATAAGGTTTTTAAACAACGTTCAGTCTTTCCTTGAGAGCAAGGGAGGAGGTATCTTAGGTGCCAGAAAAGTACACTCAGCAGAGATCTAGAGACCCAGTGAAAAAGAAGCAAAGGGGAACAGTATGTATGAGAATAAGAGAAGACAATTAACAAATTTCAAACAAAAAAAAACCTAGTAATACTAATAAATGAAAATAGAATAGCCACAGTTCCCTAGCTAGTTCAGCCCCTCATTTCTATAGTTCAGAGAGAGTAGGCAACTTTGTTTAAAACAAGATCTCATGTGCCCCAAGCTGGCCTTGAACTCTTGACCTCCACCTCCCAAATGATGAAATTAGAGGCATACACAATCATGCTTGACCTAGGTCAGGGTTTTCTAGCTTAAATCACAAATGGTTCAAAGATGTATTGGCAAGGACTTGAGCTTTCAATCACACTGAAAATTGCTAATAATCTCACTGAGTTTTAAGTAACCCAGGCAATAGACTTGAAGTTTGATAATGATTTTTATTTCCCCAGAAACCAGGAAATGATCACTTTTGCTTCCAGCCATAGCCAGTGAGGACAGCTATATAATAGAAACTACTAGGCATGCCCAGGGCACCTCAGTATTGGGACAGATCAGGGAAGAAAAGCTTATACTTGATCAACCACATACTATAGGAAAATGAATCCAAAAGCATGCAAATAAAATGTTCTGCAAATAAAAGTGGCTCAATAATGATTGGAGAGAGACAGGAGAAGCAGTACAATTCTAATTCTTCCTGGCTACTCAGAAGATGGAGAACACACACATTGGGATGGATTGTATGAACATAAGGAAATTACTGAAATGTCCAGAGTTTCATCTCCTTGGTGCACAAAACAGAAATAGCATTGCCCACCTGTCTGGTGTATGGTAAATTGAATGAATGAATTAAAAGTATCTCATGTAATTGAAGACATTAACACTCAATGAAGTTTAGCATCCACATTCTCATATATGATTTTTACTTTCAGTTGGTTTACCATAAGCATAGGAATTCTGATTATAGTTTGTGCCTTTTAATTAGAAACAGAACACCAAGCCCAAAAGCCTAAGGCGAAATGCTCACTTTAAAGCTTAGGAGGAATTAGAACAATTTTCCTGAATGACAACTGGGGACTGCATGGTAATCTCTACAGTATAGATGCTAGACCCATGGCTGCACTGGCACAGACAAGGCAACCTTCTCTTATTTACTTAGAAATGCTTTTCTAGGCCTCCTAAAAGGTGGATAACAGTACCTAAGCCATGGCTACAGTACCAGGGGTCATTAAACCACTTGTTGATTTTTCTAAAACTTTGTTAGGACTGTGGCCTAATATGTAAAACCATAGGTTTCAGAAGAGAATAGGCTCAGTGGCCATCAGAAATCCACATTTATTAGGGATGTGTTGAGGAGACTGTTTAAGTTCTTCAAGTCTCAGTTCCTGAAAAAAAGAGATAACACTACTTTAGTCTTGGTTTTATTATAAAAATCAGCGAGGGTCAAATAAAATGCCCCACTATGGTGCTCAGCAGAGATTAAATACTCAGCAAATGACTGTGTTTGCATTTTATCAACACTTCATTCTTCTGAAATGGACTTTAATACTCTCCACAATAGTTTAATAAATCTATGAAACAAAACTGACACATAAGTCTCTGCTATTACATACATGAATTATCTGGTTGTTTACAAGCTATATAATTTCAAGCTTATGTAACAGGGCCAATTAGCAGAGTTTGGGGCTCAGGACTTTCTGTGCATGTGAGTTTATTGAGGAAAACTCAGTAAATAGTAGTTTCAACAGGAAGAACTGGTTATACAGAGGCTGCAGTGTTTGAAATAAAGAAAGCAAGTGCAGGTCAATCTGTTCATCTCCCAACATCACACCACAGAAGAATCAACGACAGGACTGGAGAGATGGTTCAGTCAATAAAGTGCTTGCTATCCAAACATGAGCGCTTGGGTTTGGATCCCCAGCACTCAGTTACAATTCTGGACACTAAGCATGTATCTGTACTCCCAGAGCTGGAGAGGCAGAGACAGGAAGATTACTGAATATTGCTTCTGGACAGCCAGCCTAGCTGAGTTAATGAGGTACAGGCCAGGAAATGGCACTATCCAGGGAGACCCCAATCTCCAAGGATAAGGTGGAAAGTGACTGAAGAAGACACCTGACTTCAACCTCCAGTCTTCACACACACACACACACACACACACACACACACACACACACACACACACACACAAGAAAGCACTATGCACACACATAATATATACAGTCAAGTCTTTTCTTATATAAGGAAAGATGACAAAAGCTTACTGGAAATATGGCAGATTCCTCTTCAACTATTTGGAGGGCTCCTAGGGAGAAAAGGCACCAGGTACAACTGCAAAAGAAAGAAGCCAAATGGGTTGGGATGAGCTGAGCTGACTGAGGCAAGGCTAGGGCAAAGGGAAGAAAAGGTGTTAGCAGACAGATTGTACCTATGTGACTAGTCATAAATAAGTACCCAAGCAACATGGGCATCCACTTCCTCTGCTTAGCATAACACCTGCAAAAAGTAAAGGCTTGATTGATGTCTGAGAAAGACATACAGAAGAGAGTTCAGGTTCTAGGAGATGAAAATGGACCATGAAAGCTAAGAGGAAGTGGCATGTGAGGTCTCACCCTTCCTGAGTATCCCTAAGCTCTCTTCCAAGGCAAAGGCAAAGAGGCTTTCTCCCTATAACTCAGCCTATTTATAATTCATCTTCCATTTGGATACCTGGCTTGTGCAAGCCATAGTTTGGAGCACACAAGTTCTGAAAAGGAAGCGGAAGAGGAAAAAGGGAATTACTCAAAGGAATGCAAGCTTGATATTTGTGTTCATTTTTACAAAACAAGAACTCATGTAACTCATGTATCCCAGGCTGCCTAGAATTCACTAGTTAGGCAACAATAACCTCTTGACTCCACTTCCCAAGTGCTGGGTTTGCTTACAAATCTGTGAAAAGAAACATTCTACTGGTGCTTTATGAGTTTATGTTTGTCTCTTAACTAACATTTTTTGGGAAATTTCAATCCTTATCAGACAAACTGTTAGGTTTTGGATGTTTGTCCCAAGTTTGAGACCTAACACTAACTGTAAATAACAATAAATAATTTATTGATATCTAATTGCAAAGATTAAATTCTGATTCACCGGGTTAGGTCCTGCAAAGAATGTATAACACCTGAGTAAATAATGAAACGGTGAGCACAGGGGGAGGAGTAGGTGGTTTGTGAGTATTTACATAAAGACAGAAGCTTGAGAGGAAGGAGGTCTTGTCAAAGGCACCAAGCCTGATCCTGCAAGGTAAAGGAGAAAGTATTAACTCACAAATGTTGTCCTGTGGCTTTCACATATGTGCCATCATACACATACGTATACATACACATACACACAAACAACAATAAAAACAATGGCAAAAGGGTTACTTAAAATTTAAGTAGTTTTCCTAACATGAAGGGGCCCTCTGCTGCCCTCCATTGTCTATGCTAGAAGTTAGGAAATTGACTGTCTCTGGGTGGCTGTAGTTCCTTAGACAACAGGTTTGGCAAACACTTTCTGTATTTCAAGCAACCTTCCCATCTTATCCTGGTAGCTTTATGAAAGTTACAACCTATACAACAGTATTTAAACTAAAATATCAGAATTTTGGCTGAGGCTTTCTGATTTTACATACTTTCACTATTCTCTTTTCCATGGGCAATTCTATTGCTTTTGTAAAAAAAAGCAATAAACAGTCACAGACCCAGGAAAGAACAGCCATCATAAAGTAATATTCAATATTCACATCTTGTTGATATGATTTTTGGAAATAATCAGTTTCAGAATATGAGCCGCAATATTATGCAATTCACAGTGATGTTGGAAAACAGAGTGATGACTGAGAAGGAAATAAAACAGAGTATAAGGAAAATGGGAGCAGCATGTTATTCATGCTCTAATCATCCCGACTCCTCACACAGAACTGTGCTACCTACCTGTTTCTCATCTTTCCTTACTCATCAGGGGTGTATTCACTACATGGTTTATTTCAGGTGCAGTGGTAGATGTTAAGTCTGCATTGATCAAAGCCTCGTACACAGTCTCAGCTTGCAAAACTCACCAAAGAAACAGCAAGTATATAGTTTCATTACAGTATAAAGAAAAGCTTTAGATTCAATGAGACAGCTTCATGGGTAACGAAGATTGTCGTCAACTTTGATGTCATCAGTTTGATCCCTGTGATAAACCACGTAGTGCAAGGCAAGAACTGGTTGCCACAAATTGTTCTCTAATATTTATGTGTGTGGTTCCCCACACAAAAAATAAATAGTTAAATATGTATTTTCTAAAAAAAATGGACAAACATATACTTGCAGGGTACTCATGAATAACTTTCCTGCATGTGCAAGGGGTGACAATATCTAATAATGGTATAAAA
Organism: Cricetiscus sungorus; assembly: GCA_030556225.1. NCBI lineage: Eukaryota > Metazoa > Chordata > Mammalia > Rodentia > Cricetidae > Cricetiscus > Cricetiscus sungorus. The sequence continues at coordinate 25,592,161 of JANBXA010000372.1, read as the reverse complement.
TTATAAGAAAGACCTTGTGTGAAGAAAATGGAAGAAGGAAGTGAAGGGAAGAGTATAAAATCTGTAAACCTTTTGATTTATTTGATCCAAGGCTCCAATCAAGAATATGGTCTATGAAGAGTCAGCCTGAGGAGGCAGTTAGGAGTTAGAGGCAAATGCTACGTGAGGCTAACACTTTGAAGACTGTCACCATCTGTTGAGAAGATACAGACTGATTTTAGTATCATCACAAAGTGATCTAGCAGCACATCTTTCAGGGAAAGGGTTATAGATGTTGAAGGCTGGGGTGGATCTTTAGGGTGTTATCGCTATATTTAGTCCCAAATTCAGACATTAGCTCTGCTTCTCCATATGGTCTGTGGGGGAAAGATTTCTATCCCATATTCCTAAAAAGCTTGTCTGTACAATAGAAGCAATAAATCCTTACAGGAATAAGCTGGTAGCTATGAGCTGGTATACTCCTTGTACATAGGGTGAATTCTGTAAATACTGGCACTTTCCCCTTCTCCCTTCATTTTACTCCACCTCCTTGAGCGAGAACATACTTGCCCAAGAATGTGGGTAACAGAACCTGTTTTTTGCAGCTTCCAAGTAGGGATTTCACAACCTAGTATATGGATTCTATTAGAAAAGCATTGAGTATTTTTAAGATTAAATAACCTCTTTGTTGTACTTCCTCAACAATACAATGAAAAGGGCTCTGCAAATCAGCATGCTTACTGCTCTGTAAAACTCTGTGGCTCCTAAGTATCTGTCCTCAGAATGCAGACTTTTGATCATCCCTGGTTCAAAAATAACAAGGGACTCAGAAGTGTAGGTTGTCAACACAGGTTGAAATTGTGCTAGGTTATATTCTTATAATGTGTGCTACTTGTTCTAAAATTGTATATTCTTCTGGAATCTGAAAATTGACTCACCACTATGCTTTCCCATCCTAACCTGCTCAGAAACACCAGACTGACGATTTAATCACACAGATCATCATGAAATAGATAAACTACTCCCTTCACCACTGAGTATTTCTTTGCCTGGTTCAGAGAACTAAGCTTTGGTATTGTCACAGAATGTGAAAAATTTTTCAAATGTTTTTAAACAATGTAGCTCACTGTTGCCCAAAGGTTTTGTGAGAGGTATGCACAATAGAGTAGACATAAAGCCTGGAAGAATTCTAGCATTCCATCCATGGACCTTTTGGTGACATTGCATACTTCTAACTACCATATTCATCATATATGCATTTCCTCAGAGATAGGGTTTTGCAAAGTTCCATGGTATTGGAGATCTAGAATTCAATATATTCACTTGTGTAATCAAAGCCCACTCCATATTGGTTGTTAGAGTACATTAATAAAAACATGAATTACTACATTAAGGAGAAGATAGTGAGTTCCTATCTTTGGTATAATATATAATAAAGATGATTAAGAAGTACTGTAAAGTGATATCTGCCTGGAAAAAAAATGACTCTGTGGTTAAAAGCAAATGTTGCTTTGGTAGAACTCAGTTCTAAGCACTCATATCCGGAAGCTTACACTAACCTATAACTCCAGCTCCAGGATAGCTGATACTCACTTGTCACCTTTGTAGCCACTCACAATTATGTGCACAGACCCACACATATCTATACACATAATTGATAATAAGATGAATCTTCTTTTAAAGTTACTGTATAAGCCAGGCAGTGGTGACACACGCTTTTAATCCCAGCGCTCTACAGGCAGAGGCAGGAGGATCTCTGTGAGTTTGAGGCCAGTCTGGACTACAGAGTGAGTTCTGGGACAGCCAAAGAAATCCTATATTGAAAAGCAGGCCTTTTGGAGCCCATTCCCTATGGAGGGATACCTTGCTCAGCCTAGATACAGTGGGAGTGCCTTGGTCCTGCCTCCATTGACATTGTTGACTCCCTATGGGAGGCCTCACCCTCTCTGTGGAGAGGGTGGGAGATGGAGTGGCGAAAAAGTGGGGGGAGTGGGAGTAAGGTAGAGAGGAGGATCTGGGATTGGTATGTAAAATTAAAAAGAAGTTTGTTTAAAAAAAGTAAAACAACAACAAAAGTACTATATAGCTAGTATATGCCAATCAACATCCTAATTAAGTCATTTCCGCTTTGTGACAACTTACAAATTGAGCGGCAACTATCACTACCATTTAGGGAAGGCAATATAAAAATATATGAAAGGTGGCAACAGATAAGGTCCACAGATGCACAGCCTGTAAACAGCAAAACCAGACCTAGTTTGTAGGAAGATCGGCTCTTTGCTCTCTGTACTGTGCAACAGCCACTGCTACAGAGTACCTATATCTCATCCATATATTCAAGGTGCAACTTTGGCTATATTTATTTAGTTTTAATCACTACAACCTCAATGCCATAATATCAAGAAACTAATCATCTCCATCTCATAAAATCCACTCCTCTCCCCCAAAAGAAACCATAAAAGTATTTGAGAGGCAAAACTCTTTTACTTCCAGACATTTACAGAATATAGGAACTCCACTGCCTCCCATAGTGATGTGGAATTACTGCTTAGCAACATTATTTCTATGGAGTGATGAGAGTCTTCAGTGCTGAATACACCTGAGCATATGCTATTTAAGGCAGTCCAGGGCCCAAGGACTGTGCTCCCCCAATCATTTGTGTCTTTATTTTAGGATGTTGTTATCAAGTTTAATCTATTGTTGTCTGGAATAACTAATCGAAGAGGCCTCATTCTTCTAAGACTTAGTCAAGAGCCAAAAGAGAACCCTCAATAGAAAATGTAATTTGTATGGATAATCTTGTTTACTGAATGTCTTAGTTTAAGAAAATTTCACATGAAACCTGATACTGAACTTCAAAGACTCGTCAAGGCTAATTAACTCAAGCAAAGTTTCCTTCCAAGGCTTAAGAAAAGAAACAGTGATTTAATCAATATCCTAGGAATTGCCTGTCCCTAGACAGTGCCTGCCCTGAGTGGGTCCCCAGCCTTATCCTCTTATAGAAGGGTCTCAAGGATAAAATTGATGAGTCACCTTAGAATGCTCTGTGTCAGGGTCTGTGCTGTTGCCAGTTTGGGCCCTGGCTGAGCAAGGAAGTGCACATCTGATAAACACATTTCTTGCAAGCTTCTAACAAGTATCTCTGCTTTCCAGGATGCCTTCCAGGCCATGCACCTGGATCTCAGCATTGTGCAGCTGTACCTCAAGCCACTGCTCATTGGAGAACTTTCTCCAGAAGAGCCCAGCCAGGAGAAAAACAAAAATGTAAGTACAGCTTCAGGATCCAAGGGTACATAAGGATGGGGATAATTTTGAGGCCGCTATTGTTTCCTGTGGGAATATGAGTCCATAGTAAAGTATAGTAGCTCCTTATTCTCTTCAGGGTGCACATCCTAAGACTTATCCTCAAGTGAAGGCTTGAAAATTGGATAATAATCTGCAAGCAATGTGAAATTAGGAGAGTAGTGGTGACCACCAGGATGTCTACTAAGTAAGTGGACAGAAGGTAGTGTGTACAAGATAGACACAATAGATAAAGTAGTAATTTGGGTTAAAGACAGACTGGAGCAGAACAGCAGAATATTCCATCATTCTGCTCAGAACAATGCACAACTTGCAAATTCTGGAATCTTCTTTTTAACATATTTCTATTAAAGATAACTAAAAGTAAGGGAAACGACAGGAAATAGAGGACACTATTCATTTTCCCCCTTTTATTGAAGTTATATTCTTTTCTCATATATTCTTTATAGTTTCTCCCTCCCTTTACTCCTTCCAGTTCCTCTAACACTTACCTTCCCATCAAGATCTACTCCTTTTCTGTCTCTCATTAGGGAAAAACAACCTTCTTTTTTTTTCAAACAAAAAGAATTTTCACCTTTATTAAGTTATGTTAGAACACACTGATTTGTACTCTTCAAAGAGGCATGCCACTAAAATAAAAGGAGATTTGAATGCTTATCTCTTACTTCCAGTATTCATAATCAATCACTCTAGATGACCAGAGTTAATTATAAAAATTAACAAGCATAATATACAACTCCATTTTCCTGAAAGTTTTCCAAATAGCAATTTAATAATTGAAATTCCAAATAAATCCAGGATCAGCAAATAGTTACCAGGTGATAAAAAAAAATTCACCTTTAACCTGGCAAAATGCTGGATCTGAAATCCAGTAACATGGAGGTAAAAAACTTTGAAGAATAGCTTTCTAAGAGATAATAAAATATAACAAATAGAATACAATGAAATAAAATAAAAGCCATCACATGAAGTTGGACAAAACAAACAGAAGGAAAAAAAAGTGCAAGTGAAGACACATAAATCAGAAAACCACTCATTCACACACTTGGATGTCCCAGAAAAAAAAATGCTACATTAGAAGGCATAATGTATATGTAAAGTATCTGGGGCAGATCTGGGCATGATTTGTGCATGATGCTTCAGTCTCTGTGAGTTCATATGAGCTTTGCTCACATTGACTTAGTTGGCCTTGCTTTCTTGGTGTCCTCCATCTCCTCTGGCTCTTATTCACTTTCTGCCTCCTCTTTCTTGGGGATCCCTGGGCTCTGAGGGGAAGAATTTGATGGAGGAGACATCCCATTTAAGGCTGCGTGTTCCAAGGTCCCTCACTCTCTGCATAATGCCTTGTTGTAAGTTTCTGTATTTTTTCCATTTGAAGGTGGAAGCTTTTCTGATGATAGTTGAATCAGAATATAGCAGAATATCATGCGGAGTTATTGTAACACTATGTTTTGTGGTCTTGTTCTTGTTTTAGATCAGTATCTTGTTTTACTCTAGTTCTCTTGTTCTTGGTCACCCAGTGTTGACTATGGGTTGCATCTAATGAAGTGAGCCTTAAGTCAAATCAGACATTGGTTGGTTACTTCCCACAAGTTTTGTGACATTGTTTCTTAGCATATCTTGCAGGCAGAACAACATTGTAGATCAAAGGATTTGTGGTTGGGTTGCTGTTTATATTTTCTTTCGTTAACATGCAGAGTACCTTCCTGTACCAAGGATACAGAAATACAGAGGTGAAGGCTAGAGTAGACACCAGCTTGACTTCTCCATTTTCAATGAGTTGTGTAATTGTTGTATTTAGCAATGAGTCCCTCCTGTCAATTTTCAGAGAACAATCTATTTCCTGGTAAAGGCCTGAGTTATTTGGGGATTCCCATTAGACCCCATTTATAAAAAACTTAATTAGATGTAATCCAATTCTGGTACTGGAAACTTCATTTGATGAGAAGAGATGATCAGTTGGGACTGCCTCCCCCATTATTTGACAACTTCATTTGTATCATCTTCATATATCTTTTAGGAAGTTTCTATTGTATTAGTTTTCCATACTACCCTTCAAATGTCCATTAACTCTAACTGTCTCTCTTCATATTTCCTCCCTTAACTCTATTTCCCTTCCCCTCATGATCTTCCCATTCCAGCCCCTCACCCATTGATCCATCATTATCTATTCTACTTGCCTTTCCTAAAAAGATCTGTATGTTGCCTCTAGTCCCTTACTCCATATTCACCCTCTGTGGTTTTATGGATTGTAGGTTCATTATCATTGACTAATATCTATACATAAGTGAATACATACTATATTTATCTTTCTGGGTCTGGGTTAACTCACTCAAGGTGAGTTTTTCTAGTTCTATTCACTTGCCTGCAAATTTTATTATGTTATTTTTTAATAGCTGGGTAGTACTCAATTATGTAAATGTACCACATTTTTTTTCTATTCAAAGACATCTAGGATATTTCCAATTTCTTACTATTATGAATAGAGCACCAGTGAACATGGTTTAACAGGTGTCTCTGTAGTAGAAAGAGGCATATTGAGGGTATATGCCCCCAAGAGTGGTATAGCTAGACATTGAGACAGGAGACCCTCATCTTCCTGAAGAACCACCAAACCGATTTCCACAGTAGCTGTATGATCTGCACTTCCACCAGCAATAGAGAAGTGTTCCTTTTACTCCACATGTTCTCCAGCATGAGCCATTACTTGTTTTGTTGATCTCTAAATAAGTAGATTCTGCATATTTCAAATATATTTTCCTTGGAAGATTTTTTATTTTTTTTATAATTTCAAACATGTGTATAATGAAATATGATCATATTTTATTCTCAGAACAAAGTTTTATGTCTATATAAGTTCTGAGTCTCTAAGTATTTAATTCATGCCAGGCAACTTAGACATTGTTTTATTTCTGTGGCTGCTTTTATTTATTAAAGCCTATCTAAGCTAAGTTACATGGGAACAGGCTATTTAATTTATCCTTGTGTCATCTAGCCTGCCTACATAGGATCAGACATGTAGCAAGACCTCTACAATTAATTGTTGTATGAAACATATAAATAAATCTTAACCATGGCTCTTTTTATGTTTAAAGAAATTACCATTCATGAAGAATAAATTTCTTTCTGAAGACAACTACTTTATCAAAAAAAGCTGGGCTTCAAAATTGTTTCTATCTATCCCAAGGTTCTTAATTGTTCCACAAGATAGGTATTATTCTGACCTATGTAGTACTATGAAATAAGCAAAGTAAAAGCTTTATTCTCTTTAAAAATGAAGACATAGACTCAGGAAACAAGACTATTTTGAGGGAATGAAGTTGTTTCAAATCTGTAATACTTGGGTTCACATTGTACCTAAGCATACACAGCCATGCATCAAATGGCATAGCTCTGTCTAGAAGATTAGACTCTGAGGGTGGACAACATTAGTCTTACCCCAACCTTGTTCATCTCAAACCCATTTAGTGCAGTTTCTTAACTTTTCTGTGACCCAGTGTTTTTCCATGTAAGATGGTGTATAAAACATAGTAAAAGCTCTGCAATAAACATATCATTATCATGAACACAGTGGTGGTACCAAAGTTTACAAACCTCTACTACTTGCCCCTACTATTTGTAACAGGTTTAAAAATAATAGCAAAAGTTGTTATTCCTAAAGAGTTTCCAAAAGGCAAAGGAAACTCAACTAACTTCTGAGAGCTGAGAAATGATCATTAAGGTTGACATCTGTGTATCTGCTTGGGCTACTACTATAGAAAACTGGTAAAACTGAGTGTCAGACGATGTGGGCTTAAATTCAGCACCTTGCACTGGCTTGCTAATTATTTTGAGGCTGTTGCTCTTCTGAATTTCACTGACCTTCTACTCTGTATAATTGTACTGGAAAAGAAAAGTCCAGGAGAAACCCAAGAGACAAATTAAAGCAGAAGCTAATTAAAACTGCCAATGCTACCATAATTCCAAATTTGATGATAGTTGAACATGGGCTTGTGGGCATTTGAGGCTGACAATGGGTCCTTTAAAATTTCCATCAATGACAAGTGCACCCACACACATAAACAGTTAAGGGATATATTTAAACAAATATGGCTTAAATAAAGCACCATAAGCTATTCCTGTAATTTCACAGGTGACTGTGTAACCTGGGACCTAGGTTCTGTGATTCTTTTTATCTATCTATCCATCTTCCCAAAGTAGAGGCCCTTCATTTCTAGATGAAAATCTCTCATTAGTGAAAAGGATACATAGTTTATGTCACTGAAAACAACACACAGTCGGTCCCCTTTAGCCAACATCTACTTTCTATAGTTTTGGTGATCTATCATCAACCAAAATCCTAAAACATTCCTGAGAAAATTCTAGAAAAATCCAAAGTGTTCATCTTCAACTATTCTGAGTAATATGATGACATTTTTTAGCATTCCCCTTTAGTCTTTCTAGGATATGAATCATCTTTTTATCCAGGGAATTCAAAGTGTGAAATTACCTACCCATTTATCTTTCCAGACATCCTAACTATGAGATGGGACTATCTTTTGTCTTAGACATACACTGATTATTTTAGTGTGTTTTCTCTGTAAGTAAAGCAATCTACTGTGTAGTCTTTTACAAATTCAGAATTCTTTAAAAACACCCCTCCTTCCATCTTCTTCTGAATCCTCTCTCCTCTCTCCCTCCCCACAGTCCAAATATTCCTATTTCTCCTTTATAACAACAACAACAACAAACCAAACAAATAAAGACAAGAACAAAACAAAACAAAAAACCTCTGTCCCAGGCACTTTAATCCCAGCACTTGGGAGGCAGACACAGGAGAATCTCTATGAATTTGAAGCCAGCCTGGTCTACAGAGAGAGTTTCAGGACTGGCTCCAAAGCAATACAGAGAAACCCTGTCTTGATAATCCAAGAGAGAGAGAAGGAGAGAGGGAGAGGATTTTTAATGTGAAGTTTTGTGGCTCGTGGCATGTCAGCTCCTTCCTAGGGATGAATGTGCTGATTTCTAACTTTAGTAAGAAATGACAATGCAGGTCTGAATGCTTGAGCACAAAAAGAAACTTGGGTCAACTCTGAACCTTCTTAAGAAGAATTAGGGGTAAGACCTCACTCACAAATTTCCATATACTAAATGCCAAACTCAGCAGAAGCACAAATCTATTGATTGGAAAGTTGTCCCTGAGAGTAAAGACATATGATGTGTATAAAATGTTAGGTGAACATCACTTCTTTTATGTTTAACTCTGATGAATTTCATTAACATTTCCATAAATAAATGTAAATATTAACATGCTTTTTCTATGCCTCTCACTATATAGTCTCATAATAAAGATAAGGTTTTACCAGTTACTCACAAATATGTAGATAATATAGTTTAAAATGTCTTCAATAGCCTGCAAGATAATGCAGCAGGTAAGGAGTTTCCTGGGCAAACCTGACAACCTGATTTTGACCCTCAGAACCAGCGTAAAGGAGCAGGAAAGAACCAGCTCTGCAATGCCTGTCTTCTGACCTCCACACACATATGACATAAGTGTCGCCTGCAATACACACACCATACACACACACACACACACACACACACACACACACACACACACACACACACACTAATAATAAATATTTTTAAGCTATACCAGTGAATTTTTAAATGAGATATCTGGGGTTGAAACTGCTTTTACAGCTCTCTCCTTTCCACTTCAGTACTCCTTTTATACATCTCAAAAACTCTGCTACTTTCTCTTTCCCTGCTATTTTTCTCTTGCCCCAGTCACACACTCGACTGCTCTGATTTCCAAACTATTATACTCATTAACCTAAGTGATGATTCTGCTCAACATCCAGTACAATGTAGCAAGCTTTCAAACTGATCGCGGTATCCTATACTCAAACATACACATGCACATATACATAATACACACGTGTAGAGCATGCTAACCAGCAAACACACATTGACGCTGATAGCTTGTTCCTAGGATATCCACTGAGAATGTCTCTGAAAGTTTATCCCTCAAGCTAATCTACCCAGAACGCATTGTTCTATATTTACCTTCATCTGTAAAGGATTTATTTGTATTCAGTAAAGAACTGATGACTGAAAAAACACTTGCACACAATAGCAGTAACTGTGGTTAATACATATCCTCATGTGCAACAAGTTCTCCCAAATGTAAACAGAGTTCAACTCAGTCAGCACTTGAAATAAAAGTGGTTGTTTCCAAAGTGACTGTTGGGTTTCTTTGTACATACCCAACTGTCCCCACTTTGCCTTTCCCCAGCCCAGAAAACAATTGCATCTACCTGTCTTCCCTAACATCTGGGGAAATATTTGCACATTGCAACTTATTTTTTTTTGCCCATAAAAGAAAAGAAAAAAACATTATCACTACTTTTTCAACCATTCCATTTGTAACTTTCATAATCATTGATTTTAAATTCTAAACAAATACATCCATATTAATAAAGTAATTTATTACTTAGTAGCTAACTACTTGCATTCATTTGTCTTCCCAGTCCCCTGAAAGAACTAATCCCAACCTTTGATATTCATTTCACAGTCACAGTTGGTGAAAGATTTCCGTGAATTGCGCAAGACATTAGAGAGCATGGATATGTTCACTGCCCACCTGGGGTTCTTCTTTCTCCACCTTGCCCAGATCTTGATTTTGGAAGTTGTAGCATGGCTAATAGTACGTCATTTCGGCAGTGGCTGGACTGTTACCATGCTCGTTTCTTTTCTCCTTACAGTCTCTCAGGTAAGCAGGTATCCCAAGCTTAGGTAGTGGCCTCAGAGAAAGACTTTGGGTTTTTTTTTTTTCATCCTTTTAATTTCATTTGAAAACTCCATACATGTATTTTGATCATATTCACTTCTCACTATTACCCCCTCCTAGCACACTCATGCCAATGCCATGTCCTCCTTTTTAAGTGATATTTTTAGCCCACTGTGTCCAATTAGTGATGCTCATAAATCACAAGGGTGTGGGATCATCCACTGGGACACTTGGAACCTACCAGCGGCCACACCCACAAATTAAAATGACTCTCCCTCTTCTAGAAGCCAGCAGTTTCTCAGCTAGGGTGGTGCCTCAGGAACCCCCTAAGCTGGAATTTTTAACTTGTTTGGTCTTGTGCAAGTGGTAACCACAGCTATTATGTGTCATGTGTGTAACAGACATGTCATATGCAGAGGACAGCAGTTCATAGCTCCCTTCTTCACCCTCTATTTCCTACATTCTCTCTGTCTCCTGTACTGTTCTCTAATCCTCTTTAGATGGGCTGGTGCAAATTTTGGCACACTACTCATGAGTTTTCATATCTTTCCAAAGTGTTGGACTCCAGTTCCTTCATCTATAAGATGAAGATAACAATGACTATGGAATAATTATTCTGAAGAAGACTAAGCAGGTCAATCTGTAAAAAATAAAATAAAATGAGCATATTGTCTAATAGTGCCTATCATATGGGAATGGTTAAATGAATGCGGGTTGATATTTTTTACCCTGTTTTATCCCAATTCTAATAACTAAAATTCTATCCTCAGCTATCTTTATCTTTCATTGATTAATCCACCAACACTTACCAATACAACAGCCCATTAATTCTTCAAGTAGGAAAACTGCATCTTAGTATGCGACAAAAAAAAAAAAAAAAAAAACCCCACAAGCACTCCAGTATAAATGACATCAGCAGCTGGAACTTAGAACATTTGATAAATCTTTATTAAGTTCTTTATAAGTGTCTAAATGTGACCTCACATAAGCACAGGCTTTGTAGAAATATGAAGGGAGATTCACATGCTCCCTGTCCTGGATAAGGAGTCTTCCTGGACTGAGAGAACCACTCAAAGATATGCTGCATGGTAAAGAGGGGAAAGCACCAACCATAAAAAGAAACATGTACTCCTGGAATAAGAAGGGACAATTCATACTCGGTAGACTAACTCAGGAAGGTTTTCCAAAGAGTGATGTTTCCAGATCCTAGAATTTTTACATTTATTTTACATTGTTTACATTATTTACATTTGTTGCTTGAAAAGTTAAACGTCTCTCTTCTTTAGGAAGTCACTTTTGGAAACAAATATTCATTTGATGCTTAGCATAAACTTGACCCTTTAGAGTAAATAAATAACACAAGAACCCCATGGGTTTGGCATTATATTTAGGAGGGATCAAACAAATGACTGAGGGTCAGAGCTGCTGTATAACTTGTCCAGAGTTTTTCAACTCCTAAGTATTGAAGACTCCAAACTTATTTGACATTAAGGTCCATGCATGGTCTCCCTACTCCACCACAGAAGACATCAAAGGGTGATAAAGAAAGTGTTCAGGACAAGAAAGGCCATTAGTGTATTTAGATGGAGGTTGTAGAGATGGTAATGTGAGTAGGAAATTGAAAGGAAACTTGGATAGAGATCAGATGAGATCTCTCACTCTTCTCTGTCAGGCTTACAAGTCTGCTTCTGGGCTTGATGATCCCTTCTTGATTTTGCAACTTCTCTAACTTCTTTTTCTTTCTTAGGCTCAAAGTTCATTTTTACAACATGATATAGGACACCTTTCCATGTTTAAGAAGTCCAAGTGGAACCACCTGATGCACAAATTTGTAATGTGTCACCTAAAGGTACAAGGTGTGAGGGAGTGTGATGGAGATTGTGAATGTAATTCCCTAAGGCAGGCGTTGCTGTCTTTTGCATGTGTATTCAAAGGGAAAAAAAGTGTTGACATTCACAAATGAGTAAAAAATGTCTTTATAAGATAGGTTTAATAGGTTTATATGTAATATTTAATACAGCATTGCAAACTATACAGCAAAATCAAATTTTAAATTTTAAGAAGAAAGTGTTTAGTGTTTTGATTTTTTTTATGACTCTGATAAACTGTCTCAATTCACATTGTCCTAAGAAATGTTCACAGAAGAATGTTTGTGTCCTTCAAAATCTAGATACACCTTAGAAAATAATCTTCTTGGAATGTGAAGATTTTCCTTAGGGGAATTCAGCATACCTAATTAATCCTAAAAGGTTGAGGCTGAGTACATAAAGGAAAGATGGAATAACAGAAGGCATACAAAAATGAAGCTAAATAATAGTATTATTTTTATACTATTAAATAATAATAAAGGTAATTCTACTGAAGAGGAGGATTATAAAACAGACTTCTGTAAGAACTGAAGAACCTGACATTATTCTCTAAGAAGGGAATGTGTTATACAGTAACTAGTGAGTTCCTGTGCATAGCTCTTCAATAAGCTTCCCGTGCCTGAAAGAACAAATGAACAGAGACAATAAGACTGCACTGTTAAGGGCTTTTGTTTTTGGCAATTCTCAGTATGCCATCCTAAGACCGTCATGTCTGTCTCTGACCTTTGGTAACACTGGGAGATGAGCTAAAGCACTGCTTTCCTCTAATTATCTACATTTTTTTTACTCTGGCTCAGAAGGTGAAAGCATGTGCCCACCCACCAAATCATTTCAAACAAATCTGTCCATTCAAGCTAGAACTTCCTAGGAAAAGTCTTCAGACACTGACTCAGGTTGCTTTTTCTTTCTTTCTTTCTTTTTAAATATTATTTAATTTAGAAACAACCTTATTTTACATACCAGTCCCAGTTCCCTCTCCCTCTCATCCTCCCATGATCCCCACCAATCCCCCCATCCACTCCCCAGGGAGAGTGAGGCCTTCTATGGGGGATCAACTGGTTTCTTTATATTACTTCTCAAAGATAACCACTTGATTTCCCAGCCTGGAAATAGGCAATTAAATAATAGAATGAAGAGAATGCTGGAGCTAAAATATTGGGGAGCAGTGAGCCACAGTCATGGATAACAAATGATAAGGAATGGTGGGCAGGAACTCAAAGGAGATGAAAGCTGTCAGATGCCAAGTGTAGAGACCCCTTGGGGCTATTGTCTCATGTAAGACTAACAAAATGGATATTACAAGCACTTCTATTTTTCACATAAAAATAGATTATTTAAAACAATGTCTACAAACTGGTTTAGTAGAGAAATTAATACCACTGTAGTAAGTAATGCAGACCAGAGTGGAGCTTCTCAGTTTGAACTATCATCTGGAGGAAACTGAGGATCTTTGTAAAAGTAAGTGTGGCTAGACTACTAAAGGCAATCCTACTGAATTTATTTTCAGTGAGGTCTGGATGTCAGCTCTTTGGAAGCTTTTCAGGTAATTCTAACCTAGAGCCAGCCCTGAGAGCTACTATTCCAACAACAAATCCTCTTACACTGAAACTCAGCCTCTCATGAACTGGTCCACTTTGAACAAGTTACTTAATGTTCACTGAAAAGAAAACAAAGATAGATGGATAAAAAGCTTCAACCTGTGGAATTATTATCTATCAGATATTTGTGAACCATGTGTAACACAGTGTCTAGAAACAGTCATATAAGCTGCTGCTAATATGAAGAAAAATATTTTCCAAACCAAAATGAAGATCCAGAATCATTAAGAAAAATGTTTGAACACAATAGTACTAAGAGGCCTATCGACTGCCATTGACTTACAGAAATCATCTACTCTTAGCCACTGTCTTTCTTATTTATCAGATGGAGCAATGACTAGACTAAGAAACAGAGCTGGACTTGAAAGTAATTGTCACATTATATGAAAAGATTCATTTAATCAGAGTATTCCAAGAGGCATGTTCTTCTTCACCTGTATCCACCATTGCTAAGTAGATAAGTTCCCTGACTTCACTCCAAAATATCATGAAATACAAGTATAGGATTTTTTTTAAATGTCACTATGAGAGTCAGGTAGTGAAGCTGTGTGTGTCCCCTCCCCTGTGCTGAAGAGACAAAGGAATTAAAAGTTACTTGGCCTCAAGGTAATTAGCAGTTGGTTTGGTACCAACTATGTGGAATTTTCCAGTTGAGTTCCACCCTTGCTGGCTCTTTTTAAAGTCAATGTTTTCCCACTAATCCTAATTTACACATAGGCCTTTCTGTGCTATGTCTCTAAAAAAGCAGTTTTCATGATTTGAAATGCATATATCTTTGATGACTCCTGACTTGAATAAGAAGATGAGAAGTGACTCTAAAAGCAAAGCCAGCATATTTTCCCTTTTAGCAGGCAAAGCCAGTGATTCATGAACAAAATAAATATAGGCTTCAGTGTGTACTGGAGAGAAAATTACTTGTGGGATGCTGAAGTGGGAGGGAAGGAGATGACAAAGAAAATTATAAGCAGCAACATCCCTGCATCTTACAATCACTACAATTCTAAATTCCAATACTAGGCTTAATATCATTTCTCCATATAACTCAGAAAAGCATAGGTAGCATTGGGGTTATTATTCAGCATCTCTCCAGTGTGTGTGTGTGTGTGTGTGTGTGTGTGTGTGTGTGTGTGTGTGTATTTTCTAGTAATATCCTTTCTGAAAATGAACCATGAAACATGAAATGCCTACATACATTTTACATTCCTGTGTATTACAGATCCAGTATTATTAATTTAAAAAAATCTATATATGAAATGTTTCTCAATATAATAACACCAAGATGATGGCAGGAATGGAAAATTTCATAGCATGGAACTTTGTTTAATACCAATAAATTCTTTAAAATACCATATATATATATATATATATATATATATATATATATATGAAACAAATGAGTTTTATATTTAGATTTAATTCTTTTCTCATCTCCATATTTTACTGTATATGTAAAAATATCCCAAAAGTATTTTTTTTTTTTATGAAATACTACTGACTCCAGAGATGGACATCATGTAGCATTTTTTTTCAAGATCTCTCTATATGAACATTTTACAAATAGTAAGAATTCTGTATCACTATGGAGACAATGGAGCAGGATGTTTGAGATTAAGACCTGGTCTGACATCCATGACTATATCCTAAAACATTTGTTGGGCGGGAAGAGGAAGTGTCAGGCAATTGTTTTCTGTAATCCCTCAGATCTGCGTCCACTTCCTGGTTAAGGACATTTCCTAAGTCACACACCCAGTAGATAGCCAAACAAGAATTTAAATTCCAATTGACTACAGTCCAAAGCCTAGATCCTTTCTCCTACACTGAACTAAGAACATTATTTAGGAATAAAAAATGGCTTAAGGAGGACCCATGTAGAACTGTCTCAGGATAGCCAGGCACATGGCTGAAAAATCCTCTCCTGCCCCTGAAGAACTCCACTCTGTCTCTGGTAAGAGTGTTTTCCAGACACAGGGATTCAGGTAGAACTGGTTGTTTAGATCACACCCTTCATTATGTTGGCCACTGTTCTAACCTCTAGGGCTTTGTGCTAAGATCTGTTCCCTGATCTACTGGGCATCAAAACCTGTCTCCCATGTTACCAGTTATCACAGGTAGTCATTGCCTAAAAGAGTATAGTCAGCTTGTAGAAGTGGCCAAAATATCAGCTGTGGGAAGAGATCATTTTACAAGAGATTCATTTCTTATCATGTTACATTTTGCTGTCAACTGTTCCCATTAGATTATATATCACTAGTGTGGGAACCTCATTATATCATGTCTTTCTTAGCATCACAAGTGCCTATCTAGCTCAGAATCTGATATACTTCAAAATAAATAACAAACAAGTTAAGAAGTGGGTGAATGTGTAGCTTGACAGGATTAGGACAGAATATATGAGACCCCACAGGTAAGTGATAAGTATACTTTAGAACACAAGTCTGGGTTAGCATAAGATATCTGGGAAGTGACTGCCCAGACAGTCAGGAAGCAGAAATGAATTGGAGCCTGGAGCCTTATTATAAAAGTGTTAGGGAGTATTGGAGAGAAAGGGGAATAAATAGCCCATTCTTTTTGTTTGTGACTAGGTAGATAATTACAATGTCTTATAGTAGAGCTTCCAGAAAGGATACAGAAAGGCAGGGCAAATGTTTACAGGTTTTCAATGTATACCCATCACCTTTGAGGTTTATAGTGTATAGACCATATTATCCAGCAGAAATAATATGTAAACTACATTAAAATGTCATGAAAAAAACCAAGGCACCGCTGTTAGATACTGTCCCTGAGGCATAACAAGGGAAATCCATGTAAAGACTCTTTATAATAAGACTACCTAAACAAGAGTAGCGTAATGACAACACCAGCAAACATGCCAACATGGACATGAAATATAACACAAGTTCCTACTCATGGATAAAGAACTAGAGGTTATCAATAGCTATTGAGGAAGAGAAAATCAGTTTCCCCTGGGTACTAGCTCCTCATAGATTATCTAGTCCCAAGTAGTCAGCACTTGACACATGTACATATGAGTAACACTAAATGGACTCAGTGGGCTGTATATGTATGCATATGAGTGTATAAATGTATATGTGTGCATATATATATACATATATATATGTAACAGTAATAATTAAAGAAGAGGTCATGAGCTTGGGAGGGAGGGTAAGGTACACAAGAGTAGTCAGAGGAGTGAGAATGATATAGAAAGACAATGTTGGTATATGAAATTCTCAAAATGAATTTTTTTAAAACTTCCTCTTCAGTTTTATATAACTATATTAAAGCTACCTATTTATAGCTATAGTATAATATCCAAAATATTATGGCTTAAATCTGTAATTAACGTAAAAATTAGTGAAATATTTTGCATTTATTTTTATACTGATTTTTCAAAGTGAATATTGAGACTTAGTTTATCTAAGTTAGTAGCTTCAATATTGAACAGAGTTGATCCATAATGTGTATATGTGAATTATTAAGAGATGGAAAATATGGTAATAAAATATTACTGCTGTTCATTCTTCTATAAACAATTAACACAAATGAGAAGAAACTAGATTTCTCAAAAGGCCAGGATTTTATCTCCAGCATCTCATATCTCCTGGAGCCACCCGTGGCTCATCTCATCATGTTGAAGATGAGTGATTTGCCAAAACTTAGGCATCAGCATTTAAATAGCTAGTATATGAAAGATTGACAGATCTCCAAATCTTTTGCTCTATTAAAACTCTCAGACTTAAGAGTGAGAAAGAAAGTCGCCAGCAGCTTAATCAAAGATGCTTCTAGCTTGGTACTTACTAGAATGTTTCTATTCCCATTTATTTTTGTAGGAAAGCATTAAGCTGAGACTTGCAATAATATGAGCAGAGTCCTCCAAGAAGAGAGAACACAGATTGAATTCAGATTCCTAGGGCTACCCCCCACACACAAGAACTAATTGAAAAAATCTTAGCTGTGATGTTCCTTTATATAAAAAACAGGAATAGGAGTGTTCCATCTACCTTCAAAATAATTATCTTTCAGACTGGCTCCTATAAAAGAAGGCTAGTAAACTATCCATATGTGTAGATTATTTTTCCATTCTCAGGAGTTCTTTTGAGTCTACAGTCATGTTCCTGAATTAGAAAAGTATTTCTTCATAGCTCTGAGCACCTTTTTCTAATAAGCTACCCTGTGACCCTGTGGTCAACTAGAGAAACCAAATCTTTTATTTTCACTTTGAAGATGCAGAACACTCCAGCAAAGAGGGATACTTAGGGAGAAAATTCTATTAGTTAATGAGTTCTCTTTTCTCCTCAGGGCCTGTCAGCTGACTGGTGGAATTACAGACACTTCCAGCATCATGTAAAACCAAACATCTACCCCAAGGATCCAGATATTGATGTGGGCCCACTTTTCCTGATTGGAGATACTCAGCCTGTCAAGGTATTAGGAAAATGTTCCTGGAAGTGGTCCCTTATCATGGAAAAATCAATTTGGATTGTTCTAACTTCACAAAGGATCTCAGAGCCTCTTTCCCCTTTAAGGTCCAGATAAAGACCCAAATAACAAAGTCTGGAGTTATAAACATAAAGAATTTGAAGAGTCATGGCTCTCTGACCATAAAAGTCACTCAGTCTAGACTCCTACAGCAGAATATATAATAACCTATGTCACCCTGCTTGAGCCATCCCAATGACAGGTTCACTTCTAGTCCTTATCACTACCTCTGAGGCAACATAAATCATTCTCAGGAAATGGAACCAGATGAAAGGGACTAACATTAGTTTTCAAAGCAAGGATATGAAGAGATGGTCACTGATAGAAAATGAACTCGGTGTATTTGGTTTACTCTAAACTTCAAACATTTAAACAATTGGTTAACTCAGCTCATTCTGGTCTAGTTAAAAGAGACAATGTTGTTATTTTTAGTTCATGTTCATTTTAGTGTGTTGATTTATAGGAACCACATTCCTATAAATGACTTATATGACAGCTGTAGATCCAACTCATAATTTGAAATTTTAAACAAAAAAATGGAGTATACATGTAATATGCTAAATTTTTGTCATTGATTTTTTCTCTCATCTAAAACACTACTTAAATTACTGAATTTTATAAGAAAAGGAGTGTTTCTTAAACAAAGGCATACTGACTAAAGCAAAAATTTATCCCTTATCTAGAATGATAACTTCTGAGAACCACATGCTTTCAAACAGATCTCTGTCTTGTAGACGACCTTAAGAGTGTTAGAAAATTTGATTCCATCTTTGTTGTTTGTTGCCTGGATCTTTCTCACATAGAACCCAAAGACTGTGTAACTTTTAGATAATTGTTTTTGCCACCTTTGAGGAACTTATCTTCTGCCCCAAAATAAAGTAGAAAATGAAAGTTCTTGCTTATGTATATGTTAAAGATGCTACCTATTATCACAAATGAATTGCTTTTGACAATGGCTTTTCAAACTGATTCCCCTGATGCTTGTTAACTTCCATGATCATCACTAGAATGGTGATATGTTAGTGTCTCTGACACATCTCCCTGGAGCAAAGGAGGTTTGTCTCAAAGTAATGAAGTAGCCTGACTCCCTCCAAATCACCTTCTAGAGAGCCACGTTTAGTATTCATGCTGCCATACCACAAATATAGAAGCCGTCTACATCAATTCTAAAAGCTGCCTGTGAGCCCATTCACAAAAATTCCAAGTTCTAGGCACTATAGCTTAAAGTGTGAATCACAGTTATTCCACCGCTGAAACTCAGGAGTTTGGTTCCACAGCAGTGGTGTTTCTTGTGGTTTTCTTTTCATATATCTTTCCTGATAATATTTCTAAGCCTTTTTTCAAACAAGAATTTCTCTTTTTTTTTTTACATTTTTTAATTTTTTCTTATTTTACATATTGATCCCAGTTTCCTCTCCATCCCTCCCTCCCTTCATTCCCCCCTCCCATATCCCCCAACACCTCATCCTGTCCCATTCCCCACCTACTCCACAGGGAGGGTAATGCCTTCCAGGAGGTTTCATCAAAATCTATCAAGTCATTTGAAGAGGGTCTAGGCCTTCCCTCCTGTCTCTAGGCTAAGGGAATATCCCACCATGGGGAATGTGCTCCCAAAGTCCTTTCATGTACCAGGAATACAACCTGGTTCCATTGTCAGAGGTCCCTTAGACTGCCCAGGCCTTCTAATTGAGACCCATGTTCAGGGGGTCTGAGTCAGTCCAATGCTGGTTTCCCAGCTATCAGTCTGCGGGGCCATGAGCTCCTCATTGTTCAAGTCAGCTGTCTTTGTGAGTTTCTGTAGCCTGGTCTTGACCCCTTTTATTATTACTCCTCCCTCTCTGCAACTGGATCCCAGGAGTTTGACTCAGTGTTTGGCTGTGGGTGTCTGCTTCTGTTTCCAACAGCTACTACATGAAGGTTCTATGATGGCATATAAGTTAATTATCAATCTTATTATCAGAGAAGAGCATTTAAGGTAGCTGCTTTACTGTTGCTCAGATTGTTAGTTGGGGTCATCCTTGTATGTCTCTGAACATTTCTCTAGAATCAATTTTCTCTTCAAACCTATAATGGCTCCCTCCTCCCTCTCCCTCTATCATTATTATTATTACGGGATCTTCTTTTTGTTTGTTTGTTTGTCTGTTTGTTTGTTTGCTCTTGTCTATTAGTCCCCAGACTCAATCTTCCTGGTTCCACATGTTCTTTCCTTCCCTTCTCTTTCTCCTAACTCCCTCTCCACTCACTGCCCAAACCTCCTCTCCCCCACTTCCAATATGCTCAGGAGATCTTGTCATTTTCTTCTTCTGTGAAGGACCTTGTATGAATCACTTAGGTTCTTCCTTGTATCCTAGTTTCTCTGGCAGTGTGAATTGTAGGTTGGTGATCCTTTGCTTTTTGTCTAAAATCCATATATGAGTGAGTACATACCATATTCCTCTTTTTGTGACTGGGTTACCTCACTCGGGATGGTTTCTTCAAGTTCCATCTATTTGCCTATGAATTTCAAGATTCCATTGTCAAACAGGAATTTCTTAACCCACGCTGACTGCCCAGAAAATCTTACCATCTATCTTCAAGGTAATACTCAACTGGGCCCATCTAGGTTTATCAAGTCCCAAGCTTATTGCATCTCATCCCTTTTCCTTGTTTCTCACTACTTAGGTATTTGGAGACTTGAGAGAAAATACAATTGAATATTAATATTTCAATACCATAATATTTATTTTTACTTGTGGTAATAAAAGGAGGTGCTAGTTACATTATGTAAATAAAGGAAGATATCTATACATAGAACGGCAAGGAACAACTAAGTGAAATGTGTTCAACACTTCCTCTAATGTTGTAACTTACTATCAGAGGGAAAAAGAGAGTTTATGTGAATTATCATTTACTCATTTAATCCCTTAATGGATGTCATCTGGATACTAGAAATATACATTCTTTTATCCTATGCCTCAAAATCCTATAACATTGTGTCCTGAGTACATATCATATTGACCAAGAAGCCCAGGAAATAAATCAAATTCTAATCTATGAGTGAAATCTTACAGTTACACATGATGAGTAACTATATATAATGTTTGTAATATTATATGCACTACCATGATGTCTTAGAAGTAGTAAGTTAATCAAAATTCATGATCAGAATAGAAAAAAAATAGATGAAATAGAAGGGAGCATGTATATCCTTTCATTACAAAATCACTTACTGAGTATCCATTAATTGAGAGAGAGAGAGAAGTTCAGGCCAAAGTCTAAACGCTACAATTAAAAAGAGCTTAAAAGGCTCTCCAAAATGTATATTCTAAAGCTAACATTGAAGGTGAAGAGATAAATTTTTTTTAAATCAAAATCACACAAGGAAAATCAATCTTAAATTTTAATTTAGATGAGGATTATTTTAAAATTATATTAAACTCTGGGCAAGAATTACCCTCAGTTAAAGCACACTATTTACTCTCAAACCTGTTCTGGTTCTTCTAGTGTCTCAAGTTTGACAGGCAGTGAGTCCTAAAATCATACCTCTCTCCCTCATTCCTTCTCTCTCTCTCTCTCTCTCTCTCTCTCTCTCTCTCTCTCTCCTACACACACACACACACACACACATACACACACACACCAATGTGCTAAAGAATAATGACACTTTTATCCTCTGCTCTTGTAGTATGGCAAAAAGAAGATAAAATACATTGACTACGAGAAACAACACCTGTACTTCTACATGGGTGAGTCTACTGTAGTCACTTTTCTTGTAAGAGCTAGTCAAGCTGAAGACATGATTAGAAGTGTCTCACAGAAACCAAGCCATATCTGATTTGTTAGTGAGAAAATAAACAGATCTTATTTCAGACTCACTAGTGGGAAAACATGAAATGAAATAGAAAAGTAAATAGGCATTTCTAACAGGTGTCTCATCATACTAGGTACTAGGCAAAAAAATAAAAAATATACTTGAAGAGGACTGGAAGGCAAAGTACTAAAGGGAGCATCAACATCCTTGTCCTAGCAGATTTTAACAACATTGAAATAAAAGAATAATATCACTTTCGTGTAGAGAAAAAAGGTGGGAAAACAATACTGAAGAATTTGCTGTGTGATACCAAAAAGAAAAAAGAAGAAGAACATCCAATACGTTTTTACATAGAAGAAAGCATGTAGCTGTTGAGATCAACAAATAGCTGTAACATATGCATACAAATCAGACACTTAGATGATAGGCAAGTAGATGGATGGATGGATGGATGGGTGAGTAGATGGGTGGGTGGGTGAGTGGGTATTTAGTTTAATAATTCTGATACCAATATTATTATTACTAAACAAAATCAAACTCCTGGAGATTTATAACCGATTTTTTAAGTAACTCAGAAGTACACTAATCTAAAATACACTTTCATATCTGCAAAACAAACCAATGTCAAAAAAGGAAACAAATCCCACCTGTATACCACAGGTTGTCAACGGAGAATATTTTTCTCCCAGGGGACATTGAGCAAGGTCTGGAGACATTTTTTTGCTTCTCAATATGGAAGAGAAGGGGGATAATTTCAAAAATCCTACAATGCACAAGAATCATAAAAATTGATTACCTAGGCATATAAATCAATAATTTGAGACTGAGAAGTCCTCATTGGCTACCATCTGCCCACACAGGCAACAAGTCATCACAAGTAACATGCATATGGAAGACAACCACTGGATGAATTATTGGGCAAGTGGGGCTATGCATCCCAGCTCTCATTTCCATGCTGGCATTTGGACTTTCAACCTGGTAGCCATCATTGCACCTTTTTGTGTCACATTCCAAAAGGTAGCTGACACCAGCCAAAATGGACATGTGGTTTTACAAAAATGTTTATTCCCTAAACTTTACTAAGTAATATGTCTTTATAACACGTCTTTATACCAGTGAAGTATCTCCTTAGCTTATGAGAAATGATGCCTTACTCCAGGATGCCTATGAAACAAATCCTCTAGTTTCTAGGTGTCCTTTCTCTTTGAATGCCAGCTGAGTCTCATAAAATGCAAATAAGTCAGACTCAGATTGTCACAGAAAAACATAGTCACACACCTGTCAATGACGACTAGGAAAATTTCATTCAGACTAATGCAAACGCTGAGAAATTTCAGTATCAACTGAGCTTAATGCTGCTGAAACACCTGGTGCAAGGGAAATTTTCCAAATACTGAAGAGATGTATTCAAAGATATTGACTGGGAGGTAGAGGAATGTATTAAAGTTAGACCATCTCTGTTTGCAGATTGATGTTTGTTGGTGCTAGGCTTTGGTCCCACTAGGAAAGAGGGGCTTTGTTCTGCCTAATATTTCAAAAGGACGATTCCCTGGTCTTTGAGTTATAGCAAATCAGTATCAAAGGAAGAGAGAAATAATTTGCAGTTATTCATATTCTAAGTAATTCCCTAAGAATAATGATGCCAGGTTCATCTTGTCAGGTTGAATGCCACAAAGATAATTGTTTTACCAGCATTTGGTTTTCCCAAATGGGAACTTTCAGGAGACTGGGTGTTCTGGTTTGAGCTGCTACAGTATCTATGTATGAAGTTATTTGTGCTGACAGTTACAATCCTCATTGGTCAAGCCTCAGATCTAGTTGAGAACAAAGCTCAAATAAAGCTAACTAAAGTTTGACCAGGCAGAAGGTATTTGTTCAAAGCCTAAAGTGTCTCCCAGAGATTGTTTTCTGCTCTTGGAAGCCTTACTTATGTGGTGAGAAAAATCAGGGATATAGCTCTCTAGCCAGGAAATGAATATTCTGTCCTCATTCTTGTCATACCAATGTACTGTGACAGAACCAATCTCTGAGGACTTGGGGGGGGGGGCTAAAAGACTCCAGAATCTAAGAAAACCTTGAAAAGTCCCAACAGAAGATAAGAGGAAGTATCTATCAAAATTACTGTTGCTTCCAATATTTTATTAGTTACTTCAGGACACTGGAGCCCAGAACTATTGGTCAAATTCTTTCCCCTGCCTCTAAGGTGTGAATACACAGTGGAGTCCACATTGTGGTTCTGGATGTCCAACTTGCATCCCTTTTCAAGACCAACACTCTGGGGAGGGCATGCAGAATGAACACCCACTGCCTTACACTGGGTTTCACATTGCTCTTTTTTTTTTTTTTTCTTTTTTGTCAAATCTCTTTTGGATCTTTTTTAGTCGCACTTCCCCTCCTCATGCCTGTCTACTTTAATCTCCAATCCATGCAAGTGATGTATCTTCGAAAATACTGGATGGTGAGTCACTCTTCATTTTATAAACCTAGACCAGATAGAAAATGAGCAGAACATGTTGAGTATTCTCCAGGTGTAGTTACTCAAGTAACAGGACATCAGATTGAGACAGTATCCAAACAGTGTTCAAGTCTTCTCACCAAAATGCTTATCTCTACAGGACATCGCTTGGGTTAGCAGCTTTTACATTCGATATTTCATCACATTTGGCCCTTTCTATGGAATTTTTGGAACAATGCTGCTCATATATTTGGTCAAGTAAGAATATTCTCTTACTTCTATATAACCTCTTTTACCAGAGTTTTTTGATGTTAGCAAAATATGCTAATAATGCGGCCCACTCCTTCGTGAAGTTTGAAAGCAAGCTAAAAGACAGTAGTTCAAGTGATTGAACAACACAAGTTCCATATAAGAATTTCCCCTTCTTTCTATTTTCCTAATGAAACCATGTCAGTTCTTCTCTAAAACCACTATAGCTTAAGTGGTTTGACATCATAAACTCTGTCAGCAATCATGGTAAAGCAAGAAAAAAATTAAGCTCTGTCACTAGAAAATTTTTCCCAAACCAAAATGGGTTAAACCACTAGGATTCATATATAGCCCTTTCTAAATTTTAATTGGTTTCTTTCTCATTCAGTTGCATTGCTATAATAAACAACTACTAGCTGTAAGATAATGAAAGCAACTGTGCATCAGACAATCAGTTAAGGGCTTGACAGTCATTTTTGTTTGATGTAATCCTCACATAGTCTTACGATGTAGATAGCATCATCTTTCTGCTCAGGGAACTGAAGCTTGGAGAGATTAAATCACTTGCCTAAGGTAACAGAACAAGTAAGGACCAAGACTGGTGCCAAGCAGAACTTGAATCCAGCTCTATCTGATGACAAACCGTCAATTGCTTTACAAATGCCCTTAGAGAACTCGGGTTTTGTTTTGTTTGTTTTGTTTTGTTTTGTTTTTCTTGTGATGGGAATTGAACCAGGCTAGCTCTCAGCCTCTGTTATATTTTATCCTTGCACCAAAACTAGAGTAGACTACTTACAGGCAGTGGTCCTGTGAGTTAAGAAGTAGAACAAAGCACATTGTCAAATGCTTGTGTGTCAACACTAGATATAAATGGCATTCATAGAGGAAATAGACAGGCCAGTGGAACCTTGGAACCTCTTTAATTTCCTCCAGTGTTTGGCCAGTTCAACCAAAGGTCACAGAAACTCAGTGAGTGCAATTAAAACACACTAAAGGAGTCACCGTTTTCTCTTTTTATTCCTCCAAAGGTTTATTGAGAGCCCCTGGATTGCCTATGTTACCCAGATGAGCCACATACCAATGAAAATGAGCAGAGAAGAGAACCATGACTGGGTCAGCACTCAGGTGATGATGGCATTCCCAAGGAACAATCCTTCTAACCAGACTGGTTTAGAGTCTGCTAACTTCAAATAATAATAATAACTTACCTTCATAAAACACTTCCCTTAGGACAAGTGCTGTGCAATAGTTTACATATAATTCCACAGGGTAGACATAATGATTATTCTCACTTTACAGCATGGTAAAACTGACTTGTAAAAAGGGTTGGTAACTTGTATATGGGCACACTACTAATGAGTGATAGCAGCAAGTTTTAAACTTAAACAGTTAAATTATAGAGTCTTGCCTACAAAGTAAAAGTCAGTCATCTATAATCCAGCAGCCAAATCTGACCCATGGATTGTTTGTTTTCTGTCCATGTTCAGTTATTTATATATTATCCATGGCCACTTTCATGCTATAACAAAATTGTTGATGACAAAATTAAGAGACTATAAACCACTCCTTTATTTAATACAAAGTGACCAGCTCTGAAACTATATATACACAAGCAATAAAAATGAACTCAGTGGATTATATTCATATATTTGTGAAGTGGATTATATTTGTATATTTGTGCATACATGGACATGTATATGTAAAAATAGTAATCAAAGAAAAAGGCTATAATTTTGAGAATAGGGGGAATATGAAAAGACAATACCTGGAAAGGACTGTAGAAAAGAAAAGAAAATGGAAAGTATCACAATTCCTTTTGGTAAAAAATATGTTTAAAAAATCTAAAGATAACATTTATTAGCTGGGAATTTATATAAAATGTGTGTTGACTTCCTATTCTAGTCACTCATCTAACAGACTTTCAAGTGAATCAAAGACTCAAAATTAAAAGATGAGTTGTTGTACAGTAGTAAGGACACTAAAAAATCATGATTTCATTATATAGACAACACATTTCACAGAGCATAACATGCTCTTCACACAGGCAGTTAACACTTAGCAAAGTTATGGCCCACCCAAAATCTTCCTGCCTCCTAAGTCCTTTCTACTGACCGTTACAAAAATGGGGAATTTGGTCATTATCTTGCTTTTTCTCCAGATTCATACTAAAACTCAGAAAACCCCAACCCCTTACAGTCAAAAAATTGTTTCCAGGTCAGAGAACTCTTTCTGTATGTTTTAGTTTTTACCCAACATTTCCTTAGTTATTGAACTTGCATATCGCTTTATATAAATAGTTTCCCAGTACCATTGTCCTTTTGTTTATATGAGTATTAATACTTTTTTGATGCCAAGCAAAAAGTTAGGGCTTTTAAAATATTGCCCATAATATATGTTACAAACTTTTTCCTACTTGGCTCTTAACCCTGTAATTTTATTGTAGAAAGACTTTATTAATATTTTATTATTCCACCTCATTCAGAAGCCTGCATGTCCTAACCATACATTTTTCAACAATCCTGAAAAAAAACCCTGCATTAGCCAAACACCTCATTCTTGATCAAGCAGCCTTCTGTGTCATTTTCACCTTCAGTCTTACATATCCCTTCATATCTTGCTTTATATGTACTTTTTAGCAAAATATCTTAGTATTTTTTAAGTGATAAACATCATTTGTATATCACTCGTAGTTGCTAAAAAATAAAAAAAAACAAATAATAACCATGTGTTGATAGATGATTACATAAAGTAATTAGTATTTTTAACACTTAGACTCACTTATACCTAATGCAAGATTTTTCTTTACAGATTGTGGCCACCTGTAATATTGAACAGTCCTTTTTCAATGACTGGTTCACTGGGCACTTGAACTTCCAAATTGAACACCAGTGAGTGATACAAATGATTCATTATGATGCAAGGGCTGACCCATATAGCAGATCCTGCAACCATTCCGTTAAGTGTCTCAGAGAATTAAAAATTTAACCAGGGTTCTCTAAAGACTGCTGCCCATCAGTGTCAGTGGTTGGGTTGGGAAGGAGAAAAGGGGAAATCTGACAGTTGTGGAAAGTGAAGTGGAATTACAGAAATGGAGTAGTAACTTAGTTTCCGTATATTGTTACTGAGCATTGGTGATGTCTATAGGGCAGGAAGGAGAAAGGTATCTGGATGTGTGAGTACATTGTGTCCATGTGTTTTTGGTTTGTTAATGAAATTTAAGAAAAATTATAGCACTTGAGTAACCAAGTTTCATTGAAATTTATAATGTAACTATCATATTAGAGTCAAAGTAATAAAATAATCCACAATGAAATCCAGTCACTTATGCAATTCCAAGGTGAATATGAAGATACTTTTCCAATAAATCAGTTAAGTGGATGTACAATAATGAAGTGGGAAGCAATAATACTTGGATAATTGCTCTCCCCCAGAATACACAGCAAGATACTGTTCATGGTTCCTTCTGTACAGATGCATCTAGGAGTCAGAGATAGAAGCTCTTATTAATGCTGTTTTCTCATTCTTAGTTCTTTATCAATCCTTGAACACCCTAGCAAAAGGAGAACCACAATTCATGTATTATTAAAGAAGTTATACAGGTCCTGGAAGATTACCTTGCTAGTTAGGGCCAAACCTTGGATAAAACTTATATCTTCTTGCCTCAGTTTCCAAGCTGACAACTTCCTTTTAAATTTCACAACTAGACCTGAGTGAATACTTAGCTATTCAACAGATAGGTTTTTAGATAGGAAGAACAGATGAGAGACAAGGAAAGACAGGCAATTCACAATGTTAGCTAATCTACATTGTCATTTGATCTGACCAAAACTAAGCATATTAAATGGAGCTCATATTTATTTGCTTAGCATTTCCAAAACATTTGCCATTCACATGGTTTGCAGAGATGTTAAAAGATAAGATTTTTGGAGTAGGCAATCTGGCTTGCTTGAAAGCTTGTACAAGCTCAAGGTTAGTTCTGCTTTGTTGGTAAAATTTTGTTTAGGAATAAATAAAACTCCTTTGGGTTTCTCTTTAGGTGTAAGTTTCACATCTCCTGTTTGTTTCTTTAGCCTCTTCCCCACAATGCCACGCCATAATTATCACAAAGTGGCACCTCTGGTGAAGTCATTGTGTGCCAAGCATGGATTGACGTATATAAATAAACCCATACTGAAGGCATTTGGAGATATTGTCAGGTAATAACATAACTTACCTTTGCTCATAACTCTCATTTCCTTTTCTTCCAAGCCCCCAAACGTTTCAGCAGCTTTTAAATATTTCATCCGACAACTATTCATTAAGAGACACTACTACCAACAATAACAATGACACATATTTACTGTTTACCTACTAGACTCTAGGGTATTTCTACCCCAGTGTCCTACTTAGTTCAAATTTCTTAAAATCATAGCTATGTAGGATTTGTCTTTGTATTCCCTTACATCTCTAGACATTCTTTAGAATTTAATATGGTAGGAAAGGCCATCAAATCCTTTGATCCATTGGAGACATTGTTACCATGTAGAGGAATGTAATGGCAAGAGTCAGCCTGGGTAACCAACCATGCCTTGTGAGTCTAACAGCAAATCCAGCAGGTCATGGTACAGGACATATTTATAAAACTGTCCTGAATTGAGTAATGTTCTGCTCTTTAAAATATCAGGTGAATATTGTGAAGGCCATCTTGGTCACATCTACCTCTGTCAGTCTCTCTACATTCTTCTTCCCTGTCATATGGATATCTGATCTACCTTCAGCTGCTACAAAACTCCTTATGCCTGAGTGTCTCATCCCTTTGTCATGTTTTCTCCTGCCTGGAACATTCTTCAAAACTACCACTTCTCATTTCACCATCTCAATTCACAATCACTCTCATTGCAATTTTTCCTTTATGTCTGCCTTCACCAGTCACCAGACTAAATCTATCCTTATCACAGTCCTTATCACACCCTTGATTAAAGAGCTTGCTAAGTAAACAATTATTTAATGCTTATCTTTCAAATAAGACTATGAGTCTATATAGATAGAACGTGTTTTGGTCCCTTTTGATATTGTGTGCCTAGAGCCTAGAAATATGTCTTCCATTATAAAATAGAGTAAGTAGGTGAATATGGTGTGAGTTGATATTTAAGTATATAGAATATTAAGGAATAAAATAAAAACTAAACTCAAACCTACTCCCTGGAAGAAAGACAAACTCATCTGCTGAAAGGAATTCAGTGCATTTAATGTCCTTCCATGATTAACCGACAGTGACATTTATTAAATATGGCTAGAAATTACATTGTCTTAAAACAAGCAAAACATCCAATAAATGTTTCATGGGAAATTTTTTGTACTCAGTTTTACCTTCTGACAATCTTGTTTACTCCTCTAGGTCCTTGAAGAAGTCTTCTGCCCTCTGGATGGATGCTTACTATGAATGATGCAGAACCGTGCATTTATTGGTATCTCTGAAAGGGATGGTGGCTATGCAAGAGCTCTTCTCTGATTAACTGAGAATTAACTGGCAGTGTTGGCATAGTGAGTATGCCAGGAATGTGAATTCCAAAGACACATGATAACCTCTCACTGAAGGTCTTCTCTGTAACTGAGAGGAGGAAGAAACATGAGGTGACTTTGGTCAGAATAACAAAAGAGAAAAGGTAGCTCATTTTTCCTTTCTTCACTATGATCTTGGACGTAGTTCCTATAGACCTCAGTGAGATTGTTTCCACAGGAGTATAAGACAATGTGGAGAGAAATGGAAGTGAGAAAAGTAAAGATCCCTGACAGAGTCCATTGGAAATCAGTGTAATTGTCCTTAGAAGAGAGTTGTTTATTTAAAACATCCCTGCTGAAGTACCATTTGTTTGTTTGTTTATTTCCTTTCAAATAAGGGGAACTTCTTCAAATATTGACCATAATTATCATTAAAAAAATCTTCAAATGTTTGTCTTCATTTGGACTTTCTATGTTGTGCTTAAGACATGTGTCATGTGTGCAGTTATTATATATATATATATATATATATATATATGTGTGTGTGTGTGTGTGTGTGTGTGTGTGTGTGTGTGTGTGTATGGTGTGTGTGTGTATGTGTTTCCATGTGGAGAAATTAGAATTTCTATAAAGTCTCCTAGAAGAATTACCAAAAACCAATCCCAATAGCAAGTGAGGAATATCTGTTTAAAGGAGCTTCTGTCTGAATAAAAAATAGAGTGCCCCTTGAGTATAGGACTAAGTTTCCTACCTTCTACCCAGCAAAATAGAAGTCCCCAAATGTTCTTACTGGATCACTTGGATAAAGGGAAGAAGTGCATTTACTAAAATAAGAACCGTGGGCTATATCTAGTTATTTAAGTTTGAATCAAATAAAGCCTACTTTTTAACCATTTTCTCTCTCATGAGTTAATTGCACGAGTCATCACGATTTCCATTCTTTTTTTTTTTTCTGCCTTGGTTTCACATCATATTTCTAATTTCTAGGAACTTATACTCATTTTACATATTTTCTAATTCATTAGTAATTGTTGGTAGGATCTTCTGGCTATGGGTTACCAAACACTAATGAATGAGCTTTTTCAGTACCACAGTGGTTTCTTTTGTTAAGCTATTCATAAAGGGCACAATAAAACCTGACCTTACTTGCGGAAAGAAACATGTAAGGACAAGGCTTTCTTCCGTAGCTCTAAGCAAACCAGTGTTGTTGATTTATCTGTTATCTGACATCTTTGGTAAGCATTCACTCATTCTCCAAAAGGTCTTAAAAATACTCTAGGTTTGTTTGCATTCTAATTGAATTCCTTGAAAAAAGCACATTCAGTCCTTCACTGTTCCTGATTCACAGACACATATTCCAAAAGAAAGAAAATAGGAACAAACTCTCTGCACAAGAAATGATGAAATGGTCATAATGTCCAATAGGAAATGTAAGCAAAAAGATGAGGATGCAGAGCTCTGTCAATTTGGGAATTTTTTTTTCCTAATGCTAATAGAGCCAAGGGTAATTTCTCCTGCCTGGATTCAGACATACATGTGGGGGAAAGTTGCAATTTGGTGTGTTTCTCTACTTACAACTGATTCAGTTCCTAGAGGCTGTCAAGCCATGTTTTTCCTTGGGTTCTTTTTAGGGGTACTTAGAAATAGCAGAGCTTTTTGACAGCCAAACATAACTACTTCAAAGGAATTACTAGTCAGTATTAAAATTTGGCTACCATTGAAATTCTATAACCATTTCATTAATTTTTAAAGAAACATCAGGAAATGTAGAAAGACTACATTGTGGTAATGTAAAATTAGCTAAATAAATAAAAAGATCTATCCAGATAGTCCTAGGCTTTACTTTTTTGGAACATTTTGGTTACTTATCATGGACAGTGGAGGTCCACTCCCCCCAAACACCAGATCCACTCCAGGGTAATGAAGAGAAATCCTCAGAGTAGCGGGAAAAATTCTTATCTGAGGGTTACTAGACTTTTCTATCTGAGAGGGAAAATAAATAAGCACATAATTTCCACTGGTAATCGAAGAACAAGCATGCACTTTCCTGATGGTAACCTTCTCTTTTACTTCATTCTTTTAGAGTCTCTTTCTTGACAGTCTCTCTTTATATATAAACATTTCTCTCCTGCCCATTACAATTTTTATATTTAGTTACAATTACAAATCTCCACACAGCCATAGCTACATATCTCATTTATATATCCTCTCATCATACAGCATTTTACACAACTCCCAGACACAACTTCTGTAGGGCAGCAGCTCTTTCACCCATCTCTCTCACACTCACAAACACATACTTCTTCTGCAAAATGTATTCATTCTTTAATCACTCTCGTTCATTCTCTTACACTTCTCTCATGTTTCTTCAACTCTCACACTTCTCTGCCCCATAGCAGCCTTCTCTTGCATATCTTCTGTCCTGGGTGCTATTTCATTGCTGCTCCTTCACTCTCTGCCTCACCACCCCTCTCTCTTGCCTTTCCTCTGCTCTCACTCTGTCTCTCTGTCTTCTACGCTGTCTCTCCTCTCTCACAGCCAAACTCTGGACAAGTATAGGTTGTTTTCCAGGGCCCCACCCAAACTCAAAACACAAGTTAAGTCACGTAGATTCTTTTAGGCTAAGAATGTCACAATGACCATCCAGAGCAAGTAGCCTTGCAGGTAGCTCTAAATTGATGAGGGTTCCCAGACAGAAAGTGACATTAGAAATCAAGACTTCACAATAACAATTAATTAGCTGGACATTGAATGGTAGGGAGTACATGCAGACTAAAGTTGTTTTGAGCTCTGGCTTTCAATCAGTAAACAATGCCAGGGAAAATTACCTTGTGTTTTTGTCTCTAAGGGCAAACAGATATTGTATCTAAGGTCAAGCGGCCAGCTTTGAATCTGGTCTAAAGTATAAAGTGAGCTGTCTTCGTGACTGAGAATTATTATTTCTATTCATCAATATTATACAACTTAAGCAAAAAAAATAATTTTCTGGCCATTCATGGTTACTGCTGTACTCTGATATCTTTAGTTATTATTAATCTTTTATATTTCTTAATCTATATGATTCAGTCTTGCTAACTTATTCTAAGAATTTATGTCAATGTTAGCTTGTCAATGTGTAATTTTTATAGTGTTACACTACCATCCTTTACAAAAATAATACATATTGTGCCATATACTATATGGCAATTCATAAGAGTAGTTAGAAAAGGAACCAAAGGAATTATAGAAACAAAATTGAGGATTAGTGGTGTGGAAAAGATGTGAGAGTAAGAAGACAGATAAATGACAGCTCAACTGGGTAAAATGTGAGATCTTAGAACAGGTCAGACACTAGGATCAAGAGAAAGGACCCTGTGGAAGAAAGAAGATGAAGACTTGAAAATGTAGCAGGATCAAGGGCCAGGGAGGTTCAGAGTGAAGGAGCAATTATCTTTATTACAAGTGCATTAGGCGTCCACTAAACAGTAGGCCTATAATATAACTCTCTAGGTCATTGCATTTAAATCCTCCAGACCAAGGATAGTTAAGCCACCTTCTCTTTTTTATACAAACACTTAGTTCTTGGAGTATCAAGGGCAGAAGTAAAGTTACCAATGGAATAAGTCTCATAAATTCGCATCTTGTAATCATTGGTCAGAGGAGTTGCAAAAACAACAGGCGCATGCTCTCTGCCTCTACAGAACAGTTCAACAAGAAAAAGATATAAGTACAAACACAGTGAAAATTAAAATTATTTGTGATTGTAAATTCAGGAAAATGATAATTTTATTGACTAGCAACACACTAAACAAATTAAAATTTTCTTCACAACTAGAGTACCATTAATATTTTTCATGATGTAATGTTCTTTTTCTGAATTAAAAATGTTGAAGTAATTTCTTCCAATCTTATTTCATTTAGAAATAAGCTTTACTGAGTATATAAGAAGCATTTCTAGGGTCAAAAGGTGACTTGGTGGGTAAAAGTAATTGCCACTAAGACTGACAACCTGAGTTTCACATGATCAAGAGAACTTCAGCAAGCTGTTCTCTAACTACCACACAATGCTAGCACACATCTGTGCATGAGCACACACACACACACACACAAGCAATGAACTAATGAATGTTTAAAAATTAAAATGATGTTGTATGTTTTATATTCTCATTTCATTTAGTATATTATATTTGAGGTTAATTCATATTATTGTTTATTGTACAATTCTCTGCTCTCCTGAACATGGATAACATTCTGTTGTACACACATTCCACATCTTTCATCTTTTAATCATTCATCTACTGATAAAGATAAACAGTTAGGTTCTTTCCACATATTAATTATAATTATCATGAATATTTCTACAATGAAGATGAGAAACTAATATATTTTTGACATCCTAATTTCAACTATTTTAGACACTCACAAGAAAAACTGCACAAAATTCTTACTAATAGTTCAAGGCATTGAGTAATAAGCTATAATTTTAATGGACACTGTTCCATTTAATAACCACAGCCCTATGTGGCAGATGCTAAAGTTCATTTCATTATAAAAATGAAAAATGTGAAGCTTAAAGACAATGAGCATTTTGCATGAATTAATAAATTATTGGAGGAGATTTCAGACCTAGGAATATTCGAGTCTGTCATCAATGTTATTAATTCCCATGACAAGAAATCCAAGTGAGGGGGAACTGGGTGAGGTTTGCAAAGATGTGAGCAACTTTAGAACATTTCTGACAGCTTCCTGGAAGCTGATAGAATGCACAAAAGGCCATTTAGCCCTCGACATCAGTGTGCTTCACCAGGATGGATACCTACACAGGAGACATGAAAGGAGAATGGAATAGTTACCAATAATAACATAGAAAAGGTTCTTCTTGGCTGACTTCTACTCACCAACCTTTAAATATCAGGGTAATTTCCCATGAAGAGACTCAAGCTGGGTCTTAACCTTCCTTTCAAAAAGATAGATCCTGCATTAAATATAGAATAACAGGATAGTAGGACTGATCTAAGAATTTGTAACACATGTGAATCAACCCAGCTAAAATCTATAACTTCTGTGGTACTGTTTCGATGGCTGTCTCACATATATTTCCTCCTCCTTTTTGATTAAAAAAAATAAAAAATTTGTCTAGGCTTTTATCTGGGTAAATGAGTTAACATTAGGAACCTATATTCTAATTCATTGTCTTTATACTATACAATGAAATTATCAAGACCACTTACCTAAATCTCCACATCTGTAAAATAGGCATGGTGCATAATATGTTATATGTACATATAACACATTATATGTACATATAACATATTATGTACATATATATGTGCATATATATGTTATCTGTTATATGTACTACTGTCCTGAATGTAATAATCAAAAGTCGGCACGTAGAATGTTTACGTTCATGGGAATGCCCTTACATTCTGATTATAATTATTATAATGAGGAGTTTCCCCTTAGTAAAAGTGCAAATATCAAAAGAGGACACAAGTTACATAGACCGTCAGGATAGAAAGCCACTGACTCATCTTTTTGATGATGAGGACACTTTCTTAAAATGAGAGGATAATGAGTCACAAATAAGAACATGGTTTTTCCTATTGTAGCAAGTACTAATTATGACCCACCTACTGACTATGCCCAGTCCTCTGGAACCAGCATGCAGTTCTTAGATTGAAAGGGTAGAAGAGATCCAATGTTCTAGTTACCCAACCCCTGGTTAACCATATGAGTGCCCAGTTGTTATTGTAGAAAATCTTACCAAACTTAATACTGTATTTTGACTAATATATAATAAAGAGCTTTCTTGAATGCTTCTTTGATAGTCTGATACTCTCTGTTTCAGTTTTAGGAGTATAGAACTCACAGAAGCATGAATTTAAATTCTGTTGAAAGTGTGAATATCCTTGGGTATGTTTTCCTTTCCCAAGTTTACTCATTGAAGGTGTAAATATGCCTGGATATTACTTTCTTTCTCAGAGTTGCTTATGTAGCTTGGGAACAGAAAAAAATTGAATTTTCCAGTGAACATCTCTGTAGCTAACACATAATTTCAACATCAATATTTTAGCAAACTTGCTTTATTCCGTATTTCTCCACCTAACTACTCCTCAGTCTACCTATGTTACCATTATATTTTACACATTTCAAAGAAAAATTTCCAAGGGCCACTTTAAAATATACGCTTCAAGTAATTCAGATGGTATAATGTATTTTCTCCTCTTTAATAAAGAATTGGTTTAAAAAATGTATTGCAGCTTTATTTCTAAAGAATTATAATGCAGTTACTGTCTCTCCAAGATTAATTAATTCAATGAAGAACAAACTTTCATATAGATTTGTGTGTGTCTTTCAATTTGCATGTGTCTATATATCTTTCATATGACATTTCTTGAGCACCTTGACTTGAATAGAAAAATAGCAGCAGGAAACCCTACTAATTCTAGGAGCTTGCACTCTAGTGGAGAAAGTCATTAATCAGCATATAAGTGAAAGAAAATCAAAATAATCACATATAAAGAAAATAAAGAACGATGTCTGGATATTCATAATCAGGAAGCTGGTCAGGCCTGGTGGTTAAGGCCTTTAACCCTAGAGCTTGGAAGGCAGAGGAAGTTGGGTCTCTGAGAGTTAGAGACCAGCATGGTCTACATAATAAATGCCAGGCAGCCAAGGGCTATATAGTGAGACCTTGTCTCAAAAAATTCCAGTGATAATAGTCATCATCATCATCATCAACAGGAGAGTAATTAAGAAAGTCAAAATAAGGTGAATCTGACATCATCAGAGGCAAGTGCAAAGTCCCTGAGACAAATATTATTTTAAAGAATTGAATAGGTGTCTATCCGTGGTCATGTCTTCTGGTTAGATTTTTGTCCACTTGACACAAGCTAAAGTTAAATAGAAAAAGGGAAAAGAAGATGAGAACTGAATTATTATTTCACACACAACAGGGAAGGTTTGGATGGAGGAAAGGGAAGTAAGAAATGTTGTAATTACATTATAATGTCAAAAAATTAAAAAGTTAAAAAAGGGCATGGGTTGCTTTCAAACATATGAAATTTATAGCATTAAAGGAGAAACCCAAGTGGAGATACCTACAAAGTAGCATGCATGAACCTAGAGGAATTCACTAGTTGCAGAATAAATCTGCAGTACATTTAGATTTAATATTTAAATTAAACCACCAAAAGAAAATGACTAAGAGCCCAACTGATAATAAAAATGTAAGCATGTCTTCAGCATCAAACATGAAGCAGAGTCTCTGCAACCATGAAATGTCTTCCTCATCTGAAGGGACAAATGTGTGTGGAAAACACATCCGGAAGAAGTGTTTTCCACACATCAATGAATAAAATGTCTCAGGTGTATCCATTTGACTTACAAATGTTACCAGCACAAATATAAAAGCAAATATTTTTCTTAAGAAGAAACAACAAATAGACAGGGTGGCACATGCCTCTGATACAGCAGAATTGGGCTCTAGTCCAGCAGAATGAGAGTGGTAGACATAGTGGTGCATATGTGTAGTCCCATGAAATAAGGGTGGCAGACATGGTGATACACACCTATAGCCCTGCACAATGAAGGTGGCAGACATAAATGATATACACCTATAATCCTGAGGACTGGTGG
Organism: Cricetiscus sungorus; assembly: GCA_030556225.1. Lineage (NCBI taxonomy): Eukaryota > Metazoa > Chordata > Mammalia > Rodentia > Cricetidae > Cricetiscus > Cricetiscus sungorus. The sequence continues at coordinate 25,554,567 of JANBXA010000372.1, read as the reverse complement.
TAGGTCGTAATTTTCTGTATATCCCTGTTCATTGTCCTCAAAAAGCACTCTACTTGCAGCAAAATAATACCCTGTCAAAAATTAAATTTCAGCTCTAAGATTTTGGATGCTCTGAGCTTGAGCACTTCAATGTGGCTTACAAAACCTCCTAATTAAGACAATCAATGTGGCTGCAAACTGTCCAAACATGGGGAAGAAATTATAAATGATCTTTCTTCTCATTACAAAACTTTTTGGAAACCCCTGGTAATTGCTTCTCAGAATTCAACTCTGTGGATCAAAACAGTAATTCTGAGTAGATGGTATTTCTAAATCCTTTACTTAGGATCCTTCACTCAACTAATAAAGGGAGATGTCACAAGAGTGTTCTGGGTCCCCTTTTGTTTAAGGCAAACCTAATAAATAAATATCACCAAAAGAATTGTTATTTAATATATGGCTTTCTGTTAAAGACCTGGGATATGCATTGTGGGAGAGATAAGACCCTGAATCTTTGCTGCACTCTATGAAGAGCTATATATGAAGGAGTATATAACCTGTCTTGGTGTGGGTCTCTAAGTACTTATACTAGTCCATACTCCTAACTCATTGTGTGATCATAAGCTTACTATACAACTTCATCTCCATGGATGCCCTCTTTTATCTTCAGATTGATTACTTAGGCTTTTTAAAGGATGGTGTATTTGAACACTCAGCATGATGCCTAACTGTGTTAGTTTTTTTAATTTCTCCTTCCCCCTGTCATCAGCACCTCTCAAGCCTATGCTATATCTGCCTGGTTTGTTCCACATAATTACATGATGTACCCTTTCTTCATTATTCATGTTCCCTCCTATGGAAATCTGTTTTATAATATTTACCAGAATTTAGTCATCTAATATGCAACCATTACACCCTGCCCCACTATAATATATTTAATAGTCTATAATGTGTTTCCCAACTCAAGTGTTAGTGGTTTATTCACAGTGCATTAAAGTTGGAAGTTTTACCTTTGCTTATATATGTTCAAGTAATGAGACCATAATTAATGGATTGATGCCTTGATATAAAAAGTTGGGTGAGTGAGGTCTCTGCCTACCACCTTCTTCCTTTGGAAATGTAGTATTCAAGGTGGCATCTTAAAAGCAAAGGCTAGGACTCTCACCAAACAACAAGCTTGTTGGAGCCTTACACTTTCAGCCTTCAAAATGGTATACTGTTTCTGACCTTTGTCAGTTACCAATTTCTATTTGCTTTCTCATAAAAACACAAAATATAATATTTACCCTGACTGTCATAACATAATTTCCATCCTGTTTTGTTTTCTTCATATCTAGCACCATTGGAACTGGTGGTCATCTCAGCCCATTGAAGGATGCAGTTTAACACAGAAACCCGAAGAGTTCTTAGAGGGTGGATGAATGGATGGATGGATGAATTTTATTGTGTTCTTGTTGTGCATAAATGAAAATAAGAATGGAAAATAAGCATGTTCTTATTTTTTTTGTTTTTGTTTTATTAACAAATCTCTTGCTAGTTTATTTCTGGAACCAGTACTCACCTTTAGTGCATATTCAATGATAATTTGTTCTTGAATTGGTTAGACCCCTTTGAAGGCCATCATCCATCTCTCATAGTAATCCACAGAGGTGATATGGTCTGGGCCAGGTTGAAGTGGTGGTTTACAAAGATCAGGCATATGTAAGAGTATACAAGTTAAAGCCATGCTTCTCATGTTCAGCTTCAAAGAAACTGAAGAGAACCTCTGTGGTGGCCAAGGTGCACTCCAAGTACTCAGAGTGCAATCACTCTGCTTTTGATAGGGAAATTGGCAATTTGATAGGAAAATTGATATTGAGAAAACTAATACAGAATTTTAAAAACAAATGATATAAAATTAAGATTGACCATGTCAATGTCAAAAGTAATGGCAGCTAAAGTAAAGTTACTATGAACTGTAAGAGTCAGCATGGTTTTTTATTTTGTTTTATTTTTAAATTTTAATTTTTTTATTTATTTTACATATCAACCACAGTTTCATCTCTCTCCTCTCCTCTTATTCCCTCCCCCACCTCTTTTCTACACCTCCCATCCACTCCTCACAAAGGGTAAGGCCTCCCAGGAGAGTCAACAAAACATGGCATATCAAGTTGAGGCAGGACCAAGCTCTTACCCCCTGCATCAAAGTCAAGCAAGGCACCCCACCACAGGGAGTGGGTTCCAAAAAACCAACTTATATACCAGGAACAGATCCTGGCCCCACAGCTATGGGCCCCACAAACAGCTACACAACTGTCACACACATGCAAGGGGCCTAGATTGGTTCCATGTGAGCTTCCTGCTTCTCTGTCTAGAGTGTGTGAGCTCCCATGAGTTTGGGTCAACTGTCCCTTGTGGATTCCCCATGATGATCTTGACCCCATCTTGCTCATACAGTTCCTCCTTTCATTGACTAGACTCCCAGAGCTCAACCCAGTGCTTGGCTATTGATCTCTGCATGTGTTTTCTTAAGTTAGTTATTAGATGAAAGTTCTATGATAACAATTAGGGTAGCTACTAATATGATTTCAGGAGAAGGCCAGTTCAGGAATCCTCTCCACTATTGCTAGGAGTAATATCTGGGATTATCCTTGTTTATTCCTGGGAATTTTCCTGGCACCAGGTTTCTCCTTAATCCCAAAATGGTCCCCTCTATCAAGATACCTCTTTCATTGCTCTTTCTCTTCATCCCTCTCACAACTAGACCATCCTGATAACTCATGGTCCCATCCCCCACCTTCTCCCCTCTTCCCCCCTCACTCCCAGTTTATGCAGGAGATGGATCTTTCTTAGGGCCTTCCTTATTACTTAGTTTCTCTGGGACTTTGAATTGTATCCTGTTTAGCCTTTGCTTTATATCCAATATCCACGTATGAGTAAGTACATAGAGTGTTTGTCTTTCTGGGTCAGGGTTACCTCATTCAGGATTTTTTTTTCTAATTTCATCCATTTGCCTACAAATTTAATGATGGTATTGTTTCTTACTGCTGAGTAATACTCTATTATGTAAATGTATTCTTTATCCACTTTTTGTGTGAGGGGCATCTAGGTGTTTCCAGGGTCTGGCTATTAAGAATGTTCTATGAACATCCAGGAAATCTGGGACACCATGAAAAGACCAAACCTAATAATAATAGGAATAGAAGAAGGAGAATACTATCTCAAAGGCACAGAAAATATATTAAACAAAATCATAAAAGAAAACTTTCCCAACCTAAAGAACGACATGCTTATAAAGATACATGAAGCTTACAGAACACCAAATATATTGGACCAAAATAATAATCAAATCACTAAACATAGAGTACAAATAAATATTAAGAGCTGCAATGGAAAAAGGCCAAGTAATATACAAAGGCAGACCTATCAGAATAATATCTGACTTCTCAATGGAGACTTTCAAAGCCAAAGGGTCCTGAACAGATGCTTTGCAGACACTAAGAGATCACAGACACCAGCCCAGACTACTATACCCAGAAAAACTTCAATCACATAGACATAGAAAAAAAAGATATTCCATTACGAAAGCAGATTTAAACAATACATATCTACAAACACAGTCTTACAGAAAGTACTAGAAGGAAAACTGCAACCCAAGGAAGTTTAGCTGTACCCAGAAAAACATAGGCAATAGATAATCTAGTAGCAGCAGATCCCACGTAAGGGAAACATACACACACTACCACTACCAACAACAAACCAGAAAAATAACAGGAATTAATAATTACTGGCCATTAATATCCCTTAATATCAATGGACTCAATTCACCTACAAAAATTACCCAGGCTAGCATGGTTTTATAGAATAATCACAGGGACCATTACTTTTAAATTTTTATTTTATGTGTGCATGTAGTATGTGCATCCATGAGCAGATACATGTGTGTGTGTGTGTGTGTGTGTGTGTGTGTGTGTGTGTGTGTGTGTGTGCACGCACCTGTACTTAGCTTAGAAGGAGGAGTGTCAGAGGTCAACATTCAGTGTAATTCCTTGTTTTTTGAGACAGAGTCTCTCATTAGAAAGGAACTCACTAAACAGGCTAGGCTGCCTGGCTATTGAACCCAAATCTCTCTCTCTCTCTCTCTCTCTCTCTCTCTCTCTCTCTCTCTCTCTCTCTCTCTCTCTCTCTCATCTCTCTCTCCCTCTCTCCCTTGATTTCCCTTCCTCTCCCTTCTCTCTATGTATCTGTATATCATTGTGTGTGTTTCTCTCTTTCTTATAATCAAGCACAATACCCCCACGTATGTTAATCAAAGCTTTACTGTCCTCAGCCCCACATCCACCTTCTGTTCATTGTTAGATCTAGGGAAGCACCAGAATTAAGTCAAAGCCATCATAAGTAGCTGTTGAATGACTGAATGGATAATTATCTTCCCACTTTATGTAATAAAATTTCTTAACCATAAAGGAATTATGTATAACCAATCATTTTGGATAGCAGAAAAATCCAATAAAATTGTATGGTGTGTGTGTGTGTGTGTGTGTGTGTGTGTGTGTGTGTGTGTGTTCCAGTTAACTGTTTAAATGTTCAGGAAGGAATTACTGGCTCAGAGAATGGCCTGTTAATAAATGTTTTAGGAATTGAGCACTAAATCATAGTGTTAGCTAACATAAAGAAAGTGAATAAAAAGTACAAGTGTTCAAGTAAGTTTCACATTCTCTATAGAACAGGATGATACAGCAGTAGCAAGTAGGCATTTGTGATGAAAAGAATTAATATATCTTACTCCTGCTTCCATAATACAAGTTTATAAACTATCAGCAGTCATAGAGTCTTGAGACCACATATGCCTTCCTGCCACTCAAAATGTTGGAATTTCTTGTAGGAAAACTGCTCGTGTCTGCTTAGCTAACCTAATGCTTGTGGACTCCAGTTGTTCTTCCTTAAGATAGTTTAAGGAATGAGGAGGCAACATGGATAGGACCTTAGCCTTTGCATCAGGTTGTCTAAATCAGCACATACTCTGTCCTGCTGAGAGGTGCTTCCAGCAAATATCCAGGCTTAAATGTCTGCTGAGGAAATCCTTGAAAGGGCCATTTAGATCCAATTTCTGTCTCCTTGAATCTCTGTTAGCAGCTTTTTACCATTTTTTTTCAATTTTTACCAAGTTTTTTATAATCTTTTTGTAACATACTTTATTATATTTTAATTACCATGAGAACCATGCTTGGTTGCTTTGTAAAATCATAACTGGCTTTACTGCGTTTTATTTTAACCCCTTCTTTCCATTTTCCATCATTTCATCACAGTTAAACAGCACTATCACTCACACAAATGATTACAGTAAGAATCTAAGAGTCAAAGTTAATCTTACTTCCTGAATTCAATCTGAAAGTCATCAGTATAAACTCTGTCTTCTTGGAGTGATAAGGCACCATGGTCTCCAGTCGTCGTCCCCCCCCCCACTGTGCAAAGCTTTCATACTCTTCAGGCAAATGATAAGTCTTGTAAATGATATTGGCTTCCATGCTTGCTCTCACACCTATACTCCAGTCAGCAGCAGCAATAATATCCCTAACACAATAAATTATCTTGTCATTCACCCCTCTTCTCCTACAGCAGTTCCTTGTCATACTTAGAATAACATCCAGCCATCCCAGGTAAGTCCTTGCTTGGGTCCCTGATGCAATGTAAATAATGAGCCTGTCTTCTTGTCCTCAGAAAATGCAAACCAAGTTCAGTCCACTTTATACATTATTTCATGTTATCGTCCCTTTGGTTGTGTTGGCTTTTCACAATGTGCTAACTCCCTACAGTTTCATCTAACTGTAGTTGTGCCTCCCCTCAATCACTGATCTTTCACAGGACATTATTGGTATTACAGAACTTGTACCTCCCAGAAATTACATAGCCCAGGGTCTTGGTTAGCCTTAAACATCAACTTGCACAGCCTAGAGGAATCTGACAGGAGAAGGTTCAACTGAGGAATTTCTTAGATAAAGTTGGTCTCTGGAGTTGTCTATGAGGCATTGTCTTGATTACTAATTAATGTAGAATGCCCTATCCCACTGCTGGCAATATCATTCCACCAGCAAGAGTTCTTGAGTTGTACAAAAAAAAAATCTGTCTATATAAGGGAAAACCAAAAAGCAAGACAAAGTATAGGCCAGCAAGCAAACAGAAAGAAGTGTTCCTCCATGGTTCCTACCTCCAGGTCCCTCCTTTAGGTTCTACCCTAATTTCTTTGAATGACATAGTATAGCCAAGTAGAGAAGTATAAGCCAAGTAAGGCCTTTTCTCCCTAAGTTGTTTCTGATAAGAGTATTTGATCATAGCAACAGATTTCAAATTAGAATACCCACTGATGGTTTTCTTTGTTTATATATTTTATTGTATACAATAGGATACAAATTCTTCAATAGTCACAGCCATATATGCATGTTTTCTACCTGTTCTGGTGCCTGAAATATAGTTGATGTAAGTAATACTTATACTCATTACATTAATGTGGAACAATGTTGTATTAACATGAAATATTTTTCATTTTATTAAAATAAATGATTATTTTTTCATGCAACTTATCTTGACTACTGTTTTCCCTCACTCTATTCCTCTCAGTTTCTCCCTACCTCTCTTGCCCTCTCTTTTTTATTCTTATTAGAAAATAACAGGCTTTTAAGGCACAATAAGATAAAACAAGACACAATAAGATAAAACAAAAATCATCACATCAAGGCTGTACAAGGCAACCAAACAGAAGAAAAGTAGCCCCAAGACCCACTGACTCCTGCTCACACACTCAGGAGTTTCATAAAAATACTAAGAAGAAAGCTATAATATACACATAGAGAACCTAGTGCAGACCCGTGTAGCCCTGTGCTTGCTGCTTCAGCCTCTGTGAATTCATATGACCCTTTCTTAGTTCATTCAGAGGACCTTGTTCTCCTGCTGTCTTCCATTCCCTCCGTCTTTTATAATCCTTCTGCCTCTTCTTCCTTAGAATTCCCTGAACTCTGAGAAGTGGAAATTGATGGAGACATTCCATTTAGAGCAATGTGTTCCAAGGACTCTATTTATTTATCTATCTATGAATCTATCTATTTATCTATCATCTATCTATCTCTGTCTCTCTCTGTGTGTGTACTGTCTGCCTGTGAGTCTTTGCATCTGTTCCCATCTGCTGTAGGAGGAAGCTTCTTTGATGATGACTGAATAAGGCACTTATCTGTGAGTATAGCAAGCAGATCATCATTAGGATCCATTTTATCATTACAATTTTTTTAGACTAGTAATGTTTGGTTTTACCCTAGGTCTCTGGGATATATAGTCAAATGTTTTGTCACTGGAATGGTGTTTACATTTCTATTTGGTAGCCTTCAGAATACCTCCCTGCCCCAAAGACACTAGAACACAGGGGTAATGGCTCTATATTGGTACCAGCTTGACTTTTCCAGATTTCATGATTTGCACCAGTGTTGTCTTCAGCAATGAGGCCCTGCTGTCAGTCTGTGGAGAGTAATCAGTTTCATAGCAACAGCCGTGGTTGTTTGTGAATCTCCATGAAACCTCCAACAACAAAATTGAATTCCAGTACAGTCCCTGTACTGGAAGCCTCATTTAGTGACAAGACATAGTCAGTTGGGGCTCCATCTCCCCCATTATTAGGAAACTTTATTTAGATCACCTTCATATGTTTTAGAAAGTTTCTGCTGCATTAGGTTTCCACACCATTCCTCAAACATCCTTCAATTCCAACTTCCTATCCCCATACTCTTTCCTTCAACCCTCTCTACCCTCCCGCTCCCCACCTGATTCTCAAGTTCATGTCCCCAGCTGCACCAAGTTCACCCATAAATCTATTTTATTTCCCCTTCTCAAAGAGATCCATCTTCACTGCAAGTTCCTTCATCAATACCAAACCTTTCTGGGCTTACAGATTATAACTTGGTTATCATTTATTTAATGGCTAATATCCAAGAATAAGTAAATACATTCTGGGTCTAGGTTACATCACTCAGGATGTTTTGTTTGCTTTTCTCTGGGTACATCCATTTGCAAATTTCATGGTGTCATTTTTAACAGCTAAGTAATATTACATTGTGTAAATGTACCACATTTTCTTTATCCATTCTTCTATTGAAGGACATCTAAGTTGTTTCTGTTTCTAGCTATTATGAATAGAGCAGCATTTAACATGGTTGAGCAAGTATTATTGTGGTAGAGTGAAGCACCACTGGGTATATGCCCAAAAGATGTCTACCTATAGAAGAATGCAAATAGACCCATACTTACTACCCTGCACAAAACTCAACTCCAAATGGAAAAAGAAAGTTCACATAAAACCAGACACACTGAACCTAATAGAAGAGAAAGTGAAGAATATCCTTGAAATCATTGGTGTCCTGATCACCAATAAATAATGCAGGCACTAAGATCAACAATAAATGAGGCCTCATGAAAGTAAGAAGCTTCTGTAAGACAAAGAACACCATTGCTTAAACAAAGTGACAGCCTACAGGATGAGAAAAGATTTTCACCAACTCCAAATCTGATTCTGATAAAAGGTAATATCCAAAATACATAAAGAACTCAAAAAACTAGATACCAGAAAAAACCCACACAGATACAAATAATCCAATAAAAAAATGGGATATAGTTCTAAACAAAATTCTTAATAGAGGAAACCCAAGTGGCTGAGAAATACTTAAACGTTCTAACATTTATAGCCATAAACTAACTGCACATCAAAACAACTTTGAGATTCCATCTTACTACTGTCAGAATGGCTAATATCAGTAACACAAGTGACAGCTCACATTGGCAAGGATTTGGGTTAAAGGGAACACTCATCTATTACTGGAGAGAGTGAAAACTTGTACAGCCACTTTGGAAATCGATATGATGGTTCCTTAGAAAATTGGGAGTTGATCTACCTCAAGATCCAGCTACAACATGAAGCATTTAACATAGGATCACCGTGTTTATAATCTTCCTCAAATACATTAAGGTATCTGAGTTCTTTTTATTTAAATAATTGTTTTTATCGTGCTTTCAACTGAAATAGAATTATATCACTTTTCCCTCTGTTAGAAACCTGCAGTCTCACCCTGTTGGGCCATGCCCAACCCCCACCTTTTTAATAGTAATAAGAGGTGGGAATGTTGAGGCTTGGCAGTCTGTGGGCCTCTGAGGGGTGGGACACCTATGGCCATGTAATCATTACCTCAGGCCTTATCTAGCTACCCAAGCTACCTGGCCTCAGAGACTGGGTTACGCATGCGCAAGCTCCCCTTTTAAAGCAAGCGTGCCAAGCACACCTGTCTCTCTTGGTCCCTCTCTCTTGGTCTCTCTCTCTTGTCCCTCTCTCTTGTCCCTCTCTCTCATCTCCCTCTCTCTTGCCCCTCTCTCTTGTCTCTCTCTCTCTCTCTCCCTGCTTTCGGTTGGCCCCCAGCTACCCCCTCTTTCCTCTCCCCTCTCTCAATAAACTCCACATGGGTGCTCAATCTCGTGTTTGTGTTTCTTAGGCCCTAGCAGCTACAGAACAACACCCTCCCTTTCATCCCTGCAGCCCTTCTCACTTATCCTCCCTAGAACCCTTCCCATGTACTCCCACTCTAAAGTTTATACCCTCTTTTTACTATGATTATTATTGTTATATACATCTGTAAACTTCAGATACAAACAATACTTATGACACAGAATGGTTTACATATAAGCACTACAAATCAGTTCGTTAAAACTGGTGCTTTCAAATGCCTCTGAATCTCAGACCATTTATCTGTAAAATGCAGACACTAACAGTTCTCATGACACAGCATTGTTCACACATTAAAGTATGTATATGTACTTGCACATATTTGTACAAATATACGGAAACACAACTGGATGTGTCTGATCTTGCTGCTTCTGTGTATATGGTCAGGGATGACCAGCCTGCATTGAACACCAAATATTGGGCCTCATTCTTGGGAAAGGCTAATTCTCCTCTGCCATCAGTCATTAGTTGCTTGTACTTTGTCTATGGTTATCAAATTTTAGTATTGCTTAGCTTGCTAATTTCCTAAATTCTAGCTTTGACAGGTGCTATCAGTGTGAACATGGGCAAGTTACTTCAAGCCTGAATCTCAGCTCCCTTATCTGTAAAATGCAGATATGAACAATACTTATGACACAGAGTGATTTACATATTAAAGAAAGCACTAAAGTCAATCCTTTCAACTCAAGTGCCTCTGAGCCTCAGATCTCTTATCTGTAAAATGCAGATACTGACAGTCCTAAATACACAATATTATTTATATATTAAACAAAACACTACACATATATCTTTCAGATTATAAGCTCCTGAAATGTTAAGCTCTCAGTAAACTTTATTATTGTTGCTATTGTTGTTGGTTTTCAGTTCACAGCTGTTATCATCAAAAAGTAAGAATTTGGTTGGATTTCTCTATCACAAATCATGTATTTTTATTCACATTCATTAGATGAGGATACTAGCTACAGACACACCATAAATCTCCATAGGCATGCAGCTACGCAAAACAGCACTTGCCTTTAAGGTGCATATAATATCCCATGCAAGCAAATCATTCACTCACTAATCATCATATGAGGACTATGGATAGATATGCCCATAATCAGCAGGCAGTACATGGAAAGACAGTGGCAGTAGCGGATATATATTTCCCATACTGACAAATTAAAGGACAAGTATTGATTAACTAGAAGGGTAAGTGATAAGAAATGAAAGGTGATATGGGATAATGCTCTTGTTCACTGTAAAGATTTGTCACTTGTATTAGTTTAATAAAATGTTGAGTGACCAGTATCCAGTCAGGAAGTATAGGCAGAGCTACCAGACTAAGAGAATTATGGGAAGAGGAAAGGCAAAGATGAAGTCACCAGCAGATGTAGAGGAAGCAAGATGACAATGCCATAATGAGAAAAGGTACCAAGCCATGTGGCTAAACATAGATAAGAATTATGTGTTAATTTAAGTTGTAAGAGCTTGTTAGTAATAAGACTGAGCAATAGGCCAGTTTATAATTAATATATGCCTCTGTGTGTTTATTTGGGACTAAAGGGCTGTGGGACTGGGCAGGGTAGAAACTTCTGTCTACAGAAAGGGAAGAAAGAGTTTTCAGAAGGAAATGCTTTGGTTTGAGGAGAAGCAACAGTGCAATCAGTAGTGAGAAAATTGTGAAATATCCTGTGTATTGAGCCAAAGTGCTTAACCTTATACTGAAATAGCTTGGAAGTGATGAAAAGAATTGAGAAGAGACATCATCAACTGTGTATTTAAGAGCCTATATTTGTAAAAAATGAGCTTGGTATGAAAGAGGTTGATTGAGAAGCAGAAATAAGAAAGATATGAGCTGGGCAGTGTGTCTCACAGTTTTATTCTCAGCACTTGGGAGGCAGAAGCAGGCATATCTCTGTGATTCCGGTGCCAGTATAATCTACAGGAAGACTTCCATAACAGCCTGGGCATGGTAGTTATACAGAGAAACTATATCTTGAAAAAAAGAAGGAAAGAAAAGCAAAAGGACATGAACTGAAACAATGGCTATAGGATGGAAAGTAGAAAACACATGAAATACGGATTCCAAAATTACTTCAGGAAGTTCAATAACTAAGGCCAGTGGGAAAGAAGCATCAACCTCAGTTGCAGAATTGAGAACTTTTATTTCTCCTAAGGCATGATCTAAGACCAGGTAAAAAGGTAATTGTGAACACATCCTCCATCTTTCAAATCTACTTGGATAGTGGATTATATGACTTTTAAAATAAACAACTCTCATTTGCGACAATGTGGATCAATCTACAGGATAGCATTCTAAAAGAAATATTCCAGGCACACAAAGACAGATACCACATAATCTCCTTTATTTGAAAACTAAGTCAAATATACAGAAATAGACATTAGATTGGTGGTTACCAGAGACTATAGCAGGATGGTAACTGGGGGAAATAGAGATGATAGACAATGGTACAATGTTTAAGTTCAATATGAAGGATAAATTAATGGTCAATTCAATAGAGCACTGAAAATAGTCACCATTTTTAGAGTCATATACCCTTATTGCTAAAGGAATATATTTAAGATATTCTCATTGTAAAGTATTAAGTACTACTGCGCATGAGTTGAAGTCCATGAGGTAAAGTCCATGAAATGAAGTCCATGATGTGAAGAAAGGTTGAAGATCTTAAGTGCTACACAACATATGCTTGTCAAAATATTCTATTATATTCCTGAATAATTACTGTTTAGCAATTTTAAAATAATGAAATAAATAGATAACAGAAGAATGTTGTGAAGAGCTGTGTGATGAGAGATAGTGAAACAGTTTAAGGTGGTAAGATAGTATAAACAATGGTAATCACTACAACCAAATTTAGCCAAGATTGCTCCTCCAGGAAATGATTAGGAAAGTCAACATTCAATCAACAGAAATAAAACTAAAGAGTGTCAACTACTTGGTAGATATTCAAACAATAGAGTCATATATATGTGTGTGTATTAATATATATATATATATATACATATCCAACATAGAATAAATGTAAAATAACTGAATGCATGACCCAGTACTTAAAAGCACAAGATCTTATATACGAATAATGCAGTGAATGAAATGGAAACTGCAATAGATAAACAATTTGAACTTTTCTAGTCAGTGGAGTGAAGAGAAGGACTGTAAAGTAGTAGCTGCCTAAGACATTTAAGAGATGCCATCAAGAAAATTAACACATGGATTACTGAAGAGTCAGAAGAAAATGAGAGAAATAAAAGTGATGACTTAAGGAAACAAAAATTGAAAACACCCCCAAATCTACGAAGATATGTAAGCAATAAAGTTATATGAATGTCCACAAAGCTTCATTTCATTTTCCTTTAGGACATTCATCCCAAATAGGAATTCAGCAATATTCTATAATCAATTTGTCAGGAATCAATGACAAAGATGTTTTATAGCAGTATGAAAAAAAATCCTTTGTATGTGAGGAACCCCCACAGCAGGTTCTCAGCAGAAGTTGGAATGTCTGAAGAGAAAAGAAGAGACATGGAAAGTGCTAACAGGGAAAAAATGCAAATTAACAGTATTATATCTGGAAAATCTGTTCTTCAGAAACACAACAGAAAGACTTTCCAAGCCCAACAAGAATAATGAAGTTCAGCACCATCAGAATTATTTTATAAGAAATTTTAAAGAGGCTCATTCCAATTGAAATTAGTGGATTTTAATTAGTACCACAAAAAATTGTGTGAAATATAAAACACATTTGGTAAAGACGGAGTATGCCCATATCCAGAATATTCTACTACTATAATAGGAACCCATGAATCACTCTTGACATTAGGAGAAAACTTAAAATAGCTACAGCTACAAAAATATCTATGTGGTTGTTAGTTTTGTCACCTTGACATACGCTCTAGAATCATTTGAGAAGGCAATCTCAATGAGGCTTTTCTAGGTTGGCCTGTGGCTATATATGTGGGGATACTGTCTTAATTATGATAATTGAGACAGGAAGACCCACTCACCCCTTGGGGGGGCACCATTCTCTGGGTTGGGGCCTTGGCTGCATAAATGTAGAAAAGAAGCTCAGCACAAATAGACACTCATGCATTCATTCTCTCTGATCTCGACTATGAAAAGAGATGTGAATATCTGCTTTGACTTCCTTTTGCTTTGGCTTCCCTACAATGACTGACTTACTGTAACTTGAAATTGTGAAGTAAAATAAACTCTTTCTCTCCCTTAGTTGCTGTTTGCCAGGTTATCTGGTCATAACATCAGCAACAAACCTAGGACAGTGTGTTAATGAATTAAACAGTTAAAATGTAAATTATGGAATGCAAATTGTGAAGAATTATCCTAATAATAAAGACACAACAAAACTTGAATTATAGACAAACCTCCATGACAAAAAAATATACTAAAATTCTCAATAAAATACTTGTAAACTGAATTCAACACCATATTCAAAAGATCATTCATCAAAAACAAGCAAGCTTTATTCTAAGATGCAAAGATAATTCATTGTGCCTAAACAACAGTTTACAAATTTATTCAGAGAATGAAATCACATGATGACTGCAATACACATAGACCTTTGACAAAGTCCAATAGAACTTTAGTTTAAAGTCTAGAAAAAATTAGAGGTTAAATGAACACATTTCAAAATAATAAAGTCAAAGGGAAGAAAATAAAAACGCTTCTCCTAACATCTACTTGAGACAAGTCTTACTGAGATAAATGTGTCTAGTCTTTTCATTCTATTCAATATATAATGCTTGAAGTCTTAACTAGAGAAAAAGAAGAAAATTAAAAGAAAGTGAAAATGCAGAATATAGCTATTCGAAGGTATCATGATCCTGTATTCCAGGGATTCTAAAGACTTACTTCCAGCAAAGCAGCAGAATACAAAATCAACATTCAAAGTAGCAGTAGTTTTCCTATACACCTATAAGGAACATGCTGAGAAAGAAATCAGTAGAGTAATCCATTCAAAATAGCCTTTTGAAAAGCTGGAATACAGAGCTTGAGAAATAGATTTATAATTAAGAGTACTCTCTACTATGCCAGCAAGAATCCCAGCATCCATGTGGCAGATCATAATTATCTGTAACTCTAGTTATAAGGACCCAACAATCTCTTTTGGCCTCTGAAGACACATTGTACACATAAAAAACAAACAAAGGAAGGAAGAAAGAAAGAAAGAAAGGAAGAAAGAAAGAAAGAAAGAAAGAAAGAAAGAAAGAAAGAAAGAAGGAAAGAAAGAAAGAAAGGAAGGAAGAAAGAAAGAAAGGGAATAAATCAAAGGAAGTGAAAAGTTGTCACCAAGAAAAAAAAAATTTAAACATAGAAGAAAGAAATTAAAGATTTCTCAGGATCCTAGATTACTATAATCAATGTCATGAAAATATCTGTATTACCAAATGTGATCTAGAGATACAATACAATCCCCATGAAATTCCAATTATGTTATTTGCAGAAATAATGAAGGCTATCCTATAATTCGTCTGGAAGCCCAAAGATTGAATAGCCAATACAACCATAAATAAAAAGAACTATACTGGAAGTAATGAAATTCCTGATTTCAGATCATACTACAGAGCCATAGTAGCAAAGCAGTGTAGAGGTGACAGAAAAGAGACCTGTGGAAAAATAGGTACCTCCTATTTTTGTATATATTATTTTGTGAAATTATAATACATCATTTCTCCCTTTCCCTCCCTTCCTCCATACCCTCCCATGTACCACATCCCCACTTTGCTGTCTTTAAAATGCATGGCCTCTTCTTTTTTTCAGGATTTTTATACACACGCACACACACACACACACACACACACACACACACACACACACACACACACACACAAACAAAATTTGAAAAAAAAAAAAAACTGCTCAGTTCCTATAGTGTTGCAAACCTGGAAGGCAGAGGCCACATAAGACCTCAGCCATAGACAAAGTACTACAGGCAAGTAAAGAATGCTGAGAAATAGTCTTTCTTTCCCAGGGAAGATCACCTGTTTTTTGTTTGTTTGTTTGTTTGTTCGTTGGTGTTTATTTTACAAAGATGACAAAATCATACTCTGGAGAAAGGATAATCTGCTCATCAAATTATGATGGGAAACAGAGTGTCCACAAAGAACCATGAGACCAGATCCCATCTCTCACCATGTATGTAAATCAGTTACAAGTGAATCAAAACCCTTCATATAAAACCGGAAACTCTGAAACTGGTAGAGGAGAATATTGGAAAAACATCTGCAAATATAGGCACAGGCAAGAACTGTCTGAAAATATCTCCCACCACGATCAGAATGTGCTTCACACATGCATGAAACTGTCAAAGAACAAATTCAGTAAAAGGTTTTCAAGTTTAAGAAAAAACAAGGCTGAAAATGATGGTAAAGAAACATTACATCAACAGCTATCCACCACACCATACGCATTGTGTATGTTCATGCAAATACACATACACACACACAGAGATAAAGCTGTATTGTCATACTGATTTTTTTATTTTTAACACTTCTATTTTATCTGACAGAATTTCAAAGATAAAATTAATGCAAAATAATCATAAACATATATCAGTGAACACACAGTATGCAGATGTTCAATATGTGACCATGACAACACAAAAGAAAGCAAAGCCACTTTCTGGAAGAAATATCTAGTGAAAATTTATTTATGAACTGCAGTATTGAATGTTGTTAAAATGCCCACACTTCCCAAGGTGACATACAAATTCCATACTGTCACCATAAAATCTACAATGCACGTCTCATTAACAAAGGAAAAACTACTACTACAATTTATCTAGACCCACAAAAGTGATGCGATGATTTTTGTTTTATCTTATTTTATTTTGTTATGTATTGTTGTTATCTCTTAGAAGCCTGTTCTTTTCTAATAGAAAGGGATTGGATCTGGATGAGAGGGGAAGTGGGGAGGTATTGGGAAGAGTAGAGGGAGGAGAAACTATAATCGGGAAACAATTTATAAGAAAAGTATATATTTCTGATAAAAGGGAGAAATAATAAAACAAAGTGATAGAAGCTACTGAAGGATCTGCTTTGTCAGAGGCAAAAATCTATAGTTAAATTTTCAGAAAGGCTGGTATCAGATACAAAGAAACTTGTGAAGAGCAGATTTGGAAACATAGTCACAGGTGTTTATTTCTTTCAGCACTATAAGGGCCACAGCCAAAGCAATAATATTGGATGTTGGGAAAGGCCGCATCTGTACACAACATTGATTTACTACTACTTATGAATAATTTCAATTGTCCAATGATTACTGTGCATTGCCCAATGTGAAGATGAGGGGTATTGCTGCAAGTGTTGCTGAGAGAGAAGCTGAAGACTTTAGGGAGCTATTAGAAATCGTTAGCAGAGTCAACCTTCAGTGTTTGAGAGACCTCCATACGCTGGAATGGATGGCCCACAGAACTTTCAACTACAGGAAGACCCAGGCAGTATCCAGTTCCAAGCCTTTAAAAATAGGATGACATTTAGTCCATGGCTATCATTGCTAATTACAAACTGATACTCTGGGATCTGAAGCAATGAGAAGTTTCAGTCTTTTTACATATCCATAAATATCTTCAGGGTACTACAGGAGCAGTAAGACAGCAATGAGGACCCAGATCTTCTTCCAAGATGCTCCCCCAAATTTCCATGCCAATAAAACTGAGTATTGTTTGGAAAATAATATTCTTTTATTTATGCTCATAATATTTCTATACATTTTCATTTTGTTGATTTTTTTTCATACTAGCATCAAAGCAGTATTTAATTCCTTCAAATTTCACTGTTCATATAATAGGCCAATATACCAAGAAGTTATAAGCATTTAAAACCTATTTACTGTCTGAAATAACCTTTGTCCCAGCCATTGCTACAACTGAAACACACAGAAAGCACATAGCTGCAGTTTTGGAAGGATTGCAACATCAGTGACTGCACCAAGAACCTTGAATGGGCTCAGGCTATTGTCAATCATAATGTAATGTAGTGCCAAATGCTGCTGGAAGAAAGCACTGAAAACATTCATTCATGCCTTCAAAGGGTTTTTCTTTCTTTTTTTTAAATATAATTTAAAATTTTTACATGTGGATCCCAGTTTCCTCTCCCTCCTTCCCTCCCTCCTTCCCTCCCTCTTACTCTTTTTCCCCTGTGACATGCACCCTGGCCACCCTCCCCTCCCATCCCCCAACCCCATTCCACTTGTAAGGCTATGCTATCCAGGTAGGGTCATGTAAATCTGTCAAATCATTTGAAGTAGGGACTAGGACTTCTCTCCTGTCTCTAGGTTAAGGGGGTATTCCTCCAGAGCTTCCAAAACTCATTAAGACTATAGTTCAGATAGAATCCTGAACTAATCCTGGATGAGGATGATGCTGAGGAGTTCCTAGGTGTGGTTCCCAAGGAACTGACTAAGGAGGAGCTATTGGCACAAAACAGGAACATGAAGCTCTCAGAAGAGGAAAGGGCACAGCAGAAGAAAATAACCCTAAGGCACACACAGAAAGCTCTTCAAATATTTCTTAGAGAATTCAGCAAGCTCCTTGAGGTAGAGAAAATGGACCCCACAGCAAAAATGTTTTCACTAGTAGAACGAAATGTCCAGAGTTCAAATATGTGATGGAGAAGAAAGGGCAATCTAGGATAAATATATTAATCAAGAGTCACACCTCCCCACGAAGATTCTCAGGGAGGTCCCTTGGGAGTGATTCCAGAACAGGGTGTGGTCATCACATAAGGTGACAGTGGTGCTCCACCCATGTTTTTACTCATTTAAATCTTTCAATAAAACAAGTTCTGGGGGTGGAAGACAACTATCATAATAATATCCATCTTACATAGGCTTTGGCATGTGCATGAAGGGGTGGGGGGAGGTTCATGTGTGCGCACAGGTGTGTTTGATTTTAGAACATTTTAAAATTCTCATTTTGGTGTACAACACATAGTGACCCTCATAATAATAATTCTGCATCATCATTAAATCTCTCTCTCCCTTACACTGATTCTCTTCCCCCTCCCAACTAGTCCCCTGCCCTCTTCGATGTTATTTCATATGCAGTTTTTCTGCAGGTAACCACAGCTGTGGAATATTCATGATTGCAATGGCCATAGAATATTCCAAAGACAGTTTCATAGCACTGCTCTCTATCCTCTTGGGCATATGACACCTTCCACTCTCCACCTCTTCTGCACCTTCCATAGACATTAGATGAAAACATCTGAATGTTCATTTTTAATTAAGTTTTGAAAGGACAAAAATGTACAGGAAAAAGCTTATAGAAGAAAAATCTATGAAGACATTTTCTTGTGGTAATAACATGTTTGTGCTATTACAGGAGTCAAAAGGTTTAAATTTTTAAGGTAAAAATTACAGTAAGCTAAGGTTAATTCATTATTAATTATTATTAGCATTTTTAATAAAACATGTGTGACCTAATTATATAGTGCTTACAAAGTCTGACTACATTCAGGACTTCCACAGACACCCACCTATTAGTCACTGACTCACTCAAAGCAACTTCCAGTGCTCAAAGTACTATTTGTGATCAATATCCTACTCAGATTATAAATTTTGGTTTCTGTTGCTGTAATAACCACCACAACCAAATCAACTTGGATGGAAAGTGTTTGTTTCACCTTACACCTCCAGTTCACAAGCTACCATTGACAGAAACCAAAGCCGAGACTTCAAGGAAGAACTGATATTAGAGCAGCAATGTCTACTGGATTGTTTCCCCTAGATCACTACCACTGATCATTTTATATAATCCCAGGCCCATCCACAGTGGGCTGGGCACTCATGCATAGATTACCAATCAAGAAAATGCCCACAGGCCAATCTGATGAAGACACTATTTCAAGTGATGTTCCTTCCTCCAAGTTATATCTAGTTAAAAGCCAATATTAACCATCACAGCAAGTTATCATGTTTGATTTACATATTATATTTTAATGTATTTTTTTCTATATGTATGTGTTTATGTACATAAATACTTACATTGTACTACAATTCCTTAAAGAACTTAGTTCAGCAACATGATTTTGTAGCCTATTATCAATAGGCTATTCTATGTAGCTCAGGTATCTGGCAAAATTATACCAGTTATGGGAGTGTGACTACACTCTGGTGTTTGTCCAACAGTGAAATCACCTCATGATGCATTCATCATCATTAAGTGATATGGGATTGTAATCATGTAAATGTCATAAATAAAAAATTAGGCCTTTAAAATGTTAGGACAAAACTTGTTTTCTTACCACACATATATAGAGAATACTGAAAAATACTTGGAGTTGATGAATACTTGGATGTTACTGATTGTAGTTGACTTTAAAAACATAGTATGCCTCCAAAACATTGGTCATATTTGTTAAATGTGCACAGTTCATTTATAAATTGTATATACCTTAGCAAAAATGTTTGGGGAAGTGCTGAGAGGTTACACTGGCAGCATGCTTGCTTAGCATGTAAAATAGCCTAAGTTTGATGCATAGTCCTGTGAAACACACATTTAGAGTAAAAATAAAGGAGGAACTTGGTTAGGAGTCTAGTAAATAAAGTCAAGAATAATTGAAGTTGAATTCTCACTAGATTGCTATACATTTAAACTATTAATTGTGCAAAAAAATACGATAATTGAATGCTGAGATACAAAAGCAACATGTGGTTTTATTTGTTGTTGTTGTTAGGGTTTCTTATTTTGTGTTGTTGTTGTTGTTGAGACAGAGTTTCTCTGTGTAGCCCTGACTGTCCTAGAACTCACTGTGTAGACCAAGCTGGCCTAGAACTCATAGTGATTCACCTTCCTCTGCCTTCTGAGTACTGGGATTAAAGGCATGAACAACCACCACCCAGCACAACACATGCTTTTAAAAGAATAATAGAAATTGGGAACAAAAAAAGCATGACGTATAAAATATCAAAATTGAGGAAGCCTTCTGATATTTATCATCACCTATGTTAGTAAAAAGTGTTAGAGACATTCTACATGTCACACAATGAAGAAAGAGTAAATTAAACATATGAGGAAATTCAGCTTTCAGAAAATACAATGGAACCACAAAGGACTGTGGCCTCTCTCTGTACAGATACACTTAGATCAGACAGAATACTAAGTGAACTGCAAGCTGCAAAATACTGTGAAGAGCACTGGCATATGTGGGCCCAGCATAAGGAATATAAATATTAGTATGTTTTAAACACAATCCATAGCTTATAGCTTGCCAAGTAACAAGATGCCAGGGCAGTGGTGATCACCAAGGAGGAAAGAGACTGGAAATTTCTCCTTGTAGAAGGATGATGTGGTTCTTATTCTTTGTACATTTTCATTCCAAATTGTTGTCATACAATTACTTGTTATTCAGAGAGAAGAGAGGAGAAATGCAAGACTGACAGAAACTGGAAGGAATGCAGGGAGGATGCCAGAAGAAGAAGAGAAAGAAAAAGAAGAAATGAGGATAGGAAATAGTTAGGAATATAGAGGAAGAAGAGTGATTAAGGAAGAAAAAGAGAAAGAGAGGAAGGAGGGGGAATGGAGGGAGCAAGGGAGAGAGAAAATAAACTGAAATATTTCAAAAGTCTAGTAGATACTAATGAAAGTAACACAAAAACAAATTTTGCACCCTCAGGAAAGTTATGATTTTCAGCAGGGAATAATAAATGAATGTTTATTTCATTGATTGATTCGATTCCATCTCAGACCCAGGAGCCTCAGGTTCTCTGAAAACTAATCCCTTAGGCCCAAGCTATTCACTTCCTGAAGGGAAAAGGTACACAGAGAGGCTTAGGTGGGCAATTACCTTAGCCAGCTGCAGCACAGAAAAAGACTCTGGAGGCAAAGTCAAGGTAAATCAAACAAGGTAAAGCCTGTCACCAATGTAAATGCTCTTCTCTGCGGTGAACAAGAAACTGCCAAGCAAATGAGCCAGAAGCAGAGTCCAGCATGACTCTCTCAAGACCAGGAGGCCACTACTCATCTCTGGTGATGTAATGAAATGGAGTGAGAGGTTTGAATTGTCTCAGTGTTGCCTGGGGATGAGTGAATGAGAAAGTGAAACTTCCAGTTCATTAGTCAAACAATAGTGAAGAGCATAGCATAGAGCTGTATGCTAGCTTGGCCATTTGGTGAGCATTCATTTGGTGTGGACTCCTGTTCCAGAAATTTTACACACTGCTCAAATGAAGTTCACATCACAGTAAAGCCTAATCTATCTTTCCTTCTTATTTTATTTTTATTTTGAAAATCAGTAGATTCACAGGAAGTTGCAAAGATACAGCAGAAAGCTCCCACAACCCTATAATAGTTAACATCTTGTATATGACTCTAAGACACTAGAGTCAAAACTTTGATGTTACTATTGTGTACATGTGCATGACTCTGCCCAGTTGTCACTTTAGTGAATTCATATATTAGTACCATAAAAATCAATATACCAGGTATTCCATCACAGATCTTGTATTCCATACAAACTATTAGCTTGTTACCATGCATAGACATACCAACTCCCTCCATCTTTACCTCTAAGCCCTGTTAATCACTAATTTATTCCCCTCCTTTTTTTGCCATTTCCAAAATGTTATGAAATGGAAGTTATGCAATATATAAATATTGGAAATAAGCTTTTTCATTGCATCAGCAAAATTTCATTGCAGTTCATACAAATTGTCACATATACCAATAGTGGAATCTTCTTTAAGTACTAGTTCACACTATGGTTGTTCAACATTTGCTTCACCAATAATCTCTTATTGAGCATTTGGGTTGGTGGAAACCATTACAGGTAAATGGTCTAACAATTTGCTTCTGTGTGCTTCTGTGTTGTCAAGTCTTGTACAAAACAAGCCGAAAGAACAAACTCAGTGTTACATGGTGAACATATGTTTAGAATTCTATAATTTAGAAACTATTAAACTTTTGTTCAGGTGATTGTGCCATTTTACAGTCCACAACAATGCTGAGATATTCAGCAATCATGTATCTTTTCTGGTATCTGGTATTGTCATTATTTTTATTTTGGCAATCATAATATGTGTTCCATACTATCATCATGTTAGTGTGATGGTTTCATGGTACTCATAATTTGTGTATCCACAATGGGCAATGACATTAGAAATACTTCACATATTCAATCACAATTCATAATGAACTCTGGTGAAACACTTGTTTATGTAGCTTACTAATTTTCTAACTTGACTTTTTAAAAATTTCAGTTTGAGAGTTCCTTAACACTTCATGCAAAGTCTAGAATGGTATATGTACCTTTTAAAAATTTTTTCTTGAATTGTAACATGCCTTTTCTTCATCTTAACCAGCCCCTCATCCCCACCAGCCCCTCATCCCACTCCCCCCATCCAATCCTCAGGGAGGTTGGGGCCTCCCATGGGGAATCATCCCATATGTATTTTTTATATAGCCTGGTCTATCTGGAGTGGACCTAGTCTATATCTGTCTGGTAACTGCTTTTCCTCTCAAGGTAGAGGTTCTGCACTTTGAAGAACCCCATTTTGCCTATTTTCTGACAGATTTAAATGACAAAACAATTTTCCTAGAATTTACTTCTTCTCAGCCCTCATTAAACTGAAGCTTAAATCAGCAGTGTCTTTCTTATTAATTATATATGTCCTACGGTATTTACTTCTCAAATAATTGAAAGTACCATAGAAGTCAATGTGAACATTGACAGTTTTCCATATTCTATCACTAAAAATAAATTGTTCCTGACCAGTTTCTCTGTGATGACGCAACACTGCTGAGAGTTACTGTCAGTTATAATCAAAAGTTATAAGCTAGAAGTTGTTTTATGAAAGGCTATGCACTGGTTCTTACCCAAAATGCCAAGAAACTATTCCCAAAGGATCTGAACCAATCCTCATTCTTTCAGACCCTCTCACCATTCCTAGAGGATTCAGTAGTGTGAATCTAGCTGATGCTCTAAACTTCCCTGTTGCTGACCCAGTATTTTATCTTCTTGTGTTTGATAAATCAGTAATGAATCATCAACATGAGTTCTAGGTCGAAAGTTGTACCATTGTTACAGAGTCCTTCACATGTGCATATTAAAGAAATAAAATCTTTATTAGAGGCCTGTGAGACTTCTGTTCTCATGTTCAAGTTATGAAGGGAGAGGATTGGTCTTCTCAATTGTTGATGTGTTCTTAAGTCTTTCTTCCTCTCACATCTCTTGCCTTTCCACTATAGAGTGTTACAGCAAAAAGTTCCTCAGAATGTGTTCTTCTATCTTAGACTGAAGAGAACTTAGCTTCTAGAACTGTGAGTCTAGTTAAATTCCATTATCTATACAAATTGTCAAATCTTTAACATTCTAATGTGGCAAAACAAAACAGACCCACGTGATTTCAGAAATAACTTAAAGTAGGCCAGTGTTCCCATGAAACAGCAGAAGCATCACCAGACTTAAAAACATAGCATGTCCAGCTAATTTCGGATTTCAAATAAACATTAAAATTTTCATCTTTTGATATTTCTCATATAATACTTAGATCACATTTCTAGTAATATTATGGTGTTTATCTGAAATCTACACTTTAAATTGGTATTCTGTTTTACAAATGGCAATCTTAACATATATCATGCCAAGTTCAACAACTAGTAATACCTAGCTAACAAAGGAAGATTCCTAGGAGCTGATATCCAGATGCCCAAGTTTCTGTAACAGTGGAGATGAAGAAGGCTTGGAGGGAGAATGTTTATCTGTGCTCCACTGGGTAGAGTATGGGTCATGACTACACACAAGCAAGTGTGTTTCAAAATGGGGTCTATAGTCTCGGAGCATCAAAGTGTTTCCTGACATCCTTGTTGACCTGAGTGTGATCCCCTAGATCCTAGTGGAGTAAGGAGAGAATCAATTCCCACAGGTTGACCTTTGACTATTTCACACCACACATGCTCTGCAGCATGAGTGTGCACACACGTGCACACTCACACACACTCACACACACTCACACAAGTAAATAATATATAATCAGAGTTTTTTTTTTAAGAAGTGAAGTCTATCCCTAGACCCATAAGAAAAAAACACAAGTGTTGTTGGGAAAGAAGTCAATGGATACCATATAAAACGCCATCAGATATAGTTCTATAATCATTAATCCTTGGCAGTATGTATGGAAGTTTAAGCATAATGGTACTGAATCACAGAGCTTTTAGTTTAACACTATGTGAATGCATGTTTGCTTTATACTTAAGAGGGCAATTGAGGAAAAACAAAGATTGTTACTATTTAAAATAAGATATCATAAGTATTCAACTGTTGCCACATGATTTTGTTTTCTTAAGAAAGGCTGGACCAAAAGTGAAAATGCCATGGAATGTGCAAATTTACCTCTCCATTTTGTGAGGCAAGCTCTTTATATGATAGCTGAAAAAAAAATCACAATAAGTCATATGATTAAAAAAGTGAGGATCATGAATATGTCTCAAAACCTTTTTCTTGCACAGGCTAATAATTGCAACATCTATGACTAGAATTAAGTGATTGAAAGAATAAAGAATAGAGGAATAGGAAAAATTATAGGCTATTAAAAAAAGAACAGAAAACTTGATATTAACTTATATAAACATAAAAACTTTTATTATAGTAGAAAGATATGTCAGCCTACATTTCCTAGATTTATGCATAAAAAGGCAGCATTCTTCTATCAAGTACAATTTATTTGAAAATGAATTCCAGGCTCAAATGCATTAACTGTATACTGGCTCTGGCCTCTTATCTTAGATGTACAAAAGTTACTCATTGGAATTGTACTTATAATACACATCTAGGTCAAAAAAATGTGAGGGACTCGAGAGAGCAGAAATGAAGGGTACTTGATACTGTTGCAGGGGACCTTGGTTAGGTTCTCAGCATGCACAAGTCTCCTCAGAACTGTCTACAGCTCCAGTTTTGAGGATTCCAGCACCCACTTCTGGCCTCTGTGAACACTACATGTTCATGGTACACATGCATCTATGTAGGCAAACACTCACTCATACACAAAAAATAAAATAAATAAAGCTTTTTCAAAAGTAATGTGACATGAGTCTCAGGATAGACTATTGGTGCCTAGCCCAATTGTCAGCAGAGATACTTCATTCAGCAACTGATGGAAAGAGATACGGAGACCCACAGCCAAACATTAGCCCTAGCTCAGGGAATCCTAGCGAGAAAAGAAGGATTGTAGGAGCCAGAAGGTCAGGACATCACAAAAAAAAAAAAAAAAAAAACCTCAGAATTAACTAACCCATAAAGGAATTCACAGAGTCTGAGCTGACAACTAGGGTGTCTGCATATATGGGACAGTGATATAGTGTGTTCTTTTTGCGAAACTTCTAACAGTGGGAGAAGGGGCTGTCTCTAACTCTTTTGCTGGCTTTTGGAACCCGATTCCTCATACTGGGATTGCTTCGCCCAAGCTTAATACAAGGGTAGGTCCTTAGGCTTACTGCAACTTGATACGCCATATTTTGTTTATACCCATGGAAGGCTTCCCTTTTCTGAACGGAAATGAAAGTGTGGATTGAGGCAAGGGGTTGGTTGACAGAGGGAAAATGGGGTAAGGAATGGAAGGAGAGGAGGGAGGGGAAACTGCAATTGGGATGTAAAATTAATTATTAATAAACAATATAAAATATAAGAATCCTTTCATTCAATAACTCCTGTTTTTCCCTCTTCTCTTGGTCCCCTTCAGACTCTTGAGCAGCTATGGCACAAAGAAATGACACCAAAGACACTGACTTCTATCTTCTAAGATTTGGGGTTCAACATGATACTCAGTGTGTCCTCTTCATTGTGTTTCTCATAATCTATGTGACATCCATGGTGGGTAACATTGGGATGATTCTCCTCATCAACACTAACTGTAGACTTCAGACTCCCATGTACTTCTTCTTACAACATCTGGCTTTTGTTAATATCTGTTACACATCTGCCATAACTCCCAAGATGCTACAGAACTTCATGGTAGAAGTATGCTCCATATCATACACAGGATGTGTAATGCAATTGCTGGTATATGCCACATTTGCAACCAGTGACTGTTAACTCCTCGCTGTTATGGCAGTGGACCATTATGTGGCAATCTGTAAGCCCCTTCGCTAACCTATAATCATGTCTCAGAAAATCTTCATCCGGTTGGTAGCTCTTTCTTATTTTATGGGATCAATTAATTCCTCAGTACACACAGGATTTACATTTTCATTATCATATTGTAATTCCAAAAGCATTAATGACTTTTTCTGTGATGTTGTCCCAATCATCACTCTTTCGTGTTCCAACACTGATATTAATATCATACTACTTATGGTGTTTGTGGGATTTAACCTGACATTCACTGTGTTGGTCATTATATTCTCCTACATATACATCATGGCTGCCATCCTGAAGATGTCTTCTACTACAGGGAGGAAGAAAACCTTCTCCACATGTGCCTCCCACCTGACAGCAGTCACCATTTTCTATGGAACCCTTGCTTACATGTACTTACAGCCTCATTCTGACAATTCTGAGGAGAATATGAAAGTGGCCTCTGTGTTTTATGGCATTGTGATTCCCATGTTGAACCCTCTGATCTATAGCTTGAGAAACAAGGAGGTCAAAGAAGGTTTTAAAGCAATGAGCAGAAAGTTCTTTGCATTGGATGCAAAGCCTCAAAATGGGAAACATGAAAGTGTCTGATAAACATGTGTTAACACAACTTAATAATTCTGAATCTGAAAACATGTTCAGCTATGAGTCAGTGCTTCATATATCAATATGTAATATCTTAGATTGTGGAAAATAAATACCCTAAGACCTGCTCCTAAAACTGACTTTTTATGTAATGTCATTTAAAAAACATGTTACATTTCTCAGGATGAAGTCTTTATAGGCATTATTTGAAAATTTAAGAAACTTGCATAAAGTTTTAAAAATATTGTCTCAAATATGTTAATGGATAGAAAATCATCCAATTCTTGTGGTAATATATTGTTTATGATTTAATTAAGCTTGCCTGGGGATCAGAATGCAAAGCAAGCCACACTAGTTAGCTATAGAAGCTGGTCAGTAGTGGAACACATTTTTAATCCCAGGACTCAGGAGACAAAGGCAGATGGATGCCTGTGAGTCCAATACCACCCATGGCTACACAAGAGTAAAGCTAAAAGAGTAACAGAGCTCACACCTTTAATCCCAGCACTAGAAAGGTATATAAGGAAGAAGCAAAGGGTCTCATGTAAGATGTAGTTTCCAGTCACAGGGAAGACAGGATCTCCATTTCAGCCTTGGTAGAGGTAAGAGCCACTTGGCTGGCTGCTATGCTTCTCTGATGTTCAGCTTGAACCCCAATATCTGTCTTTGGATTTTATTATTCATGCTACAAATTCTATATAATCAATATTAATATTTAAAATTTCCTAAATCACATGCAACGAAGTTTCTTATACATTAGTTCTAATTGTTACACAAATCTATATATAAATCATATGTCACTTTAATATTATCTTATGGTTCAAGTAGTATTTCCCACCAAATACATCTTACATATCTTACATTCTTAGCACTTCAGATCAATTATTTCTGTCATTAATTACTCTCATTATCCTTACTCCATTTTTTCCTGTCCAAGGAGAAACTCATTAAAGTATTTTCTGCTACTGTATATAAAATACATTTAGAAATAGATGTCTAAGAAACTACAATGCATTTATAAAGAGCATGTAAATAATGTTTGTTTGCACTACTAAGAGCTACAGAAAGTGAGTGTACATGGGAGGATTTTGAAGGAAGAAAAGAAAATAGAAAATTATGAAATTATAATCATGAAAAGAAGTATATAAAGTACAGGTGGAAAACATGTCTTTGCCTAGGACTGAATTAAAGGAACACAGAAATTTTTAGGGTGAATAAAGAAGAAATGTAATTTTTAAAATAAATAGTGTTAGTCAATGTGATGTTACAAAGCACTTTCCCTCGTCACATTGGGGACATTTAGTTTAGATACTGATATATTTTTCACTGATTATATTGATTTATATTTTTCTCTACACCAGTATCTTTATTAATATTGGTCTTTGAACAATATAAAAAGATGCTTAAATTGATTAATAAGAAGAGATAATAAGATTGAGAAAGAAGTGTCCTTTCTATAAATAAAGTAATATTAAATAAAAAGCCTTATGTAAAAATTTTAAATTAATTAGTCAAAAATGAGTAGCTAGTGGCAAGAGAGGACTGAAGAGGTTCAGCAGTTAAGTACACTTGTTCACAAGGACCAGAGTTCAAGTCCTAGGACTTTCATAACAAGGTGGGAGTCCCACATCACCAGCTGCAAAGTATCTGATGCCTCATTCTGGACTCTGTCTACTCACAGGTTCCTGCACCTTCACACACATATGTGCACACATTCACACAAACATATGAATAAATAAAATTAAAATGACTAATTATAAAAGATAAAGAGGAGCAGAAAGAGTGGAAAGGAAAGACAGGTTAATAGGAAACAAACATAATCAAAATATATGTCCCTACAAAATTATCATAATGAATCCCTTTATTATGATTAACATAATTTTTAAACTCACTAATGATGGTTGTTTATCCAATTCCACATCAGCCCTGGAGACCTCAAATTGTCAAGAGACTATAAATCCCTTAGGCCCCAGGTATAAACTCTCAGATGAGGAAGAAACAGAGGTGTTGGTTGACAAACATCTCAACCAAGTGCAGAGAGAAAAACTGGAATCAACTCCAGTGTAAGTAAAACAAAACAAATGTCATTTTTCAGCATCCGCTGTAATCACGCAGTGTGAACAGGAAGCAGCAGAACAGAAGGGTCAGAGTTAGAGTCACAGAATATTTCATCTAAGGCCCAGAAGATGCACTCCACCAATGGTGACCTAGCAGTGGGGTGAGGGGTTTGTTTTCTTCTGGTTGAGTGCTTCCTGTGAAAGAAGATAGAGAACAAGTAACTGTAAGAGCCAACTAACCACTGTTTTGCATGTGTTAGCACAGCCATTCGGGTGAGCTCAACTCAGTGCCTGTTCCTATGCTGAGAAGTTTGCATAATTTGCTTGTTTGATGCTTGCATTGCTGCACAGCAGACCCTGACTTTCTACTAACTTTATTTTCAGGTTTTAAATGCTTAAAGATTTATAGGCAATTTTAAAGATAATGCAGAAAATCCCACCTACACCTTTGGAAGATTCTCCCTGCATGGTTTCATCTTGCATAGTAACTCTAGACATCAAAACCAGAGCTTGTTATTGGTACAGTATCCATGTAGTTAGATGGCATCTTCTCATTTCTTTAGATAGATTCCCATAGCTACCATGTTAGTCAAGATATCAAATATCCATCAGAGATCTTATTCCATACAAGCTTCTTGTACATTTGCCTCTTACAAACACAACCACCCCAACCACCTACTAGTTCTAACCCAAGTCAATCACTAGTCCCTACTTTACTTAAAAGTAAATTTATATGCAAAATCATATAATATATGAGTTTTGCAAATTAGTTGTTGCCACTGGAGAGCCACCATTTGTCCATGTTTCTTTTTCACGGATTCTAAGTGCTATTTCACAGTGTAGTAATATGATTTGTTTAACCAACAGTTTCTAAAGAATGTTTTAGCTGATGACACTCTTAAATTATTGCCAATGAAATGTTTTTAAATTTGTTCCCATTTTGACATGAACATAAGTTTTGTGTAAGCAAAGTGGCTCTGAGTACAAACTGGACTGTATGTTTGGATTCCTTAAATAATAACATTTTTTTTTGCACAACGATTATGCCATCTTCCATGTTCACAACAATCTATAAAAGACCTAGAGCTCTGAGTCTTTGCCAGCTTTAGTTTTGTCACTGTTTTTAGTTAGCACTGATCATGCTGTGCAGTAATAACTCAGAATACTTAGTGTGATAATATCCTATTCCGTTGATAATTCACATCTTCCTAATGGCTAATAAGCCTGACATGTTTAAAATATTTATGTATATATCCTTCTGGTGAAATAAGTCTTTTCATATATTTTACCAATTTTTTTTTTCAATAATTTTGCATCTTTATCAAAAGCCAGTGGATGCGCCTGTGTGTTGTTTACTCTTGGGAACCCCACTGTGCTTCTTCTGTGCACCTCCAGTATTGGAGTTTTCATTAGCACACTGGCACAAAACATCCTGGAGGCAAGTGGACTGCTGCATACCCTTTATTCTTCATCTTATGTTCATTCTTTGAGAACTTCATGTGATGTGTTTTTAGCACATTCACCCCCCCCGACTCCTCCAAAATCCATACCTTCTTTCTTACTAATCAAACCTTGCTCCATGTCCTCCCCCCCCCCAACACACATTAAATCCAATTTGCATTACAGAAATACTTTAAGATGTGAGGTTATCACTGAAGCAAGGTCAGCTTACCAGGAGTCATAAAGAAAGCTGACTGGTCTTCTCTCAGCAGCTATCAGTTACCAATAGAGTTGACTTCATGCTCACCACCTCTCTCCATGTTGGGATTTTGTCTGGCTTGAGCTTGCACAGGTCTTGTGCATGTTATCACAACTGCTATTAGTTTATGTGTGCAAATGTTACACCCTAAAAACAGTTTCCTTATTGTCATTCACTGCCTCTGGCTCCTATACTCTTTATGCCCTCTTTTCCTTGATGATCCCTGAAACATAGGAGAGAGTGTGGTATAGATGTGCAATTTAAGACTAATTCTGCAGTCTCATTCTCTCACCTTGACAAGTTGTGGGTTTCTGTATTCATAGCCATCTACCACATAAATCAGCTTCTCTATTAAGAATTGATCTAATTAAGAATTAATTGATCTATTAAGAATTAATCTAAGGGCACAATGGTAAACTATTGGGAATTGCTTTAATGCTATTTCAATTCTACAAAATAATGCTAGCTGATTCTACACTATGGCCTAAAACCTATAGCCACAAATTGGCAGTATTTGTCAATCAGCCGTTGGGATTTGACAATGCAAATGGTAAGGGTCTTGAACATGGGGAAGGGCCTGATTCATGCACTTAATTCTTTTTTATTAATTGGTTTAGATATTCTGACTTTTCTTTTCAGCATCAATTTTTAAATAATGTTTGAAAATTAATAGACATTGCCACATTTGTTTATTAGTTTGAGAAGGCTCACATTTCATTATGTTGAGTGTTGCAACCCATTAAAAGTGTTCATTTCCAATATATTTTATTTTCTTGTCAATATTTTCTATTTTTCTGTATACTAATCTTATGTATATTTTATTACGTTTATACTTAAATATTTTTAATATACTTAAATATTTTTCATCCATCAGTAAAACTATGTTTTGTTTCAATTCCCACCAGTCTATTGCTAGTATATAATTACTATTGATGTTCATATGGTCATCTTTTGTTCTGAAATTTCTTCAGCTCCTTAATATAGAGCATTGTGTCTTTTGCAAGATGGACAGTACTGTTTTATGGTTCCTGAAATATGTCACTTTTATACATCTACACACTGGGTAGAACTTTCAGAAGTATGACAAATATAACAGGGGTGAGAATATATTCACCTTCTTCATTTTAGAAGGCATACATTTAATCTCTAATCATCAAAGGTGATTTCTGCAATTTTTTCCATCAAGTTAAGAACTAATGTTAAAAGCTTTTTCTTGCAATAGTGAAGAAGTGTTGAATTTTTCCAAATGTTTTTGCTCATAAATATATTTAACTATTTTTTTTCTTCTTTCTGCTATGAATATATTTGGTTACACTGATTGACTCCCATATCTGAGACCCGAGTAATCATGGACTAAAGCCCATTTGATCATGAATGTAATTCTACAAGTGTATTCAAATTAAACTGTTGATTTGGTTTTTAAAAATCCTTGCTTCTGTGAAATGTTGGAGAGTAGTTTTCTTCTTTTCATGCTCTCCATATTTGCCATTGTGAATAATAGGGAGAAGTCACTTGGTATAAGTCACAAATCATTTTTTCACTCAGTATTTAATTGCTCCTTAATTTTGGTGAATTCTCCACATGTTTTCAATTATACTCATTTATTGTGTATCCCCCCCACCGTCTCTCTCATACACACACACTAAAACTAATAAAATAAATGAGACAACTATAAAGAAGAAAATACTAAAATTCATTGATCTAAACAACAGAGTTCTGTATCATATCAAGTACTATGGAAGAAGTACACTGTAGGACTTATTTAACTTCAGTGTGTTCCTCGGTGTTCCTCTGAAAACATCTCACAAGGCAACAGTGTTGGCTCATTCCCTAAGATGTGGTGATTACACTGTGAAGGTTCTATGCCTGCTGCTGAATTGATGGCTTTGCTGTAGGACAAAGTCAGCTATCATCATGTAAAATTGATTTGTCATGCCAGTGATTTAATTCTCCCCTGTTGTCACCATTTCTTGCCCATCTACCTTCTGCCATGCAGCAAAGCAAACAAAGGCTCTAACCTTATATATACCCTTTCTTCTTGGACTCACCTGCCACCAGAACTGTGACCCAAACGCATCTATTTTTATGCATACATTATCAAGTTTCTTTATAAATTACCAAGTGCTATAGTAACACAATGTATAGTAAGAGAGGATGCCTGCTCTACAACTTCATTCCATTTCAGATAACACTGTGGTGATCATCCTCAGCCACACAGACTCCAGACTTCAGACTCCCATGTACTTTTTCCTACACCTGGCTTTTGTTGATATCTGTTACACATTTGAAATAGGCCACAATAGGCAACAGAAGCAGAATATCAGACTTCATAAATAAAATACTAAAATTTTACTCATATAAACAGTAAAATGCTTTAATTTTACTAAAAATTTACTCATATAAAGAGTAAATAACATTACAGTTAAGCATCCCTTAAAAAATCTAAAGGCCCATTATGATGGAAATCATGTTATTTGATAAAATTCACATTTTAACCTGATGTTCTTCCTGCTATGCAGCCACCTTAATATATTACTTACAAACCTTTCTTAAATGTTGATCCACATAGCAGATGAGGAATTTTAAAATGTGGATATTTGTGTAATGGACATGAGAGGCCTAGATGAGCCTAACATGTCACATGCATTACCTTTGTTAGTGTCCCATTGGACAAAGTCTGAGAGCATGATGATGATGATGGGTTTTGAAATTATCTCAGCATACAATATGATTGGAACTGCAACTCATTCCTGTTCCCTGAAAAGTAGACAGGTGTATCCATGGGGCAGGAACCAACTTTTGCCACACTGGGAGTGACAATAGACAATTCCAACCTTGAACAGTGCTTTGATATCTGGAAGACATTGAATTGTGAAGTTGAAAGTTCTACACTATATGAAAGACTACATATGAATGCACCTTGGCTCTGTACTCACCTAGGCACAGAGAATCTATAACTTAAAAAAGTAAAATAGATATATGTGATTTTAAAATAATCTACCAGTTTATATAAAATAGTTAACACATGGTTTTCCCTTAACCTTGGTAACAGCTAAACAGTAAATCATCAATGCCATGGGAAATGCAAATTAGCCTCTTACATATAAAAAATTAGAGGATTCTTTTAGCACAAACAGGCACAAAAAACATCATAAAGCTCACAAAATTGTGTAGACCTTATAAATGTCTCAAAATTTTTTCATTACTAAATTCTAGAGTTTGAAGTACAATTAAGAGTCTAAAAATATAAACGAGCAAAAAGGACCAAAAGTATAGTTTATTCCCTTATACAAATATAAAAGCATACACAATAAAATGGAAAAGTATAAGATTTGTGTTCCTTAGAATTGTGTATTCAGAGTAGATTTTTCCATGAAGTATTCTTTGCCTTTAAATGAATCGATTGCTAAAATATGCATACAAAGCAAAAGCCCATCTGTGAGTCTTTGTTATGGATGGCAAACTAAAGAATGAAGTGAAAATATAAGGTTCTCTTAAATCTGATGAAATATTTTCTTTCTTATTTTACTTCTTTCCTTAATCACCTACAGATTCTTAATAGCCATGATACAAGGAAATGACACCGAAGTCACTGACTTCTATCTTCTAGGATTTGGGGTCCAACATGATACTGAGTGTGTCCTCTTCATTGTGTTTCTCATCATCTACGTGACATCCATGATGGGTAACACTGGGATGATTCTCCTCATCAACACTAACTCTAGACTTCAGACCCCCATGTACTTCTTCTTGCAACATCTGGCTTTTGTTGATATCTGTTACACATCTGCCATCACTCCCAAGATGCTGCAGAACTTCATAGTAGAAGATAAATCAATAACTTTTAAGGGATGTTTAGTGCAATTATTTATTTATGCAATATTTGCAACCAGTGACTGCTACCTCCTCGCTGTTATGGCAGTGGACCGTTATGTGGCAATCTGTAAGCCCCTTCGCTACCCCATAATCATGTCTCGACAAATCTGTATTCAGTTGGTAGCTGGTTCTTATCTCATGGGATCAATAAATTCCTCAGTACACACAGGATTTACATTTTCACTGTCCTTCTGTAAGTCAAAAATCAATCACTTTTTCTGTGACATTCCCCCAATTGTCACTCTTTCATGCTACAACAATGACACTAACTTCATGCTAATTTTAATTTTTGTTGGGTTTAACCTGACATTCACTGTGTTGGTCGTCATATTCTCCTACATATACATCATGGCTGCCATTGTAAAGATGTCCTCCACTGCAGGGAGGAAGAAAACCTTCTCCACATGTGCCTCCCACCTGACAGCAGTCACCATTTTCTATGGAACCCTTGCTTACATGTACTTACAGCCTCATTCTGACAATTCTGAGGAGAATATGAAAGTGGCCTCTGTGTTTTATGGCATTGTGATTCCCATGTTGAACCCTCTGATCTATAGCTTGAGAAACAAAGAGGTCAAAGATGCTATAAAAGCCACAGGAAAAAAGTTCTTTAGATAGGATTTAAATTATTAAAATTCAGTATATAATATTACCCAGTAGAGGTATGTTACTGTGGTTTAAGTTAATCTAGAATATCCACAAACCATCACTGTAACTCATTTATTAATTCTGAAACTGAAAGCAGTGAACTTCTAAATCATATCTAGAGACTCTTTGATCCCTAGAACAACATTTGAAAACATCTCATCTTAGGAATAGGAAATTCATGGAGATTATTCAACTACTAAGAAGTAAATGTGTACCTGAAAAAGTGCTATTTTAAGTATATTATTATGTACATAGAAAATCTCTACTTATACACTGTCATTTTCAAAATTAAGTCATTATATTCCCATCATTTAAACAGTTCTCTAAACTATCTACAATGGGATCCCATGCTAATTCTGTTAAAATTATTGCAAATAACTTGAATGTTAAATAAATTTTCCTATTTACAAAACATCTTTTTACCCAAGCTATCATCCCTCCTCAATATTTACATATTTGTTACCTTCCCTCATACTCGAAAATACTTTTTTATGTTATCGGTCACACTCAATATAATTATCTCCAACTCTGGTAAAGGGAACTCCTGAGAGTATATTCTAATATAATGAGTAATTCTAATATAAATGAGTTATTCTAAAAACTTACTAGTAAACACCCATTTTTGAACAGCATATGAATATTTTCTTTAAATAAATAGCTATAGAAGCTTTAGAGGAATTCTAATGGAACTAAGGAATACTTTAAGTCAAAAAACCAGCTGTTATCGGGAAAGCTGTAGTATCATATTATTCCTCACATCAATGATCTGAAGTAGTATAGGACAGACCCATTGGAAAACAGTAGATTGCCACTCAGAGTAAATTGTTTTTCAGGGGACACTTTGATCAGGCTTTATGATACAACTACCATAGATGAATATACAAAACCTAGCCACTTGATAAAACAAAATACTCATTATTATACCCCCCATGTTTATTAAACTTCAGGAATTTACTAGTTGTTCATTAATATATTTTTTAATTTTTATGTGTATGAGTATTTTTACCTAAATGTTTGCCTGTGCACTTTGCATATCTGGAACCAGAAGAGACTTTCAGATGTCCTAGAATTGGATGAAGTTGTAGATTGTTGTGAACTGTCATATCTGCACTGAGTATAAAACCCAGGTCCTCTGTAAGGATAACTGGTGCTCCAACGTATTTAGCCTTCTTTTCAACCCTCTTATACTGCTTTTTTTATTAATAAACAAAGCTTGTACACAAATGGCTTGAATGTGGCCATTGAAATAGAATACATACTATCTATACTTCTCCTACAACAAACTTATGATGGCAGCTCAAGATTTATGAGGTCCAACAACAGTTCCTGAGCATTACTGTAGATTCTCAAGTCTTCATTTAGAATTGGAAAGGAGGGTTTGAGTGATCATTCAATAAAGTGCACATGTTGCAAGCAAAAGAACCTGAGTTTTAATCCCAGAAATGACATGAAATAAATAAGTATAGTGTAATGCTTTTGTAATCTCAGCACTAGGAAAGCCAAGAGAGTGGATCTCTCAAACTTTATGCCATCCAGCCTAAGTCTTCAGCCATGTGCAGATCAATGAGACCCTGTCTCAAAAATAAGGAAGAACACCAAACAACATTATCCTTTGTCATGCCCTTGTGAATGCATACACACACACACACACACACACACACACACACACACACACACACACACACACACACACACAAAGGGGATTGAAGGGAGTCATTGACTATTATAACTAACTTCACAAAAGTTATAAATCTATCCAGGAAGTGCATGCTTTTAATCCAAGTACTCAGGCAGCAGAGGAAGGAAGATCTTTATGAGTTTGAGGTCAGACTGGTTCACATAATGAGTTCCATGATAGCCAAAACTACAGGGGAGGTGTTTTGTGATGCTGTTTCAAAAAATAAGCAAACAAAAATTTAAGTCTAAACTCTGGGAGAATAAATATGGTGTCATGGACCAAATACCCTAGAATAGAAATGATGGAGAAAAGAATTCCTACACAGACAGAAAGATAATGTGCTTATTATTCCATGTGTGTGGCCACTGATATAGCAAAATACAACCAGTGTCTGTGCTGTGTGTGTTTCCTCTCCTTCCATGAGGAACATCCTTGACTTTGAGGGGAAAGTAATGTGCCAAGAAAAGATAGCACCTCAAGCAGCTGTTGTGTGTCTCAGTTTTCATACCTGAGACATAGTCTTGATTCTCTGGTCAAGGATGTGTCATGAGGAGGTGTTATGAAGAATTAAGCTTACCATTTAAAATGTCTGGTATGTACCATCAGCTACTAAGAGGTGATCTCTAAATCCTGCCTAACAAGAGTGAGTTGTTTGCTTACAGGATTTGCACTTTGAATACTGGTTTCTTACGGAAGTTTGAGATATTCTATAGCAATTTAAAACTACAGAGGAAATGGAGGATGGAGGTATTAACTGTACAGATTGGGTATAAAGATTATTCTTGTTACCTGCATTCTGTCCATCCCCAATAAAAATTCTGGATGCCAAAGACACAGTTGAGTTCCCCAGATTGACGATATTGTGCATAAATTCCAATTTGGTTTCAACAGAGTAATGCATCATGGAGCACAAAGAAGTTTTGTTTTGTTTTATTTAGTTTTGGTTTTGGTTTTTCAAGAGAGGGTTTCTCTGTGTAGCTTTGGAGCCTCTCCTGGCATTTTTCTCTGAAGGCTAGGCTGACTTCAAACTCACAGAGATTTGTTTTTCTGCCTCTGCCTCTGCCTCTCTGCCTCTCTACCTCTCTGCCTCTCTGCCTCTCTGCCTCTCTGCCTCTCTACCTCTGCCTCTGCCTCTGCCTCTGCTTCTCTGCCTCTGCCTCTGCCTCTGCTAGGATTAAAGGCAAGTCCCACCACTGCCCAGCTACAAGGAAGTTTTATATTTGGACAAATAGCAGGCATTGCTCCAGGCATCTCTTCCTTCATCTGGTTCAAATTTTTATAAATATATAAATATATTTATATATATTTATATTTTTATAAATACATTTTTATATATTTGATAACTTTGCAATCTATAACAAAATATTATTGACTGGGTGGATTAAAAACAACAGTATTTTCTTTCTCATGCTTCCAAAAGCTAGAATCCAAAATCAAATGGCAGAGGAGATTCTGGTAAGGGAGTTCTTCCTGGTCATGATTATTCACATCTCATTGTGTCCTCATTTGGCCAAAAGGAAAGCTGGTGAGCTCTCTCCATCCATTCAGGGGACTTCATGATCACTGTACACTTACTTTCCAGAAATGAGAAACTATGGGAAAGTGAAATTTTGTGAGTCGCATGTAAAAATCCACAGCATTGTACCCATTATTCCTCAAAATTCATTTCCATCTTACATGTAAAATGTCTTCTTTCCATCATAACAAGGCCAATGTGTTTGCAGCATATCAATATCAGAAGTCTAATGTCTAAAACTTATCTCAATATCATCTACATCAAATATAGGCGAGTTTCTTGGCATTGTTTATTCTAAAAATATTCCTTTCCAATCCAACCTCAGTCTGAGAAATCAGTCAATGTGTGCTCCCAAAAATAACAATTTCTGGGGAGAAGAGAGGAGGAAGAACTGTCTGGAGGAAGCTCTTAGACCATTCAAGCTACCCAGAAGAAACTCCTTGATCTAGCAAGCTGCATGTAAGTTTGCAGAGAGCTGCAGTGATATAGTTTTCTTGACTTGTCACCCAGGCTGTTGGTGAGCTTTTGGATGATGCAGCTGTCTTTGAGCAGTCTCTGCTTTTGTAGTTAATCCCTCGCCCGTATTCCTGTTAACAACCTCACAAAAGACATTTGTTTACACAGAAACAAAAATACATGTTTTACAAGTTTATTTACACAGAAACAGAAATGTGCACGCATACACACACACACACACACACACTGGTAAGAAAGACATTCCTACTACAGAAAGAAGGAAAGAAAGAAAGAAAAAGAAAGGAAGGAAGGAAGGAAGAAAAAAAGAAAGAAAGAAAGAAAGAAAGAAAGAAAGAAAGAAAGAAAGAAAGAAAGAAAGAAAGGAAGGAAGGAAGGAAGGAAGGAAGGAAGGAAGGAAGGAAGGAAGGAAGGAAGAGACAGAAGGAAGGAGTAATGGACCTAAGAAACTTGGAGGTGAGTTCTGATATTCTAAGGTTGGAGAATAATGAGTAATCTCCTTTTGCCCCATATACCACCCTCTGAATACTTAAGGGGTTAAAAATTTTGGCTTTCAAACTCACATTGAATGACACCGTACCTATCATGTTTTTACAAATATATTATACATGGCTTCTTAATTAAGCTCCAAGAATAAATAAAAGTTTTTCCATCTCTCGCTCTCATCAGACCTGGTGTGAATCATTTTACTTTTTCTGCATCACTGCAAAATTCCTCCAACCTCTACTCACTACCTACCTCCAAAACGGCTTTCCTATTTTTAAGCACTTGAAACAGATGCCCTTCGCTCTGTGTAAAAATTTCAGTCTTGGAGAGTCTAGGCTGCTATAACAAGTTACTATAGCCTAGTTTGTTTCTAAGCAACAGAAATTTATTCCTCACAGATATGGTGAGTAAAAGCCTAGAATTAGGGCAACAACCTGAGTGGGCTCTGGTGAGAGTTCACTTCTGACTTGCACACTGACAATTTCCAATGTTAACTTCAACAGAAGATGGAGAGAAGAGAGGATTATAAAGATTTCTTGAGAAACTTAGAGACACATTTCTCATTCATTAGAGTCCCAGCCTTATGACCTCACATACACCTAACAATTCCACTTTCTAATTCTGGCACATCCCATGTCAATAATCCATGTCAACATGTGTATGGAGGTTAGTGATGAGACAAACATTTGGTCCATCACACTGAAATTCTCTGAACTATTATATAATTCAGTGAACTATTATGTAATTGTAATTCCAAATGAACTTGGAATCCATGTAAGAGCTGGCCCTGGTGTTGGGATGCAGGACAGCTGGTACTTATAACTTGAGATCCAGAGAGCTTTTCTGCCCCCCTAGCCTTATACCACAGGCAGTAGAGCTAGCTCTGTTTCTCACCTGGGCAATCAGGGAGAGCTGGCACTAGTGGCATGGGCATAGGAGAGCTGGTGGGCTGACCGACTCAGCTACCACCCAGATCTAGATCCAGGGCTTTGAGTTTGTGTACCCAACATCTACCCCATCTAAGAACTTCTGGAACATGTGAAGAGACCGGTCCTGCAGAACCTATGCAGGACAGTAACAGACTAGCAAGAGGTGTTCTGGTGAGGATCCAACTGAGAGTATAGCAGAAATTAAAGGCATTAAGACAGACCATTGACTCCTTATAATGAACATTTGCAAATAAAGCTGTTTGGACAAAGGGGCAGACTGAGTAACACACCACATCTTCCACAGAGAGATTTTTTGTGGTTATTTTAATCATTTTTATTTTTTGTTCTATTTGTGGGCGGGAGGTTGCATCTATGAGTATAGCAGAATATCATTTAAAATCATTGCATTGACTTTCTTTTTGTTAGTAGTGTTTGGTTCTATCCTAGGTCTCTGGCCCATCCAACTTCTTGTTCTAGCCATCCAAGCAGTGTCATGCATTAATTCCCTTTCATGGCATGGGTCTCAAGTTAAATTAGCCATTGGTTGACCACACCACAAGCTCTGAGCCACTACTGCCTCAGCATATCTTGAAGTAAGAACAGATGATGTGTCTAAGGTTTTGTTTCTGGGTTGCTGTCCCTTTTCATAAAGTCATGACCAAGTATGAATTCTGCCTAATGTCTTTTTTCACAAGCTCACACGATCCTGTATTTTTTCCTCTAGATTATTTATGATATATTATATATTTTCATAGTCTAAGATGGCCTTTTGCTTTAGCAGCCAAGCACACTATGTAATGTAAGTCTCTCTTCTCCCTCTCCCCCCTCTCTCTCTCTGTGTCTGTGTGTGTGTGTGTGTGTGTGTGTGTGTGTGTGTGTGTGTGTGTGTGTGTGTGTTTAAAAGATTTGCTAGTATTTATGAAAGGATCTCCCTTCAAAAGTCATCTGAGGTATTGGGAAGTGGGGTTTTTTTTCATAATATTTGTATCTTTTCCTCCCAGTTTTATCCATTAATCTGCAGTTTTGTCTAAAAATTGCATGCATTCATTGTTACACAATATATTCAAAATATACATTGCACACATTCATATTTCATATATCCATAATTTCATTATATATTTGTCTGTTGATAAGCACGTAGATTCATTCAATTTTCTTGCTATTATGAATATGATAACAATAAATATGGATGTGTAAGTGTGACTGTCATAGTTCTCTAGATGTTTGTTCAGGAATGCTATATATCATAGAGTAGTTCTATTTCTTTTTGAGTTTTGAGGTAATATAACTAGAGCATTTCTTCCCTGCATTTCCTCTTTTATAACCTTTATTCCTTTCAAATTCATGACCTCTTTTTTGTTATTGGATGCATATGCATATATGCATATATTTATAACTTGCTTTGTCAATGTACTGTTTCTTATATGTATGTTTTCTATGCTCATCATTTGGCACTGGACAACAGTTTGGTGTGCTTTTCCCTAAGGAAGACTGCCTCTCTCACTCAAACTTTCCTCATTTGCCTGTAGTTCTTTGTGTAGGTTTGAGGCCTCGTGGGCTTTTCCCTATCCACTTTAGCATGGCCATTGCTGTTATCCTTTTTTCATTTCCTGTTTCAGCAAACATCATAGGTGTGACTTCTGAGGTTACGAGGAGACACACTCTCACAGCAAACTCCCTGATCTTCGGGCTCTTATAATCTTTCTGCCTCTTCCTCTGCAATGTTCTCTGAGCCTTCAGTGTAGAAGTATTTTGTGGATGTATCTATTGATATTGGGCTCCACATTATGCATTTTGTTTGGTTCTGGTTTTCTGAATAGTCCATACTGATTTCCAAAATGTTTTTGCTAGGTCACACCCCACATGCACAAGCAATGAATAAGGATTCTCGTTCCCAATTCCTCTGCATTATGTGTTGCCTTTCTTTTCTTGAAGATACACATTCTGTCTAGAATGAGATGAAATATCTTAGTAGTTTTAATTTGTATGTCTCTAATAGCTAGGCATATTCAACACTCTTTTAAAGTGCTTATTGACCACATTTATTTCTAAGAACTGTCTGCAAGCTTTACTAACACATTTGTTGCTTAGAAGTTTGGGGGTCTTAATAGTTACTTTTTAAAGTTCTTTATAGATTCTTTGTGTTGCAGTAAGAAGACTTCCTTCCTTTGCTGTCTGTTCACTCTGCTAACAATCTTTTTCATTGTGCAGAAGCTTTTTACTTTCATGTAGCCTCGGTTGTTAATTCTGGCTACTTTCTTTCTAACTATATTTCTGTTCAGAGAGCTCTTAGGAATGCCTAAATATTGAAGCATTTTTTTCCTGTTTTCTCTGTTTTAGATTTCAGACAAAGTTCTTTGATTCACTTTAATGTGATACTGTAGGGGGTGAAAAATATGGATATAATTTTGTCCTTATATAGATGAGTATCCAATTTTACCCACACAATTTGTTGAATAGACCCTCTTTTCCAAAATGTTTTGATGCCACTGCCAAAAATTAAATGGCCATATCTGCAGGATTTATTCCTGAACTCTTCATTCTATTTCTCTATATTTCTGTTTTTTCCTGGTACTAGGTTCTTTGACACTACAGTTCTACAGTAAAGTCAGGTGTGTCCTTTTGCTTAGGATTACTTTGACTATAGTTGGCCTTGGCCTCTATTGTCTGTAGTTCTGTAAAAGATGTAATTGGATTTTGATAGTAGTTTCAGTGAATCTGTAGATAGCTTTTGGTAATTAGGACTTTTTACAAATTAATACAACCAATCCAGGAGTATGGGAGGTCATTCTACATCTAGCATTTTCTTCAATTACTTCCTACACTGTCTTAGTTTTCATTATAGAGGTATATCATTTCAGTACTTAGATTTATTCTTAGATACATTTTTAATTATTGTAAATTATTATTTTTCCTAAGTTCTTCCTTAGTAAGTTCCTTGTTTGCAAACATAAAAACTACTGATTTTTTGTATGTAGATTTTTGTATCCTGCAACTTTACCAAAAGGGTTTACTAAGTCTAAGAGTTTTCTGGTAAAGTCTTTATGGCCTTTTGAATATAGAACACATCTGCAAATAGGGATAATTTGACTTTTTCTAAGAAGCATTCTCCAATTTAAAATGCATCATTGCTCAAACACACTAATTTATAAAGTGGCTTCTTATCATACATATATATATATATTATTAATTCTTGTCAGGAAGAGTCAATTCAAATAAAATTAATCAAAGCAAAACAAACTGTTAATATAAAGAATTCAGTTAGATTTCCTTCATTGTTCCTCCTCTTGATCTTCTCTAGATTTTCAGTGACAATGACACTAGAAAGTGAGACTGATGTTAATTGCTTCTATATTCTGAGTTTTTGGGGTTCAGGGTGATATTCAGCATGTCCTTTTTATGGTCTTTCTTTTGTTCTATGTGATGTCCATGGTGGGTAACAATGGGATGATCCTCCTCATCAACACTGACTCCAGAATTCATACTCCCATGTACTTCTTTCCACAACATCTGGCTTTTGTAGACATATGTTACACATCTGCCATCACTCCCAAGATGCTACAAATCTTTGTAGTAGATGACAAATTCATATCATTTGGAGGATGTGTAGTGCAATTATTGATCTGTGTAATCTTTACAAATTGTGACCCCTGTCTCCTAGCAGCTATGGCAGTGGACCACTATATTGCCGTCTGCAAACTACTTCATTATCCCATAGTCATGTCCTGAAAAGTTTGCATCCAGATGGTAGCTGGTTCCTATCTCATTGGATCAATAAATTCCTCAGTACACACAGAATTTACATTTTCATTATCATACTCTAAATCAAATCATATCAACCACTTTTACTTTGATATTCCTCCAATTATCAGTCTTTTATGCTCCAACAATGACAATAGCATCAGGCTTCT
This sequence comes from Cricetiscus sungorus, assembly GCA_030556225.1. Lineage (NCBI taxonomy): Eukaryota > Metazoa > Chordata > Mammalia > Rodentia > Cricetidae > Cricetiscus > Cricetiscus sungorus. Next base: position 25,510,127 of record JANBXA010000372.1, on the reverse strand, counting down.
TGTTGTCTTTGTTGGATTTAACCTGATATTCACTGTGTTGACTATTATCTTTTCCTATATATACATCAATGGTCACCATCCTAAAGATGTCCTCCACAACAGGAAGGAAGAAAACCTTCTCCACATGTGCCTCCCACCTAAGAGTAGTCACTATTTTTTTTTATGGGACCCTTGCTCACATGTATCTACAGCCTCATTTTGACAATTTAAAGAAAATATGAAGGTGGCCTCTGTATTTACTGGCATTGTGATTCCTATGATGATCCTCTGATCTACAGCTAAAGAAACAAGTAAGTAAAAGATTCTATAAAATTAACAATGAAAAAATTCTTTACATTTGATGCATAACAATAAAAACTCAACATATCAAATAGTCAGAATAATATTTTAATACTTGTGATATTTGAAGCAGTCTTAAACAATGACTGTCCCCATTAATGAATCTGATCTTATAATATAGAGAATATTCAATAACTTCTTCTGAAACTTACATTAAAAATTCATAGTTTAAAATTTTTGTTTTACACTAACAGAGAGGACTTTATGGAGACTATTATACATGTTAACAAGTATATTTTTTTAAACTTCAAGATATACTCTATTTTTTAATCTAATTTTTTTGTTTTTTATTATTATTACTATTTTATTTTACATGTCGATCACAGTTTCCTCTCCATCCCTCCCTCCCTCCATATTAACCTCTCTCCCGCCTCACATGCACCCTGACCACCCTCCCCTCCTATCCACCACCCCCATTCCAGATGTAAGGCTATGCTATCCAGGTGGGGTCATGTAAATCTGTCAAGTCATTTGAAGCAGGGACCAGGACCTCTCTCCTGCCTCTAGGTTAAGGGAGTATCCTTCCATGGGGGATGTATCCACAAGGTCCTTTTGTGCACCAGGAATACATCCTGGTTCCATTGTCTGGGGTCCCTTAGACTGCTCAGTCCTTCTAGCTGAGACCCGTATTCAGGGGGTCTGAGTCAGTCCCATGCTGGATTCCCAGCTAGCAGTCTGGGGAACCCATTAGCTCCTCCTTGTTCAGGTCAGCTGTCTCTATGTGTTTCTGTAGCCTGGTCTTGTCCTCTCTGCATCTGGATTGTAGTTTGACTCAGTGTATGGTTATGGGTGTTTGCTTCTGTTTCCAACAGGTACTAGATGAGCACCCCATGATGGTGGATAATTTAGTTGATGATCTCACTATCAGGGAAGGGCATTTACGTTGCCTTTCCATGGTTACTCGAATTGTTAGTTGCAGTCAGTCTTCTAGGTCTCTAGACCTTTCTTTAGGTTCAGTTTTCTCTTCAAACCAATAAAGGCTCCCTATTTTATGTTTTCTCTCTGTCTCTCTCTGTCTCTCTCTCTCTCTGTCTCTCTCTGTCTCTCTCTCTTTCTCTCTCTCTCCCTCTCTCTCTCTCTCTCTCTCTCTCTCTCTCTCTCTCTCTCTCTCTCTCTCTCTCTCTCTCTCTCTGTTTTCTGACTTCTATTCCTACCCTGACTCAATCTTCCTAGGTGCATGTGCTTTCCTCTCCTCCCATTATCTTTCTCCTAGTTCTCTCTCCATGCACTGCCCCCCACTTCCCCCCTTTTGTGAGGAACCATATATGAATCTGTTAGAATACACCTTGTGTCCTAGTTCCTCTGGTGGTGTGAATTATAGGCTGATGATCCTTTGCTCTAGGTCTAAAATCTATATATGGGCGAGTACATACCATGTTCATCTTTTGGTGACTGGGTTACTCATTCAGGATGGTTTCTTCAAGTTCCATCCATTTGCCTGCAAATTTAAAGATTCCATTATTTTTACTGCAGATTAGTATTCCAATGTGTAGATGTGCCACATCTTCTTTATCCATTCTTCAGTTAAGGGGCATCTAGGATGCATCCAGGTTCTTGCTTTTACAAACAATGCTGCTATGAACATATCTGAGCACATGTCTTTGTTGCATGGATGTGGATCATGAATAAAGTAGGACTACTGATTTTTTTGAGTTTATCTTGTATCCTGCTAGTTTGCTGATGGTGTTTTATCAGCTGTAGGAGTTTCTTGGTAGAGTTTATTGGGTCACTTATATAAATTATCATATCATCTGCAAATAGAGACAGTTTGACTTCTTCCTTTCCAATTTGGATCCCCTTGATCTCCTTTTGTTTTCTTATAGCTTTAGCTAGAACTTCAAGTACAATATTGAAGAGATATGTAGAGAGAGATGGCAGAGTTGTCGTCTTGTTCCTGATTTTAGAGGAATTGCCTTAAAGTTCTCTCCATTCAGTTTGATGTTGGCTGTTGGTTTACTGTATATTGCTCTTATTATGTTTAGGTATGTTCCTGTTATCCCTGATCTCTTCAAGACCTTTATCATGAAAGGATGTTGAATTTTGTCAAAGGCTTTTTCAGCATCTAGAGAAATGATCATATGGTTTTTCTTTTTCAGTTTGTTTATATGGTGGATCGCTTTGATAGATTTTCATATGTTAAGCCATCCCTGCAACCCAGGGATGAAGCCTACTTTGTCTTGATGGATGACTTCTATGATGTATTTTTGGATTCGGTTTGCCAGTATTTTATTGAGTATTTTTGCATCAATGTTCATCAGGGATATTGGTCTGTAGTTTTCTTTCTTAGTTGTATCTTTGTGAGGCTTGGGTACTAAGGTGATTGTGGACACGTAGAAAGAGTTTAGTAATCAACCTTCTGTTTCTATTGTGTGGAACAATTTGAGGGATATTGGTATTAGCTCTTCCTTGAATTTCTGTTAGAATTCTGTACTGAAGCCATCTGGCCCAGGCTTTTTTTGGTTGGAAGGCTTTTGATGACTGCTTCTATTTCATTGGGGGTTATAGGTCTATTTAAGTTGTTTGTTCTTGTTTTAATTTTGTTAAGTGATAGTTTTCCCGAAATTTTCCCATTTCCTTTGAATTTTCAAGTTTTGTGGAGTACAGGTTTTCAAAGTATGACCTCAAATTGTCTGGATTTCATCTGTGTCCATTGTTATGTCCCCCCTTTTCATTTCTGATTTTGTTAATTTGCATGTTCTCTCTCTGCTTTTTCATTAGTTTGGATATAAGTTTGTCTATCTTGTTGATTTTCTTGAAAAACCAACTCCTTTTTGCATTGATTTTTTTGTATTGTTTTCCTGATTTCTATTTTATTGATTTCAGCCATCAAATTGATGATTTCCTGGTGTCTACTCCTCCAGGGTGAGTTTGCTTCTTTTTTTTCCTAAGGCTTTAAGTTGCGCTGTTAATTCTCTAATGTGACTATCCTGTTTTCTTCATATAGGCACTTAGAGCAATGAACTTCCCCCATAACACTGCTTTCAAGGTGTCCCATAAGTTTTGGTATGTCATGTCCTCATTCTTGTTGAATTTTAGGAAGTCCTTAATTTCTTTCTTTATTTCTTCTTTGACCCAGGTGTGGTGCAATTGCACATTGTTCAGTTTCCATGAGTTTGTAGGATTTCTGCGATTTGTGTTGTTGAATTCCAATTTTAAAGCATGGTGGTCTGATAAGATACAGAGGACTATTCCAATTCTTTTGTATCTGATGAGGTTTGTTATGCCACCTAGTATGTGTTCGATTTTAGAGAAGGTTCTGCTTCCAATGGGCCAGGATTCATTTGGCCAAGTGGATCCCATAAAGATTCTCAAACAACCCAGGCTGATGTTAGAACAGAGAGTCATTCTCCAAAAACTGAATGTGGGAGGAGTGCATTTCATAGGACAACATCCGCACACAACTCACTGAATGTAGAGAGGCCGATATGGTGCCTGTACAGAGCTTTCACCCCTATGTTCTAATCTCTTTGGTGCATAAAGGTACTCTTTGGGTTACAGAAAGAGAAAACTGGACACAAGTCCAGGCATAAACCCTCCACCTACAATCTGCCCTGCCTGCAAGGTGGGCTGGAGCAACTGTGATGCAGAACTTGTGGGAGTGGCCAACCAATATCTGGTTTAACTTGAGGCCCACACCATGAGAGGGATTCCATGTCTTGCACTGCCCGAATGGCCAGGATCTAGAAATTGGGTAGTCCATAGACCCAGGGTCACAACTGTCAAAAACGTGACTGTCAAAAAAAAATTAATGAAATTATTCATAATAATATTCTGCTATATTCATAGATTGGTGCCTTGTCTGGTCATCATCATCAAAAAGAATTCCTCCAGTAGCATTTGGAAGCAGGTTCTGAGACCTACAGCTAAACATGGGGAGAGTTTTAATTGGAGGTCTCCACTGGGTCCCTTCTTTTGGAAATGGAGGAACCCTATGAAAAGGGATAAGGAAAGACTGTAGGAATCAAGGGGATTAAGGACATAAGGAGAGCATAGCTCACTAAATCAACTAAGCAAGGCTCACATGGTCTCACAGAGACTACAGCAGCAAGCAGGAGGCATCTGAACTATATCTTCTGCATATTATTTTATAGCTGTTAGCTTGGCAGTTCTATAGAACTCCTAAGAGTAGGAAGCAAGTATGTCTCTAACACTTTTGTCTGTTCTTGAGACTTTCTTCCTTCTATTGGGTATCCTTGTCCAGCCCCACTATGAGGACTTTTGCTTTGTCTTATTGTATCTTGTTTTTGCCTGTTGGTTATCACCTCTTTTCTGAAGGGAAACAGAGAGGAGTGGATTTGGTAGTAAAGGAAGTGGAATAGGAGGAATAGAGGAAGTAGAAACTTTGGTCAGGATGTATTGCTTAAGAGAAGAATCTATTTTCAATTAAAAAGATCAAAGACTAGGAAAATACTTATCTGTATATAATAAATATTAACATTGAATTTTATTTTCTCCTACTTTAACTGAGTTTCATAACTTGCCTATGAGGAGATCTTTTGTAAATTCTCTTTAGATCATTTCAAAAATCTAAATATGAAATAATTGTATTCATTTTTAAACTGTGTTGCATTTGAAACTATCTCTTCCATCCCTGACTCCCATTATTACTACATTCCATAGCACTTTATTTCTTATTTCTTCACTACCTCCTTTACTTTCAGTCTACACTAATCTTCCCTGTGAACTGTAACACCACATACACTTCCTATTTCTATCCCAAGTGAGATGATCCAGAAAAAGTAGGCACTAAAAATTTATCCTTGATCATTTATTTACAACAGACATACAAACCACTTGTGTTCAGACAACAACCTTAGAACACACAAAACTACTGCTTTGTTGTGGGCGAGAAAAATTTCTTCAGTTATAATTTTACAATTACTTCGCTATAACCATTACACCACAGCTGTATGAAGTGCCTGGCACTCAATCCTCTCTGCTGAGAGTTCTCTTCCTCACTCAAAAAATGCTCTTAGCATCCATTTGGAACTGGTTGATTTCCTTGTTGATCACACAATACAATCCTGACCACCAAAGATTTATGAATGACATTTTTTTGCACAAACCATGTGGTGATGGGAGATGTCATTCTGTAAATATGTTTCTCATATTGGTTAATGAATAAAATGCTGTTGACCAATAGGAAAGCAAGATAGGAGGGACTAGGAGACTAGGAGGAAAGAGGAAGTAGTAAGGAGGATAGTCAACATGGAGAGACTGGAGAGAGAAGAACGGCAGATGCTCTCTCCAGTAAGATAAGACCACGTGGAAGTACTTAGATTAATAGAAATGGGTTAATAATTAAGACAGAGCTAGCCTATAAGAAACTAGTAACTGGCCAACAGATTTATATCTAATACAGAGTCTCCATGTATCATTTGGGGCTGGCGTGGCTAGAGGACCAGGTGGGAATGAAAAACCTACTTGTAACATATGGCGCCCACGGTGGCTAATAAGAACTTCCACTTAAAAAAAAAAAATTAACAAAAGCTTTAAAAAGGGTTTTAGAAACAAAAGAACAAAGACAAGCAAAGCTTCTTGGTAGCAGCATTTTTTTGGTTGTACTCTGTTTTGCTAGAGACAAACAGATTTGAGCGGCTCCTTTAAGGGAGGTTTCCTGACTCAGCATAAGTGGCAAAAAACTGCATTGTTTTTAAAGACATCTGCTAGCAACTGAATGGTGTGTGAGAGAGCTGGCAATGGCAGTGAGCACATCTCCAAGCTGGCAGCATGCTGCTGGATGGCAGCGTAGACCAAGGGAATGAGCACAGCTCTCAGTTCTGGCGGTAAAAATACTTGCCGCCATCTTGGATAGACCCAGACTAAAACAGCTGTGGCTTTCATGTTAGCAGTGTTGTTGTTACCAAATAAGACTCATAGCCAGAAAAAGATAAAGATTTACAGTAAAGACAGACTCAGGTTAAGAAAAACCTCTAAAGTTTTCAGTGTGTTTTAAAATATACATAGGCTTAGGAGAGAAAGAGAAACAGGATACAATGGTTTAAAAAAAGAAAAAAGGAAGTAGAGTAATTGGCTGTTGGTGGCACATGCCTTTAATTCCAGCACTCAGGAGACAGAGGCAAGCAGATCTCTGTGATTTCAAAGTAAACCAGGTATGCAGAGTGAATTCCAGGACAGATAAAAGTTATACAGAGAAACCCTATCTCAAAATATAAAAAAAAAAAAAAAAACAGAAGTAGAAGAAATAGAGTAATAAAACAGCCATGGAAAGATGGAAAGCACAGAAAACCTTTGAATATTATATGTTGTTCTGTCATCTTTAAATTATTTGACTGCTGAGGAAATAGCAACAACCATTAAAACAAATGCTTCAGGATCAATCAATCCAATTTATATATTTTAAAAATGCTTTGACTTCAAAATTTAAGTCCAAGGATAGGTTACTGGAAAAAGGGATTTCTATTTTTGGTTCCACCGAAAATGAAAACCTGTGGATCCCTTCCAGACTAATGTGGTTTGATCAAGCCAGACCCCCTGAAACAGAGTACCAGGTGATCCAATATTCAAAACAGCTTGGACAAAGCAGCCTTGTAGACTACAGCCAGGATTTTTATGTCTTCTTATGATTCCCCCATGACAGCACCCCCTACCAGCAGGAAGTAGTTTGGAAAGAACAACACCCAAATTCCCAAATATTGTTTATAAAAGTTTGTTTTCATTTAAATGTGGTTCTTTATAAATGGTAAATGACCACAACCAATCTTTTTAAAGGTAAAAGGGGGATTATGGTATAGATATGAATACTTCATTTTGGAATGTATTTTCATTTATTGATACAAATTTAAGGTCAATTTTGTGATATGTAAATTTCTCCTCTTGTTTAGGTATTGTGTTTGTATAGCTCATTTTAAAATGTAATGTAAAATTTAGTACAGATTTTAGATAGTTACCTCTAATAGTCAAAACTTGTAGCTAGGTGAGTTAGGTTTTCTAGCTATGTAGAGATGTATTAGAGATAAATAGGCATTCTTCAAACCTTTCAAAGACCTACAAAATATGGCATTTAAAATGATTTAGGGACTTTCTTGACAGTGAGACATAACTGTTCCTGGCAATACCTCCTACACCAGGAATGAATATGGACATAGAAGAAACAAATGAAGTTTGCTTTCAATATGGCAAGACTAGCCATTTGGACAAGATACTGCTCTTGTCTGGACTGTTTATGCTATATAAACTGGACATGCAGGACCCACAGGAAAGTGACTGCTGATAAAAGATGGACATTGCTACAAGATTCCTGCTTCATAGAAGAGTCTGCCAGACATTCTACAGGACACAGAAAAAAGTGAATGACAAACTGCCAATACAGGTGGACAGTTTGAAGTTTTCTGCTTTGCTGAGGAGTCTGCCAGACATGCTAGGACAATAGGCTGAAGATGAAACATTACAGAAGAACTTCAGTTGACTGACTAGGCAATGAGTTGTCTCTGTTATTTCTAGAGTTTATATATTATCCTTCTGTGGTCTTTGATGGAGTTGAAGACAGATAGTCATGGTTATAGTTTTCCTTAGTTAGGATCAAAGATAAGTTACATATAGGACTTTAGACTCACAAAGATAGAATAGATGATAAAATATTTTCTTTAAGTCTTGCTACATGTTAATGGACCAAATATTGTTAACTGTGATTTTTATTTGATAACTGTTGTGTGATATATTTTGCTATGCTAAGGTTAAAACCCTTCTTTTATATTTTAGATGGAAAAGAGGAGATGATGGGATATGTCATTGTGTAAATGTGTTTTCCATATTGGTTAATGAATAAAACACTGTTGACCAATAGGAAAGCAAGATAGGAGGGACTAGGAGACTAGGAGGAAATAGGAAGTAATAAGGAGGAGAGTCAACATGGAGAGACTGGAGAGAGAAGAACACCAGCCACTCTCTCAGGTAAGATAAGACCACGTGGAAGTACTTAGATTAATAGAAATGGGCTAATAATTAAGACAGAGCTAGCTGATAAGAAACTAACAACTGGCCAACAGATTTATATCTAATACAGAGTCTCCATGTATTATTTGGGGCTGGTGTGGCTGGGAGACCAGGTAGGCAGGAAAACCCTACTCGTAACACTGTGGTCACTCTGATGACACCTCACCAGATGGATTCATCTTGCTCTACATTTACATGTTAAAAAACACTAAATTTGAGCCTGTGTTAAGACTAGAACCACATTAATTTACACCTTGCACAGAATGGTTGATATGAATTAGCTAGGTATTTATTAAATGTATTTTTAAGTTTTTAAATGATTATACAAAGAATCCACAGACATCACAGCCTCTTTCCCAGTGACCAATAGAGTACACTATCAGTAAATTGGTATCAATAAACCAGCATCCTATGTATAGCTCAAAAGAGTAACTTATTAGGAGAATTTGAAAACTCTAAGTTCAGGCTAGAGAATAAAAGTATTTTCTGGCTGTCTTGGTCATCTGGATCTGTTTTCAAGCTGCAGTACAATTCTGGACACAAAGACTGAAGTGAGCTTCCTAAATTGAGAATACACCATGCATCCTACCCTACCAGAGACAAGCACCTTTCCCCAGGAAGAATGGAATTACTACAATCGGTCCTCCAATTTTTGTACTAAACACCCCACTTGCTAATCTCTTGCTGGTTTATCCTTTTGCTATAATAAGATCTTACTGCATGTATAATACTATCCTAGACATTTAGTTGATTTTCTTTGTAAACAAAAGAATGTTCTTTTAAAATTTACTTGTTATTTTTATATGTATGAGTACTTTGCCTCCACAAATTTGTGCACCATGTGCATTCCTGGTGCCTCAAGAGGCCAGAAGAGGACATTGGATTCCTAGGAAATGGAATTACAATTGTGGGCCTCTTTGCTGACTGGTCTTACAACAGCTTGTCACACAAATTAGAGTTATCAGAAAGGGGGAAACCTCAAGTGAGAAGATGTCTCCATAAGATCCAGATATAAGGTATTTCTCTTCCCCCCCCTCTGTTTCTCTCTCTTTCTCTCTGTCTCTCTCTCATTATCTCATTATTCTCTCATAGAATACTGCAGTTTTCCCTTCCCTCCACTCCTTCTCATTCCCTTCAGCACAACCCCCTCAGGTCCACTACTCTTTTCCACTTCAAAAATGGGCAGGCCTCCCGGATATTAGCTGAACATGGCATAACAAGTTACAATAAGACTAGGCACAAACCCTCCTATCAGGCCTAGGTAAAGCAAGCCAATTAGAGAAAAAGGGACCCAAGAACAGGCAAAAGAGTTAGAGACATCGCCACCTCCACTACTAGGAGTTCCAAAAAATAACCATAGATATATGTAGAGAACCTAGCACAGACACATGAAGGCTCTGTGATTACAGTTTCAGTCTCTGTGAGCCCCTATGAGCCCTACTTAGTTGATTCTGTGGGATGTGTTCTGGTGTCCTCAATGCCTCTGGCTCCTACAAATCTTCTTCACCTTCTTCTGTGGGTTGCATTAAGATGTTTTCCTAATTAGTGATTTATGGAAGCACATTGTGTGTGGGTCCATCTCTGGACTGGTGGCCCTGGGTTCTATAATAAAGCAGGCTGAGCAAGCCAGGGGGAGGAAGCCAGTAAGCACTCCTCCATGTCCTCTGCATAAGCTCCTGCCTCGGTGCTGCCCTGTTTGTTTTCCTGTCCTGACTTCCTTAATAATGAACAGCAATATGGAAGTGTAAGCCAAATAAACTCTTTCCTCTTCAACTTGATTTTTGGTCATGTTGTTTTGTTGCAGTAGAAACCCTCACTAAGAGAGTCTCCATGCCAGAGCTGGGAACTGAATCTTGGTCCTCTAGAAGAGCATCCTGTGCTATTAAGGGGTGAGCTATCTCTCCAGCCCACAAACAATAGAAATTCATGTCTTACACACCTTGAGATCAGAAGTCTAGTTTAAGGGTACCAACACAGTTGGGACTGGTGTAGATTCTCTTCTTGGTGCCATTGTATCTGACTACAACACAAAATGGAGAAGGGAAACAATGTCTTCTGTGAAAGATGGATATAAATCTCATTTGTGTGACTTATGATATGATCAAATCATGATCATATCAAAATGATGTTACTTTCTTTTTTAATTTAGAAACATTTTACATATCAACCCCCATTCCCTCTCCCTCCCATCCCCTCATGCCCCCTACCAACACCCCCCCCAAACATCTACTCCCCAAGAATAGTGAGGCCTTCCATGGGGGTTTTCAAAATCCATCACATCATTTGGGGGATAGCCTAGGCCCTCCTCCATGTATCTGAGGTGAAATAGTATCCCTCCATAGGAAATGGACTCCTAGAGTCCATTTGTGCACTAGGGAAAAATACTGATTTCACTGTTAGAGGTCTCATAGACTGCCCAGACCTCTTAACTGGCACCCACATTTACAGGGCTTGGTTAAGTCCAATGCTCATTCCCTAGCTTTACAACTGGTGTCCCTGTGCTCACACTAGGTCAGGTCAGCTGTTTCTGGAGGTTTCTCCAGCATGGTCTTGACTCCTCTGCTCATCCCTCCTCCCTCTCTACAACTGGATTCCAGGAGTATAATTCTGCTTAGTTGTGGGTGCCTGCTTCTGCTTCCATTAGCTACTGGATGAAGGCTCTAGGATGGCAATTAAGGCAGTCATCAATCTCATTGTATGGGAAGGACATCAAAGGCAGCCTCTCCACTACTGTTTCTGTTAAGGTATCTCTGTACTTGTTCTCCTCTATTCTTTTACTGACTCAGTCTTTCTGATGCATTTTTCCCCACCCCACCCCAACCTCTTCTCCCCTTCTGTTGCTCCTACCTTCCTTCCCTCTCCTCCCCCATGCTCCCAATTTGCTCTGGAATTCTTGTCCCTTTCTCCTTCTTTGGGGGACCATGTATTTTTCTCTTAGGGTCCTCCTTGTTTCCTAGTATCTCTAGTGGTATGGATTGTAGGCTGGTAATTCTTTGCTCTATGTCTAATATCCATATATGAGTGAATACATACCATGCTTGCCTTTCTGAGATTGGGTTACCTCATTCAGGGTGGTTTCTTCAGTTCCATCTGTTTGCCTGAAAATTACAAGATCTCATTGTTTTGTTGTTGTTGTTGTTGTTGCTGCTGTTGTTGTTGATGATGTTTGCCCACTGAGTAATACTTCATTGTGTAAATGTACCACATTTGTTCCATCCATTCTTTGATTGAGGGACATCTAGGTTGCTTCCAAGTTCTAGCTATTATGAACAACGCTGTTATGAACATAGTTGAAAATATGTTCTTGTTGTGTGAATGTGTATTCTTTGGGTATATACCCAAGAGTGGGATTACAGGATATTGAGGAAGACTGATTCCCATTTTCCTGAAAACTGCCATACTGATTAGTTTCCACTCCAACCAGAAATGGAGGAGTGTTCCCCCTCTCTCCACATCCTCTCCAGCATAGGCTCTCATTGGTGTTCTTGATTTTAGCCATTTTGGCTGGTGCAAGATGATATATCAGAGTTGTTTTGATGTTACTTCTTAATGCTGTTATATTGGTTGAGTTTTATGTCAGACCTTTCCAAGGTTTTTTCAAAAACCATGCTTAAAGGAGAAAAGGAGCCTACTTCTGTGTCTTTGCCCAGAGGCAGACTTGACAAGGCCCAGTCTGAGTCTCAGGTCAGTGCCTCAAAGGAGTTAAGGTTTCAGTTTTTGGGAATGTCACTCTTTTCCCTGAAAAGACTAGACCAAAGGCCACAGTGTGGTCAGCCTATAATATAATGAAATACTTTGTGTTTCCTTTGTATAACATTGCTTAGTTAACTTCCTGCTGGCTTCCTCCCATTGTATGATAGCTTTCAACTAACTTATTTTTCTCTACAAATAATATATAAGATACTATACTTCTTAATAAACTTACTTGTCATAAGACATAGCTTATGCAATACCTCCTGATCCCAAACTTTTGTATCTTCTTATCTTCTGGTCTCCTGATCCTCTCTCTCAGGACCCTGTCACTGAAGAATGATCTGCTGGTAGGGTCAATGGAGAACTGAGATTTCAACATTTAGCTTAAAAGAGTTGTATGACATTTGACATCTGAGAGTGGTCATATGGGCCCCAAGGTTTGTTGCCAATTTGTGTAAATGAAGTGTGGTTATAGAAACAACTGAAACTGGATGCTGTCTAAAATGGCAGCATGTTGTATAGGGAGTGGATATGGGTGGATGCAAGCCAGTCTTTGAAATTGTGTAGTTCATTCTATTTTTTTAAGGTTTTCATCCAAAACTACAGAAAATAACTGCAAGAAGAATGAGACATAAATAGGAACAATGCAAGGAGTGAATTACTTGTCATGGTTTCATATTGTGAAACTAGAACTCAGTTCTACCAGGTCACTAATGGACAGTACACAATGATTCTCAAAAATATTGTTCTGCAAGACAAATAATTGAGGTATTTGTTCTACCTCCCTCCCAGGGTCTGAAGACTTGTTTCCATCCAAATATATGTGCTCACTCTGATAAGTCATCCTCTGTGGCTTAAGAGATGTTTCTGGGCAAGAAGTTGAGAGATGCCATGGAATAAGGACCAATTTTAGAACCAGAAAAACATTCTTTCTACACCACATGCACTGAATAATGTTCAATGTGAGATAATATGAGAAATGGATTCTATCCCACCTCCATATTCAAATGTCTAGCCAACATCTTTTAAGGACAGAATTTCTAAGAGCAGATAGCCTTCATGTTAAAGTGCATCTAGATAGTTGATATCCCACTCTTACTTTTATTTTCTTACCCTTAATTTGAAAGAAATGGGATAGCTGATGTATGGATGACATGTTTGGGGAGGCTAACCAGCCAGTATATTTGATAACTCTGTTTTCTAGAGTTGCTAGGTAAGCTACAAGCTACAAGCACAGTAGAGTTAATTTATTCCTTGAAGACCAATTAACTTGGATTTAATGACAGCACTATAAACAAAAGCAATTTGATTTCTTATCCCAAAAGTTTCTAGTTAAAATATTTTCTATAAAGTGCAACATTCTCTTTATGTAGGCATATCTTTGGAAAATAAATTTCTAGCAAATAATGGAAGAAATAATCACAGGTTAATATTTTAAGTAAATAAAGGATGGACAATATGATGTTATCTCTCCAAAACGCTGCATCTCTAATGCCCTTAAACTTGGGTAATTTTCCCAAGTTTCAGAAGACCCAGGTTTTTTTTAAGTTCAATAGCAAATCTTTATATCTAAAAATTAAGCACAATTTCTTAGATCCATGTTTGAAAGAAAGTTCAATATGACTTGTAACAAGAAATAAATAATTGTTAAGTAATAAGGCAACACAACAATTTAAAAAGCTATTTTTTTATAATTAGAAACTAAGAAAAAACTGATCTCTCTAAAAATTTTCAGTTTAATCAGTAACATATAACTTTAAAACAATGTTTATCCAAATTCACCTCAGCTCCTAGAACTTCAAGTTCTCAAGGGAGTAAATATTGATCCCTTATCCCCCAACTAGAAACTCCCTCTTGGGCAGGAAACATTCAAAGAAGCCTTGATGATGGGCAATCAGTCTGTGCCTGCAGCATAGAGATTATAGAAGCAATGTAAAGAAAGCAAAAACCAATGAGGTTTCCACATTTTCTGTGCATCATTGCAGAACATAGTGAAAAGAAAATCATCTTAAATTCCAGAATGTTCCACTTCCTCCTTGGTGCCATCGTGGAAATAGGGTGAGGACACTGAATTGCTCTGAACTCTCCAGAGAAGATTAGAATTAAGAAAAGATCAAATAACTGAATGACAGGATGAATCTGAACTCCCTTAGTGTTTTGTTTGCATGTGAATAACAGTATTGAGTGCCTGTTTAGTGCCCTGTGGTTGGTGAGTTTCTTTCAACAGTGAATGCAAAAGATGAAGAACTGAGTTTACAGTTTAATCTCTCACTCCCTCTCTGTCTGTCTTGTACCCTCATGATTAAAATAATTACCAGAAAATTTTATCTGTCCTAAATGTATACAGCATCTTCTAGACACAACAGGACTGATACACTTATGAACACAAAGACTGTGTGACAGCAAACAAGACTTCCACATGTTCAAACCAGACAAAATCTCAGTAGTGAAAGGAAGAAATGGACACAAAGTCCCACCCACAACCAAGAAGCTAATTGTAATTAATAACTGCTGGGAAAGAGAAAATCAGTTTTCTCCACTGGAATGTCACTGAGTATCTCAACCACATTCCAGGGCAGGCATGCAACACAAAATAGGCTCATGGATTCTTTTGTGTGTGTGTGTGTGTGTGTGTGTGTGTGTGTGTGTGTGTGTGTATACAGTTTTAGTTTTTTACCTTGCTAAGTTTCTTAGTTTGATTTTCTTTTTTTATTTTCTTTTGTGTTGTTTTAAGAGAGAAGAAAGAACATGAAGTTGGGAGGGTAGGGAGGTTGGGAAAGAATATAGTCAAAATTATATAGAGAAATGAAAAAATAGAAAAGTTACAAAAAAAAGTAAAAATGTATAAAACACATTTTGAACATTCCACACTGTGCATATCAAACTGCAAGACCTTTTTCTCACTGTGCAATATGACATAGGCACCTTTCTATAAGTGTATATATTCATCTTAATTTGAGAGTTCAAGTATTAGAATGTAAGATGAAGCTACTGTAGTTTCACTAACCTTTTTTCCACACATTTGCTTTCATTAGTTCATAGAGTAAACATGATGCCTTAAGTAATTATGTGACACCATCTTACAGGAGTCAAAACTGAGCCAGAGAGAGTGAAGTACTTTATCACTATGAAGCTGTGGGTGGGAATCATGCACAGATCCACCTGTGCCTGGACATCTCAACAACAGTGACTTTAAATTACCTTTGGAAGTGTATGGACTCAGAACTCTCAGGTATTCTCTTCCCAATTCTTGTTCTAGAATCCATTTGATTAGCAAATACCCTCATTGTGTTCAGCGTGTGTGTGTGTGTGTGTGTGTGTGTGTGTGTGTGTGTGTGTGTGTGTGTGTGTGTGTGTGTTTTCATGTGCCTTATTTCCTGAGTTCTAGAAAAGTCTTACCCAAAACTTTATATATTATTTTAAGTAAAAGGATTCTGGTAGCCCTGGTTATATTTTTCACTAATGTACCCAGCTGTGTTTATCTCATAGTATTTTAAAGAGTCATAGAAACTCAGTGTGCTATACACCTACCACTACAGACACGTTCTTATACAAAACTCATCACAGAACCTATGGAGCTGCCCATAGGTCTGCCTGCCATTCCTGACAGCTGAGTACAGTAGAATTTCTAAATCTTGATTAATTCAGGATTACTGGGAAAATTTACAGACATGACAATTCACTTGCTTATTTTTCTTTCATCATCTCTTTCTCTAACATATGAGACTATAGATATTCTTATGCTTGTGTACAATCATGTACAAACATGCATGTAAATGTATATGAGTATAAATAGCCATTAGATGTGGTCATTAATGTATTTATAATATTTACCTTGTACTGGAAATTTGGTCAGTTAAAACAGGTTATTTTAACTATTTCCAGCATATCTTCAATATAACAACTAATTTACTTTTCTAATAAAAAATGCATTCCTGTGTATATGCAATTCTCACAAAAACATTGTAATTTAAATTGATGAATAAAGTTACATTTTAATGAAGTTTTCATATATAACTGCCTGACTAACAGTGAGCTATATATCTTTACATATTCCTGTTGAACATTTAATTTATCATTCTTCTATAGTTTTCCTGTTCATAAATTTATAAAAATTATATATACATATATATGTATGTATGTATAAAACCTTTAATATTTTTATGTGTTGAAAACAAATTTGCTTAACTGAATTCCAATCTTTTTCATTTGGTATTAATAAATATTTTAATGGAGGTATATTTTTTAAAATTTTGCTTGTAGATGGTAAAAGTCTATGTGTGAGTGGTGCATGTGAGTATATCTGAGTGGGTGGATGTGTATACCAGAGGAAGATGTTGGCTGTCTTCTCCTTATTCCTTTGAGAAAATGGCTCTAATTTAAACTGGACCTAGACTAGTAGCCAACAAGCCCCAGCAATCCTTATGTCTCTATTTAGATTATAGACACCTGTTTAGCTATGTCTAACTTTTTGCATAGATCTAAACTTAATGATTGCACAGTAAGTGTTCTTACCCTATGAACCCTCTCTCTGGCCTCATAATATTTTATATTCATGAATTTTGTTTTCTGATTTATCTAAACTTTTTCTGTATTGCTAAATCACAAGTAATCAACATTGTTTTCTCAAAAAATGTATGTGTTTAAATCCATAATACATTAGGAAACAACTTTTGTAAAGCATAAAGTTGGAATTTAATATTTCTTCATATTTATATACATTTATAGCATCATAGAATATATTAACATCTCTAGTAGCTCTATTTTTCCTTTCCTCCCTCCAAACCCTCCAACATACACATCTTTGATCTCTTTCAAATCTATGGCCTTTTTCCATTAGTTGTTATTATATATGCATATTGTATGTACATATATGTTCCTAAATATAACCTCTTCGGTCTATATACTGTAATTTGCATGCATGTTTTCAAGACTGACCATGGTGCTGCTGTGTTCTTCCATGAAGAAGACAATTTCTCCCACTATCAGCATTTCTTAATTGATTGATGTTCCATGAGTAGGTTTGAAGCCTTGTGGGCTTTCCCCTGTTGACTTTGGCATGCTTATTGGTCTCATTCTTGTTCCACTCATGTTTAGAAAGTCATGCCTGTGAAACTTTATTGATATATCTAGGAGATAAAAATTTCACAGAAATTTCCTGATCCTCTGAATTTTATAATCTTTCCATCCTGTCTTCTGCAATGCTCCCTGAGCCTTAAGTACAGGCATATTTTATAGATGTAGCCACTAGGACTGGGCTCCACAGCTGTGTTTTTATTGGTTGTGGTTCTCTGCAGTGGTCTTCATCTGTTGCAAAGAGAAGTTCCCATAACTAGGAGTGAAAATTACACTTATCTGTGAATATAAGGACAAATGTTAAGATTACTGTTAGAGATTATGCTAACTTAGTAAAGTGATGCTTCTAGATTCTTCTCCAATATCCGTGACTACTTCACTAATACTGAGTAGTTAGCTAACTTTACAGTAACAGGCATTGCTTCTCTCTTGTTAAATGGGTCTTAGTTCAATTACAGAGCTGTTGGTTACTGCCAAAGTATGCATGTCACTATGACACCCTTAGGATCATTGTGCCATGCTGCTCATCAATGTGGTTTATAGGCATCATAGCTGGGCAGGACTATTGGTTGCCTCCTTGTTTTGGGAACTTACACAGTTTGTTTTTCTCAGCTTTACTGACATATTTTTCTACTCTCAAGCCAGTTCCATGCTGTCTTCATAATTACTGTTTCATAATAACTTCTGCTGTCTGGCAGAGAAAGTTGTTCCCTCAACTTATTTTCTTTTCAAATTCCACATAGAATTGTCAAGTTGAACATAAAATTATCTCAAATATGTAATGGAAACTACAGAGAATTTATAGATTAATATGAGGAAAATATAATGGTACAATTCTGCAATTTCATCAAAGAAATTAGTGAGTTTATATCTTCAAGACTTTAGAAAAACTTATTTCCTTAATAAGGAATATGAACATACTCATATTTACATTTAGATTTTAAAATCTGGCTTAAAATGTTTATTTCCTTTCTTTAGGTGTATTGTTGTTGCTTCTCTTTAGTTTGGTTTGGTTGAAGTTTGTTTTGTTTTTTTACTCTTTTTAATTTAAATTAGAAACAATCTTATTCTATATATCAATTCTAGTTCTATCTCCTTTGCATTCTCCCATGCCCCCCCCCACTGACCCCAATCCCATCCCTCTTCTGCTCCAAAATATGTGGGTATAAACATAAGCAATTTCAAGGAAGTTGGCTAGATGTTTATTTAGCAAAACATCAGTAGTATATTCCCATATAAGGACCATGACTCTCCTACCCATAGGCTTTTGACCTGGTTTACAATTACACATATGTATTCCCTTCCTTAAAGTAGACTCAGATCCAACCAGGAAGGTGTTGGTTTCCTCTGGAACAGTCATGCCACTATGGCACCAGTAGACATACTTTGACTAACAAGTTGATATTATAACACACAGAGTACAAAGTTCAGTAATAGTGCAGATCTTTTTTTTTTTTTTTAGTATTTTTTCCAACAAACAGACTTTTATATAGCAGTCTAATATTAAATGGCTTTTCTATCTCCACTAAGAATTTAAAAGATTTTTCCTTCAGAATAATTAGATTACCTACAAATAATAATGGCCATGGTTCTTCTCTTACAGTTCTGTTTAATTTCTTTTCATATCTTTTTCCCTAGCTTGGACCTAAAAAAAACATTGAAAATACAACATACTGTGTGTGGGAGGGGTGTATTTGGTCACTTTGGAAATTTTATATTATTCCTTCATTTATAGGCACTGCTTCTCATAACTTTTTGGTAAAGATGATATTTATTCAGTAATTTTATGAAACCACTTGCCAGGGTAATATCATTCCTCCCCATTCATGTTCCTTAATGTCTCTCAAGAAACACTATCAACCTTTGTCAAATAATGTTTGATATCTTCTGAAATGAAGTGGTTGCTATCCTTTCTATATCAATGAAGAAAATTGTAGCAACTAACTTTCTAATGTTAAACATGTTATCATTCCTTATATCATTGTAACTTGGTATTGGTTGCTTAGAAAAAAATGATTTTTCCCTTTATGCTTTTTTTTTTTTGAAAATACAAATTGTGGGAGTCTTCCTTCTCTTCATTTTATTTACACTATGTCTAGACAAGAGAAATAGCACATTTGGCTTGTGAAACTGAAAACACCCTAGCATCTGAGAAACACCTAACTTGTTAAAAGCCATGATCCACAATCCTACAGTACGTCAAACATGACCTCTGTCTATTGCCAAAACTAAAGGGACCTGTAAGCCAATCTACTTGCTTTTGGTCTTCCACCAGTGTCTAAAAGTGATAGTATGGTGCCTGTATACACTTTGTTTTTAATTTATCAGTTAAGTAAAAATCTAGAAAGGAAAGCAATAGACATTTATTAATATCTGCTTTGATCTCTGTAATCATGGCTGAATTTAAGATGTTCTCATCTATAGTCCCAAATTAGTGAAGTTTTAAATTTAATCTCTGTAATCATGGCTGGATTTAAGAAGTTTGCATCTACAATCCCAAATTAGTGAAGTTTTACATTTCTTCCTCATATTGAAATTTTTCTGGTATTTATGTTACCTTAACCTCTTGAAATGAGTTGATGAATATTATTTTTAATAATTCCTGAATGAGGGAGGAATTATTATAAGTACCATCTCTTGCTGAAAAATTATTGTCAGTTGATACCTGCTTAAGAAGGGAGAGACTATTTCTTTAGAATGTTTGTATAATGCTTGGATTCTGTTCCTCCATGAGTAGACCAACCTCCATGAATATATAAGTGGAACTAATTGGACTTAAGGATTTTTTTAAAGAAAAGGACATGAAGTTGGGAAGGGATTATAGTGGAAGAATATATGTGTAGTGCAGAAGAAAATAGAGGTAAATTTAATAAAATATCATTAAGTACATGTATAAAATTCTCAAAGAATGAAAACCTATATTCACTAAAATTAGAGTTAGTTTCTCCATAAATACATGCTAGATTTTACATGTATTGTGAGTCAAGTGTTTTATTATATAAATATTACATCAAATTAATGAATGCTTTAAAATATTTTAATCCTTCTAAAGCATATACAAATACCCATATATACAGTTGCACACACACATACAACCACACTCCAGCTGCTTAGTCAACTTAGTCAAAATTGTATAAAAATAATTATAGAAACAAACCAGTAGCATGATTCAACCTACATTACCCACTGTAAGGCAAGGCAAAGAGAAAGTCATTTTATTTCAGCATTTGACTCTGCCAAAAAAATAAGCTTGAGAAAGTAGTGGGCTACAATAAATTTCTTCAACAGAACATAACATGAGGCCAGAATGACCAATCATTAAGCTTTTCATAAGAACATAAGGTAAAAAAAAAATCTTATTGCAGATCTGATTATTTATGCTCCAGAAAAGACAAAATAGACAAAGTTAACAGAGGATAGAATATGAAAAATCTTGATTGGCAACTGAAAATTTTCAAAAAATTGGAGAAATCAAAAGTCACCCACAAGTCAACTCAAAAGAAAGAGACATTGGTGTTGCCAAAGGCAGGCAATTTACTAAAAAGACAAATGTCAAAATATAAGAACATTAATTTTTTTCTGTTAAAAAAATAAAAATTAGACACTTAATTTCCTGAACCAAACATCCAAGGCAACACCAATTTCATAAGTAGAAAACAACATGGGTAATATGTTAACAATAATAATGGGTGATATGGGAACATGAATATATATCAACAGCACTAAACACTAATGCATCCGTCACATAAAGGTCACTGCTTGTACTCAAAGAACTAGGAAGAAAGAGTCGAGGTCACTGATACTCATTGCTAGCCAATTCAGTTGACACATCAAGTTCCAAAAATAGTGAGATACCCTGTTACAAAACCAAGGTGTACAGACCTGATGAATGCCACCCAGCATTGACCTTTGACCTTCAAATACACAACACTTGCATGTACATGCACCTAGTCACCCATCCCCCAATAAACATGCATACACACACAAAGGAAACCATTCTTTGAAGTCATTACAGAAGCGAATATTTTAACATTTCAAAAAAACAAGTCAAAATGGGCTTATTTTCGCTGCTATTTTTTTTTTCCTTTGCTAATTTTCAGCTGATACTGGACCTCTGCTAACCATGGAACACAGTAATAACACAAAAGTGACTGAATTTATTCTCCTGGGATTCGCTAATCAACACGAGTTTTGGCACATCCTCTTTGCGGTATTCCTAGTGATTTATGCTGCCACCTTAGTGGGCAACATTGGCATGATCCTGCTCATCCAACTTCATTCTTCCCTGCACACTCCCATGTACTTTTTCCTGCAGCACTTGGCTTTTGTTGACCTCTGTTACTCCTCTGCCATCACTCCCAAGACACTGCAGAATTTTGTGAGCACAAAACCATCCATCTCCTTCAATGGGTGCATAGTTCAATTACTGGTCTATGGTACCTTTGTAACTAGTGACTGCTTCATCCTGGCTGCCATGGCTGTGGACCGCTATGTGGCCATCTGTAACCCACTACGCTATCCTGTCATCATGTCCCAGAGACTATGCATTCTACTGCTTCTTGGTTCATACACTATGGGCTTCCTAAATGCCTCTGTAAATACAATTTTTACTTTCTTATCAAACTTTTGCAAATCCAATGCCATTAATCACTTTTTCTGTGATGTACCACCAATCCTTGCCCTATCTTGCTCCAGTATTGACCTCAATATCATGGTATTGACAATCTTTGTGGGATTTAACTTGACATTCACTGTGTCTGTTGTCATCTTTTCCTATACATTTATCTTGGCTGCCATTCTAAGGATGTCTTCTGCTTCAGGAAGGAGAAAAGCCTTCTCCACATGTGCTTCCCATATGACTGCTGTCACCATATTCTATGGAACACTCTCATACATGTATGTGCTTCATGGGACCAACAAATCTCAAGAGCAGGAGAAAGTGGCTTCTGTGTTCTACGGTATTATGATTCCCATGCTAAACCCCCTCATCTACAGCCTAAGAAACCAGGATGTAGTAGAAGCCCTGAGACACATCAGAAATAAATGTTTCTAGTGGAAAACCTGGTCTCCATGTCAATATGACTCAACAGGCAAAGCAACAGGGCTCTGTCCTCGATTAGCATGGGGAGATGTCACAAATGTTCATGTCACATGGAGGCATTCCTTGAGTGTCAATAACATCTGAAAGACTATACAAAAACAAATTATCAAATATGTAAACCTGTTTCTTTAGTGCTGAGAAGTAAACCTAAGCGTTCTCACATTCTGGTTAAGTACCCTACATGAGGTTCATCCAGGTATCTGGATAAAGTGTTGATATTGCTCTGTATGCTTTATAAGCCTCTTTTGAAATAATACTAATAAAAAATAAAATTATGGTATTTCTTCCCCATCTTATAAGGGTTAATGGATTATATGTATTGTATACAAATATGATATCAATTTTTATAATTAAAATTTTTAACCTTCTATAAGGATCTAGAATGATGGTACACACCTTTAACCCCACCAATCTGGAAAATAGGCAATATACACAAAAAGGGAAGTTCCATTTTTATGATTCTTCTTCCACATACCAGTCAATTAGTCAATTAAATGGTAAGGGACAGTTAGTGCAAAGATTAACAAGATAGCATTCACCACCTTTCCCAAACCCAGGAGTAAAAATAGTAAATGACTAAAACATACTGGAGTCTGTTGAAAGGGCACAAAAATCACATTTGAATATTATCCAATGTAAATATATACACACTTAATATATTAGAAAATAATATGAATCTGTTTCTTTGAAATATACATTAAACATTGATATTCTATGAAGATTTCTTCGTTTTCAAATGAATCCATTTCAAATGTACTGTTTATATGATCGTTTCCTATCAAAAATATTTTTAAAATCTCTTTAGAAAGCATAAAAACTCCTAGATAATGATTGTCAGGAAATTTTAAGTTCCAAAAATTGTGAAAATTAAGACCATCTTATATCAAAAGACATAACAAAAATTTCTCTCTTGTCTTTCTATTTGTCTAGTTTATCTAGGGGGTTTGACTTTGGGAAATGTCACTGAGACACTGACTTTTATCTTCTAGGATTTAGGGTCCAAGGTGACATTTGCTGTATATTCTTCATTGTGTTTTTTTATTATCTACATATCATCCATGGTGGGTAACAATGGAATGATCCTCATCAATACAGATCATAGACTTCAGATTCCCATGCACTTCTCACAACATCTGGCCTTTGTTGATGTCTGTTATATGTTGACATCACTCCCACAATGCTGAAAAAGTTTGTGGTAGAAGATAGATCCATACCATACAAAGGATTGTAATGAATTGTTGGTATATAGCATATTTGCAACAATTAACTGTTACCTCTTGGCAACTGAGGCAGTAGGTCATTATGTACCTGTCCATAAGCCACTTTAATAACCCACAGTCATGTCCTTAAAAGGTTTATATCCAGTTAGTAGCTGGTTCCTATTTCAATGGATGAACAAATTCTTCTGTACACACAATACTTACATTTTTCTTTCTTCTTTTTTTGCAAACAGCTTTAATTATTTATTTCTTGGCTTAATAAATATTTAATACATTGTCTTTTTTCATAATTAGAAATTATTTGCATAATATAATATTTTTGCAGGGTATGCAGGAACTAATTAGAATAGTTTTTTGTTTGTTTTGTTTTGATTTTAAATAAAATTTTATTTAAATTAAATACAATCTTATTTTACATATTAATCCCAGTTCTCTCTCTCTCCTGGGCTCCCATGCCCCCCAACTAACCTGCCATCCCACCCCCTATCTATTCCTCAGGGAGACTGAGGCCTCCCACGGGAGATCATCAAAGTCTGACACATCATTTAGAGCAGGATCTAGGCCATCCCCTGTGTATCTAGGCTGAGAGAGTATCCCTCCATAGAGAATGGGCTCCCAAAGCCCATTCATGCCCTAGGGATAAATACTGGTTCTGCTGCCAGAGGTCCCATAGACTGTCGACTCATAAGTAGATATTAGACACAGAGCAAAGGTTAAGCAGCCTACAGCCCACAACCCAAGAGAAACTAGGAAACAAGGAGAATCCTAAAAGAGACATTCATGGTTCCCCAGATAAGGGGAAAGGGACAAAATCCCCAGAGCAAATTAGGAGCACGGGAAGAGTAGGGAGGGAGATAGGAGAAAGAGGAGGAGAGAAGGGAAGGGGGAAGGAAAACATAAGGGATCAGGAGGACTGAGTTGGGGGAATAATAAAAAAGAAGAGCAAGAAAAGAGATGCCTTAATAAAGGGAGCCATTATAGGTTTAAAGAGAAATCTGGAACTAGGGAAATGTCCAGAGATCCACAAGGATGATCCCAACTAAGAATCTAAGCAATAGAGGAGAGACTATCTTAAATACCCCTATAATAGATTGATGACTACCTTAAATGCCATCCTAGATCCTTCATTCAGTAATTGATGGAAGCAGAAGCAGAGATTCACAGTCATACACTGAGCCTAACTCCTGGAATACAGTTGATAAGTAAAGGGGTCAAGACTATGCTGGGGGAAACTCACAGAAACAGCTGACCTGAGTAAGTGGGAGCTCATGGACCCCAGTCTGACAGCTGTGGAACCAGCATAGGACCGAACCAAGCCCCCTGAAAATGGGTGTCAGTTGGGAATTCTTACATTTTTCAATCATGCTTTAAGTCTACCATCAATTGTTCTCTGTGAACTTCCTCCATTTTGGTGCACTTTTATGCTCCAGCTTTAATACCAACCTTGGGCTTCTTCTTAACTTTGAAATTTGACTTGACATACACTGTGTTCGACATTACCTTCTCAAAATATACATCATGGCCACCATTCTAAAGATTTCCTATATGGTAGGGAAGAAGAAATCCTTCTCCACATTAGACATTTCACTGGGTAGTATCTATGGAAACATGGTTTATAGGTACTCACAGTTAACTCTGAGGGTTTGAGAGTGGTTTCCATATTCTATAGCGATGATTCCTGTGTTGAAACCTTCAATATATGGCATAGGAAGAAATAAGGTAAAAACATATTATAAAGAGCCACAGGGGAAAGGTCGTTTAGATTGGATACACATTGGTAAAATTTGCAACATCAAATCATGGCTACGATTGTTCAATTACATTCAACAATTGTGAAATGTAAAACACTTAGCTTTTAAATGATGCCTGACCTCATTAATATATCAGCTCTTAAAAAGAAGGAATAGTCTATGACCTCTTCTGAAACTCATTTTCCTTAGAATGGAGTTTCTGGTCTATATCTTATATTACTCTATAGAAGGACCTTGTAAAGACTATTAAAGATATCAGCATGCATATGTAAGCTTTATAACATAATATTTCAAATATTTCCAAATATATTCTCAATGGCTAGAGAAATCTACTTTATGATATAATCAACATAGACATTGAATTCCTTTACTTTTTTCTCCTTTAATCATTTCACTAAATCTGGAGAGGCCCTTTATAAATTTGATTCAAATTACTACAAAAATCTGAGTGTTAAATAAATGAGTTTAAGACTGTCTTCTGATTCAAGTTATCCCTTCCACCCTGTTGGCCTTATGTTTGTTATACTTCATGGAACTTGAAAACACATTTTTCTATTATTTAGCCCTTTATTGTATTTCTAACCTAATAACCTTTGGAAAAAATCACACTATAAACACTCTCTGTTTCTTATATTTTTGGTGATGAGCCTAGCCTTTAGCAGCTGAGCCATCTCTCCAGCCCAACACTTTCCATTTCTACACTAAATGAGATAATACAGAAATAGGTAGTCTTACAGTGTAGTAAACCTAAGATTAGAGAAAATAATCTGATGTTATAAAATCAAAGTTCTTGTTATGGTATTAATCAGACTTGTGTAAGAAACAGAAATTATTATCACACATTCAAATTGTTCCAGCGATGTAATAAAAAATGGATTCCATTTAAAGACGAAGGAGGAGGAGGAGGAGGAGGAGGAGGAGGAGGAGGAGGAGGAGGAGGAGGAGGAGGAGGAGGAGGAGGAGGAGGAGGAGGAGGAGGAGGAGAAGAAGAAGAAGAAGAAGAAGAAGAAGAAGAAGAAGAAGAAGAAGAAGAAGAAGAAGAAGAAGAAGAAGAAGAATAGAGCTTATTCTTTTACAAAAAGTTCATAAAACATTTCTGCTCAGGCAAACTACTTTAGAATTGCTAAAACAGTTTGCTCCAAACAGAAAGCCACTGCTTTGTACTCGGTCAGGAAAATGGCTTCAGATCATTCTCACACTATGTTTATTATCCCTTCACTGTGTGAAGTGTTATCCTGGCACTCATGCCTTTCCGCTGACACTTCTGCTGTCACTCAAAAATGCTCTTAGTTACAGAACTGTCACACATTAGAGGGCTTTTGTCAGCCCTATGCAGCTTCCTTAGCCATTGTCCTGTGAGCCCAGGTTGCGATAGCCTTAGTACCCTCCCACATACACCCCTGGCTTGTACAATCCTTCCTCCCTCTTTTCAGCAGTATTCACCAAGCTAGACCCAGCACTTGACTGCAGGACTCCTAGTGGTTGACACAGGGTCTGTCCCTAAGGTTTTCATAATAAAAGTAAACAAAGCAGGGAATTCTGTAGTGACACTTGTTCAGTAGAAGGGGAGAAAAAAGTGATTAGACAAGGTAGAGGAGAAAATAGCTGGAGTGGGCAGGGGTCTGACTTTTAAAGGGGTCCTTTACACCTGCCTGCAGACTAGTACTCATGGAACCCTGGGCTGACCAGAGTACTGCCTGAGTGCATTCTGTCAGGTGACAGAGGCAGGCCAGCAGAATGCCTGAATCCTTACACAAGTGTCTTAGTAAGTAGAATTGCACATGTGGTGTGGGGCCTTGAAGGGCATTGCAGGGAGTGTGTCCACATGGTGGGCAGTCCAAAGGGCATAGAAGATCAAAAGATCAGAGATAAGAGGCTTAAGTCCCTGAGGCTATGGAGAAAGAGTAGGTATTGAGGCTGGGTAATATATATTTCGTGGTGTTTGATGAGGCTGGTAAAGCTGTCACCCTACCGTGACAACAGGGGAAAAAAGAAGATGTAGGACCCTAAAACTCTGTCAGGACTGAATAGGGGGCCCAGTATGCAGAAGGAGAGAGACAGATCTCCCTGATACTCTGATGTCTACTTGAGGATCCCAGTGTGAGATGGTAGTGGTCAGGCCAAGCAAGCCCAGGCCCCTTCAGTCCTCCATAGCCAGACCTAGCTGAAGAACCATCTGGGCTTGATGGCTGCATGGGGGACATGGGGTCAGTCAAAACCCCAATTTTCTTCTTGATGGGACCTTCGATGTGGTCTGGGTGGTCTATGAGTGATTAGACAGGCCCAGGCCCAGTGACCCTACTGACTGCATGTGAAACAGGGACCCAGAAGTTGTCAGGCTTTGGGAGGCCAGGGAGCCTGGGCAGTTGCTATGGCCAGTCAAAAGGCCTTGGATAGCATTAGGTATTTTTGTTTTAGGACTTTTTATCCTTTCCATGGTATACCTTAAAGACCATAGCAAAGACTTCTGCTTGTGGAGTCAGGGGACCTTTCTCTAGAAATTTAAGTTTGGCCCTAATATCATAAGAACTCTGGGGAAAGTAGGTCATAAGGAGTTGTTTTCCATCTCAGGATCCAGACTAGTATGTTGTAACAGGGACTTTATGAAGCAGTCTAGGAATTTAGATGAGTTTACATGTACATCCTGGATGACTTCTTGGATTTTTTTCATAATTTACCACTTTAGGAGTAGCCTTGTGAAGACTAGCCAGGAGGCAAGTCACAAACTGATCCCTAGCAAGGATGCCCCCTGGGGTATTGTAATTCCATTCAGGGTCCTAGTCAGGGACTTCCTCAGCCCTGACTGGGTGGTCAGCCTGAGAAAGGAGAAAGGGAAACCAGAGAGGCTGGAGAGGAAGATAAGGATTGAGGCCCATTGGTGTCATCAAAAGTAACGGAAGAATCCTCTGGTTTGGGCCTCACAGCTAGGAGGAGCTGTTTTTCCTTGGATGGCTTAGATCATGTGCTCACTTTCATCAAGATGGGACTGAGGTCACATGGCAAAGTCCATTCTTTCCAACCCTAGCAAAGATAGCTCTCAGCCATGTGGCTGCCTCCATTCCAGTGGGGAAACAGCAGGTAAGGTGACAGCAAGCCACGTGTTTCCTTTAAGATTACCCATGTATAGATTTTTAACTATCAACCCTGGGGTTATGAGTTTTAAATTAACTCTTTGGTTACAGCTCTTACTGTGTTTTAATCATACCCAATATGCTTACAAATCTTGAAGTATAGGAAGTTTACAAAATAGTTTTACAAATCTTGAGATAAGATTTTTAGAGAGTTAAACCAAAACCAAAAGAATAAGTAGCAATGGTCTCTACTGGGAATAGTAGAGACTGTTCCTTTATTTTACTTTGCTCTCTTTCCTCTGTCACACAGCTGATGGCTCACCTGATATGGAGCAGAGATTTTGAAAGAAACCTTTAAACAAGAATGCTTGCGTCTAGAGGAGAGGGAGTCATACCCTAACTCTAGAGCCAGATTTTAGTTCAAGTGCAACAGCATAAAATGAAGTCTAATGCCACTCATACCTAAAAGACACCTGAGTCACTGTGAAACTGAATCTAGTAAGCTGAAAACAAAGAAAGCTTAGAGATAGAAAATTCTGAGTCCTGGCTATAGACAAAGCATGCTGCAGGAGGGATCTGAAAGAAGCACCGGCCAGTGAAAAGTGTGTGCAGGGTGTGTGCATATTGTAACTGACCTACTCCTTTGCTTTCTCCCCCTCCTGCTAGGCTTTACTCCTAGCTCCCACTTTGCAACAAACTTATATATCCATCTAAGGTAACTTACAGGACATTTATACAGTGTGTGTGTGAAGGGATGGGGTACACTAGACAAAAAAGCAGAGAAATAGGGACTAGGGAATGGAATCTCTTTCCATTTCCCTGATCACGAATAGTATTTGTAAAGGCCCCAAATAATACTAGGTTCTAAGGTGCCATTAAGTGGCGCTTTAGATTAATTATCTAAGAAATATTGAAATCAAATTTGTTTGTAAAAACAGATTTAGGACCTTTCAGGTCAGCGTCAGATGAAGAGGATGGAGGTTTTTCTAAGAGGCATTCTCAGGGGGGAAAGAGAAGGTTTGGAAGACACATTCCCATGGATGAAAGAAAAGGAAAATGTCACTGCAGCCTGTAGTCATGGACATCCCATGACTCAGAGAGGACCAAATCAGGACCAAGCCATTCAGTGGATCATCACATTCAATGGGGGTCAAGGGCTTGGCCTAGTTAAGCCAGTGGAAAGAGTCAGTGTCTGGTAGCAGGGCTTCCTAAAGACAAGAAGGTAAGAATGAAAACCAAGCTCTAAGAAAAAGGGTCTCATCCAGAAGGTCAGGAATAGGATCACAAAAGCCACAAAGGCCTAAAGGAGCTGTGGGATTACCCAGGAAGTAATAGGATAGGATGGCAGGAAAGGATGCAATAGCTTGGTTTGGCCTAAGGAAACTGCAGAATTGCAGCTCCAAGCTGAGTGGGATGGAGTCAGGTAAAGAGGGCCAGCCATAAGCTTAAAGAACATAGGAAGAACTACTTTCTCTGAAAGTACCAGGAGGTGCCAAACACTGAATGTTCACTTTTTCAGAATCAGGGAAATGTTTACACTGAACTAAGGAGTAGTAGATGGGCTGCTGAACCAGAAGGTGAGTCTGTTGCTGCAGAAGTAAAAATGAGGGATAAACCATGAGGGGAAAGGCAGTCACTAGGAGAGGCTATCTGAGTCATGCCATTAATTGTAAGCATTACAGCTCAGGTGGAAAGGCATCCTGGCTGCCAAGAAATAGCACAAAGCCACAACACACAACAAACCTCACACAAGAAATTTATTGGGAGGGAAAAAAACAGGGGGTGGCTATCTCTGCTTGGGTGAGAAACAGAAGCAAAGTGAACAGATATAGGGCCTATATAAAGATTTCAAGGTGGAGATATCCAGGGTTGAGATGGGTGGGATTTTGTGTCCAGAGATTGGGACTTTCTCTCTATAGGATATGGACAGGGCCCAGCAGATAGGGCAATTAGAATGTTCTGTGGGTGGAATCTGGCAGTTAGAGGTCCTTGGGGGTGGTGCTAGCCACTAGTGTGGCTCAAGGAGCTTACAATTCCTGGATATGGTTGCAGGTAAAAGTTGTGTATTTGGGGCATGCAGTGAAGAATCATATTTACTAAACTAAAGAAAATCTTGCCCTCAGGTACTAGAAGGTATTTTCCTGGAGGCTGTAGGGGCTACACAGTCTAACAAAATGATTATGCTAGTTGGAGATATTCTGTGCCAAATTCAAAGCCCATTGGATATAGAGGAGTGTTATTTGGTCATCTAGCAGTGGTTTACGCCTGAATTTTCAATCCCCAATACCATTATGGCCTCCAAAGATCAAGGTAAGCTCAGGAGTTGAGCAGTACTCCCTCTCCCTGGGTCCTGGGCAACCTGGCTCTGTTCCTGTTACTGACTTTTGTCCTCCTGCTCTGCTGGTTTCTGCTCAGTTCCAGCCTGTCACTCCAAGCCAGGCCTCTCCTGGACCTGGGCCTTCTCCTTAGGGAGACGTTTCTGGTCATAGGGCCTCTCCAATCTCTCCAATCCTCAGGTTATCTCCCAGCCCCAGGATTGCTCTTTTCTGGGTGACTTTCCCTTGCCCCAGGATCTATCTTTGATGGGTGACCAATCCCCACTGACAGCTCAAAGGCTGCCAAAGGTTGCATGGCTACATTGTGCATTTGTTAAGTGACTGCATGAGGACTCTACATGCAGAAACTATGTGGAGCTGGTGCCACATCACACTGGGCCAACAGCAGGTCTGGGAAATGAGTTTCAACAGCCCCAATTGCTGAGCCTTGTTCTAAACTGTTCCTTTTCCCCTTTTAAGCAAGCGCCTGTTCCCTCTCTTTCCATTTCTGGTCCAAATTGGTTAACAGCTACCCCTCCCTTCGCTCCCTTTCCCAACTCCATGTGGGTTTGTTGAGTTTGGTGGATCCTGTTTCATCCCCTGAACCTGCATCAAAGAACAACATCCATGTATAGCCCCAATTCAGAGAGAAACATATCCTAGAAGAGGATGAAATCTTCAAATATTCCTCCCTTTAAGACTTTGCTCTAAGCAGCTCATGGGGTGGTTCAAGTTATATCATCTTACTATAATAAAACTGTGTTTTTATGATGACACTTTCCTGATATCTTAGTTCCTTCATAACAACATAAAATTATGTCTCATGAGTCTGGAGGACAGAAGTCTAATATTGCATTGCCAGCATATAAAAGAGTTCTGGAGAAGGCTTTTAAGTGGTTGCAAACTGTCAACCTTTCATTCCACCTTCAGAAAGAAAAAAGGGAAACTCTCTCATGACATGGGAGTAAAGGTCTTTTTTAGTAGACTCCCAACTTTAAGTCCTCACCTAATCGTAATAATTTTCTGAATGCCTCACTGTTTCATGTTGAAGGAGGAATTTCAGCATTTTCTTCCCAACAATTGTGTGAGATTTTAAACATACGATTTATTGGGCCCGATATTTGCAAATAAATAGTGTGAAAAGAGTGTAGTCATCGGGACCACTGAAACTTAATATGCTATCCAGAATAGCACAGATCTGTGTGATCTGTTCTATCATAGTGCTCAGGTTTCCTGAACTTTTTTTGAAGATGTTCACCCAACACCACAGAGAGTAACAGGAAAGAAAATAGAATGAAGGCAGAGAATTCCTGAGGCTGGATGAATTGCTTATCTGGGTTACACCTCAGGAAAGTGGAGCTCATTCCCTCAGGGGACATTAATGAACTGTATATAATGTTCACAAATGACCTTCTGCAGGACAAGACACGGAGACATTTTGTTCAGTTTCTGTGCTGTACTGCCTGAAGGATTGTCGGCATCATTACCATCCACTTGTTCAGTGTTGGTGGGAGTCTGAGCTGGTGCAGCCTCTATGGAAAATGGTGTGCAGGTTTCTCACAGAGCTGAATCTTTGATGTCACACCAAGTCTATCACACACCCCTAAATTCAGGTCATATTTACACATATTTGTCAGAATTCCGTCATTGTTTGTTTTTAATAAGCGTGCTGGCAAAGTTTTATGTCAAACTAAACTGAGAGAAATTCTTGGTCCTGTGTTTAAAATGATGCCCAACCTGACTTATAACAAGAAAAAAAGAAAGCAATTCCATAATGGAAGTAAAAAAAAAAAAATGGTCTCTCCAGTAAATTAAAATTTACGAAAACTGCAACCCAGTCCTTGGAACCTCAGTTTCTCATGGGAATATTGATCCTCTGTGCCTTAGTTGTGAACTCTCTCATGAGCAGAAAACAGAGAGGCCTTGATGGGCACTCAGCCTGTGCTTACATCAAGGAAAAGACTTGGGAGGCAAAGATAGTGAGGAGTAAACAAAGTCAGAGAGGTTTCCAACATGTTATGGGCATCGTTACAGCAGGTTATGTATGGCATTGTAAGGATTCAGCACTGTGCTGGCCTTCCCTGTCACCTGGCAGAATGCACTAAGGCAGTATCCTGGTCTGTTCAGGTGCAAAGGACCCCTTTTAAACAAAGACTTCAACCCACTTATGCTCTCTTTCCCACTCTTCTCTTTTGACTCTCTCTTTCCCTGTGGCTGTCTCCCCCCCCCCCCCCCCCCCGTGTGTGTGTTTGTGTGTGTGTGTGTGTGTGTGTGTGTGTGTGTGTGTGTGTTTACCTCTTTTCACTTTCCTTCCCTCTCCCCTCCCCTTTCTACTAAAACTTCTCACTTAAGCTCTGTCCTCCTCAGTCACCCTTGCCAGCCATGAAATCCAAGCAAGGTTCCCTACATGCTTTAATTATAATAGGTATAGCAAACCATTTCAGCTTTAAGTTCCAGAATGTTCCACCTTCAAGACAAGGAGTTGTAGCATGTAAGTTTCCGCCAGCCCGCCCGCCGCTGGTCTGGCGTCCTGGCCCCCAATAACACGCAGGAGACTCTATATTTGATACAATCCTGTTGGCCAATTACCATTACTGTTTATGGGCTAGCTCTGTCTTAATTATTAACCCATTTCTACTTATCTAAGTATTTCCACGTGGTCATCTTATCCGGGAGCCGCGCGGCAGGCGTCCTGCTCCTTCCCCGGGCTACATCTTGACTCCTACTACTTCCTCTCTCCTCCTCCTGGTCTCCTAGCCCCGCCTATCTTGCTATCTCATTGGCCACAGAGCTTTATTAACCGGTATGAGAAACATATATACAGAATAACATCTCCCATCATCTCCTCTTTTCTGTCTAAAGTAAAAGAAGGGGTTTAACCTTAACATAGCAAAATATACCATACAACAGTTATCAAATAAGAATCACAGTTAACAATATTTAGTCCATTAACATTTTGTAAGACTTAAAGAAAATATCATCAATCCTATCTTTGTGAGTCTAAAGTCCTATATGTAACTTATCTTTAATCCTAACTAAGGGAAACTATAACTATAACTATGTGTCTTCAACTCCTTCAAAGACCACAGAAGGATAATACATTGAAACCTTACAGACCACTGCAGCCAAGATTTCTGGGTCTTCTTTGGACCCCCATGACAGCGCCCTCTACCAGCAGGAAGTAGTTTGGAAAGAACGACACCCAAATTCCCAAATATTGTTTATAAATGTTTGTTTTCATTTAAATGGACTTGGTTATAAATGGCTATAACCACAAACAATCTTTTTAAAGGTAAAAAGAGAATTATGGTAGAGATATGAATACTTTGCTTTGGAATGCATTTTCTTTTATTGATACAATTTAAGATCAATTTTGTGATATGTATATTTCTCCTCTTGTTTAGGTATTGTGTTTATATAGCTCATTGGAAAATGTAATGTATAATTTAGTACAGATTAGAGAATTACCTATGATAGTCAAACTTGGAGTTAAGTTAGTTAGGATTTCTAGATATGCAGAAATGTATTTGAGATGAATAGGCATTCTTCAAACCTTTCAAAGACCTACAGAATATGGCATTTAAAACGGTTTAGGGTTTTTCTTGACAGTGAGGCACAACTGCTCCTGGTAACACCACCTACAGAAGAAAGGAAGATGGACATCGAAGAAACACATTATGAAGTTTGCTTCTAATATGGCAAGACTAGCCATTTGAGCAAGGTACTTCTCTTGTCTAGACTGTTTGACTTTATGTTGTAGAAACTGGACATGCAGGACCCACAAAAAGGTGACTGCTGATGCAAGATGGACATTGCTACAGATTCCTGCTTCATGGAAGAGGCTGCCTGACAGCCAGATAGTCTACAGGTCACAGAGAAAAGTGACTGACAAACTAGCAATACAGGTGGACAGTTTAAAGTTTCCTGCTTTGCTGAAGAGTCTGCCAGACATACCATGGCCTATGGGCTGAAGATGGAACATTACAGAAGAGCTTCGGGTGACTGACCAGGCAATGAGTTGTCTCTGTCATTTCTAGAGTTTATATATTATCCTTCTGTGGTCTTTGATGGAGTTGAAGACAGGTAGTTATGACTATAGTTTTCCTTAGTTAGGATTAAAGATAAGTTACATATAGAACTTTAGACTCACAAAGATAGGATAGATGATATTTTCTTTAAGTCTTACAAAATGTTAATGGACTAAATATTGTTAACTGTGATTCTTATTTGATAACTGTTGTATGGTATATTTTGCTATGTTAAGGTTAAACCCCTTCTTTTACTTTAGACAGAAAAGAGGAGATGATGGGAGATGTTATTCTGTATATATGTTTCTCATACTGGTTAATAAATTCCTGTGGCCAATGAGATAACAAGATAGGTGGGGCTAGGAGACAAGGAGGAAGAGGAAGTGAGTAGGGAGGAGTCAAGATGTAGCCCAGGGAAGAAGCAGGATGCATGCCGCGGCTCCCCATAAGACAACCACGTGGAAATACTTAGATAAGTAGAAATGGGTTAATAATTAAGGTAGAGCTAGCCCATTAACAATAACGGTAACTGGCCAACAGGATTGTATCAAATATAGAGTCTCCAGAGTATTATTTGAGACTGGCGCGGCTGTGGGCCCACGTGGCGGCAGGACCGGGAGGCCGGCGGGGAGGAACCTGCCTTAACAAGGCAGGTTTTCTTCTTGGTGCCATTAAGTTCTTGAGAAATGATGAAAATTTAAAAAGGTCCAAACAACTGAATGGCAGAATGTATCTGAGCTTCCTTAGTGTCTTGCTCATGTGTGCATGAGTGAATGCTGAGTTCACTGTGGTGGGAACTTCATATGAGTAGCTTATAAGTTTAATTATCCCTATGTATCTTAAAATAATCATCAAAAATCTGGCTTGTATTTTTCCTGCACTTGTCTATAGGGAAATAAAGAAAATGGAAGAAAAAGGTGAAAGTATAAGGAACACATTTTGAAAGGACCCCAACTAAGATTCCCTATTTACTATTCCCTAACTAGAAATAGTAAAGAGGATGCCTGAACTGGGCTACCCTTGTAATCATATTGATAAATAAATACCCCAATTATCATCATAGAGCCCTCATCCAGTAATTGATGGAACCAGATGCAGAGATTCACAACCAAGAACTAGGCCAAGCTCTGGGAATCCAGTCAAAGAGAGGGAAGAGGGAATAAACGGGCAAGGGAGGTCAAGATCATGATGGAGAAATCTACAGAGACAGCTGAACCAAACTTATGGAAACTCATAAACTCTAGACACAACTGAGGATACTCCATATTTTGGAGACAGCTGTGAATCTTGAACTATCAGAGGGGACCCTGGCAGTAGGACCATGATACAAACCTGATACATGAACTAGCTTGTTAGAGTCCATTCCCTAGAGTGGGGTGCTATGCTCAGTCTTAATGCATGGAAGAGCAGCCTGGCCCTGCCCCAACCTATTGTGCTTGCTAGACCATGTTGACTCCTCAAAGGAGCCCTTACCCATAAGGAGGAGTCGACTCAGGGCAGGCTAGGGGGAAGGATTGGGGGTTTGGAGGGTAAGAATGGAAGGGAAAACTGTGGTTGGAATGTAAAATAAAATTGAAAAAAACATATAAAATAAGAGGAACAATTCATAAATGAAATAAGTACATTTTCATAAACTTTATTTAATGTATTGATAGAAATGACAATTAACTGAAAATATAATGGCAATTTCCCCAAAATGTGAATAAAACCATCCAAGCACTAAGGATAAGTATTTAAATTTTAAGTTAAATATAGAGAGTATCCTTGCAGGAGCTAAGGAAATAGCTGAGTCTGTAAAGTAGACTCTTGTCTTCAGAACACTAAGGAGAAAAATGTCAGATATGGTAGTACACATTTGAAAGACAACCTAGCATGGTGAGACATGAAGATTGCTGGCTCACTGGCCAGTCTTCCTGGTGGATCCAGTGAGTTCCAAATAAAGTGTTCAAAACACAATATGGGTGGCATAGGAGGAATCACACACACACACACACATACACACACACACAC
This sequence comes from Cricetiscus sungorus, assembly GCA_030556225.1. Taxonomy (NCBI): domain Eukaryota; kingdom Metazoa; phylum Chordata; class Mammalia; order Rodentia; family Cricetidae; genus Cricetiscus; species Cricetiscus sungorus. The sequence continues at coordinate 25,473,567 of JANBXA010000372.1, read as the reverse complement.
ACACACACACACACACACACACACACACGCACACAGCCACCCACAAATGCATATATTCAAAAACCATAAAAATATGCTTTGAAACCATTATAAACCCAAATATTTTAACATTTCTAAAAGCAAATCAAAACTGGCTTATTTTCTCTGTTACTTAATCCTTTGCAAACTTCAGCTGCTACTGGATTTATGCTAACCATGGTACACAGTAATAACACAAAAGTGACTGAATTTATTCTCCTGGGATTCGCTAATCAACACGAGTTTTGGCACATCCTCTTTGTGGTATTCCTAGTGATTTATGCTGCCACCTTAGTGGGCAACATTGGCATGATCCTGCTCATCCAACTTCATTCTTCTCTGCACACTCCCATGTACTTTTTCCTGCAGCACTTGGCTTTTGTTGATCTCTGTTATTCCTCTGCCATCACTCCCAAGACACTTCAGAATTTTGTGAGCACAAAACCATCCATATCCTTCACAGGATGTGTGATGCAATTATATGACTACAGTACATTCATAACCAGTGACTGCTTCATCCTGGCTGCTATGGCTGTGGACTGCTATGTGGCCATCTGTTACCCACTGTGCTATCCTGTCATTATGTTCTAGAGACTCTGCTATGCCACAATAAAATACAACGGAAGTCACTGCCTCCTTTCCTTGGAATTTAGTGCCCAAGTTGATACTCAGTGTGTCCTCTCTGTGGTGCTTCTTGTCTTCTTGGTGATGTCCATGAGAAGTAACACTGGGATGGTCATCCTCATCAACACAGATTCCAGACTTCAGACTCCTATATATTTCTTTTTACAACGTGTGACTTCTGTTGAGATTTGTTACACATCTGCCATCACTCCCAAGACACTGCAGAACTTCACAGAAGCAGAAAATTCATTATCATTTGAAGGATGTGGAATGCGGTTGTGGGTTTTTGCAACACAATCATTGTTTCTCCATGGCAGCTATGACAGTGGATCATTAGGTGGCATCCATAAGCCTTGCCACCACTTTACAGTCATGGCATCACAAATATACATCAATTTAGTAGCTGACTCGTGTTTTATGTGATCAATAAATCCTTCTATTTACAGGCTGTACACATTTCCAGGACTTCTGTAAGTTGTAGTAACCTGCCTTTGTGGGGCTTCAGTTGGATACAGTCGACTTGCCTGGTTTGTACCTGAGAGGGGGAGTGTGGATTGAGAAATGGCAGGTAAAGATGCTAAGGAAAAGACCTATACACAGGATAGACTCAGGAGGGCAATTCAGTAAATACTGAACATGCAAAGTTTATTCTTCAATATTCTTATATATCCCAACCAAAAAGAGAAAAATGGCAAAACACTTATTTATCATGATACACTGAAGAAACAGACTTTCTTCTTTCATTTTCCAAACATTTGGTAACCATGCCTTAGACTAAGTCTCTCATTACCTACACCTCAGACCAAGTCTCTTGTTAATTAGATAAGACATCCATGACCAAGACCAAATATCCTACAGTAGCCATGCCTTAGACTTTAGGTCTTATGACTTTAACCTTGGAAGAGTAAGGATAGTTTTAAACTCTCTGACTTTAAACCAAGATGAAGTGAAGCCATTTTATGGACCCCGACAATAAGTCCAATATTTTCAATCACTTTTACTGTAATTTTCTCAGAGTTCTCATCCAATCTTGTTCCAGTGTTGCCATTAATTGTATTTGCTGCTGTTCATTGGTGTTTGCTATTGTCTTCTCCTACATCATGGCTAACATCCAAAAGATGTTCTCTACTGTCAGGAAGAAGAAAAATTCTCCAAATATGCCTCCTAACTGACAGCAGCCACCATTTTTCATGGAACAATTGCTTATGTGTCCACACAGCTTCATTCTGATCATTCTGAAGAAAGTATGAAGTCATCTCCATTTATTATTACATTTTCCTTTTTTTCCAATTTGTATTCTTTACACACATTACATCCTGTTTGTAGTTTCCCCTACCTCCATTCCTCCCAGTGCCCCCCACACACAAGTGCCTTCTCTTCTCCCCTAGATCCACTCCTCCATTTCCCTTCAAAAAAAAAAAAAAAAAAAAAAAAAGCAGACCTCCTAGGGATATCAATTAAACCCAGCCTAACAAGATACAATAAGACTAGGCAACCCTCATATCAAGGGTGAACAAGGCAACCCAGCAGGAGGAAAAGGTGCAAACAAGAGTCAGAGATACCACCAACTCTGCCTGCTAGGGGTCCCACAAGAACACCAAGCTACATAGCCATAACATAATGTGCAAAGGACCTAGCTCAGACCTATACAGGGTTCATGCTTGTCGCTTCAGTTTCTACGAGACCCTATGAGTCCTGTTTAGTTGATTTTACTGGTCATGTTTGTTACAGGTTACCCTGCTCAGACACTCCTTGCGGGAGGGAGTGAGAAGACACAGCGACTATGACTCAGGCACCAGGAGTCAGTGAGTAGCAGACCATGCTGCAGATTGATTTATTAAGGAAGTCAGACATGCCTTTAGATCCCCTCCCAAGGTCCAATTGGCTCAGGCAGCTGACTCTGCTGTGTTGTTCTTTCTTCATTGGTGTCTCTGGATCAGGTGTCTCTCAGTCAGCAGTCTCTGAGCATTGAGGCAAATTTGACAGCTTGGCTCAGGGAGGAAGTGCCTTTTGCACATGCATGTGCTCATGCTGGCCTGGGCACATGTTCTCATAGTTTCCTTGATTCTTCTTCCCCTTCTTCTTGGGGGTTCCTCTGGTTTCACCTAGTGTTTGGCTGTGAGTCTCAGTATCTCTACTATAAATTCATAGACAATACTTTTCTGATGATAATTGAACTAATACTATTATATTTTCATTGCTGTATTGAATGTCGTCATCGATAGCTTAAGAAACAAGGGGATAGATTAAAAAACTAAAGATGGCAGAGTAAAAGCTCTTCTAGATTGGACTCAGGAGTTAATTCAATATACCAAAACATCCAGTACATTTGTTCTACCAAAATGTAATATTCCTAAAATAACGAACATGTTTATCCCTCAAACCAATTAATTCCTCATTCAATTAGTGATGTCTTAGAATATGGAAACCACAGGAGAATCAAGTTCTTCAGGAGAAAAAAGTGCTCACTAGGAAAACACTGCTTCAATCTGTGCCTCTGACTTCACCACATCAAGCATAAAAGGGACACACCCAACATAAAGAGGTGCGTACATAGATGAGGAGATGCTTAATTATACAGCAAATGCTGTTACATCCTCTCTAGTTAATGGGGAATTTCCTCCTGTACTGACTCCTTAATGATGGTGTGATTCATAGTTATCACCAGAAGACATGGACATTCCCATGAACACACACTTAGAAAGGCAAGGGAAACATCTTGCACAACATTCTTTTCTTTTAACTTTTTAATTGAATCTTGGGGGTTTTACATTATGTATCCCAGTTCTGTTTGCCTCCCAGTCCCCCATACCCCCCCCTCATCCCTGCTATGCTTCCCCACAAAAGAAAACAAAACAAGATAAGCGAGCAATCAAAAACAAGAACAAAAGGCCCCAGTAAACCAAAACAACAAAAACCACACCAATGACAACAACAACAACAAAATCTCTACTTCTCTCCTGCCTCTCTATCACCTCTTCATCAGTCCTGATGGCATTGGAGGCTTTGGTGTGTCATATAGTATGCTTCTTTGTCCCATCAGCTTGACTGGTTCAAGGCCTCTTGTATTTGGTATACACTCTTCCCTAGATCCTTGCCAGAGCTCCTCTGGGATATCCTGTGGTCATTCCATTTCTCTCTCTCTCTCTCTCTCTCTCTCTCTCTCTCTCTCTCTCTCTCTCTCTCTCTCTCTCTCTCTCTCTCTCTCTTGTCTGTCTCTCTCTCCTATTTCTCTGCCTCATATTTCCTTAAGATGATGGGGTCCACATGCTCTGCACCATTAGGCACCTGCCAGGACCTGCCAGCCTGGGCCTAAGGATCCAGGCTAGCTTTCTTCTATCCTGCTACGGCCTTGAGGGTCCCAACAGGCTGGACCCTGTCTGACATCAAGTGGGCCCTTCAACACCCATAATGCTCTAAGCACATTATCATTTCTCCCCACAAATCTGTTGAATAAAGAAATAGACAAATGAAAAGAAATAAAAGATCAGGAGTCTATATGAGCCCTCTCAGCAGAGTAGGAACAGTAATTTTTAGTCCAGCACAGTGGTTTCTGGTGTAGAGAAGTGAGTGGACCTGAAGAAGAGACAGTGGCAAGAACTCTATGGTCATAGAAATAGTAACCGACTAAGGAAGCTTGAAAAGCTGTGTCATGTGCCATACACAGTAAAGTCTACAGCACAGGTGAGTGTGTTGGCAAAACCTAAGCATGAATCACACATTCGTTGGCAGAGGACATTGGTATATGTCCTCACTGAGTCACTACATGGGATCAAAGGTGAAAGCATTTTATTACAGGAATTCATATATGGAAGGAAATAGAAGGGAGGTTAAGAAAGATATAAATCTGACCCACCCTACTCCCCAGACTCCCCTTAAAAAGACAGAGAGGAAGAAAGATTGGGTGGAGACATTTTTACCTGATCATAAAGTGGGAGGAAGACTTGGGAAAGATACCAAGAAACCCTAGAGTCAAAATGGGCTAACAAAGAAGTCCTGTGTCTCACAGGAATGGGACTGTCTCAGAACTGCCTTCCCACACAGTTGCTGGCAGGAAACACTCTTGTAGTGAATCTATTAATTTATTCACATGGCTACCACACACAGGAATTAATAAAGACATTTGATCCTAATTACATGGTAGAAGTAGTGTGTGTGTGTGTGTGTGTGTGTGTGTGTGTGTGTGTGTGTGTGTGTGTGTGTGTGATGTCCCACAAGACCTGCAAACCAAACAAGATATGAAAAGGAGAGGGAGACTACCTGGAACGAGACAGTGGCAAGAACTCTGTGGTCATAGAAATAGGAACTGAGTAAAGAAGCTTATAAAGTTGCATCATGCATCATATGCAATAAGCCTTCCTTTCCTTTTGTGTCCTTGTCGAAGTATTTTATCACAGCAGCAGTTAACTAATACATACTCTTTCAGACTCATTAAGGTTTCAATGTTATTAAATTCCTAAGTAAACATAATTCAAAGTTTCTGAATCACAAACTTTACCTAATGCCTCTGATATTTTAAAGTGCAACTGGAATAAAGGTTGTCTTCCTGGGAGATAATTTTTAAAATACACAATTCTTTCAGGAAAATGGAAAAATAATGTCAAAAGTTTTCATCCTTAAGTGAACAGATGAGATAGTCACTGTGACAGTATAAAATGCATTAAATCAGCAGGGTCTTTAATGTCACACCAGAGATTATATGTCAATAAGTTTAAATGAAACTTGGATTAAAAAAATAAGGTATGTTTATTGCTGATTATGGTGACAAGCACAATGAAGGAGACACAAACACAGATTTTTGAACATGAAAATATTTACAGCCTTATTCACAACAAGGCAAGAAAATGTCTGTTATATAACAAGGCACCACTTTAAAAAGTAGAAATCCCCAATGAAAAAAGCTTTCTCCTCTAGAAAGCTAATGTTTTTGTAAGCATAAAATAACCAGTGAGCATTGTTTTTCCCATTTGTATCCCAGTCCCTGGAACCTGAGATCTCAAGAGAGGGAATGTTGATCCCTTAGTCCCCAACTATAAACTCCTGATGGAAAATAACAAAATAGAGAGGCCTTGGTGGGCAATTATCAGCTGCCAAAAGTGGGTCAGGAAGCAACTTCAGAGTAAGTAAAACAAACAAATGACATTTGCAACATCAATCGTACATCATTGTAGTGTTTTTAGGTGATACGGAACAAAGGGCTGGAGACCAAGTCCCAGCATGTTTCACCTAAGACCATGAATAATGACCCTATCTTTAGCTTTACAACAGAAATTGGAGGAACAGATTGAGCTGGAGTTGCCTGCAAAAACACATGCAAGACATCAGTGAATGAGCATAAGAAGTTCTTCATACTAATTGTATGTGTTACAATGATTAATGTTTTCATTTATTACTTTGTTTCATTTATGATTTCAGGATTTCAATTCAACTAAGATAAATTTTAGTCATGCATATTTGAATTCTCCCCTTTGTTTTTTTAATTTATTTTTACTTTCATACATGTATACAATAAAAAAAAATGATCATATCCATCCCCATTTTCTTTTCTCAGTGCCTCCTAGAGCTGCCTCAGCACATCCTTCTCTCTGTTATTATTGCTGTTAAATAACCTAAATGACTCCAATTTTTTATTACTTTGGCACATTCTTTTTTTAAAATTTTCCTTTTATGGAAAATAGATATTTTTCTCACACATATCTGATTATGGTTGCTAAGGAATAATAGTAACATATAATAAGATAAAATAAAAACTAACACATCAGGTTAGACAAAACAAGCAAACAGAAGGAAAAGAACACAAGGGTTCTTTATATATTTACAATTATTGCAATTTAATATAATTAATTTTTAAATATATTTTCTTAAAATATTTTATTAATTTATTTTTTACATTCCAATCCCAGTTCTCTCTCCCTCCTTTCCCCCACTGCCTCCACTTCTCCCTCCTCCCATCTGCTCCACTGAGAGAGTAAGGCCTTCCATAGGAAATCTACTAAATCTGTCCCATCATCTAGTTAATGCAGGACAAAGGCACCTCTCCACCCCCACACCCCTATGTCTAGGCTGAGCATGGTATCTCTCCATACAGAATGGATCCACTAAGTCAGTTTGTACATTAGTGTTAGGTCTTGGGCCCACTGCTAGTGGCCTCATATATTGTCCCAGTCACACCATTGTCACCTATATTAAGGGATCTAGATTGGTTAATTTTTAAATATATTATGCAATTTTATATAATTACATCATCTCTCCCTTACCTTTGCTCCCTCCTAATCTTCCCTTTCAAATCTTTGGTCTCTTTCTTAATTGATGTTATATAAATATATACAAAAATATATCCCTAAATGCGTAAGTACAACTGCTCAGTCTGTATAATGTTATTCATATGAATATGTTTTCAGGGCTGACCACTGGGGAAGACTATTTCTCCCTCTCTCAGCATTCCTTAGCTGCCTGTAGTTCTTTGCTTGGGCTGAGGTCTTGTGAGCTTTTCCCCATTTGTGTTAGTGTGTCTAGTGATGATGGTTACTAATTTCTGTATCCTGTGAATAATAGCCCCCTGCTGGAAAATTCATGTAAATGGAGTCATTGTCATTATTTTATCAGGACCTCAGTTTACACACTCTGACCTATTGTAGCTCCTTCAGACAATTTAGTGCTTTTATTCACTAGATAGAAGTCTCTCAAAGATGCCTATATTTATATATTTTATCACAAATTTGACCTGGAAGGCAGCTTAGGCAAGCTCATTAGCCCTTAGTATTCAACACATGAAGATTGGAATTGGTTTTTACTCCATCACTCCTTTACCACACTGTGTATTTCTCATGTTGGAAAGAATGAGGGCACCGCATAGTGATGGCAGGCTTGGTTTGCTGTATTCCCTTCACTGAAGGCACATTCTTGCCTAAAACTGGTCATCTTATGTTTGGAATGCAATTAAAGAGCTCAACACTAACATCTCCAGGATATGGTTTTTCCTTCTCTATCAAGTATCTGTTATTCTACACATTCTACACGTATATGTCTAAATAAATGAGATAGGGATATACCTCAGCTGATAGAGTACTTATCTAACATCCTCAAATCCCTGGTTCAATCTCCACCACCACACAAATCAGACAGGATGGTGCATTTCTGTAATCCCAACACTTATGAGGCAGAATCAGGGAGACCAAAAGCTCATGATCATCCTTAACTACATAGCTACATGAGAACCAATCTATATGTAAATAAATAGATAGATAAATAAATAAATAAATAATACTCCCATAATTACAATCTAATTTCTGCAACACATTTTTTTATTCACTTTTTCATTCAAGAGGTGTAACCATATAGTTGTAGTAGCATCAGCTGCAAATTAATTCAAAAAGCTATATTAGCTTATATAATAGTTTGCTTTTAATGACTTTTCTGCTATGAACATGCATATATGAGTATATATATGTATGTGTTTGAAGATATATATATGTATATGTGTGTGTACATATATATATATATATGTATATATATATATATATATATATATATATATATATATATATAAAATCTCTGTCAATATCCTAGTGTGTGTGGTCATTAATTTCTCTGGATATGTACCTGTACTGGACATTCTGAATGAAAGGCAGTCAGGGCTTAAATTTTATTGACATTCTAAATTTGTCTCCGGATGAGAGAATTCACATCTCTAGCAAAAAATATATGAGACCATGTAATTATACAGTTTCAACTAATTATACATTTTAAATTGATAAGCATAAAATTGTGCTTTAATTATTTGCATACAATTTTTTGTATCTGTCATTTTTATTTTTATTTTTTACATTTATTTTATGCTGGATATAGTTATACATGCCTTTTTTATATGAAAACAAACATTTATAAACAAATATTTGGGAATTGGGGCATCGTTCTTTCCAAGCTGCTTCCTGCTGGTAGGGGGCGCTGTCATGGGGGAATCCTAAGAAGACACAGAAATCCTGGCTGTAGTGGTCTGCAAGGCTGCATTGTCCCATTGCTTCAGGGGGTCTTGCTCCATCAAACAACATTAGTCTGGAAGGGATCCACAGCTTTTCATTTTCTGTGGAAACAAAATTAGAAATCTTTTTCCCCAGTAATTTGACCTTAGGCTTCAATTGTTTGAAGTCAAAGCATTTTAAATATATTGAATTAATCCAGCAGCATTTTTTCCTTCTTTTTTTAATAATAATATAATTTTAAAATTTTACATGTGGATCCCAATTTCCTCTCCCTTCCTTCCTCCAACCCTCTCTCCATCCCTTCATCCCTCCTTCCCTCCCTCCCTCTTACTCTCTTTCCCCTGTGACATGCACCCTGGCCAGCCTCCCCTTCAATCCCCCCACCCCCATTCCACTTGTAGGGCTATGCAATCCAGGTTGGGTCATGTAAATCTGTCAAGTCATTTGAAGTAGGGACTATGACTTCTCTCCTGTCTCTAGGTTAAGGGGGTATCCCTCCATGGGGGATATGTCCACAAGGTTCTTTTGTACACCAGAAATAGATCCTGTTTCTACTGTCTGAGGTTCCCTAGACTGCTCAGTCCTTCTAGTTGAGACCCATATTCAGGGGGTCTGAGTCAGTCCCTTGCTGGGTTCCTAGCCATCACTCTGGGAGGCCCAAGTTCCTCCTTGTTCAGGTCAGCTGTCTTTGTGAGTTTCTGCAACCTGGTCTTGTCCCCTTTCTTTGTATCTGGATTCTAGTTCGACTCAGTGTTTGGTTATGGGTGTTTGCTTCTGTTTCCAACAGGTACTAGATGAGGACCCCATGATGGTGGATAATTTAGTTGATGATCTCACTATCAGGGAAGGGCATTTATGGTAGCCTTTCCATGGTTGCTCGAATTATTAGTTGGAGTCGGTCTTGTAGTTCTCTAGACCTTTCTTCAGGTTCAGTTTTCTCTTCAAACCAATAATGGCTCCCTCTTTAATGCCCCCCCTCACACTGACTCAACCTATCTAGTCACATGTGTTTTCCTCTCCTCCCCTTCTCTTTCTCCTAGTTCTCTCACCATTCACTGCCCTCCCCATTTCCCATGTTCTCTGGGGGACTTGTCCCTTCCCCCTTTGGTGAGGGACCATATATGAATCTCTTAGAATACACCTTGTATCCCAGTTCGTCTGGTGGTGTGTATTATAGGCTGGTGATCCATTGTTCTAGGTCTAAATTGCCCCTCAACTGAAAAATGGATAAAGAAAATGTGGCACATCTACACAATGGAATACTACTCTGCAGAAAAAAAATAATGGAATCTTGAAATTCGCAGGCAAGTAGATGGAACTTAAAGAAACCATCCTGAATGAGGTAATCCAGTCACAATTTGTTTAAAAAATAAATAACATGGTACTTTTATTATGAATTCAATATATACAAATGTTTTGCATATAAAACTTCCATTGATTTGTGCTGAACTCTTATTTGTGACAAACAAATAGTTGTTGATGAGTGTAGTAACCATGTGAGTTCTACAGAATCTGAATGTTGACTGACATATTCGTGCCAGTTAACAGATAAGAAGAAAGCAATACAATGAAAGCACTTGCCAGTGTTACATTCATTTTTCATTTCTTGGAAAACTAGAGACTATGTTTCTACTTATATATTCATTTTTACAAAATTCCTTTTTTTGAGATTATAGTACAATTACATCATTTCAACATTGCTTTTTTGATGAAACAACAGATACATGTAATGGGATATTTCCATTAGAACTAACTAATATTGTCATATTGTTGTTGCTACTGCTGCTGCTGCTGTAGCCCTTAGCTATTTAAGATTAACTGCTACATGCTCAATATCTCATACCAGTGGGTCTTTAGAGATCTCGTTCACCTTTTGTAAAGAGCTTCCCTCTTATATTTCTTTTTTTATTTAAAAATATTTGTATTGTACATACCAACCCCAGTTTCCCTTCCCTCTCCTTCTCTCACCCTCTCATCTCTCCCCTTCCCACCCTTCATCTACTCCTCGTAGAGATAAGGCATACAAGTATCTTTTGACATTTCTTTTGATCATTTGGGGTTTCTTTTTAGTATCTAGTTTAGGTCATTTGTAAAATTTTCCTTGGGATTCACTTTCAGAAATAATTTATGTATCCTGGATACTAACCCTTTGATATCTGAGCATGTCACAATAAATTTCCATTTAGTGTCTGGCCCTTTGTTAATATTTTCAATGTTTTATTCTTCTATTTTTGTGTCTTTAAATTATATCTGTGTATTTGTCATATTTATTCTGCTATATTTTCCTATCAAATCTTTAAAATCTAAATCTTTATTTTACCAGCAACTGCTTCTGTAAACTTCAAAGCAAGAATCCAATATGATTTCTGCATGTATATTGACATCCATAGTGCATCATTTATCATGGGCTCTGTATTTATATGTCATCTTTCTGCAAGCTAATGGCTCTGATGATTATTTTATTTTCTGGGCACTATAGATATATTAGTCTCCCCCTCACCTACACCAGACTATATTATTACTGCTTTATGAGACTCCTAAAGCCTCGTAGAACAAGTTTCCACCATTATCTTAGCTATCATTGGCTCTTTTCCACAGAAAATTTAAAATAGGCTTGTTGACGTATACTTAAATTCCTATCTAGCATTTGATAGAAATTGGATTAAATTACTAAACTAATGAGGGGATTACAATGCTAAGTTCTTATCCACAACCCAGTTCTAAATTCAGTCTTCTTTATGCCCTGAATTCTTGATTTTCTCAATAAGTATTATGAACATTGTTTACTGGAGTTGTACTTATATGGTTTATATTTGTTGTTATTAGAGTATGTGGGTTTTTCTTTCAATTTTGCTTGTTTTTTACTTCAGAAATAAGGACCAAACCGAGGGTTTCAAGTATACTAGGTAAGTGCTCTACTATTGATCCACACCCTCAGCTCCAAACTCTTTAAATAAAAATAATCTATATTGAATATGGGAAATGGCAAGTCATTGTCTCAGTTGTAATCCCCCAATGATGAATGTATATTTCCAAACCCATCAGCGTACAGATGGCCCTGATTGAATATAGTAGGTTACAGGACAAAAAGACATGAATGTGGAAAGGAGATTTATATGGAGAAGCTGAGTGGGGGATTCAGTCTTGAGAGAAAGAAGAGACAGGTTGAAGAGTAAGAGCAATCAGATCCAATATATGTATATATGGAATTGTACAAATTGTAAAAGAATTGTCTGTTGTAAATACAAATGGAATTGGCCTTTGTATGTTAGACTGTCTAATGACTTTACTAACCTCACTAAGAATTTATAGGATAATTCTGAAATTCTCCAAGAAGACAAACACATCATTAAAAATAGTAACAAGTATAGTCTTTTCATATACTCAGGGTTCCCTTTGTTTCCCTTTCATGCCCTTGTTTCCTGGCTAAGACTTAAAGTGAGCACTGAATAGATTCAGGGATAAAAGGCATTGTTATCGTATTACTTCTGTTATAAGTATTACTTTTCATAACTTACAAATAATGTTATTTAGTACAACAATGTGATAGAAAACACTAAACCAAGTTAATACAGTCCCAGTACCCACACGGTGGCTTATAACTGTCCATCACTCCATTTCCAGAAGTTCTAACACTCCCTTCTGCCTCTGTGGGTACCATGTGTGCTTTCAGTGCACTTACATAATGCAGACAGAATACTCATACATACACATAAAAAAACATTTAAAGAAAATATTAAAGTATTTGATCATAAGGAGATATATACCAACTACTATGAATCTCTGTCTTCAATGACCGTAAATTAATAAAGACTGGGTCTAAGAAGACGTAGCACCATAGGGGAAGTGCTTTCCACATGAGTATGAAAATGGGAGTTCAACCCCCAGAAAAGTATAAAACCATAGGTAGGTGTCGTGATACAAACTTGTAATTCCAGTGCTGGAGAAGTAAACAGGCAGATCTGTGAGCTCGCTGGTCAGCTTAGGCTATTCAAAGAGCTTCAGGCTTAGTGACAGAGCCTGTCATCAAAATATGGTAAATGGCACCTAAGGAATAATTCCTAAGATTTACCTCTTGCCTCTATATGCACGTTCTTTCACATACAGACACTGAACCAAAAAATGAGGAAACAAAAAATCACATTAAATGGAAAATATGAAATAGCATTGTTCAATGAGCTGGAACAACAATCCACTGTAAGAAAGTTTCTGTGTTACACTTGTGCCTTCTGAAGGAAGGAATGAAATGAATACATATATTTTACTTTTTCAAAGCACAACTATAAAGTAAAAAAATTCAATTACTTCAAATTTAATATTTCTATAAAAGATACCATAAGTAAAGTTTATAAATGATATAATCTCTGAAAATCTTTAACTGATGAAAAATTCAAATCCAGGATTTTAAAAGGGTAACATTCTAGTTATACATTACCAAAAATGTCAATAGCCAATGTGTAGAAAAGTAGAATAATGTAGTTCTGAAAATATTGGCGAGTGGCCAAATCAATTCATGTCAAAACAGTAAAAATGAGACACAGCTTTACACATTTTCAGATTCAGAATAGAAGTAGTGAAGAAACAATATCCAGAAGAGAATCATTGTGCACCTTAGCAACACTTACACCTGTGAGGCAAGAACAGATGTCATCAAAAGATGCTCAGCCAAGCTCACTGTGTACACATTACACTCAAAGTCAATTACCTTTGTTTTTAAGAATGTGTTTCAGAGACATTTCTCTAGGAAAGCACATATGTAATTATGAAAGATAGACAACATTAGTCAGAGTTACTGAAAGTGTGGTCCATGGATCAGCATCACTTCTGGGGCTTTGTGTTACCAGGCCATGACGGTATGAATAAGAAAGTAAAATGGATCTTTTAAAATTATGGTAGACTTCTGGCAACTCTGAAATCATTTTATTACCCTTTATAAAAATATTATAAATGCAGTAACTTACAGTAAATGCAGTAGATTGAAAATGAGAGAATGAAACACATGACATGTATGAACACTTCTATAGAGAATTCTACATGCTAAGAGTCATGATCTCCAAAACATAATAAGAGAAAGGGGGGATGAAAAAATATAATTTTTGAAACAAAATCACATAGAACCTAAGTCAGGAGGTTGGAATATAAAGTTAAGATATAGGTAAATTATGACTACATGGATAAAGTCCTTGTTGCACTTGAGTTCAGATCTCCAGCATGAAAGCCAGTATTAAAGCTGGGCACAGTGCAGTACACTAGTAGCCTTGATGCTAGAGTGGAGACAGGAAGACCTCAGGGGTTTCCTAGCTAGTCAATCTAGCCAAACTAACAAGCTCTACATCCAGTGGGAGTCCCTAATTCAAAATATAAAGTGAATAGCAACAGAGGGAAATACCTAACATTGGCCTCCGGCCTCCACTCCACACAAAGGAGCCCACATGGGCATACACACACACACACACACACACACACACACACACACACACACACCACCTAAAATGTTTTTAATCTAAAAGATAATTTAAGCCAAAAATGACAACATGCCACTATAACCTTAAGACTAGGGAGGTGAGATTCAGGCTGGTCCTGGGATCTTATTGGTTACTCCCAGTGTATGTAAACTGACAAGATCCAAGGTCTCAAATAATAAGGTGAATAGCAATGAAACAAAACACCAGATATCAATATTTGTCCTCGACACGTGCCCATAGAATTGAACTTACTTGCACCATATTATTATCATGTACACTTATGAGGTAAATAATTAAATAAGGTATTCTTTATATCTTTGTTAGTTGGCATATTTGTGGCATGCTTGCTTGTCCCTGAGAGTACAGATACTGCTAGAGGACAATTCTCCCAACTCTATGTGGAATTGTCTTAAGCTGGAGTGACACACTTTAGCCACTTTGCTTTGTTTTGCTTGCCTTATTTTGAAGGCTAATACAGTCTCATGTGCCCCTGATGGTCCTAAATTTTCCTGCTGCTACCTCCCTAGTGTTAGTATTACAGATGTGACCCACTGTACCTAACTCCTCATGTTAACCTTTAAAACCAATATGAGTTTTATGACAGATAGTGTTCTTAATCTTATTTTGAAACCAAACATGATGGAATACATTCAAGGATACTGCACTCAGCCTTCTCCACTTTTCCTTTTTTGCAACCCTTCAGCCAATTTCTTTCTTTTTTTTGTAATGATGGAACAAAATAATGACACCACAGTGACTGAATTCATTCTTCTGGGATTTGCTGGACAACACAAGTCTTGGCACATCCTATTCATAATATTTCTAATCATCTATGTTGCCACACTCATGGGTAACATTGGCATGATCCTACTCATCAAGATTGATTCTTCCCTGCACACTCCCATGTACTTTTTCCTCCAACACCTAGCCTTTGTTGATCTCTGTTACACCTCAGCTATTACTCCCAAGATGCTGAAAAACTTCATAGAGACAAAAGCATCCATCTCCTTCACAGGATGTATGTTACAATTGCTAGCCTATGGTACGTTTGCCACCATTGACTGTTTCATCCTGGCTGCTATGGCTGTTGACCGCTATGTGGCCATCTGTAACCCATTGCGCTATCCCATTGTCATGTCCCAGAGACTCTGCCTTCTACTGCTGCTTGGTTCATACACCGTGGGCCTCCTAAATGCTTCTGTAAACACAAGTTTTACATTTTCACTGAACTTTTGCAAGTCCAATGCCATTAATCATTTCTTCTGTGACGAACCTCCCATTCTTGCCCTGTCATGCTCCAGTATTGATTTCAACATCATGCTACTGACAGTCTTTGTGGGGTTCAACCTGATGAGCACTGTGTTGGTTGTCATCTTTTCCTACATATACATCTTGGCCGCCATTCTAAGAATGTCTTCTGCTGCAGGAAGGAAGAAGGCCTTCTCCACATGTGCTTCTCACCTGACTGCAGTCACCATTTTCTATGGGACTCTATCTTATATGTATCTACACCCACATACCAGTGAAGCTCAAGAGAAAGAAAAGGCAGCTTCTGTATTTTATGGTATAATTATCCCCATGTTAAACCCCCTGATCTATAGCCTGAGAAACCAAGATGTGATAGAAGCCTTTAAAAAGATAGGAAAGAAGTACTTATAATTTGAGTATCCATGTATAACTCAAGATTGTTTGTCAAGTAAGCCACCAATGCCCTGTTACTTTGCATCCTCAAATATTATGGCACATGCTGAGTTGTGGCACATGACTTAAAGGCATTATGTCATTATATCAATTATATTTAAAAGGTATAGCACAATAACTCAAATGGTTAAATAAAGTAACTTTCATTCCAAATTATGAACAGGTGTCCAAAAACATGCATTCAGTGTTGCTTTTGTGATTCATGAAAAGACCTACTTAATTTATTTAATGGGTGTGTGAGAGGGAATGTGTATGCCACATGTATGCTTGTGCCTGTAGAAGCCAGAAAAGAGCATCAGATGCCCTGGAGCCATTGTGAGTCACCCAAAATGGGTGCTGGAAACTGAAGTAGGTCCTCTACAAATGCATGCTTAACTGCTGTTCCATCTCTCAAGTCCCGCTTTTGTGCGTTTTGGTTAGATTTCTTTTTATAAACATCTCCCATCAAAAAAATTAAATTAAAGTTAGTCTATGAGAAGTGTTTAATCAATTTTGCCTGAATACTTTTATTATGTAGACTATAGTGATGAAAAGGGGAGTGGTCATGCGATCTTCTTTTGATATTGTTACTCTTCATATTTACTTATAACTATTCTGTTTGCTATTGTAAAGAAAAAATTGAAAGATCATTTCTTTGGTAAATATATATGGGAAAAGAGGGGAAAGAAATAATAATATGTCCTCACAAATACTAAATACTGGAGGAACATATTTCTTTTTCTAACAGTTCCTTTAAGGAATTAGGAAAACTGACATAAGACTCAAGGAGATATACATCAATTTCATCCCTGTTGAATACAGCTTGAATTTCCAGATGTCTACCCACACACACCTTGTAGGTCTACATCTTAGGAAAACAAAACTAAATGCAAATTTGATACTACATAGCAGAAGTATTTACCCAAATTGATGCTTTATATTCCTTAACACTCTCTCCCAAAAAAAATGACAACTCTTATAGAAGACCAGGCTTAGATCTAAAAGTAAAATGTGTACTAGTATTCTTGTCATTTGGAAAAACAAGCATAGTAGGATTTTCAGAATAGTTATCAATTATAAGACCATTCAGCAATTAAACAAAGTAACTGAAAATATGTGTTCCAACACCTTTCTGGGTCTCAGTTGTGAGTGAAACCACAAAGAAGAGCAAGAGGAGCTTGCTATATTTCCTAATGTTTGTAAAAGGTTTAGACTCATATACTGAGACAGGAATGTGAAATAGTAATCCAGTCATAATCTAAACACTACCAAGAGAAATCGGATGGTACCAGCCCACGAAGCAAGCTGTGTTCCAGGAAAACAATCCCAAAATTAGGACGTTCTAGGTTTACGTAACATTGCTGGTGACTTGTCTGCCTAGATCTATTGACATATGCCTTGTTTCTTCTCTGACACACAAATAAATCTTCTCTAAATGGGAAAAGACAAACCTGTACTACACACAGCATCTCTGGGGAGGGAAACAACACCACCTTCTACTGTTCTGGCACGTGTGCTCTCATCACAAGCATTCCTTTTTTTTTGTTTTGTTTTGTTTTGTTTTGGGTTTTTTGTTTTTTGTTTTTTTGGCACTACTAGAGATTGATCAGAGGGCCAAGCACACTGAAAAATTGTAGATGTTTTTCAGCCATCTTATTTGGGGGTTGTAAAATTATTTATGTGCTATGTGTAAGTTTTTTTCAGATGTAAATATAGATTAATGTTATACATAATGTACATGTGGTATATGCATAATTTGTAATATTTTCTCCCAATATGAGTATATACTTTCATTTTATTAATGAGTTGTAGAGACTTCTTCTATATTTTTATCAGTTTTAAAATAAAATACACATTTATATTTAACATTCATTGGGACCTGAAAAATAGTATCCATGTGTAGTAAGGGGTAAAAACTCAGATTCACTGCTTTCTTTTATAAGATTTATATTACTGTTATATATATGTGTGTGTGTGTGTGTGTGTGTGTGTGTGTGTTCGTGAGAATATGTCACATGTATATATGCCTATGGATGCCAGAAGTTGTTTGGATTCTTCAAGTCTGTAGTTACAGGCAGTTGTGGCCACCCAAACTCAGATCCTCTGGAAAAGCAGCAAAAGTGCTTTTAACTGTTGAGCCATATGCCTTGCCCCCAACTATTTTCTTTATTGCCATTCAGTCTAACAACATATTTTTTTAAAAAGACAAACACTTCATCATTGAATATTCTTGGACCTTAGTTAAAAATTTAATTTATTACACTGTTGACATATTTTCCTGGTATATTCTCATTAGTAAATATGACTGTCCTATTTTATTAAGAGGAAATTTTATGTACTATTTGCATTACTCTTTATTAGCCTTAAAACTATGTATTGTTGTTTCTTCAACTTTGATCTTTTAGGGAAATAAAAATATACCAAACTTGATTATAGAAATTGTATGGCCTCAATAGATCAGGAAAATTTAATACAGTTACATGGAATATTATCCAGTGTTTTGTTTTTTAATGAAATTCACAGGTAAATGAATAGGACTAGAAAAGAAATCATCCTTACTGAGGTAACCCAAACCAAAAACAGATAATTGGCAAGTATTCTCTTATACAAAAACAGATAAATGGCAAGTATTCTCTTATACATGGATGTTAAGCTTTTGAGCCTACACTAGGCATGCTACTGTTGGTATAACCACAGAGGTTAGGTACAGAATAGGAATGAGACTGGACATGAGGATCTCTCAAGGAAGGAGAGTATAGAATGTATAGTATAGAATTAAATAGATAGTATAGAATAGTATAGTGTAGAATAAAATATATGACAATACAGGAGAGAGACTGAACAGTTGGATTAAACAAAAAGAGGAAAGATAAAAATAAGGGCAGTAGTTCAAGGATGGAAAGCTAACACTGAGGGCCATTTTAAGGGTCATACAGAAACTTACTACACCAAAACTTTCTTTAAATATATATGTATACATAGTTATTTTATTTATATTTATTATATACTTACTATTTTAAATATATAAAGAAATCTAAATAGAGTCACCATCTAATGTGGGAGAAAAAGCCCCAACTGATATCTCTTGGCCAGTTAAAATTCCAGTGGCAGGAATGAGTTACATCTAATTGAGCTGTTGGCCAAAGGGGTCCCATGGAAAGCCGCAAACAACTCAAGCTCTTTCCAAGGCTATTGCTTGTTCTCCAAAAACTGATGAAGGTGCTATACCTGAAGATGACACTTACATAACTCATTAAATATGGAAAGATTGAGCTGGAGCCTAACTAGAGCCTTCACTAATTAGTGTTCATGGTACTGGAAAACATTCTGCATGCTAATAGATGAGAAAAGTAAATGCAAATCCAGCTATAAACCTTGATTCTACAATGGTGGTCTGTCATCATGCTACAGTAGTACAATGGTGGCACAAAGGTTGTGGGAGGAACCAACCACTCTCTCATTGGGTTTAAGGCCCATTCTGTGAGATGGATCCCAGACCTGGTGCTGCTAGAGTGGCTAAGGATCTGAGACTAGGTCATACATTTGAACTCACAGAGACTGTGGTACCATGGACAAGGCCTGCACAGGTCTAAATCAGGCAGGATCCCTACACTGAGGTGGGAAATAAACATGAGTTCCAATCCCCAATCAAGAAGTTACCTCCAATTAACAATTACTCACAAAGGAACAAATTAGTTTTTCCAGGGAGCCTCATTGGTATACAAATCACACTTAAGGTCTGGCACCATGCCTGACAGCAGAATATATATATATTTTGCATTGTTTGAGCTGTTTGAGCATTTTTAACTTACAGACAAACAACTTAAATGAACCTATAACTCCCAATGAAATAGAAGGAGTCATTGAAAGCATTCTAACCAAAAAAGCCCGGAGCCAGATGGCTTCAGTGCAGAATTCTACCAGAAATTCAAGGAAGAGCTAATACCAACACTCCTAAAAATTGTTCCTCACAATAGAAACAGAAGGATGTTTACCAAACACTTTCTATGAGGCCACAATCACCTTGGTACCAAAGCTTCACAAAGACACAACTAAGAAAGAAAACTATAGACCAATATCCCTGATGAACATCGATGCAAAAATACTCAATAAAATACTGGCAAACCAAATCCAAGAATACATCAGAGAAATCATCCACCATGACCAAGTAGGCTTCATCCCTGGGTTGCAGGAATGGTTTAACATATGAAAATCTATCAACGTTATCCACCATATAAACAAACTGAAAAAGAAAAACCATATGATCATCTCCCTAGATGCTGAAAAAGCATTTGACAAAATTCAACACCCTTTCATGATAAAGGTCTTGGAGAGATCAGGGATAACAGGAACATCCCTAAACATAATAAGAGCAATATACAGTAAACCAACAGCCAACATCAAACTGAATGGAGAGAAGCTTAAGGTGATTCCTCTAAAATCAGGGACAAGACAAGGCTGTCCTTTCTCTCCATATCTCCTCAATATTGTACTTGAAGTTCTAACTAAAGCTATAAGACAACAAAAGGAGATCAAGGGAATCCAAATTGGAAAGGAAGAAGTCAAACTGTCTCTATTTGCAGATGATATGATAGTTTACATAAGCGACCCAAAAATCTCTACCAGGGAACTCCT
This sequence comes from Cricetiscus sungorus, assembly GCA_030556225.1. Lineage (NCBI taxonomy): Eukaryota > Metazoa > Chordata > Mammalia > Rodentia > Cricetidae > Cricetiscus > Cricetiscus sungorus. The sequence continues at coordinate 25,453,163 of JANBXA010000372.1, read as the reverse complement.
ACAGCTGATAAACACCTTCAGCAAACTAGCAGGATACAAGATAAACTCAAAAAGATCAGTAGCCCTACTTAATTCAGACAACAAAGAGGCTGAGAAAGAAATCAGAGAAAGAGCACCCTTTACAATAGCCACAAACAACACAAGTATCTTGTGTTATGCTTACCAAACAAGTGAAAGACCTATATAATAAGAACTTTGTGGCTTTAAAGAAAGAAATTAAAGAAGATACCAGAAAATGCAAAGATCACCCATGCTCTTGGTTAGGTAGAATAAATAATAAAAATGGCAATCTTGCCAAAAGCAATATACACATTCAATGCAATCCCCATTAAAATCCCAGCACAATTCTTCACTGACCTTGAAAGGATAATAATCAACTTTATATGGAAACACAAAAGACCCAGGATAGCCAAAACAACCCTGTACAATGAAAGAACTTTAGGAGGCATCACCATCCCAGACTTTAAGTTCTACTACAGAGCTATAATTCTGAAAACAGCCTGGTATTGGCACAAAAATCGACAGGTAGACCAATGGAATCAAATCAAAATCCTGATATTAACCCACATACTTATGAACACCTATTTTCGACAAAACAGCAAAAAGAATACAATGTGGGGAGGAAAGCATCTTCAATAAATGGTGCTGGCACAATTGGATGATGGTGTGTAGAAGACTGCAGATAGACCTGTGTCTATCACCATGCACAAAACTTAAGTCCAAATGGATCAAAAACCTCAACATAAATCCAGCCACACTGAACCTCTTAGAAGAGAAAGTAGGAGGTACTCTTGAACAAATTGGAATAAGAGAATTCTTCCTGAACATAACTCCAGTAGCATAGACACTGAGATCAACAATTAATAAATAGGGCCTCCTCAAACTTAGAAGCTTCTGTAAGGCAAAGAACACAGTGGACAAGACCAAACAGCAGCCCACAGATTGGGAAAAGATTTTTACCAATCCTACATCTGACAAAGGGCTGATCTCCAAAATATACAAAGAACTCAAGAAACTAGTCAACAAAATACCAAATAACCCTATTAAAAATGGGGTACAGAATTGAAGAAAGAATTCTCAATAGAGGAAATCAAAGAGGCTGAAAGACACTTTAAAAAGTGCTCAACATCCTTAACTATCAGGGAAATGCAAATCAAAACAAGTTTGAGATGCCATCTTACTCCTGCCAGAATGGCTAAAATTAGAAACATCAATGACAACTTATTCTGGAGAGGATATGGAGAAAGGGGAACACTCCTCCACTGCTGGTGGGGGTGCAAACTTGTACAGCTATTTTGGAGATCAGTATGGTGGTTCCTCAGGAAAATGGAAATTAGTTTACCACAGGACCTGACAATCCCCCACTTAGGCATATACCCAAATGATCCACATCCATGCAACAAAGACATGTGCTCAACTATGTCCATAGCAGCATTATTTGTAATAGCAAGAACCTAGAAGCAACCTGCATGCCCCTCAACTGAAGAATGGATAAAGAAGATGTGGCACATCTACACAATGGAACACTACTCTGCAGAAAAAAAAATAATTAAATCTTGAAATTCACAGGCAAGTGGATGGAACTTAAAGAAACCATCCTGAATGAGGTAACCCAGTCACAAAAAGAGGAACATGGTATGTACTTGCCCATATATGGATTTTAGACCTAGAGCAAAGGATCACCAGCCTATAATTCACACCACCAGAGTAACCAGGATTCAAGGTGTATTCTAAGAGAGTCATATATGGTCCCTCACAAAAGGGGGAAGGGACAAGTCCCCCACAGCACATAGGAAGTGGGGTGGCAGTGAATGGAGAGAGAACTAGGAGAAAGAGAAGGGGAGGAGATGAAAGCAAGTGTGAATAGGAAGATTGAGTCCGGGTAGGAATAAAAGACAGGAGAGAGGGGGAAGAGGAAGAGAGAGATAGAGATACAGAGAGAGAGAGAGAGAGAGAGAGAAAGAGAGAGAGAACATAAAAGAAGGGGCCATTATTGGTTTGAAGAGAAAACTGAACCTAAAGAAAGATCTAGAGCCCTACAAGACTGACTCCAACTAACAATTTGAGCAACTGTGGAAAGGCTACCATAAATGTCCTTTCCTGATAGTGAGATCAACAACTAATCTATCCACCATCATGGAGCCCTCATCTAGTACCTGTTGGAAACAGAAGCAAAGAGCACAATTAAACACTGAGCCAACCTGGAATCCAGGTGCAGAAAGGGAGGACAAGACCAGGTTGCAGAAACACATAGAGACAGCTGACCTGAACAAGGAGGAGTTAATGCCCCCCCAGACTGATAGCTGAGAATCCAGCATGGGACTGACTCAGACCCCCTGAATATGGACTGAGCAGTCTGGGGGACCTCAGACAATACAACCAGGATGTATTCCTGGTGCACAAAAGGACCTTGCAGACACATCCCCCATGGAGCGATACTCCCTTAACCTAGAGACAAGAGAAGTCCTAGTCCCTACTTCAAATGACTTGACAGATTTACATGACCCTACCTGGGTATCAAAGCCCTACATGTGGAATGGGGGTGGGGAGATGGGAGGGGAGGATGGTCAGGGTGCATGTGAGGGGGAAGAGGGGATAAGAAGGAGGGAGGAAGGGAGGGAACTGATATCAATATGTAAAATGTTCTGTTAAGAAAATAAAAGTGATTCAAAAAAAACTTAAGATCTCAACACAGATGATGCAAAAGAAAAAGACCTTAAAAATAACTTTATGAAGATGATTGAGGCCTTAAACAGGAAGTGAAAAATTCCCTTTAAAAAAGTGGAGGAAGCCAGGTGTTTGTGGTGCATGCCTTTAATCCCAGCACTTGGGAGGCATAGGCAGGCAGAACTCTGTAAGTTTGAGATCAGCCTGATCTACAAGAGCTAGTTCCAGGAAAGCTTCCAAAGCTACAGAGAAACCCTGTCTCAAAAAACCAAAAAAAAAAAAAAAAGTGGAGGAAAGACAAGTCAAATATTGGAAGTTATCAACAAATCCCTTAAAGAAACGCAAGAACAAGCAATCAAACCAGTGAAGGAAATGGTCTGAGACTTGAAAACTGAAATAGAGGTGATAAAAAAGATAAACTACAAACTAAGGGAATTCTGGAAATGAAAACTCTGGATACTCAATCAGTAACTACAGATGCAAACAAAAACAACAGAACCCAAGAAATGGAAGCAAGAATCTCAAGATGTTGAAGATTCTAGATCAGGAACTAGATTCATCAGTCAAATAAATGTTAAATACAGCAAATTCTTAACACAAAATATCTAGGAAATCTGGGATACCACAAATAGACCAAACCTAAGAATAGTAAGAATAGAAGATGAATTCCAGAAAGGCACAGAAAATATATTCAACAAAATCATAGAAGAAAATTCCCCACCTAATGAAAAAGACATGCTTATGAAAGTACACAAAGCTTACAGAACACCAAATAGACTGAACCAAGGAGGAGTAGGAGGAGACCCTTCACTCCCAGAGTTTAGTGGAAGAGAGGGAGTAGCAATAATATAAGCAAAGGAGTCACAACAATGATGGGGAAACCCATAGAAACAGCTGGCACAAGCTACTAGGAGCTCACTGACTCTGGACTGACAGCTTGTGGACATACATAGGTCCAAACAAGGCCTCCTGAATGCAGGTGATAGTAGATGGCCTGAGCAGGGTGTGGGATCACTGGCAGTGGGACCAGGATCTATCCCTAGTGCATGAAGTGGCTTTTTAGAACCCTTTTCCTGTGCATAGTACCTTGCTCAGCCTAGAGATGGGGGTGAGGAGGGAGTGCCTTGGTCCTGCCTCAATTTGGTTATGGGACAGACTTCACTGACTCCCCATGAGAGACCTTACCTTCTCTGAGTAACAGATGGGAGCAGGGTGGGTGGAAAATGGTGGAAGGAGGAGGAGAAGGAGGGGGGGCTGCGATTGGTATGTAATTTTTTTAAAAATTAAATAAAAAAAAAGAAATGGTATCAATGTTCAAAAATTGTGCTATCTAATGTGTTTATAAAAATAACCATATGCATAATCTATTCTACTTCCACTTTCCAGGGAGAGTCATATGTCTCTCCTTGAACCCTCTTTGTTACTTAGCATTTCTGTGTCTGTGGATTATGTCATGATTATCCTTTGATTTCTAGATATACAGAGATGTATTTGAGATGGATAGGCATTCTTCAAACCTTTCAAAGACCTACAGAATATGGCATTTAAAATGGTTTAGGGTTTTTCTTGACAGTGAGGCACAACTGCTCCTGGTAACACCACCTGCATCAAAAAGGAAGATGGACATTGAAGAAACTCGTTATGAAGTTTGCTTCTAATATGGCAAGACTAGCCATTTGGGCAAGGTACTGATCTTCTGGACTGTTTGACTTTATGTTGTAGAAACTGGACATGCAGGACCCACAAAAAGGTGACTGCTGATGCAAGATGGACATTGCTACAGGATTCCTGCTTCATGGAAGAGGCTGCCAGACAGCTAGACAGTCTACAGGACACAGAGAAAAGTTTCCTGCCTTGTTGAGGAGTCTGGACACACACTATGGCCTATGGGCTGAAGATGGAACATTACAGAAGAACTTCGGGTGACTGACCAGGCAATGAGTTGTCTCTGTCATTTCTAGAGTTTATATATTATCCTTCTGTGGTCTTTGATGGAATTGAAGACAGATAGATATGGTTATAGTTTTCCTTAATAAGGATTAAAGATAAGTTACATATAGGACTTTAGACTCACAAAGATAGGATAGATGATATTTTCTTAAAGTCTTACAAAATGTTAATGGACTAAATATTGTTTACTGTGATTCTTATTTGATAACTGTTGTATGATACATTTTGCTATGTTAAGGTTAAACCCCTTCTTTTACTTTAGACAGAAAAGAGGAGATGATGGGAGATGTTATTCTGTATATATGTTTCTCATACTGGTTAATAAAGCTCTGTGGCCAATGAGATAACAAGATAGGTGGGGCTAGGAGACCAGGAGGAGGAAAGAGGAAGTAGTAGGTGGGAGTCGAGATGTAGCCCAGGGAAGAAGCAGGATGCCTGCTGCAGCTCCGGGATAAGACGACCACGTGGAAATACTTAGATAAGTAGAAATGGGTTAATAATTAAGACAGAGCTAGCCCATAAACAATAATGGTAATTGGCCAACAGGATTATATCAAATACAGAGTCTCTGAATGTTATTTGGGGCACACATGGCTGCGGGACAATGGCGGCAGGACCGGGAGGCCGGCGGGGAGGAACCTGCCGTAACACTTAATGGCTAATATCTGCTTATAAGTGGGTAAATATCAAATTTATCTTTCTGGGTCTGGCTTACCTCACTTAGGATGATTTTTTTCTAGTCCCAGCCATTTTCCTTCAAATTTCATGATGTCATTACTTTTAATAATTGAGAAATACTACATCGTGTAAATTTACTACATTTATTTATCCATTCTTTGCTTGAGGGTCATCTAGGTTGTTTCCAATGTCTGTCTATTATTCATAAAGTTTCTAAAAACATAGTTGAGCAAGTGTCTTTGTGGTAAGATAGAACATCCTTTGGGTATATGCCCAGGAGTGGGATAGCTGGATACTGATTGATTCCCAATTTTCTGCAAAAACATCATATTAATTTCCATAGAGACTGTGCAAGTTTGCACTCCCACCAGCAATAGAGGAGTGTTCCCCTTGATCCACATCCTCACCAGCAGGAGCTGTCACTTGTATTTTTAATCATAGCCATTCTGACAGGTGTAAGATAGACTCTCAAAATAGTTTGGTTTACACTTCCCTGATGACTAAGGATGTTGACCATTTGTTTCTCAGCCATTTGAGATTCCTCTGTTGAGAATTCTGTTTAAATCCATATATGAGTATATATAGAATATATGTAAAATGTTTTAAATATTAAATATATACGACCTCACTTTTTAATTGAATTATCTTGAGTTCTTTATATATTTTGCATATTAGCCCTATATTGGATGTAAAGTTAGTGAAAATCTTTTCTGGTTCTGTAGGCTGTCATTATATCCTATTGTCTGTGTCCTTTGCCTTACAGAAGCAGGTTTTGCAAGTGGACTTGGATCAGATGGGGATAAGAACAAGATCAGATAAGATCAGATGGAGAGTGAGAGAGATGGAAGGAGAGAGTACTGGAATTGGAGGGTGGGCATCTAGGTGGCAATGTAGAAAACTAGTGCAGTGGAAATTCCCAGAAATCTACAAAAGTGACACTAGCAAAGTCTCCTAGTGACAGAGAATATGGATCCTCAACTGGCCATCTTCTACAGCCAGTAAAGGCTCCAGCAGTGGTACCAGCACATCAACCCAGCCACAAAACCTTCATCTTTCAATTTGTCTTGCCTCCAAGATGTATTGAAGTAATGGCAGCACAGAACTTGTAGGAACAGCCAAGCAATGACTGGTCCAACTTGAGGCCCAGGCCACAAGAGGCAGCCCATACCTGACAGTGTCTGGATGGTCAGGAACCAGAAGCTGAACAACCCAGAAACCTAGGAGAGACCCAAACAAGACTGACAAAAACAAACTAGTCAATGAAATGATTCCTAGAGATATTCTGCTATACTCATAGATTGGTTCATAGCCCAATCATCATCAGAGAGACATTATCCAGCTGATGCAGAGACCCACAGCTAAACACTAGGCAGAGCTAAGGGTACCCCCAACAAAAAAAAAGGAAGAAATGTCCTGGACACCACAAGCACAAGGTCCACAGAATCAACTGAGCAGGGTTCATAGAGGCTCACAAAGACTGAAGCGACAAACACGGAGCCTGTATGGGTCTGAGCTAGGTCCTCAGAATATACATTATGGTTGTGTAGTTTGGTGTTCTTGGGGGATTCCTAACAGTGGGTTGGGGAGCAGGAGGTAATCTCTGACTCATTTGCCTACACTTGGGACCCTTTCCTCCTACGGGGTTGCTTTATCCAGCCTTGATGTGAGGGCTTGTGCTGAGTCTTATCGTAATTTGCTATGCTATGTTCTGTTGATATCCCTAAGAATCATGCTCTTTTTGTTGTTGTTGTTGTTGTTGTTGTTGTTGTTGTTGTTGTTGTTGTTTTGAAAGGGAAATGGAGGAGGAGTGGATTTGGGAAAGAGGGACCCGGAGGAGTGGAGGGAGATAAAATTACCATCAAGATGTCAGGGTTAATGCATGAGAGGATAATAAAGCATAAATAAGTAATAGCCATAGAGAAGACAAATGGGTCAACTTTGAAAGCACAATTGGACCCTTAGTGTTGCTTCTTGAAACCCAACTGCACAAATCCAGCTAGGTATTTAAATCCAGCTAGTTGGGGGAAATTGCGACTCTACCGAACATCTACACTTTTTTTTCTTGTCATTTTTCTTAAAGCAAGCTGTTTTCATTGAATCCACATTAGTAATCTAGAGGCTGTAGGCAAATATTTCACCATTTTATTGAAAGATTGTGAGCAATCTACACCAGCATAATTTCTTATTACACTCTAAATCTTATACCCACAGGTAAGTGTTGCTACCACGCCTCACCAATGAAGCTTTTCTTTACAGCCACTGGTGACCACCACAGAAAACCACAATTGTACACAATGCAGAAATCAACCCATTATGGGGAGTCCAACCCAAAGGAATATATTTACATCACAGCTCCTGCATCTGTGACTCAGAAAACAACACAGAAGAGGAGAGCAGAAAGAATGTAAGAGCCAGAACACCAGGAAATCTGTTGGAAAACAGTCTCTCCCAAAAATGGCTCCAGAAACAGGAACAGAGCAATAGCAATATCAATTGACATGGTAACATACAAGGGAGAATTTCTATGGGGGCCCCACCCTAAGGAAAAGAACCACAGGCAACTATCACTGCTAGAAAAAGGAAAATTAGCCTCACCCAGGGATAAACACCCTCATTAACCTTATTAATTATCTAATGTAGAGTGGTCAGACTTGAAACCAACCATATGTACACAAACAACAAAAGCAAATCCAGAAGGTTCCATGTTTTTATATTTGTGCATACACATATGTCTAGATAGATAGGTATTTAGACAGACAGACAGATAATGATAGATAGATAGATAGATAGATAGATAGATAGATAGATAGATCCATGTATCAAATATAATTTTAAAAAGAAACCATCAACTTGAGAAGGAATATGGAAGGAGTTTTGAGGAGGGTAACTGGGAGAGGCTGGAGGGAGAAAAGAAAGAGAAGCGATGTAATTCTATTTCAATTAAAAACATTTTAAAATAAAATAAAAATAACATTTAAAAAAGAACATGGGAATTTATGATTTTTATTTTTCTTAAAGATTTATGTACTTATTATACATTCTGCCTGCATGTATGCCTGTACTGCAGGCAAGAAACGGGCACTGGAACACGTTATAGATGGTTGTGAGCCTCCTGGGAATTGAGCTCAGGACCACTTGAAGAGCAGCCAGTGCTCTTAACCTCTGAGCCATCTCTCCAGTCCCTGAATTCATGATTTTTAAGTATAAATGATCCTGAAATAATCTCCAATGGACATAGAAAGATAGAACTTTAAAAACTCTATTTAAAGAATATTTCACTTACTAAGCAGAATACAATATTTGTGCATAAATAATTAATATTATGCTTAGTCATAAATACAAACACCTGACTTCCAGTAGGAGGTATCCTGGAGCCTGTTGTAATTGTTATGGATTAAAGCATCTTTGCTTCTTTTTAAAGTAGCTGATGACTAAGGCTAGCCACACATAACCTCAGATATTAATTTTGTTATTTACTAAGTTTAATGTGAGTTCACATTCCTCTATGCCTAAAGGAAATGCCCTATAAACACTTTTTGGAGTCTCAGCTCATTTGTCCAAAGCAAAGAAGTAAATTCCAGATGTGGAGCTCCATTTCCCAGAGCAGTCTGTTATTTCTAACCATCTCCCATGCCTTGTCATACTACCCTTTGAGGAATAACACCTATGACCTAAATGAAAGCAAAATGTTAGTGGTTAGTCATGCGTTTTCTTGGAGAAGTCTTATAAAGAATTACAAACTTAATGGCTTTAAACATCAGAAATCTGTTGTTTCACAGTTACAGAAGACATACCCAGAAACCTGAAGCCAAGGTGTTGGTTGGAGTAGTTCTTTATGGGGGGGACCTGATGATCTGCCTCAGACCTCTCTCCTTGGCTTATAGCTGGCTGCCTTCATGTTCTAATGATGTTTTCATTACACATATAGATGTCTTCAAATTTTCCTTTACATCAGACCATCTGTCTTGTAGAACTAGCTCCCATCCTATTACCCTTAATTTGTCACATTCTGGGGGTTGAGAGTTAAGTCTTTAGCACTAGAATTTTTGTGAGAACACAACTCAACTCAACTCAAATCTTGCAACTGATTAGGAATGTCCACCCTCCAGTCACATGTAGCCTCAGACAACCATGAATGATCCAGCAGAAAATCATAAAGTTGCAGTTTCCCATAATTCAGTAGAGTCATCATGCTTCTATTGCCCTTTGCCCGTTCTAATACTAGCAACACAAAGTGCAATCATAGGGCTTAAAGAAAGAGTACATGAAGTGGGGAGAGAAAGGCATTGGCATAGGTGTAAAAGGCATTTGAGGGGATGGAATAGAAGATGAACCTAATTACAACACATTCTATTAATGTATGAAATTTTCAATGTTTTCGCAATCATGAGAATGTTTTATAACTTGATTGTGTGGTTTTTTGGGCTTGAAATATGTAGATGGCAATATCATGTCACACCATCAAAAAGCGAAAACTACCTGAACTCAGATAAAGTCATTCTGTCTTCCCCTCATGGCTGATGAATATGGACTGCAAAGACATGACAGTGTTATTGAAATTACATCTTCTCCTAGACAGGCTGCTTCTATGAGTGTTCTCTCAATAATGAGTCAGGACTGGAAAATTGGAAAGGACAGAGGATTTCTAATAAAATTCTCAGGGAATGACTTGTACATGACAAAGCTAAGCAAGAGACTATTGTCATAGAAGCCTCGGATTTTCAAGCTTAACCACAGCAACCAATGTCACTGAATCCGAAACATAAAATTCTCTAATAATGATCGATCAAACAACTAGTTTTGTCCATTTTATAAGTGACCACATCAAGCTGCAGAGATAATGGGACTGAGCTGGTAATGAGAGTCTGCATCTATCTTTAACCCTAAATGTGTTAGACTCCAACATTTATGATTTTATCAATGGAAGAACACTGCAGTCCATTTTTATCTTGTGCCACAGAAGCAAGAAATTCTATAAAGCCCCAAAACCATCCATCCTCTGGCTTTGCTGAGTCACTGAAGCCTTTTATGGATGCCCCTATTTAGCCTCCAGAGTTCGTATTGCTGGCTCTTTCTGAATGACTTCAAAAATAGTCTTTTATTTTTCTAGGACCTCTCCCCATATAGTTCCAGAAAGTCCTTACAAGTCACCAAGAATAGTTGCACCTATGTCTCATGAACTCTGTAAGCTTCTCTTGTTCCTCTTGCATGCCCAGAGTGAAGTAACTGGTGTAGGTGGCTCCTAAAAAAAACCTGAAAGTCACTCTAACCCTGTCCTTTCACATTGCACCAGCCAGCAGTCCAGGAAACCACAAGAACAGAGACTACAGATCACAACACCTTGATTTCCCCACATACTTTTTACCTGAACTCATGATCCTAGAGTAAGCATGATCCCTATCATCAAAGCCAGCCTGATGGGGAATGCCTTCTGGCTGATAGACCTGTCCAGACCAGATTACTTCAGTCGAGAAGGTCAGTGGCCTTATTTCCCTACCATCACTGTCCTCTAACACCATCCAATCTTCCAGTAAATTAGAATCAGGCAACTGAATAAGGATCCCTACCTACTTGGTGGTCCTTGAATTCATATTATACTATCTCCTTTCCTCAACTCCTATATTACAGATACATAATGCCCAAACAATGCAAAATGCTTTTACTTATGTTATCTGATCCTGACAGTATTTCTCAGAGTCCTTTCCAGATGGGTAGCCACATTTTCAAAAGAAACTTGTCTTAAGTATGGTCAAATGGCTTGCTTTCTATAGCTCCCTGAGTCAGAGAATTACAAAATGAACATTCAGTTTGCTTGTTCAAATTTTTCTTTCTGTTATAACTCATCATATTTCTGAATCTGAATATTCTTGGTCAACTCTTGTTTCTATGATTATACTATAAGAGTCTTACTTGAAGCTACCTATTTGGCTTTCAATTTTTTATTTCTTTAACAAATGTATTGAGGATGGATGTTCTGTGCTAGGTTCTGGAGAAGCAGGAATCCAAAACTGGGCAAGACAGAGATTACCTCTTTCTGTATAATACAGTCCCATCCTATTGCCTCAACCAGCTTAGAACTTCAGTTGCAGATGCCAAAACCACTGGACCAAAGAATACATTAAAAGGAAGAAAATAAGAGTCCTTTCATAAGGAGAATAAAAGGAAGTCAGAGTCTCATTCCTGGAAATGCCATCAGGAAGACTTTTGGGAGCTTACAGGCACGACTCAAGGGCTAAAACCAGCCATTCAAAGAGAGGTCACCAAGCCTCTGTTTGCAGCAATAGACTGCAAGATGATTAGCTCAACTCATTAAGAGATCTGTCTCATCTTTCCTTTTAATATGTAAAGTTCCCAGACTGAGCCAGACATAGTTGCTGCCGAGGGAATGTTTTATAGCAACTTACACACAGCCACACTGAAAGCCAGAGTCTGGCTGATACAGTCTAACAGTCTGAACTGAATAATAGCCCTGAATCAGTATCTGGACTCTTTGTCAGTCAGTCCTATCTCTCAATATCATGGAATCCTCATATGCTTCCCTGTAAGATGAGCTCTACAGTAACCTATTATAAATAGTTCTGAAGAGAACTTTGAGAATGTAATCAAATATACTGTGAACCCCTTCACAGAGTCCATTCTGGAGACCTTCCTTAAGATTTACTTATTCTAGGAGATCAAGGGGATACAAATTGAAAAAGAAGAAGTCAAGTTCTTGCTATTTGCAGATGATATGACAGTATACATAAGTAACTCCAAAAACCCTACAAGGGAACTTCTATAGCTAATAAACACCTTCAGTAATGTGTCAGGATACAAGATTAACTCAAAAGCAAAATCAGCAGCCCTCCTATATACAGATGATAAACAGGCTGAGAAAGAAATCAGAGAAACATCACCCTTCACAATAGCCACAAACAACATAAAATATCTTGGGGAAATTCTAACCAAACATGTGAAAGTTCTGTATGACAAAAACTTGAAGTCTTTAAAGAAAGAAATTAAAGAAGATATCAGAAAATGGAAAGATCTCCCATGCTCTTGAATAGGTAGGATCCACATCGTAAAACGGTAATTTTACCAAAAGCAATCTACAGGTTCAATGCAATACTCACTAAAATTCCAGCACAATTCTTCACATACCTCAAAAGAACAATACTCAACTTCATATAGAAAAATAAAAACCCAGGAGAGCCAAAACAATCCTATACAATAAAGCATCTTCCAGAGGCATCACCATCCCTGACTACAAGCTCTATTATAGAACTATAGTAATGAAAACAGCTTGGTATTGGCATAAAAACAGACAGGTAGACCAAAGTAATCAGATTGAAGACCCTGATATTAATACACATACCTATGAACACCTGATTTTCGACAAAGTATCTAAAATTATACAATGGAAAAAATAAAGCATCAACAAATGGTGCTGGAATAACTGGAAGTCACCATGTAGAACACTGTAGATAAATCTGTATCTATCACCATGCACAAAACTCAAGTCCAAATGGATCAAAGACCTCAACATAAATCCAACCATAATGAACCTTATAAAAGAGAAAGTAGGAAGTAACCTTTAATACATGAGCACAGAAGACCACTTCCTAAATATAACACCAGTACCACCAACACAGAGAGCAACAATTAATAAATGGGGTCTCCTGAAACTGAGAAGTTTCTGTAAAGCAAAGGACATAGTCAATAAGACAAAACCACAGCCTACAGAATTGGGAAAGATCTTCATCAACCCCAAATCTGACAGAGAGCTGATCTCCAAAATACACAAAGAACTCAAGAAACTAGACACCAAAATACCAAACAATAGGAGAAATATATATAGAAGGACATTCCCCCATCATACAGATCTAAATTGAGAACTCTCAACAAGAGGAATCTAAAATGACAAAAAGACACTTAAGGAACTGTTCAACATCCTTAACCATCAGGAAAACGCAAATCAAAACAACTCTGAGATCTTGCTCCTGTCAGAATGGCTAAGATCAAATCACAAATGACAGCTTATGAGGGTAAGGATGTGAAACAAGGGCAACACTCCTCCATTGCTGGTGAGAGTGGAAACTTGTGCAGTTGCTTTGGAAATCAGTATAATGGGTTCTCAGAAAATTAAGAATCAATCTACCTCATGACCTAGAAATATACCCAAAGGATGCACATTCACACCACAAGGACATCTGTTCATCTATGTTCATAGCAGCATTGTTTGTAATAGCCAGGATCTGGAAGCAACCTAGGTGCCCCTCAACCAAAAATATAAATAAAATGTGGTACATATACACAATGGGGTAATACTTAGCAATAAAAGACAATGACATCATGAAATTCACAAGCAATTAGAAAAAAACATACTAAGTGAGAAGTAACCCAGACCAGAAAGACAAATATGATATTTACTCACTCATAAGTGGATATTAGAATTAAAGCAAAGGATAGCCAGCCTACAATCTGCAACCCAAAAGAAACAAGTTAACAAGGAGGACCCTAAAAGAGATATACATGGACCCCTCTAGGAAGGAGAAATAGACAAGATCTCCTGAGTAAATTGGGAGCATGGGGGAAGGGAGGAGGGTGAAAGGGGAGGGGAGAGGAGGAGAGGGGAAGAAGAACATGAGAAAACAGGAAGATCTAGTTGGAGGAAGGATAGAGAGGGAGAGAAAAGAAAGAGGTATCTTGATAATATAATTATAATGATAATCCCATTATGGGATTATCAAGAAACCGAACACTGGGGAAATGCCCAGGAATCCACAAGAATGACCCTAGCTATGTCTCTAAGTAATAGAGGAGAGGGTGCCTGAACTGGCCTTCCCCTGTAATCAGTTTGAGGACTACCATAATTGTCATCATAGAACTTTCACCCAGTAACTAATTGAAGCAGATGCAGTGATCCACAGCTAAACACTGGACCTAGCTCCTAGAGTCCAGTTGAAGAGAGGAAGGAGTGATAATATGAACAAAGTGGTCAAAACCATGATGTGGAAACTCGAAGAAGCAGCTGGCCAGAGCTACTGAGAGCTCACTGACTCTGGATTGACAACTGGGAAACCTGCATAAGATGGAACTAGCTCTTCTGTATATGGATTACAGTTATGTGACCTGGGCAGTTTATGCAGCCATCTTGGCAGTGGGACCAGGACTTAGCCTTAGCACATCATCTGGCTTTTTGGAGAGATAAATTTCTCAGCCTACATACAAGGGGGGAGGGCCTTGGTCCTGCTCTAATATATTGTGACAGACTTTGTTGACTCCCCATGAGAGGCCTCACCCTCTCTAAGGAGTGGAAGGGGTGGGGGAAGGGAAGGTGAGGGAGGAGGGAAGGGAAGGGGAACTGGGAGTGGTATGTAAAATAATATTTTTTTAATTAAACAGAAAAAAATACAGCAACAGAAAAAAGATTTTCTTATTCTAGAAAACTCTTGCTTTTAGAGTAACCCAAGGGGGCTAGAGAGATGGCTCAGCAATTAAGAACACTGGCTGGTCTTCCAGTAGACGCAGGTTCAATTCTCAGCACCTAGCAGCTAACAAACACCTATAATTCCAGTTCTTCATGGGTCCAATGCCTTATTCTGGCCTCTGTAGCCATTGTGCACATGTGGTACACAGACATATATAAAGGCAAATATCCATACATGTAAAATAAAAATAAATCTTTAGAGTAATAAAAATGTACCTGTCTAGTTTGGACTATATGATTTTCTTTTTCAAACATCCACTGTCAAAGTTGGAAATGTCTTTAATTAGCACATTAGGTTTTGTGGACATTAAGTGAATATCTTGTTTGTTTGCTTGCTTCCTTGCTTGGTTGACTTACATCTATCTGGTTGGTTTGCTGTTTCTGAATGGAAGAACTAAGTAACGCAATTGTAGAGGTTTCACATTAAGCTATTTGCAGCAGGAATACTATCTACCCACAAGTATTGAATCTCCATTCTTCTGTCAGTGACATGCTTGTATATAGTCTTAGTGTATCTCCTAAGGCAGTGGTCCTCTACCTTACTGAAGCTGTGACCCTTTAACATAGTTCCTTACATTGTGATAACCCCCAAGCATAAAATTATTTTGTTGCTACTTTAAAACTGTAACTTTGCTACTGTTATGAATTATAATGTAAATATCTGATATGCAGGATATCTGGTATTGGACCCCCCAAGGAGTTGTGTCAATTTCTTCCTCTAAGTATTGGGACCCCATCTGGTTTGAACCTCTACAGGTGCATGCTACCATCTGTGAGTTCGTCTGTGTATCAGTCCTCTTACATCTGGAAGACAATGTTTCCTTGAAGTCATTTGCCCTGCCCCTAAGCCTAACAATTTCTCTGCCTCCTCTTCTACACAACTCTCAGAATGCTAGGGAGAAGAATTTGATGAGGAAATCCCCACTTAGTGTAATATTATTAAGAAGTGGTGAAACCTTTATAAAATGAAGCTTAATGCAAAGCAATTAGGTCAGTAAAGGTGCTGCCTTCCAACAAGACTAATACAGTAAATTGGAAGACTAAATAAAAAACCCTCTGGGCTCTGCTATCTTTCCATAGTGTCAAGACCAGAGAAAACCAGACTTGAAGAAGCCAAACATTTCAGACTTTAATGATCATGTAGTATAATGAATAGTGAATATATTGAGGATTATTTTGCCCAAGATTTTGTAATTAATCTTTGATACTTGAGATCTCAGTTAGCTCTAACATAATTTTCCTGAAATAAACATGAAGACCCTTAACTCTGAAGAATAACAAAGCTGTGCTTCCAAACTGATACTTTCTTCAATGTAACTTAGAGGAAATCATGAACAAACAGTGAAGAGAATGACACAGGAACCACCACCAGAAATCATTTAATGTCAGGATTGACCTTCCAGTGAGTTACCCCTAAACATGCACTCTCACCTTCCTCTGAAACTTTATCCACACTGTTCCTCTTTAAAAAAAATTTTTTTCTTCCAATATCAGTTGTGTTGCCTCAATTACCCCCTCTTTCTTTCAAATCCTGCTTATGTTTTCTCTTATAGGGCATCTTTCCTAATCTATCTTCTTCCATGGCAGCCAATATCCACTAGGACAATAGTCAGAAGGTACCCAACCAAGGAAGCCACTGTTCAAATATGCATACTCACATAAAGGCTTAGATGCTGGGTGACTGTATGCTTTATTTTGGACCTTGTTGAAAACCAGGAAGGTCAATGCCTACCCAAATGATAAAACACTGTGATGACCTCCAACATAAACGTTTCAGTCCCTTTCTGTGCCTGTCATAGGAAAACAAGGAGATGGTCTCTAGCAATTCTATCTCCTGGTGGTGTGCATGCCATATGTACTCTCTACTTGACCTTTTGAATGAGGGAAAAACTTAGCATCTCTTCTTCTCCTCCCTCTCTTTGCTGTCTCCCACTGTCTTCCTAATAGAAAGCATGCCTTGTTACAAGTATCCCTACATGACCAGTAATTAGTCTTCAAAGAACAATGTAAGTGGGCTTAAAAGGGCATTCCCCAATCAGCAAACTATGAATGGCATCACAGCACTAGCTAAAACCTAAATGATATCCTACAAGAAACCTTGAACTAGGATCACTCAGCTAAGCTGCACTATAATTCTTGCTTGATCTTGCTTTTATTTCACTGCTTCATTTTTTTTCAGTTTCAGAGGTTGAACACAGGGCCACACATTTATTCAGAAGGTATTCTATTACTAAGCCACATCCTCTGCCTTATTATCTGAATTCTTAACTCACAAAGAGATACAAATTGTTCCTTATTTTAAGCTCTAAATACTGAATAATTTATTTCACAGCAGTATATAACTAATATAGAAAGAAAACAAAAATATCTTCCAAGTTCATTATGTCCCTGTTTCTCAAATAACTGTCCCTCAGGCCATTATAGACCACTCTGGGACATGTTATTCTTCAAAAGCCTAGTATTTTTAGCCAATAGGTTGATGTATAGACTTAAGTTTAGAACTTGATAACTCTAAAGAATCATGAGTTTCTTTTTTTAAGAAACTGTATATTTTGGAGATCAGCCCTCTGTCAGATGTGAGGTTTGTGAAGATCTTTTCCCAGTCTGTAGGCTGCTGTTTGATCTTGTTAACTGTGTCCTTTGTCTTACAGAAGCTTCTCAGTTTGAGGAGGTCCCATTTATTAATTGACGATCTCAGGGTCTGTGCTACTGATGTTATGTTCAGGAAGCGGTCTCCTGTACCAATTTGTTCAAAGATACCTCCCACTTTCTCTTCTAAGAGATTCAGTGTGGCTGGATTTATGATGAAGCCTTTGATCCATTTGAACTTGAGTTGTGTGCATGACAATTGACAAGGGCCTATCTGCAGTCTTCTACAAACCATCATTCAGTTGTTCCAGAACCTTTTATTGAAGATGCTTTCCTCCTTCCATTGTATACTTTTAGCTGTTTTGTCAAAAATCAGGTGTCCATAGGTGTGTGGCTTAATATCAGGATTTTTTATTTGATTCCATTGATCTATTATCTCAAGAAACTAGTCACCAAAACACCAAATAACCCTATTAAAAAGTGGAGTTCAGAACTGAAGAGAGACTTCTCAATAGAGGAATCCAAAATGTCTGAAAGACACTTAAGAAAGCAATCAACATCTTTAGCAAATCAAAATAACTCTGAAATACCATCTTACTCCTGCCAGAATGGCTAAAATTATAAACACCAATGACAGCTTATGCTGGAGAGGATGTGGAGAAAGGGGAACACTCCTCCACTGCTGGTGGGAATGCAAACTTATACAGGTATTTTGGAGATCACTATGGCAGTTCCTCAAGTGGGAATCAGTCTACAACAGGACCCAGCAATTCCACTTTTAGGCATATACCCAAATGATCCACATCTATGCAACAAAACATCCATTCAACTATGTTCATAGCAGCATTATTTGTAACAGGAAGAACCTGGAAACAGTGCCCCTCGACTAAAGAATGGATAAAGAAGATGTGGCACATTTACACAATGAAATATTACTCAGTGGGAGAAAAAAACCAATGGAACCTTGAAATTCGCAGGCAAATGAATGGAACTTGAAGAAACCATCCTGAGTGAGGTAACCCAGTAAGAAAAAGAGGAAACATGCTATGTACTCACTCATATATGAATTTTAGACATATAGCAAAGAACCACCAGCCTATAATTCACACCGCCAGAGAAACTAGGATACAAGGAGGAACCTAAGAGATTCAAACAAGGTTCCTCGCAGAAGGGGAAAGGAACAAGATCTCCTGAGCATATGGGGGGCAGTGAGTGGAAAGGGAGTTAGGTGAAAGAAAAAGGGAGGAGAGGAGAGCATGTGGGACTAGGAAGATTGAGTCAGGGAAGGAATAGATGAGAGAAAAAAAAAGAGATACCATAAAAAAAGGGTGCCATTATAGACTTGAAGAGAAAACTGACTCTAGAGAAATCTCCAGAGACCCACAAGGATGACCCCAACTAACAATCTGAGTAACAGTGGAAAGGCTACCTTAAATGTCCTTCCCTGTTAATGAAATTGATAACTAACTCATTTGCCATCATAGAGCCCTCATCTAGTAGCTGATGGAAACAGAAACAGACACCCACGGCTAAATATTGAGCCAAACTAGAATCCAGATGCAGAGAGGGAGGACAAGACCAGGCCACAGAAACCCACAGAGACAGCTGACCTGAACAAGGGGGAGCTCAGGGACCCTTAGACTGATAGCTGGAAAACCAACATTGGACCGACTCAGACCCCCTGAACATGGGTCTCAGTTAGAAGACCTGGCGATCTAAGGGACCTCCGACAGTGGAACCAGCATGTCTCCCTGGTGCACGAATGGACTTTGGGAGCACATTCCTCATGGAGGGATACTCCCTTAACCTAGAGGCAGGAGGGAGGGTCTAGTCCCTAAGTCAAATAACTTGACAGATTTTGGTCCCTCCTGGAAGACATCACCCTCCCTATGGAGCAGGGGTGGGAATGGGATGGGAGGGGGTTGGGGGCATTGGAGGGAGAGAGGGAGGGAGGAAAGGAAGAATGGAGGGAGGGAGAAAGGGAGGGAGGGAAGAAGGAAGGAAGGAAGAGGGAACTAGTATCGAAATGTAAAATAAGGAAATAAAATAATAATTTTAAAAAAGGAAATTGTAAGAGCCAGGGAATTGAGGAAGTTTGCTGTGAGACTATGTCTCCTAATAATATCAAAAGCTAAACCCATAAAATCTAACAAACATGATTGCCCAAACATGAGCTAAACAAGGATAACACCAGTGGACATGCCAAAGTGGATGGAGAAGGGCCCATAAAACCTCAGCCCTAAACAAAGAACTATAATCAACTGAGGAAATCTAGGAGCAGAAATGGTCTTCCTCAGGGAAGAGCATACCAATTAGGTTGTCCAGTGGCAAATGGTCAGATTTGAAATCATACATACATACAAGTTACTTTATAATGACTGAACTGATTATACTTTGGTGTGTGTGTGGGTGGGTGGGTGTGGGTGGGTGGGTGTATGTGCGTGTGTGTGTGTGCGTGTGTGTGTGTGAATATATACATATACATACATACATATATATAATATAAATTAATACCAAAAGAGGCCATGAATTTGAAGGAGAGTGTGGAGGGTACATAGGGAGAGGGGATTGAAGAAAAACAAAGGTGTAGGAGAAACTGCAGCTAGCCTACCCAAGCCACAGGTGCCAAGAGCAGCCCAAATGAGCATGCTTATGCTAGGCAAGCACTTCCTCCTTGAGCCAAGCCTTCCTCTATGCCCAGAGACTGCTGATGAAAAGACACCTGACCCAGAGAGACCAATAAATAAAGGATATACAGCAGAGTCAGCTGCTGGAGCCAATAGGACCTTCAGAGGTTGTATAAAGGCAGGTCTAACTTTCTTAATAAATGAGTCTGCAGCACACTCTGCTACTCACTGACTCCCAGTACATGAATCATTGGTGCATCTTCTCACTCCCTCCCCCAAGGGATGTCCAAGCAGAGTAACCTGTAACAGAAAGGGAAGAACTTATATAATTATAATCTCAAAAGCAAAAATGAATAAAATAACTATATAGAATTCATATTTCAAATAAGATGTTCCTACTATAATATACTCCTTAAGTTGTGGTAACCACTTATATTTAGTATTCACATGATTATATTCCCTGAGCACAACTTCAGATAAAAGTATTACATATTAATAAGATTATACAATGAGAAGAATAAAACTATTCAATCCTGAGTTGGGGAACAAAGGTTGTTATAAAGCCAGAAAATTCCCAATAGAATAATTTGTAGGCATTAGATGACATTTTTAGCATCCTTTTTACCTATGCATTGTGTTCTCCCACAAGTCCCAGCATGACCATCACCAGTGAGTGGCTTCAACTGCTGGAAAACAGGGGGCCCAGCCCTGTAGAAATGATCCCTATGGTGACTTTTAACTCTTAAAGGTCACAGCTGCAGCTGGGAGAAGTAATGCTTTGTCACTAGGAGTGATGCTATCAATATTTCATCAAAGTCCTGCAAGGCTTCCCACTGTGTCTGAATTCCTGCTTGGTTTGGTTTGACATTATGTCAGGTCACTTCAGCACTCAAATTCCTATAATTATCCAACAAATTATCTTGATGAACTAAATCAATACCAAAATCCTGTACTATATATGTATCTGCTGGGTATAGCAGGACTAGGGAGAAGGAGCAGATACAAAGAAGAGTAAACCACAGAAACATTCTTTCAAATTCAGAATCTCTACAATCTTCAGAAGAGATTCAGAAAGGGTTATCTTATGCACATACAACACACCACCCAAAGGGGGTGTCATATATATATATATATATATATATATGTATATGTATATGTATATGTATATGTATATGTATATGTATATTTCTACTTGCTGGACAAAATAACTGACAATTTAAGGAAACGTGGGTTAATTTTGACCCAAAGTTTAAGGGTACCATCCATCATGGCGAAGAGGCCATGATGTAAGGAAGTTGAAGCAGCTGGTCTCATTGCACCCACAGTTAGGAAGCAAAGAGATGAATACTGGAACTCAGCTCACTTTCTCCTCCTTATCCAGCCAGGATACTCAGACCATAAAATAGTGACACCCACATGTAGAGTGAATCATTCCACATCAATTAACCTAATCTACAAAATCCCATCATGGACATACCCAGGGGTTTTTCTCCTAGGTTCCACCAAGATAATAGTAGTAGCCATCAAAGAAACCTATCTCCTACTGTACCTGAAGCCTATTGGTTGGCTAGACTGGCTTTCCATCTACTCACTAGGGTCCTCTTGTCTCTACCTCCTAAGGTTTTGATTTTAGAGCATATGTTGCCACACCCAGCCTTTTCCATGGTCTGGGGATCCAAACACATGTCCTCATGTAAGCATTTTATTCACTGAGCCATTTCTCAAACACAAAAAGATGTTTTTACCCAGTCTTGATTGTATAGAACTGGGTTGTCCATGCATCTCCAAACTAATCACTACATCCTAGAGTAGCAGTGCCCTAATCAGCTAATCTGGATCAAACACCCCATCCTAAAAATGCAGTCTTTTGACAGATTTTGATAATCCCTCCTGGAAGGCATCACCCTTCCTATGGAGTGGTGGGGGTGGGAGAAAGGGGAGGTCAGGAGGCATGGGAGGGAGGGAGGGAGAGGGAACTGGGATTGATACATAAAATAAGAAATATATATATATATATATATATATATATATATATATATATATATATATCAATCTTCCACAAAAAGCACTTTCAGTGGGGCTACAAGAGAAATTATTCTTGGACAGAAATTGGTTTTCTTCCCCTAGCAAAACAAAAATAATTGGTTAATATAATGAAAGAATGACTAAGTAGAAAACAGAGGCCAGTTATGGCACTGTAACTACTCTGAGCAATACTGTAATCATGGACATATATCATTCTAAGTTTTCCAAGGCCATGAAATATACAAACTCTAAGAGTAAGTCCTAATGTAAACTGTGGGTGTTGATAAAACTGTCAATGTAGACTCATCATTTCTAACAAATATTTCAGGCTGATGAAAAATGTTAATAATGGAATAGCAATGTTTGAGCATGAAGAGGAGAGTTACTTGGGAAATCTCTGTGTCTTTGTCTATGGGCCTGAAATTGATGTTAACAAAGTAAATTCTATTAAAAATAAAATAATAAGCATCCATTTCAGTGAAGGAAGGTATCACAGGATCATTCATCAGGTCCTCTTAAATGGACCTGATTAAATGGGTGTGTTTTCAATATGATAAATGAGACATGAAGAGTCTCAACAACCTCAAAATGAGAACATAACATTTCCCAAGAACTTCCTTAATCACCACTTCCATTCTAACAAACACTGAAAATCTCCCTGATGCTATAATCTACATTCCATGTTAGGGGGCTCGGAGCCTTTTTGGTGGAGTACATAGATAATTATTGATAATACAACTCTAGAAAATACATAAGCAATAAGAAAACAGCAGAGAGTATACTAGATCCTGGGGAAATATTTCTACCAGCATATCTAAGCCAGGAGAACTACTTCCTTTCTATCATCGACCCATAAGTTTCCCCAAAATTTAAAGAATCGGGATACCAGGATCTGAGATTCAGATTGTTCTCCTTGGTAACCAATGGAAAAGAGCATAGAAATAACTGTCTGTAAGACCTGGTTTCAAATCTTGCTATACTATGTATTCATCAGATCCTTTTGGTAGTATAATGATGCCCACCAACCATGTTCATGTGACTGAGACAACAGCACCCATGCCAACATCCAGGAGGCACCAACATCCAAGAGGTACAAACATCTAAGAGGTGACAGAACTTGAGTACAGACATTGAGCCTGTACTATGCTCCAAAAACAAGTGAGGGTCAAGAACTCTAAACACAGTCTAGTGATTATTGAAAAGGTAAAGGGGACATCTAAGGCCCAAACATTGGAGATATTTTCTTGGTTAGAATCCCAATGCCACTGTTTACTAACCATACAAATTACTTCTATTTTATGAGTTATACACTTAAATATTATTTGCACATTATCCTCTTGTAGAATGACTGTGGTAATTATAGGCTCCAGTCCATAGGATTGTTGAAAAAATTCTGTAATCTCAGTAGAGGGGAAACACTTGGAACAGTGCCTCACACATAGTTTTTACACACAAAAAAATATGTTTGCTATTATTTTTGGTTCATTTATCACTGATTTCTTGAGAATATTTACTAATCTTATGCAGGTGTGTGTATCATTTTCATAGAAAAGCTCAATGCAAACAAGTAATTTTTTTTCATTGTAAAATAGACTGTAATAATAGAAGAATGAAAAAATGCCATGAGAGCCCAGAAGAGGGAGCCTAAAACTGTAGAAAGACTTCCCAGAGAAGGAATACTTACATAGTGCCTTGGGTTGACAAGCCATGGAAACAAGAAGAGCAAAGAAAATTAGGCAAAGGAATATAGCAGTATACCAAAGTTAAAGTAAGCATATCCTATACTCTATGCCAACTAGAAAAAAGTAAAATAGTACAGTATTGCAAAGTTTCTTTGACATACAGATTAACATATAAAACAAAAGAAAATACCAAGACCAACTCAGCTGCCATCCCAGCCAAGACCCAGCACTTTGAGTCAGTCTAACACAACATCTACTCCATCTATGAGCTGCTGGAGTGAGTGAAGGAGCCAGTCCAGCAGAAACAGGTGTCATTATTAAATAGAGCCAGTTCCAAGCCCACAGGCAATCTCCAGCATGGAGTTACTGTGGCTGTAGCCTGACCTACTTTCCCTGCTGGGAGACAGCATTGGGGCAGTGTTGTTGCCTGCAACCTACAAGAACAAAGGTCAAGCCTGGTGAGCCTCAGGGTGGCAAATACAGAAGGTGAGGGTGTGTACATCAGCCTCAATTCTCACAGAACCTGAGCCCAGACAGCCTGCTAACCACAAAATCAACCTGATTCTAGGCAACAGCAGGATATCCGAGATGAGTCTCAGCAATGGTCCAATACTTATGGTGTGTCAGAAACCCTTAGAGAGGGTTCCAGCAGATAGGGGAACATGTGTCATTGCCAATTAGGGCTGACTGTGTGGTGAACAGAAACCTGGAACTTTCACTCCAACACAGTCCCTAATACAGTCACACAGTCGCTCTGGCTCTGAGCAACAATGGGATGTCCAAGATGAAGAAGGGTTCATTTTTTGGATGGGACCTCCTCAAAAGACTTCTATGGTCTGTGTTGCCCCTGGAGGTTACTTTGTTATCCATGGTCCACTGCCCCAGGCCATGTTGAAGCCAGAGGTTCATGTGACTGTCCACAGTCCTACAACAGACAGGAGCCATGTTGTTGTCCCTGGCCTGAATTACCACCAAAGGCCATACAGATGTCCTTGGTCTAGGCCTCCTGCCTGACCCATGCTTCCAATGGAACCACGTTGTTCTGAGTGGCCTGTGAGGTCACCTGAGGTTATGTTAATATCAGTGATCCCCACTGCCTCTGAAGACTATGTCTGGGCCAGCTGAGCAGGGCACTGTGTTGATGTCCATGGCCTGTGTTACCACCAAGGTCCATTTGGATGTCCATGGTCTGTGCTGTTGCCTGAAGCCATGTTGATATCTAAGGGCCATGTTGCCACTGAGGGAATTATTGGTTTGAGTGTCTTGTGTTTCAACTTGAGACTATAGTGATGTTTATGTCCACACTGCCACCAAGATCCATGTTGATGTGTGTAGCTTGTATAGCCACCTGAGGCCATGTAGGTGTTGCTGAGAATCATGTCTGAGTCCATGGACCTACTGCTGCTTAGACAGGAAACATAGTAATGTCTGTAGCCCGTGTTAACACCAAAGGTCTTGTTTTGAGTGACCTGGACTGCCACTTGAGGCCATGTTCATGTCCTTGGACTCTGCTGCCAGCGATGACTATGATGGTGTCTGTGGCCTGTGCAATAGCAGAGGGCCATGTTGATGTTCATGGTCTGTACTGCCACTGGATAACAAGCTTAGGTCTGCCTACACAAGAACCATGTGGGTATCCCTGGTCCATTCATCAGTGGCCAGAAACAATGCATAAGTCATGATCAGTGCTCTACTGACTGTAAAGGGCAAGGTCGCTACTTTTGCCATGTTATTGAAAACTCTAGACTCACAGATGAGAAAGAGAGACACAGAA
This sequence comes from Cricetiscus sungorus, assembly GCA_030556225.1. Classification (NCBI taxonomy): domain Eukaryota; kingdom Metazoa; phylum Chordata; class Mammalia; order Rodentia; family Cricetidae; genus Cricetiscus; species Cricetiscus sungorus. The sequence goes on along the minus strand of JANBXA010000372.1, from coordinate 25,427,702 downwards.
GCTGTTTGACAACCACTACTCCCATCCCCCCAAAAAGCAACAGCTTAGATGGAAAGCCATTGAAGAGAACTCTTAAAATTGTGATAAGGATGCTGAAATGCAGTCTTCCACAATTGATGACTTCTAGCATGGAATGACTCATTTTCTTTAAGGGGGTAGCAACCAGAAGTTTGGCCATGCTCCAGTAAGTATGTGGGCAACACAAACTAGACTTGGTTTCTTTTTCTTCTTCTATTTTTTTAGAGGGAAGGTCTCAAGAGTGGGGGACCAACAAGGGAGGACTGGGAAGTGAGTGTGCTTGGGTTCATGATGTGAAATTCCCAAATAATCAATAAAAATATTATGAAAATAAGAAAAAACCACTCACAAAAATTCCTATTCATTGAGTAGATTAGAGTTCCAGGATTTACAAACACAGTTAGATCTGGTGCAATGGTGCACACCTTTAATTCCATCACTCAGAAGACAGAAGCAGGAGGATTTCTGAGAGTTCAAGGCCAGCCATAGCTACATCTTGAAACCCTTTCTGAAAAAAACATTTTTAAAGAGGCACATGCAGGCCAAAAGTCATTTATCAGGTTAAAAAAAAACTTCCTGAACAAGCTTAAGAACATGAGCTCAGATACCCAGTACTCACATTAAAAACTGGATCTATCTGTAATCCCATCACTGGGAGGCCTGTAATCCCATCACTGGGAAATGTAAAGACAGGGGATCACTATGGCTTTCTGGCTGTCAACCTAGCTCTAGGCTCACTGAAATGTGCCTGAAAGTACAGAAAAGACACCTGGTGTCCTATTACCTCCATATATGCACATAGACACACATGATTGTGTGTATGACATATCTGTATGACACATACACATTGAATGAATGAATGAATGAATGAATGAATGAATGAATGAATGAATGAATTATCACAAGTAAATTTAAAGCAAGAAAAGCAACACATATCTGGTGCTTAATATATGTAACTTAAAACCAAGAGGGAACAAAAGAACGGAGAAAAAACAAAGAATAAACAAGGGACATGTTAGAATTCATTGGCAGGGGTTTGTAGAGGAAAAAAAAATGGGAAGGTAGAATGAGGCATGAGAGTATTTGACTGGATACTCAAAAGTCATGTTAGCTAGATAAATAAATTCAAACACACACACTTATGAAGAATAGGCCATCCCTGTCTCTCTCAGGCAAGGAGAAAAAGGCACCTCCTCCCTGGACAGACTGAATTCACACAGATCAATGTGCTAAGTACAAGGTATAAGGTAGCAGCATGCATGCCTTCTGCAGAGGACTCGGGTGAGGGACACAACTGTGCAAACTATGTACCCTGTGACAGAGCTGTACAGTGTGGTTCTCTCTATTGGGCCTCCTGGGGGAATAAAAACACTGAATACAAGCTGCAAATTGAGGCAAACAAAGACACAGATGCCTCCCAGAAGATGAAGATGGTGAGAGCATCCATCTGCTAATGGCAGACACTCATACCTCAAGGAGCAGTCAAGTGAATTCAGCTACCCTAGCAGAGTTGCTTGGATTTGGAAAGTCCATTACTTAAAACAAAAAAACATTCCATCATCTTGCAAATGAATGGCTACCATGTTGTCCTCACAAGGTCCAAATCTGCAAATGAAGAGTTTGAAGCTTTCATTTTTTTTTTAATTTTTATTGTTCTTTAATAATTTTATACATTTACATAATGTATATTGCATATTTTGATCATTTACACCTCCTCCTGTTGCCCTCTTTCATACCCTTCCCACCCCTGCTCAACCTCTAATTCTTCACAAGTCCCCCTCCTATTTTCATAACTCTCTTGCTTGTTTGCTTTCCTCTTTTGTTTTGTTTCATTTTTCCAACCTACCGAGTTTGCTTAGTATTACTTGGATGGCTTAGGTTAGGAATTATTAACTACAGCACAAGCAACTTAACCAGCACACACACACACACACACACACACACACACACACACACACACACACAAACTCATATATATGTGTGAATATATGTGTATTGCACGTGTGTGTGTGTGTGTGTGTGTGTGTGTGTGTGTCTGTGTGCGTGTGTGTAGCAGCCATTAACTGTGTATAGCTCTTCAGAGACAGGTGGGGTCTTGTGAGCTCTTCTCCCATTCATGAATGAATATTGAGAGACCCACATCTTATAGAAGTCATATTCAGGTTATCACAACGGCTCTGGGTTAATGCGTATAATAGCTCAGGAAACTGTTTCACAACACACCTCCCCATCTTGTGGCTTTTATGTTCTTTCTTCTCCCTCTTCTATGATGTTCCCTAAGCTTTTGATGGAGTAGTACAGATGAACCATTTATGGCTGAGTACTCAACAGTCACTAACTCTCAGCACATTAACCACGGATGAATCTCTACATTGACCAAGGTCCATTCAGCATATAAACCTAACTGCAAATGCTTTTCCTATAACCCAAACACTGTCTTTTCTTCCTTTCCCTAGAATATTCACAGAAAAGTAATGCCATGTGTTTTACATATATATATATATAGTTATTATTTTTTCTTGTTTTACATATCAATCCTAGTTCCCTCTCCCTCCCTCACATTCCCCCAATCTCCTTCCTGCCCCATTCCCCACTCACTCCACATGAAGGGTGATGCCTTCCAGGAGGAATCATCAAAATCTGTCATTTGTGATAGGGTCTAGGACCTCCCTTTCCTCTAGGAACTTCCTAACAAACCCACAGGACTGTTATTAAAGTCATAAATATTGCTGGAGAAGGAGAGAAGAAAGGAGCATCACCTGGCAAAGAGCCAAGATTTTAATTCAAGGTAAGATCATGGCCATCTTCTTGCTGGAAGGAATTCTTTGTTATTATTGTTAACATGTTTATTATATAATTTAGTGAGACCCACTAAGTGTAGCAGTCTACCATCCTCTAGCCACCCCTTAATCCTGTCTCTATGGGATCCTTCTCCAATCCCTAAGAGTCCAAGAGAAAACAGTTTTGCATTGAAGAGGACTCAGCAGGCACTAATAGCATGAGTGTTAAGGTCATAGATTTTTAAGACAGACAGAGCCTGATTTTAGCCAGCCAGAGGGAATTCAGTGAAATCCATTAGCCATTCTATTACTGTTTCCTCACTTATAAAATGAAATGTGATAATAGCCATGTTATACTGTTATAATGTTATTATTAAGGGGAAGTGCTTACCAAATTGCCTGCCAAAATAATAGAAGCTATCATCCAGTCATGTGTTCAACAAATACTATTTTGAGTCAGACACTGTACCAAGGATACAGTATTCACCAAAATCAGACATGATGATTGTCCTCCTAATCTGTAGCATCCAGTGGAACGTACTAGCAATAATGAAATGTCACCTAAAGAAGTATTAACTGTGAATTACTCTCTGTACAATAAAATTACAAATCCAGAATCTAAAACGCTGTTGTCAAAGGATATTGTGTCTATGGAGGCAATTGCATATGAAAGGAAATTTTGAGTTAATATCTGAAAAAATGAATAGAAGGTAACTATAGATGAGACTGAGTAAAATCCCTGTTGTAGGATAGAATATGTTGTGCTGTGGGAGCTCATGTTATAGCTAAAACACTAAATTACCAAGGTGACTGGAACAGAGAATAAGTAAGCAAGAGCAGCATCTGCAATGTCACGGTGAACATCTATGAAAAGTCACCAAGACATTTTGTTCTACTAGAATTGACTGATCATGGGATGACATGTACACAGACAGCTCACAAAAGAGAACTCTTAATACTTGTGTTGAGAATGGATGAAAATGAAAAAAAATAGAATTTATGCTGATTTTGCGGAGTAGAGATAATGTTGGCTTGAGCTGAAAAGGGAGAAATCTGAAGACTATTTAATAGAATCAATGAAATTTTAAGACATATTAAATGTGAGTAATAAGGGAAAGGAATGGAGCAAGAAAGCTTCTCTAAGTTTGAAGGCAAGATAATACACAAATATCTTTGTAGCAAAATTGAAATTTGAGATATCTTTGGGATTCCTAGATTGCTATGTAATGTAAATATATGTTACACATTCCCATATAGAAGCAATTCTATGGCTCTGTATTTAATAGACATATACATGGAAAGTGTGATAACCTGTATACTCAGGAAAGGAAAATTAATTCCACAGTTTCTTGTTGGTAATTGGAGCCATTTTTATTATGCTGATGATTTTATTCTTTTGAAGTTTTTTGGTTGGGTTTGGGTTGAGTTGGTTTGTCTCCACTTGGCTTGGCTTTCTCAGCCACATCTCATATAATCCAGAATGCTCAATATGTAGCAGAGAATGACCTTGAACTCCGCATTCACCTGTTTCTCCTTCCAAAACTTTGGGATTTCTAGCATCTTCTTTTTGAAGACATTTAAGAGCTTTAGGACCAACATAGTGATAAAGAAGTAGAGGTAAGCCATAAAAAAAGAGATAGAAAATAGATGGTTTAAATAAAAATAAAACTCAGTAAACAAAAAGTACCAGAAGCTGAGGGAGAATAGAGTTTGAAGAAGTCAATGTTTATTAAAAGCTACCAAGAATTATGCAAATCGGATGTCATAAATCACTGGCCTATTTGCTATTCATCAGCTTAAAATTGCACACCTTTCATCAAGACTAAAAGACTGAAAGGCTTAAATGTTTGGATCATTTGCCTAAGATTATGCAGTCTGAAGGAGGTAAACAGAATTTTAAACCCTAACAAAATTTTTTTCTATGAAGGTTCTCTTAGTCTAAGCTATCTTTCTTGGGGTTAGACTTTGCACCCCAGCATGACATCCACTCATAAAACAGATGTCACCAATGCTGAACACTTAGCAGCAACATCTATCTTTTCTTCCCAGTATACACACATATAACTAGAACAGAATTATTTGTCATCCATGGGTCACTAAGTGATGAAGATAATACCAATAGAGATATGATGAAGGGGTTGCAGAATAAGCCAGGATGGTAACTCAGCTGCAACTGATTCTATCCTAAGCCTAGCAGGCAACATGGGCATCTGGGTACTAGGTAAAACTATCACACACTTCCTGAAGAGCTGCAAAGAACTCTGGGGAGAAAATTTAATCAAGAAGTAAATCATTTCCAAAGGATTTTATCAGAAAGAAAGTCTTGTTCAACAGCAGAAAGCCACATCCCTGGCCTAAATTGTTAAGTCTAAAAAAAGAGTGACTATGGAGTCTATCGTTTGTTCTTTTTTTCCCCTTTTCAATACTCAGATTATTTCTCAGTCCTGCTGTAGATACACAAATAATATCTTAAAGTCTTTATCCCTGTCCGTGTCAGCTATCTTCTGAAGCCTAAGACTTCTAGCTCACTTCCATACACTAACTCTCCAATTCTGGCACTTTTATGACTTCATCATATTTTATGTTTATCTTACATCCTCTTCCCCTTTCTGAAGTCATTTCACTGACTCTGGAACTCAAGTTCTCTGACCAGTACATTACATTACCCTTTGTCATGAAGTCCTTCCAGCAGTATTTCCTTAGCTTTCTTACTGAGACTTGGCCTCTCCTTGAGGACACTGTGGCCATTACAAGCTCTATCTTCTCTTATATTCCTGACCTAGTGTGCCTGGAGCTGGGGTAGATACCACTCTCTCTGCTTTGATAGTGAATGAAATTGTGTTCCTTCCTCTCCACATCATAAAATTGTATGTCTCTTCTTGAGCATGCCAACCCCACTCAAGATGAGGAGATAGGAAGAACTAATGGCCTCTCCTATGTCTCACAAGTTTGGCAAGATATCTCTAAAGGTGCAATGATACATTCGTATATTGGCAGTAAGGCCTACTCAACAGAGAAAAATCATATGTGGTACTGGAAACCTAACCCACTACTGAGGGCTAGTGAGGTTCTGTATATCAGAGGAGAACCTACTACTACCATTTTACTAAACAACAATGTCCCTGACCACATTATAAATACTTATCCTTCTACCCACAGGTAAGTATAACTTCCAACCCTCATCAAAGAAGGTTCTCATGCAGCAGGCAACGATAATTATAGAAAACTGAACTGGTAAAATACAGAAAACAAGTGGCCATGAGGTGCCTAACCTCATTGAATATATTTACAACACAATTTCTGCAACTTAGATTGGGAAATATCATGGAAGAGATGATGGAAAAACTGTAAGAGCTGGAGAATGAGAATGTTTAAGGTGGGTGTGTATCTCCAAAAAAATGAAAAGGGAGCCATGATAACTTAACAATATGGCTACCTAAATAAGATATGAACAAGGCCAACACCAATAGAGATGCTAATGTGGAAGTAGGAAATTTCTCAGAGACCCGCCTGTGATGATATCTTTCTTGTACAAATAAAGCTTGTCTGCAAATCAAAGTATAGAGCTTGCTACTAGCTAACCATAGAAGTCTGGATGTCTATACAGACAGAGGAAGTGAGATGACTGGGCAGAAAAAGGAAGTGAGATGGCTGGACAGAGACATTGGACAAAGAGGAGATAAGCCAGAAGAAAAAGGAACTCGCTCTCTTTTCCACTGGGAAGCTAATGAGGTAAAGGCGGCTTTGATTTGTTCCTTCTTCTCTCTGATCGCTCAGCATTTTGCTCTATATCTGACTCTGGGTTTCTATTGTTTAGACCAATTAAGAACTCCATTTATACCCATCCCTTGACAAAGAACTAAAAACAACAAAAGGATTCTGAGAGTGGGAACTGGGAGAAATAGTATTCTCCTAATTAGTTATCCAATAGAAAGTGGTCAGGACTGAAATTATATACATGCAAGCCAAACTGAATAGTCTCTGCAGGTTTTATTATATATTGAAAACAAAGAAGAGAAGGCCAAGAATTTGAGGAAAGAGATGTCAGTGACATGGGAAAAGTTGAAGGAAGGAAAAGAGGAAGTAATTTCATTTTAATTTTTAAAAAAAGAGTTAAAACTGAGTGAGTCGGTTGTATTTAAGAGTGCGACCCATGACATGTCAACCACACTCAAGTAGGAGGCCCCAAACCCATGAATATGTAGGCAGCATAAATTGGACTCTGTGAGTTATGTTGAAAAAGAAAAAAGAACATAAGAGAAAGTAGACACAAAGCTCAGAGTAAAAGATGGGGTAGAAGATGAGGCAATAGTTCTAGTGGGGTTTAATATAATCAAAATACTTTCTGAACATGTATGAAATTCTCAAATTAATAAAAATGTTGCTTATTAAAAACAGCTGTATGTCCCATTAACCATTTGTTATTGTCACTTACCACACTCTTTCAAAAGTCAAGTCACTATCCTTTAATGCTTAAAGATGTTAGCTCCTGGGTCACTGTTTCCAAATGCAAAAGTATCATTGGTCTTAGAGATCAGTGTATCATTACCAATCCCTGCCCATATGTGCCATTCAGTGTCCCCCCTCTTCACCAGTCTTGAATTAGTTGATGCTACTTCATATCTTTTCAGTATAAATAATTGCAATCATTACAAACCCAGACATTTAGATATTACACTCTTAACCAATACCTCTGCACTCAAGTTTTTACCAATTCTTTTGTCCTTCAGCTGTTTATCCTACCACCTTGTAATGATCTTTTTTTTTTTTACTCTAGTCTTCTTTCTTTAGTTTTAATTACTGGGTCAGACATTCTTATGATCCCTTTGTATGTATCCTCAGCCCCCTCGCTTCTCTCTTAGTCTGTATTTCCACTTCACTAAACTATGATTCTAACTCAGTACCTTCCACTGGCTTCTCTGCAATGTCACTCATTCAACCAATAGAAAAACATGCTACCATACTTTATCTTCTCATTATCCTCCAGACCCAAATGCTATCTGGCAATTAGGTGTCTCCAATCTTTCTTCTTTCTTAGAGAACTGCTATCCTGGCTCTTCTCAAACCTTTAGCACTTCATGCTCCTGGCTCACCCACATCTAAGGGGCTTGATTCTTATTTCACAAACAACACTGAAAGGAATGTGTGCAACTTTCCTATACCACAGCCACATACCTACTTGACTCTGGTCCCTATCTTCACACACTCATGCTCCTGTCAAGGCCAAATCCTGTCTTTCTCTAATAGGTCTCACACTGTTTACCTGCTTACCTACTCACTGACATTTATCTCCTGACAATTTTCACTTCTCTTTTGGCATCTTCAATTTTCCCTTACCACAAGATCACTGCCATCGCTGAATAAATATATCATTCTTTCTCTTTTAGAAAAACTCACTAGACAACATATTTGAGCTCTCTGAATCTAAATTTTTCCTAATGTTTTCTCTTAAATTCTATGACTTTTTCAACATCACATAGTAACAACTATCTGACAAATTCCAATGGTTGTGTTCAACCCTGATCTTACATTACCTTTTATTAACACTTAACACAGATTACTCCCTTCTCCTTTGGTCATTTTCTTCATTTGGCCCCTAGGACTCCATGCTCACCCTGTTCACCTCTGACCTCTCTGACTATATTTCCTCAACTTGATTTTTTGTTCCCTCAGATGTCCCTGAGACATCCTCAGATGGCCTAAATGAAAGAGACTCTTGGGATCCAGTCCTCAGACCTTTACTCGTGTGCTCTATTCTCGTGGCTTTAATACTATTTAGAAGCGTGTGACTTTTAAGTTTATGCACCTGGCTCAGCTCTTTCCACTTGGTGCAGATTTTTACATCCAATATACTACTCTATATCTCTGCTTGAATTTCTGATAGTATCTTAAATGTACCTATTATAAGTCCCCTGAGATTTCCCCTGAGATTAATGGTGATCAATACCTTCCAATACTGAGGTCAAATATAAATCATATGAGTCCTAGTATCATATCCAATCAATCAGCAGATCCTCAGATGTATCTTCCTCATTCATTGAGACAAATTGAGAATTCTATTTACCCTTAACTTTTTGTTACTACAACCCTTATCTGAGCCAGGCTTATCATCTCCCATCTGAATTTATTGCAATACACTCCTAAGTGGATTCCCTGCTTCCATCCTTGGCTTCCCACAAGCTATGTTTCAGCTATAACACAGCCATGTTAAATAAAGAATGGTGTTAAAGACAGAATCATGTTGAAACAAAGGTCAGATTTTGTCTTCCTCTGCCTAAAATCCCCCAGTGGACACTAAGCTCAGGTCTTCATCACATAGTCCTGGTGGCTACCAGACAAGCCATTCTCTCTCTAAGCCCTTTCCTTCTCAGTAACTGTTCCAGAAATCCTGGCCACTAAGCGGCCACTCTTACTTCTGCCTCTAGAGCCTTGTCCTACCTGCATATCCTCAGTTTTGAATTATCTTTTTCCACAATTAGCCATTTTTAGTTCGTGACTTCTCTAGAGCTTCATTCAAATGTTGACTTCTTGATAATCTGCCCCTGGACACCCACTCAAAATGACCTCTCCCCATACAAACATTTCCTGCTTCCTCTTCAGATGAAATTGCTGGCACTTTCTACATATTTTATCTATATTAAAATCTTAACTTCATGACTGTCATCCCAACAGTCAAAAGTAGATGTAAAATGAGTGAATTCAAGAGCAGCCTATCCTACATAATGAGAGCCTTGAATTTGATGAAGACAGTGATTTTGTGTGTTTGTTTAATTATCATTTTTTCTACAGCCTAGAATAGAGTTTGGTACACAAAAAGAGCTTCTGTGAATGAAGGAATAAATGAGGACAGTACATGTATAAACAATTTAGAAATGGCCATTAAACTACAAACCAAGGAGTTTGTAAGTGTCCTAGACAGAACTCAAGCCTCTTCTCCATTCCTGACCTTTCCAAGCCCAGGTCAGGAGGGAAAATAGTTCACCTCTGCTAAGAAGAAGAGTTCCAAGGCTCCCATTCTTCTGACTCTTTTCATAAAACATTCATAATCTCCCATGAAATAAGATTTCCCAGTACTGTTCATCTCTAACGCAGCCAGTCTGAATAAACTGAATGGAAAAGAATCTATTAACCATGAATAAGAAGTGAGGACAGCCTTCTAATTCCCAAGTGGCAATTAGAAATTACATACAGCAAAATGATTTTAGGTAATCATGGGACCTGGTATGAGGATTCTGGCCACAAAGTAGGCCATGTCTCTTTTTTTTAACAAAATTTATTTTTATTCATTAAGGAACCACTTCTCACCCATTATATTGAAGACAATATAATGGGGACTTTGGGTGTAGGAGAAAATCATTCTTTTAGTAATCAATATGGCTCTTTTAGATTTTGAATGTCACTTTTAGAAATGTGTTTATCAGAGCACCTACAGGGGACTGACCTAGGCCCTGTGTATATACATTACAGTTGTGTAACTTGGTCTTTGTGTGGGACTCCTAGCAATGAGAGTAAGGGTTGTCTCTGATTCCAATACCTGATTTTTGAACTCATTTCTCCTGCTGGGTTGCCTCATCCAACCTTGGTGGAAGAGTGGATGCCTGATATCTTGATAGACCATGGCTGTCTGATATCTATGGAATGTCCACCTGTATCTGAAGAGAAACAGTGGAGAAATGGATGGAATCAGAGGGGGTGGAATTTGGGCAGGGGGAAATAGATAAGAGGGGAGGGAGGGGAAGCTTTGGTAAGGGCATAAAAACAAGGATATAAATTTTTAAAAAGGAAATGTACAATTCACAGTACATGATACAAGTACCTGGTTTTAAAAACAAAATTTTTGAGCTAACATCTCTGAATTGTTACCCATTTCATATGAATTTTCAAATAGTCAAACATATCAAATTCTAATGTAAGAATAAAAGCAGGAATGTACATGTTGACCAGCTTATCAGTGACCTTACTACTTTCTGAAGAGTTTTAACGCATCACAGTTCCTCTTGGAGAAAAGGCTGGCTGGCATTTCATCCCATTTCTAATACTGAGAATACAAACCTAAAAATGGCTCTTTCTGACATTTCTGAAACACACAGTACTATAAGTGGCATTGCTGAATCAAGATTAAAGTCTCCACAAGCAAAGCAAGATTTTTCATTCAGTTTTATACATATATATATGTGTATATATACATACATATATATATATACATATATATATATATATATATATATATATATATATATATATATATATATCACCCCAAACAGTAGTTTAGGGCCATCTCTTCCTGCCGAATACAGTATAAATCAGAAAGTGGAGTGTGAAATTACATCCCACTTCTCATCCCCAACAAGGAAGTCAGTATTTAATATATCAAGCACATCACAGTTCAGCTCAATAATTCTTATATAGGATCTAATTTTGTCACAGGTATGATTGAGAACAAATAAATGTTGTTTATTCAACAACAAATCAGAAGTCCAGCTTTCAAAAGTTCCTGTTGGTGTGCTGTCATTTGCTATAACTATGAGAAAGTCATATCTTACCTCAACTCTCAGAGCCATTGGTAAATAAAGGAGGCCCATTTATGGAACTTGTTCTTAATATAACTCTCCTTTTTGGAGCATAATTACTTTAAAATTCAGTAATCTTATTGGCTTTAACTTTTTTGTTTCATATGAATAGACTTTACACATTTGTTAAACATTAAATGATATGTAAGACAATCTCTGTTTTTAAGCAATAGACAAAAATACATCTAGTACCTGTTGGAAACAGAAGCAAACACCAATAACCAAGCACTGAGTCGAACCAGAATCCAGATGCAGAGAGAGGGGACAAGACCAGGTTGCAGAAACTCACAATGAAAGCTGACCTGAACAAGGAGGAACTTGGGCCTCCCAGAGTGATGGCTAGGAACCCAGCAAAGAACTGACTCAGACCCCCTGAATATGGGTCTCAGCTAGAAGGACTGAGCAGTCTGGGGGACCTCAGACAGTAGAAACAGGATCTATTTCTGGTGTACAAAAGGACCTTGCAGACATATCCCCCATGGAGGGTTACTCCCTTAACCTAGAGATAGGAGAGAAGTCCTAGTCCCTACTTCAAATGACTTGGCAGACTTACATGACCCAACCTGGACAGCATAGCCCTACAAGTGTAATGGGGGTGGGGGGATGGAAGGGGAGGGTAGCCAGAGTGCATGTCACAGGGGAAAGAGGGTAAGAGGGAGGGAGGGAAGGAGGGATGGAGGGAGGGAGGGAAGGAGAGTTGGAGGGAGGAAGGGAGAAGAAATTGGGAATATTTTTAAAAGAAGAAGGAAAAAAATTGCTGCTGGATTAATTATTGCTTTGACTTCAAAATTTAAGCCTAAGGACAAGTTACTGGGGAAAAGGATTTCTAATTTTGTTTCCACAGAAAATTAAAAGCTCTGGATCCCTTCCAGAATAATGTGGTTTGATGGAGCAAGACCCCCTGAAGCAACGTCAATGGGACACTGCAGCCTTGCAGACCACTACAGCCAGGATTTTTGCATCTTCTTAGGATTCTCCCATGACAGCGCCCCCTACCAGCATGAAGCAGCTTGGAAAGAGTGATGCCCAAATTCCCAAATGTTGTTTATAAATGTTTGTTTTCATTAAAAACAAAAGGCATGTATAATTATGTCCAGTATAAAATAAATAAATGGTTAAAAAAATACAAAAGCAATGTGATTTTTAGCATGTAGTGAAGGAATAGAATTAAAGTTCTTACAGTCCCACATATCTTAGTTCTTACAATAACTTGGCAACATCATATAAAATCCACATTATAACTGATAATGGTGGGTTGACTTTTTTGCTGATTCTAAAATAATAAACATCACAATGGTAATTTCAGTTTAAGTTTTTTCTGGTACCAGTTATTCAAATGTCAAATTGCCTTCAGTTAAGATGACCCATACTTACCTCTTAACTCTTGGAGTTGAGATTCTCATGTCAGAGATTTCATGTCAGAGATTCTCATGTCTAGCCTTTAAAAAACAATCCTTAAGGGCTTCAGAGGTCTCAGAAAGTAAAATGCTTTATATACAAGCATGAAGCCCTGAGTTCAGATCCTAAAACCCACATAAAATCTAGGCATGACTGGACTCTTGTGACCCCAGAAAAACAATGAAGAGAGAGACATACAGATTCCAGGGACATAATGACAAGTTAATCTTGCCAAAAGAGCAAGCTTCAATGAGAGACTGTCTCAAAAAAAAGTGTGGTAGAAAGCATATAAGAAAGATAGCTAGATAGCCAACATCATTCTCTGACCTCACACTGCATGGGCAAATACTTGGACACACATGTACATACAAAACACACTTACATACTATCCTGGAGCTGGGTGTAGCAATATCAACACTTAGGAGATGAAGTCAGGTAGTCTTGAATTTGAGGGCAGCCTAGTATACATAGTGAGTTCCAGATCATTCTGGGGTACATAGAGAGCTCCTATCTTAACAACAACAGGAAGCAAAAATTTGCTGTTGTAATTGTTGATAGGAGAAACCCATTCTGAAAGACTTGGCTGAGAATCCTTCTCGTAAACAGAACTGAGTCTTGGTTCTTTTACCGGTGAGACACAGGAGGTTGATACAGAACAGAGAGAGTTCCAGGGAGGGTTTTATTTAAAAAGGGACAACTTAAATAATGAACAGACACAATATCCTTCATTAGACTAGACTTTGAAGCTGCATTTCCGTCCCCACTGTCCAGGACTTTAACTGAACCCCAACAGGAAAACTCAATATGACAATCCCACACATCTTACTTGCTTGGAATTGTCAAAGGAATGTGGAAAGGGAGCCCTTCCCTAAAGCTGACCTTTACATGATTTAATATCCTCCCCTTCATTATGCTAATACCTGAACTTCCTCCAGGCAAATAGCCAATGGGTTAATAACCTGTTTCCAAAAGGGGAAAAAAAAAAACTAAGAAAATTACAGTCTATAAATCATGCTTCCCTCTGTATTGATTCACTTACTTGGCTCCTTCCTAACCTAGTTAAAAGCCAGCAACTGATGCACAAAGAGTATCAATATGGGAAAGGGAGGGTGCAGAGAGAAAATGTAATTCTAAAACCTTCAGCAGACCCCCAGAGACATGTTTGATTGAAGTCCTTTGGCTGACTCCACCAAGTTGGGGGTCACTGAGTGCTTAGACACAAGAAGGGAGAAGCTAATGGTAGAAGGGTTGAGTAATTTAAAAGACAGAAGCCCAAGTCAAACCAACTCAAGCACATTAGGGAATTGATTGGGCCCTGTCTCTAGGTGACTTTCCTGCAATTACAGGAATGAAGCATGTGCCTGCACCTTCACATTGCACAAGTTCAGACCAGTGCTCAGATACTCACTTATGGTAAGGCCTTGAGAAAATATTCTTCTGGTTGGTATTTATTTCTCTCATCTGGGAAAAGGCTTGATGATAATAACCAAGCCCACTTCATTGTCTCATTACAGGACTGAATTCTTTCCCACAAAATGGCAGATAGCACCAGGTACCTTCTTTGGCATGAATGTGTATTTGGAAGTATGTATGTTTACTAATATTGTTAATTAAAAAGGTAGCTTGGTGTAGAGAGCTCTTTTGGTCCATAAACCTATATCAGATCCAGAAGAATGTGAATTATCAGGGGTAAATATGATGCAATGGCAGAAGCAGGTTACAATACACATGTCACTGCACTATGAGGAACTGGAGCTGTCACAAGGAAGGGTTCTAGTCTAGTGAGTTCAAAGGGAGTAAATCAGTCAGTTCCAGCTGATATAACAAAGTGCCTTGGACTAAGTGGACAGGTTAAATAATAGAAATGTATTTTTTTCTCATGGTTCTGCAGGCTACAAGCCCACATAAAGATTGAGCAGGGTTAGTCTCTGGTGGCAACACTCTCTGGTATCCAGATGGAAGAGGGAGAGAGTTCCCTGAGGTTTCTCTTCATAAAGCTATTAATCCTATCAAATAAGGTCCTCACTTTTAGAAGCTTATTTAACCTTGCTCAACTCCTTATTGATTCTATTTCCAAATACAGTCACATTAGAGCTTCTCTTAGAAGACATAACCTATTAAATAAAGATCACAGTACAAATCATAGATACCTTTAAGGTCAAGAAGACCCCAGAGGTCTCCAATACAACATAAACTATTGTTGTTCCCCTTAGTTACCTCCATAACTACATGGTAAGAAATATTTTGTTCTGAAAAAAATGCCCTACATTTAGCTGTAGGACAAAGAAAAATCAAACTCAAAACAATGTGTAAACTTCCTCCCTGTTGGCTAGCTTCATAGTGTCAGAAGGTAATGAACAGGCTACTGGGGAATGGGGGGAAATCAGTGGTCTTACTCATCAGTGGATACTGCATGCTGTGTTACTAACCTGCCAGGCAAGTCATGTTCACTGGTACAACATCAGAACGAGTGTTATAGGGCAACTAACCATTTTCTAATTGGATCTGAGACCTGATCTACAGAAAAGAAATTCATGCCTGCTATAGTAATCATGATCAGAAGCCTTTGACTGGGAACCCTAGGATAGAACCTACTATTGTTATTTTACAAAATGATTATGCTGTCAAATTGCCTTCTATATATTTATGTGTATACACATAGACCTGGTAGTTCTCAAGCGTGGTTAGAGAAGCATTTTTATGCAATGGGTAGTAGGCAACAGAGGGATGCATGTGTAACTACTCAAAATACTGAACCAAAGATACTAGTGCTCCACGGGAAGTGGGGGGGGCAGTGAATGGAGAGAGAACTAGGAGAAAGAGAAGGGGAGGAGAGAAAAAAAAAATGTGTGACTAGGAAGATTGAGTCAGGGTAGAAATAGAAGACAGAAGAGAGAGAGAGAGAGGGAGAGAGAGAGAGAGAGAGAGAGAGAGTATAAAAGAGGGAGCCATTATTGGTTTGAAGAGAAAACTGAACCTAAAGAAAGGTCTAGAGCCCTACAAGACTGACTCCAACTAACAATTTGAGCAACTGTGGAAAGGCTACTATAAATGTCCTTCCCTGATAAATGAGGTCAACAACTAATTCATCCAAAATCATGGAGCCCTCATCTAGTACCTGTTGGAAACAGAAGCAAACACCCACAACTAAACACTGATTCAAAGTAAAATCCAGATGCAGAGAGAGAGAACAAGACCATGCTGCAGAAACACATGGAGACAGCTGACCTGAACAAGGGGGAGCTAATGGGCCCCCAGACTGATAGCTGGGAATCCAGCATGGGACTGACTCAGAACTCCTGAGTATAGGTCTCAGCTAGAAGCACTGAGCAGTCTAAGGGACCTCAGACAGTAGAACCAGGATGTATCCCTGGTGCACAAAAGAACTTTGTAGACACATCCCCCATGGAGGTATACTCCCTTAACCTAGAGATAGGAAAGAAGTCCTAGTCCCTATTTCAAATAACTTGACAGATTTACATGACCCCACCTGGATAGCATAGCCCTACATGTGGAATAGGGGTGGAGGGATGAGAGGGGAGAGTGTCAGGGTGCATGTGAGGGGGATGAGAGGAAGGGAGGGAGGGGGAACTGGGATCGACATGTAAAATGAAAAATAATAATAATAAATAAAAACTAAAAAAAAAAATTAAAAAAAAGATACTAGTGCTCAACTCCAAACAGGACACCTATATCCAACCACGATCGTCAAAGTGCAGGGAACATCACTGAAGAGGGTATGATGAAAAGACTGTAAGAACTAGAGGGTGGGTTTAGGGTGCCATGAAATCTGCTTTCTGGACATAGGTTGCTATTGTACACATGAACTCACAGCAGCTTGATGGGAGATGTCATTCAGTGGCGGTGGGACCAGACTGGCAGGGAAAAAACTGCTCTTAACATAATGGCGCCTTCAATGTGGCTAATAACAACTTCTACTTAAAACTTACAAAAACTTTAAAAGGTGTTTTAAAACAAAAAAAAAAAAAAAAACAGAGACAAGCAAGGCTTCTTGATAGCAGCATTTTTCTCAGTTGGACTCTGTTTTGCTAGAGACAAGTAAACATTTGCACTGCTCCTTTAAGGGAGGTTTCCTGACTCAGCATAAGCGGGGAAAAAAAAAAAAACCTGCAAGGCTTTTAAATAGCTCTGCCAACAACTGGTGTACGAGAGCTGGCAATGGCAGTAACCACATCTCCAAGCTGGCAGCATGATGCTGGATGACAGCGTAGACCAAGGCAGTGAGCACAGTTGGGTGCTGGCAGTGAAGTACCAGCTGCCATCTTGGACAGACTGTGGCTTTCATTTTATCAACGCTGTTGTTTACCAGATAAAAGACTCATGGCTAAAAAAAAAAAAGATAAAGATTTACATTAAAAACAGATTCAGATTTAAAAAAAAAAAAAAAAAAACTAAAAGTTTACAGTGTGTTTTAAAATATACATAGACTTGGGAGAGAAAAAGAAATAGAATAAAGTGGTTTAAAAAAAAGAGAGAGAGAGAGTAGCTGAGCATTGGTAGCACAGGCCTTTAATTCCAGCACTCAGGAGACAGAGGCAAGCAGATTTCTATGATTTCAAAGTAAACCTGATATTCAGAGTTAATTCCAGGACAGATAAAAGTTACACAGAGAAACCCTGTCTCAAAATATAAAAAAAAAAAAAAAATAAAAGTAAAAAAAAATAGAGTAATAAAAAAAGCCATGTAAAGATGGAAAGCATAGAGAGAATCTGGATACTGTATGGTATTATATTGTCTTTGCATCCTTTGACTGCTGAGGAAATAACAACTGTTTTAAAAAATGCTGCTGAATTAATTCAATTTATGTATTTTAAAAATGCTTTGACTCTGAAATCTAAGTCCAAAGATAGGTTACTGGGGAAAAGAATTTCTATTTTTGTTTCCACAGAAAATGAAAAGCTGTGGATTCCTTCCAGACTAATGTAGTTTGATCAAGCCAGACCCCCTGAAACAGTGTCCCAGGTGATCCAATATTAAAAACAGTTGGGACAAAGCAGCCTTGCAAACTACAGCCAAGATATCTGTGTCTTCTTAGGATCCCCATGACAGCACCCCCTACCAGCAGGAAGCAGTTTGGAAAGAACAACACCCAAACTCCCATATATTGCTTATAAATGTTTGTTTTCATTTAAATAGGGTTGGTTATAAATGGGTAATGACCACAACCAATTTTTTTAAAGATAAAAAGGGAATTATGGTATAGATATGAATACTTTATTTTGGAATGGATTTTCATTTATTGATACAAACTTAAAGTCAATTTTGTGATATGTATATTTCTCATCTTGTTTAGGTGTTGTGTTTATATTGCTCATTTAGAAATATAATATATAATTTAGCACATATTGTAGATAGTTACCTATGATAGTCAAAACTTAGAGTTAAGTTAGGTTTTCAAGATGCATGGAAGATATATTTGAGATAGATAGGCATTCTTCAAACCTTTCAAAGACCTGTACAATATGGCATTTAAAATAGTTTAGGGTTTTTCTTAACAGTGAGGCACAACTGCTCCTGGCAACACCACCTGCATCAGAAAGGAAGATGGACCCTGACGAAATGCATTATATAGTTTGCTTTCAATATCACAAGACTAACCATTTGGGCAAGATACTGCTCTTGTCTGGACTATTTGACTTTATGCTATATAAACTGGGCATGAAGGACCCACAGGAAAATGACTGCTGTTACAAGATGGACATTGCTACAGGGTTCCTGCTTCATGGAAGAGTCTGCCAGACAGTCTATAGGACACAGAGGAAAGTGACTGACAAACTGCAAGTACAGGTGGACAGTTTAAAGTTTCCTGCTTTGCTGAGGAGTCTGCCAGACACACTATATGGCCTATGGGCTGAAGATGGAACTTTACAGAAGAACTTCAGGTGACTGACCAGGTGAGTTGTCTCTGTCATTTCTAGAGTTTATATATTATCCTTCTGTGGTTTTTGAAGGAGTTGAAGACAGATAGTTATGGTTAAAGTTTTCCTTAGTTAGCATTAAAGGTAAGTTACATATAGGACTTCAGACTCGCAAAGATAGGATAGATGATGGAATATTTTCTTTAAATCTTGCTAAGTGTTTATGAACTAAATATTGTTAACTGTGATTCTTATTTGGTAACTGTTATTTGATATATTTTGCTATGCTAATATTAAAACCCTTTTTATTTTAGACAAAAAAAAAGGAGATGATGGGAAATGCCATTCTGTAAATATGTTTCTCTTATTGGTTAATGAATATTGTTGGCCAATAGGAAAGCAAGATAAGCAAGACTAGGAGACAAGGAAGACTTGAGGAAGTAGTGAAGAGAGTCAACATGGAGAGACTTGAGAGAACAAAAGTCTGGGCCTTCTCTCTGGTAAGATGAGGCCACTTGGAAATACTTAGATTAATAGAAATGGGTTAATATTTAAGACAGAGTTAGCCAATAAGAAATGCTAGTATCAAGCCAACAGAATTATATGTAATACAGGGTCTCTGCGCGTTATTTGGAGCTGCCATGGCAGTGGGACCAGACTGGCAGGGAAAAAAACTACTCTTAATAGCAGCTATGGTTTGCATAAAATCCTGAATAAGATCAAGCCAACGAAAATCTTGGCATAGACAAGACAGATGACCTCCAGGCAGGGGAAGGGAGAATCATTCCATTCTAGGGTGTGGCCCTGGAAGGTTGTTTATGCTCCCATGGATAGGCACACCTATGCATATATTGGCAGCACTAACTAGACTCCCCAGACTATCAGAGGGGGAAAAAGGAAGTTAGGAGGGGGTGTGTTTAGAAGAGTAATTTGGGGTAAACGTGATCATGTTTCATTAAAAGCACATATAACATTTTCAAAAATATAAAGTGTTTAAACTACTTTGCAATAACAACAAATAAGTTTGGGCTTCAACACATGAAGGGAGGCATAACTTAGTTCATAAAAGGAGTGTGGTCCTGTCTCTGAATGGGGACACCTAACCTCTGGGTTATGAAGCAATAGTTTCTGTTATTTTAAGCCTCCCAGAGTGTATTAGTACTTTTGCTAACAGTCCTGAAAAACTAGTACAACATAGAACATGCTCATAGCTATTTTGGTGCATGGTAACTATTTTATATGTGTCAGGAATTATGGTAAACACCAGGCACAGTTCAACCCACATCCTCAAGCAATTTGTCAGGAATTTCTTTTCCTCAACTCTTAGCTTTCCTTTTCTCTGAACTGCCAAATTCTCAGATGAACTCTCCTTCCTGGTGGTCCATGGGAAATTTATCTTTATATGGTATAATATTAGCAGTCCCAGCAAAAGTTACATGGGACTGTCTCCTTCCTTATAAGGCCAAAGTTCCCTAGTTTGAATCTCATTGGCCCAGAGAAAGTCATATGCTCATCCCTAAACCAGTCACAGTTGCTGGAAAGCAGCAATATTTATGGCACAACACAGAATGGAAATGGGTGGTTTAGATCAGAAAATCTGACTTTGGAACTGAAACAGATTCCAAAGAGCTGAGGCATAAATCAAGAAATTTCAGCAAAGTAAAGATTATAAACATTTCTGAAATTTTCACTGTGTTCATACTATACTAGGAAGAATTATGCATTGTAGTGGAAAAAAACAGCAGATTCAACTAATCAGGACTGCTTAACTCAACATAAAGTCTCTAATATATTTCAACTTGGTAAAAATAAAAAAATCAAAAGGCCAGGAATAAGATGTAGGCGGAATAAGGCAGAGAAATTCAGCCAAGATTCTGTCTGTTGTACCAGGGCAAGAGTAGAGAACAGATCTCTTCATGGATTCTGTTTACATGTGGGCAAGCGATGAAGCCTTGGCCTGTGCATCACCCCCTACCCCACTGCCCACTTGGGGTATTCTAAATGTTGATAAAGAGCAATTTTCATGATCTCTTTTCTACTTAAGGACAACGCGGAAAGCTTGACTCATTCCAAGGTCAAGGTGAGGAGTGGCTTCTTTAGAAATAACATCAATCATGTCAGAGTGATGAAATCAAGCCCATCAAAATGTCATTCACATTGTCAGAGGTAATCAAGGATAGCTCCTGTGTGACTGAGAGGTGTCAGGAAGGGAGTAGAGTGGTTTCAATCTGTGCTGAAAGGCAAGAGTTAGAGTCTAAAGAGACTTGTCAGGGAAACAAAAGCCTAAGTGCATGTAGAAGAAGTAAAGAAAGTCAATAAATAAGGAAGTTTTTCTTTTATAATTCTAAAAATTTGTTTCTTCAAGCTAAATCTCTGTGCCTCAAAGACTATCTTTAAAAACAGCTGTTACCCAACAACTACGTATGGCTTGAAATAAAGGAAAACATTCCCACGCTGACTTTGCACTCAAAATAGAAGCTAAAAAGACACAAAAATACCCAGGCCACTATGGCAGCCTAATTCCAAGCTTTTTATGGAACAAAAAACCATGTGGGCTCCCAAAGACCTCCTTCCTCCTCTCCCCCACTATTGTCCTGTCTCTCAAGCAGACATTGCTGGGTTGGCAGCAAGGGAACAGAAGATAGCAGCCATCTGGAGCCAGAACCAGCCTCTATTCCTCTGCACCCAGGCAAGCAGGCTCTTTCCAGGGACATTGGTGATAGAATGAAATTCTCATTACTGTGTGCTGACCAGTTAACATGGTTAGAAGTGTCCTAAAGCTTCATATGGGTCAAATCATTTACAAAAACCCTCTTAAGTAGGCAATCTGTTCATTACCCATCTTAGGTGGAGAAACTGAGGCAGAGAGAGGTCAGCTAGGATGTCCCATGATTGCCCTCTCAAGCTGTAAAAAAAAGAAATGATTGAAGTCACTGTATTCTCTTAGCTCGTGGAGGCCAGTGGAGGAGAAGGAATGGATAAAAGTAAGGAATGAACATTATTAAATAATTACACAAAGCCAAATTCTGTGCTAAGTGAACTACAAGAAATCAAAACAGCCCAAACCTCTCATGTAACCACATGACATGAGTGTGCTTAATCATAGAAACCACAGTTTAAAAATGATTAATGTGACCAGTGCTGTTATGTCCTATCACAAGAAAAGAAAATCTACCATGTAGCACTATATGGCAGGCTATTCCTCCACAAATCCAGTTCATTTAAGTCTTCTTTCAGTCCCTTGACACAGACACCATTATTGTCCTCTAATGATGAAGTGAAGAAATGCAAGTTCCCATTGGTTAGATGATTCTCTTGGTGTTTAGGTTCAACCATATTATGCATGCCTTAAAATAATATACTAGCCATAGTATTGCCATTGTTGTTAGTGCTGATTAATATTACTAACTTACTGATCATAATATTAAAAATATTGTAAGTGATTGGGTTTCTTTAGTATTATTGACATAGACTTATGAGACTTTATATTTCAACTATACAATACAGCTGTGTTATCATAGACTGGTGAGTCAGTTTCTCAGTACCTGCTTATGTATTCATAAGACAGAGAGATAACAATGTTTCTTTCACAATGTTATTAAAAATATTGAAATAAGATCATCAATTGTAAGTATTTAAAGCAATCTCTAGCAAATATATGTTAAATAAAACCCTGCTGTTGTTGCTAATGTTTTTCAAGAAGGTAATGAAGTTAACAAATATATGTGATTTACCCAAGGCCACACAATGAAAGGAAGAATTGATAAGAGGGTTTCAGGCCTGTGCTGACCAATGGAGAAGGTAAAGTTCAGAAGGGCTCAAACCTTCAGAGGATCACTACAGAGAAGCCTAGACAGATGATAGATCACTCATAGGTCTGATAGCTTACTCAGGCCCCTTGTAAATCCTAGAAGATAATGGCTATTGACATTGTCACCACAAAGATGTACACATATGAAGTGGAAAGAGCTTACCACAAAGGTTTCCTCAGATCCTTCTAACTCTCCTTCCTCTCTATCCAGAAAATCTCCAGAAAAGAAGTCCCACCTTGCATTACTCATCTCAAACCCATTCCCATTGCACTGACTCAGACAGAAGCCCCCACTGTGGTCAGGACCACACTCCCCCTCCTTGTGCAATGGGGGTGCAGATAGAGTCTGGTGGGAAAGTTCTTACTTGGCATGTGTGAGATCCTAGATTCTGAAAATGAGAATCATTTTATGGTGCTTTGTTGACACCTACTATAAAAAAGAGACCAAGACAGACTGAACCACGGAAGTAATTCTACTTGAGAGCTCTGCTGCACTGAACTCTTATCTTTCATGCATCCTAAAATTTCTAAAATGATTAAAATTTTAAACTGTTCAAAATAGCTACATGCAGAAAGCATCAACACAGGGAAAACTGGAAGAGAATATGTCATGTATTAGTAATGGAGGGTAATGTTTTCCTCTCTCTCATCTACATTTTGTATTTTCCAACTTTCATATAATGCATATTCTATGTAGTGGTACATATTAGGGAATGAGTCTTGTGCTTCATACACATATTTTTATATTTTATATCATAATACTAAATTTAAAACATTAAATCATTTAAAGTTTTTCTGCACTTCTTTTCCTCTTTTTATCTATTAGTGTATGAAGGGAGGGCACACATGTGCCACAGCATGCATGACGAGATCAAAGGACAACTTAAGGGAGTTGCTTCTGTCCTTCCACTTCTATATGGGTTCCATGGTCAAACTCAGGTCATGAGGCTTACACACACATTTGCCCACTGAATCATCTTACTGGCCCATCCCAGACTTCTTATTTGCATCAAAATAACACATCAGTGAACAAACAGAAAGAAGTTTATTTTAAAACTGAATGAAATTAAAACAGAGAACATATGATATTTAATTAGTATCTCTGTGAAGAATTACAGACTCAATCTAAAATTTCTTGACTGAAACACTTGAGGGGGAAAAGAAGTAAAGTATGGACTT
Source organism: Cricetiscus sungorus (assembly GCA_030556225.1). Lineage (NCBI taxonomy): Eukaryota > Metazoa > Chordata > Mammalia > Rodentia > Cricetidae > Cricetiscus > Cricetiscus sungorus. The sequence goes on along the minus strand of JANBXA010000372.1, from coordinate 25,404,067 downwards.
CGAGTGACTTCATATGCAGTGTTTTCAGAGCTTAAATGCTTTTATCAGAATATCATTAGGAAGGACAAGATCAGGAAGACAGAGCATGCCTGCATCCTGGGCGTGTGATAACAAAGTAATGGTGACCAGTCTCACAGCTGTCTAGCACCAGCCCATTTTCAAAGCCCATTTATAATAATTAGTCATTGGAAAAAGCCCAAAATGGCCCACAATAGGAGAATGGCTAAACAAACAGTGGTGGATTAACTCAGATGGAATACTTCATAAAAAAATAAAATAAAAAAACAATGGTGGGCTTGCAGATTGAATTGATTCTGCAAATGTTTACATGACCTCATGTTAACAAAGAAAAAGTGAATTACAAATTACTGACTTGGGAATTCAACAGGGCCTTTTAAAAACCTATCACATTGTCATCTCAGAGAAGATGGAGAAATTAAGACTTTATTGTCCATTAGAGAAAAGAGCTGACGTAAATTCTGGATCCTCTGGGAACTAGCTGAATAGAACTAAAGAGGAAATCCCCTATTTGTGGAGATAACAGCTTTCTGTCCTCTGAATCTAGGAAAGTCGGGAAACTCCTAAGGAGGATGCTCTTGTCAGATGCTAGGAACACATGTAAAGCTTCTGGTTTCTCTCATCTTCTTTTTTTTTTAAATAATTTTTATTTAAATTTGAAACAAGTTTGTTTTACATGTCAATCCCAGCTCCCTCACCCTCCTGCCCTCCCCTGTTCTCCCCCACCAACCCCCATCCCATCACCTTTCTGCTCCCTGAGGATGGTAAGGCCTTCTATGGGGTGTTTGTCATATCATTTGGAGCAGGGCCTAGGCCCTCCCCCATGTGTCTAGGGTAAGAGTGTATCCCTCTATGTGGAATGGGCTCCCAAAGTTCATTTGTATACTAGGGATAAATATTGATCCACTAACAGAGGTTCCATGGTGGCTGGAGAGACAGCCACGGGTTCTGGGAACTGAACGCTTATATTTTTGGTTGTAAGCCTAGCCTTTAATAGCTGAGCCATCTCTCCAGTCCCCTCTCACCTTCTTAAGGTCATTCTTTCATGTCTACTTCCACCCATTCATATAATCTTTATTTTTTCCTTTTTTCCTAATTGAACATTAAGTCTGAAGGTTTTAAACTCAAATGAACTCACCAGAATTGGTATTCCCAATCAGCTTCATTTTAGTCTCAGCTTGCATTGAGCATTGTATGCTAACTTCACTACTGTGTGTTAAAATTCAATTGTTTTCTACCCCCTATAGAAATCTAATAAACTGAAAGTCAGTCACTGTATTCAGAGTTTTTGTTCCAGAAATCTTGACTTTGTTCTATATTTAATAGTTCTTTCTTAGACATGCAGTAAATGATAACAAGTGCCAGTGAATATAAACCACTAACATTTCCTGACACATCACACATTCTCAATAGGTATTGACTAAACAGTGCTCTCTATGATCTAACATGCAGATAACACCAATAAATAATGCAACAGAGGGAATGTTGTTTAAAATGTAGGGCAGAGCTTACCTAAATGGATGCCTTTGCCCTCCACCCACAATAGTCCTGGTTTGCCTTACCATGACATTTTTAGTTCTCTCAAGTGATGCTCTAGATTGCTACAGGGTTGAATTTCTGATTGTCCAAAGACAAAGCATGGAACTAACTGCCCTTGAATCATGGCGCAAAAAAAATATAATCATTTTTTTTTAATTATAAAGTTGGACTGAAAAAGAAATCAGAGCCAAAGACCACCTATCTAAAACCCAATACCAAACAGGAGAAGCCCTCTTTTCACCAGGGCTTTGGAAGACTCTCAAAACATTCAGGCTACTGCCGTTGCCTTTCATTGCCTCACAGGGGTAGATGTAGTCCCTATTGATAATGACACCACTGTAGTAATTACCTCTTGAAACTGAATGAAACATTCCATCCTATAGGGAAGCTCAGTAAACCAGAGGTAAACAACTCAAAGTAGCTTCAGGAAGTCCCTGAAACAGACCAGACTCACTAGGCCCCTCCCTATTAGAGTAAACAATAAAACAGCTGAAATACTCTCAGAAAAGCCAAGCTTCAAAGAAGACTCTGAGATCAGACTAGTTGCCTGGAAGAAGCAGAAACCTGCTAAACTGCCTGGAAGAGGTTTAGACCAACTGGGTTACTTAGAAGGGATACTCTCCAACCTTTTGAGCTCACTCAGGTTATGCAATGTATTCCAGGTTCCCAGATTTATAAGCTGTTTCTCATGCTGCAGTGGGTTTTGGTGATGCAGCTGTGTTCAAGTCATTCCTGACTCTGTAAGTAACCCCTCACCCATATTCCTGTATGCAATTCAAACAAAACTCCACCAAGTTGCACTTTGGTAGTATCTGTACCTTTTTCTATCATAGTCTCCCAATCTGTGGTTAGTAGACATGTGTGTAGCATCTAGCCCAAGACATGTTTAATCACACAGCAACCATGTATTTCAGAAACAAGGCCCAAAGACCTCTAGAAGGACTTGAACTAAATGCCTACTCTTGAGGATTAGCTATCATGAAGGCACTATTAAAACTTCCAAAGGAGATAAGCCACCAACAGTCTTACCCAGCTATGATGCCTATGAACCATGTCAACAACCAGCATGACATGATTACCGTAAGGGTACCATAGTGGCAATGGGAGTAACCAATAGATCTCTAATTAGACGGAATACCAACTCAAGAGGTAAACTGTACCTGGTAGTGGAAACCTAAAAAACTACTCAGATAAATACCATAATAGAAAACAAAATCCAATCAAAATACAGAGTTATGGAGCCAAGTCCCAATAGCTACATATGCAAAATATTTCCATACCTAGGCTCAGGGAACATTGGGGGGAAAGGGACCAGAAAAATTGTAAGAGTCAGGGAATTTGCTGTGAGATTGTGTCATAATATACTCCCATAAAGTCTCATTAACATAACTGTCCAAATGTGAGCTGAATAATGATAACACCAGTGGACAGTGGGCATTCCAAAATAAACAGGAAAGGCCCACAAAGCCCCAATCTTAAAAAGAGCTATAGGCAACTGAGGAGATGTAGGAGCAGGAAAGATAGTCTTCCTAAGGAAAGAGCATACCAATTGGTGGTCCCATGCCAAACAGTCAATCCTAAAAGCTTCAAGTAACATTACATGAACTGAGAATGTTACATTTAGGAATATATATGTGATTATTTTCTTTTACTAAACTACAAAGGATTGAAGTCAGGATCTCACACATGTTAAACATCTTACCACTGAGATATTCCTCTAATACAGTTTATTTATGGTTTAAATTTTTCACACACACACACACACACACACACACACACACACACACACACATATATATATATATATATATATATATATATACAATGCATTTCATCAAATCTCTTTATACCAATGGATTAATGCAACTCTCAACTATCATCAAAGATTCTTCATTTATAAAGATTTTTGAGATTACAATATTACATCATTTCCTCTTTCCTGTTTTTCCCCTTCAAACCCTCCCATATACTACCCCAATGCTCTTTTTCCAACTTATTAAGCCTTCTTATTGTTCAATTGTTATTACCTCTGTGTGTTCACGTGTGTGTGTGTGTGTGTGTGTGTGTGTGTGTGTGTGTGTGTGTTTCTAAACATAAGAATAAAACCTGCTCAGTTCATATAATGTTGTATATGTTTTCAGGGATGACCATTAGATACCTAGTTGGTATGCTTTTTCCCAAGGGAGATTCGGCATTCCTTAGTTGCCAATGGTGTCTTTTTGTTTTGCTTTTGTCTAAGAGTGAGACCACCTGAGCTTTTCCCCCTTCCATGTTAGCATGTCTGTTGGTGTCATTCTTGTTCAGTTCATATTTATGCAGCTGTGTTGCTGAGAATTCCTGAATGTAGCTTCTGACATTTCTTGGAGACACAATCTCACAGTAAACTGCCTGTCCCCCTTATCATCTCTCTACCTCCTCTTCTGCAGTGACACACAACTAATCAAGATGCAGTTATAGAACCTAGTCACAACAGTTACAGCAACAACACAACTTCTATGCCTAAGACATGCTTCTTTTTTGAAGTAGGTGGTGATTAATGCAAGGTCTCACAACTAGTTAAAAATGCAGAGAGTATGAGATTGTCAAATTCTCAGTCCTAAATGATACATCTATACAATTTCCTCTCCCCCTAAATCAGCAGTTCTCAACCTGTGATTTTTGACCCCTTTGGTGGTCAAAATATCACTTCATGGGGGTCACATATCAAATATCCTGCATATCAGGTATTTACATAGTAGCAAAATTACAGTAGCAATGAATAATTTTATGGTTGAGAACCACTAATCTAAATTGCATTCTTTAACTGAGTGGATGACTTGGGTTTCAGACATTCCTTTATTAAAAAGTAAGTATTTCTCTAAAGCAATTAGAGAGTTTGGGCTAGCACTCTGAGATAAGGAGCCTGTCTTCCTTCAGTTGATAAGCCTTTGCTTTTGCCTTAGCTCTCTTTCCTTTAATGCCCAGGACATTTCATCAGGCCCATCTCTGCCTCCTGGGCTTTCACCCTTCTCCTGGCTCTCACCTACAACCTCTGCCTCTATATACAGCTTTCTTTTCTCTTTGTGATACTAGGCAGTTTGTGTGTCATGAAATCTTCCCACTGTGAACTAAATTAAGGCATCAAAATCTTGTCACATCAAGCACCTGATAATCACTGGTTGTTTGCTAGCACTGTTCATCTGGGACAAATTCAAAATGCTGATACTGAAAAGAAAGCTGCTAGTTTCCACTAGCAGTCACAGCCATTCAGACCTTGTAAGCAGAAAGAGAAAGCATGTGGTTGATCAGACTTGATGTAGTGCTTTGAGTATAGCTGATGCTCCCTTCAGTGTTCTGCTGATCCTCAGCTCAACATAAGACCCAGATGGGCAAAGGAGGCACATAGTAAGAGCGTAGAAGTCCCTATGAACTCTTGAATGCACTGGATTGTGGGAAGCCACAGCCCCAAGATGGTGCCTGGCTGGATGCCAGGTAGTTCAAGCTTAGCTGTAAACAAGCTTTATTTGGAAGTGCTTGATGGATCTGGTGTGCTTCCTCCTTCTGTGGCCTATCCAGGATCACCAGATGGCATGAGCTGATTGGGCTCTGAGAGCACATTTAAGGGCTTGCTGGGGCTGGGAGAAGTGAAAGCTGATTGGAGAAGCGTAAGCTGATGGGAGAAGCAGAGGAAGCTGATGTACAAGGATCCTGAATAAACTGCTTGAAAAAGAGTCGTGGTTGCATGTTTCCTTGCCAGCCAAGGTAGGCGCACAACACTGCCCACTCTCTCATTGGCCTTCTTTGTGATATTGAAGTTACCTTACTTTTTTCTATTTGTTTATTCTTCCTTCTCTGAATTAATAAGAAAACTTTGAATACAATAGCCTTGTCTGTTTTGTTAGTTCCTGGCCTGGAGCAATGCATAGCATTCAGTAGACAACCACTGAGAGACTGCTGTATAGGTGCATACACATGTGTGTACATGCATGTGAAGGCAAGAGGGCAGAAACCATCAATCATGGTTTCTTGAGTTTCTTATTTGGTCTAGAACTCACCAAGTAGGCTAGGCTGGATAACCCAGAGCCACAGGGACACTCCTGTTTCCACCTCCCCCAGCACTGAGACTATACACTCATACTACCATCCTTAGCTTTTTCAAGTGGGTGCTAGGACTGGTCCTAACACATGCACTTTGAAAACTGAGCTAACTCCACAGTCCCTACTTCTTCCACTTTTCAAGAAGAGTGGGTGTGGGTGCAAGCAGCAGCACAGATTGGTAATTGTTTTATATGTGTGACTATATATATATATATATATATATATATATATATATATATATTGTGTGTGTGTGTATATATATATATATATATATATATTCACATTCTCCTTCAGTGGAGGACATAAGGTTGCTTTGGGTAGCTATGCAGCCAAGTTTTTATTCATGGTGTGTGGTTCATGGACATGCTCTCTATGCTGGGGCCATTGAAAGAATACATATGCCTTTTTCTGTTTCCTCTCTTCTCTTTATCTACCAAGGTAATGCAGACATTCAGCAGTATGCAAGACCTCACTCAAAAGCTTCCTTGATGGCATAAAACAAGTCCAATCCTCACCATGAAAAGAATGGTGAGGATTGCTTTCTGGGGTCTTTTTGTATAGAAATTTAATTTCCAACTAGTGGAAATACATTGTCTCTAAGCATCCTCCCTTCTCAGAATACTTAAGGGTGCCTTAAGTATTCATATGTAGTCATATCATTAGAGAAACTTGTATTTTCAGGGACTGTCATCATATTAAATGGATCCACTTAACCTTTAATCTTCTCTGAAGATTTTCTCTGTGGATGTGGATGCATGTTTCCTGGAGATAAAATTAAGTTTGCACTTTTGAAACAACAACTTACACCAGCAGATGGAATGAGACTTTCATGCTTAGCTTCTTTATTAATCACCAAAAGAGCCCAGTAGCAGTCATCTTATAAATCATGTCATTTCTGCATATTCTGCCACACTCCAGAGAGTGTTAGTAACTGGACTTCCACAAGCATTGCATCATACCAGAAATGGTAGATGAAATTTTCAGTCAGACACAGACATTTTTAAATTTAACAACTATCTGCTATTTCATGTGTTTAAAGTATTTTTAGACACAATCTCATACAGACAAAGCTAGTCTTGAATTCATTAACAAGCTAAAGACATCCCTGAACTTCTTTATCTTTCTGTCTCTACCTCTAGGGTTCTAGTATTACAGATATATGTCACCATATCCAATTCATGGGCCACTAAAGTCTGAATCTTTCAGAATAAATGCCTGCTAGGAAACTTTCTACAACCTGAGTCATGGCCTCAGCCCCTTAATGTGGTTTTAATTTATTACAAATTACTCTGCTTCCCAATTAACCAAATAATATAGTTTTCCAAAGAATAACTTTTAAAAATAGGAAATGACAAAAGCAGTAACAATGTTTGCCCATGACTGCCAGGTAGTTTGACAAGACAATAATAATCAATTTGTAGTACTAAATCTCTGAGAGTGGCACTGGGCAACCTAATCAAAGCACTTAGTGACTAACTGAAAGTACAATGACAGTCCAAAGAACTAGCAGCTTTAGGCATTTTTTACTATGTTCACAATATTTTTCAGCAGAAAACAAGAAGATAATTGAATATTTGATAATATCTTGGAGAAAAGTAATCAGCCAGAAGGGTGCAGTAGGCATGGGGAGGCCATATGTATGAAAATGCCATAAAGAAGCCCATTGCAATGGATTCTAACCTAAAAAAAAATGTACCCTTCTTCATGTTTACTATCTCTTCTCATCTCACAACTGAATGTACTAAAATATCATATTAGGGAAGTCAAGATGGCTCACTGGTATTCTGAGTTTGGTCCATGAACACACATGCTGGAAGAAGATAACCAACTTTAGCAAGTTTTCCTCTGATCTTTATATACACAGGTAGCAAGTGCATACCTCCCCAGTACACTAAGTAAATAGGTAAATGTAGTTTGTAAATGTAATGACACATTTTAAAATAAAATGGAATGTTAAAACAAGTAGAAAATACTGTGGTTTTATTTTAAATGTTAAGTCTTGTTGGTGAACTCAACACAGCACTAGCAAAGAGAATACCCTTTGGGGATTTATTAACCTCAGATCTGGGTTCAGATCCAGGTTGGTCATTCATAAGCTATCAGCTGCCTGTTTGATATTCATCATAGACTTACTGAGCAGACAAAACAGAACAAGCATCAGACTAGGTGCTTGGGATGTGTCTGTGAACAGTAAAGTGTTTGTTTCTTCATGCTGTGTCTTCCCAAAACTCACCTGTATGCCTACACACCATTGAGGAAACACTGGAGTATAAGACAAGTTAACTGAGTCAAAAGGGCTCTGTGCCCTTGTAAAAGAGGACCCAGAAGTCTCCCTTAACCCTTCTCCCATGTCTGCATTTCTGATTTACATGGAGCAGAAGATGATCCTGGCTAGCCACCAAGTCTGCAAGCACCCTGATGTTGGGCTTCTTGACATCCAAAACTGTGAGAAGTGAACTTTCTATGGCTTATAATTTACTAGCCAGCAGGCAATGAAAGTAGGTTCAGGATGGAGCCCCCCCCAAAAAAAAACCCTTTTATTTCTAGTAAGTTCTCAAATCATATTGTGCTACTCCTTGGGAACTATACCTTACTCACCAGCAGTGCTATAATTTTGTTCTGTACTACAATGGCTAATGATTCTTTTGTTTGCACAAAAGAGAGAGTTTCTTCCACGCTGGAATAATCTGGACTTTCAGAGATCTGGAACCTTGGGGTTTAGGATAAACTTGCCACTTTTTGTTTTGTTTGTCTATTTTGTCTTATTTTAGTTTGTTATTTGTTTTATCTTATTTTATTTTGCTATCATTTTTAGATGCCGGTTTATTTTTTCATTTTATTTTTAAATTAATTTGTATTTTAATTAAAAACAATTTTATATACCAATCCCAGTTCTCTTTCTCCCTCCTGTCCTCCACTTCCTCTCACCATCCCCCCATCCCACCCCTCATCCACTCCTCAGGGAGGGTAAGGGCTCCTATGGGGGAACATCATTTAGGGCAGGACCACCACCTGTGTCTAGGCTGAGAGAGTATCCCACCATAAGGAATGAGCTCCCAAATTCCATTCCTGCACTAGGGATAAATACTGGTTCCACTACCAGAGGCCTCATAGACTGACCAAGCTCCACAACTGTCACCCACACTCAGGGGGCCTGGTTTGGTGTTATGCTAGTTCCCCAGATATCAGACTGGGGTCCATGAGCTCCTACTTGCTCAGGTCAGCTATTTCTGTGGGTTTCCCCAGCTTGGTCTTGACTCCTTTGCTCATCACTCCTCCCTCTCTACAATCAGATTCCAGAAGTTTAGCTCAGTGCTTAGCTGTGAATCTCTGCTTCTGTCTCCATCAGCTACTGGATAAAGGTTCTGATGGTATTTAAAGTAGTCTCAAATCTCATTACAGGGGAAGGGCATTTAAGGTAGCCCCTCCAATATTGCTTGAATTCTTAGTTGGGGTCATCCTTGCAGATTACTGGAGATTTCCCTAGTGCCAGGTTTCTCGTTAAACCCATAATGGCTCCCTCTATGAAGGTATCCCTTTCCTTGCTCTCCTTCTCTGTTCTTCCCCCAACTCAACCTTCCTGGTCCCTAATGTTCTCCTCCCTGCTCCCCTTCTTTTTTTCCTCCCTCTCTCCCACCTCCCTCCATCCTTTCCCCTTGTTCTTTTCCCCTTCTCTGGGGGACCATGAATGTCTCTCTTAGGGTTCTTCTTGTTTCCTAGCTTCTCAGAGGTTGTGGGTTGTAGGCTGGTAATCCTTTGCTCTATGTCTAACATCCACTTATGGGTGAGGACATTGAATGTTTTTCTTTCTGTGTCTGGGTTACCTCACTCAGAATGGGTTCTTCTAGTTCCATCCATCTGCCTTCGAATTTCAAGATGTCATTGTTTTGTTTTGTTTGCTTTGTTTCCCCTGAGTAATACTCCATTGTATAAATGTGCCACATTTTCTTTATCCATTCTTCAGTTGAGGGCTATCTAGGTTGCTTCCAAGTTCTGGCTATTACAAATAATGCTGCCATGAACATAGATGTCTTTGTAGCGTGAATGTGCATCTTTGGGGTATAAGCCTAAGAGTGGAATTGCTGGATCTTCAGGTAGACTGATTCCCATTTTCCTGATAAACCACCACTGATTTCCAAAATGGCTGTACAAATTTGCATTTCACCAGCAATGGAGGAGTGTTCCCCTTTCTCCTCATCCTCTCTAGCAAAAACTGTCCTTGGTGTTTTTCTTAATAAATTTTTATTTAAATTAAAGAAATCTTATTTTATATACCAATCACAGTTCCCTTTCCCTCCAATCCTTCCATGCCCACCACCAACTCCCCATCCTACCCCACCCCCATCCACTACCCAGGTAAGGTGAGGCCTCCCATGAGAGACCATCAACACATCATTTGAAGCAGGACCTAGGCTGAGAGACTGTCCCTCCATAGGGAAGAGACTCCCAAAGCCCATTCGTGCACTAGGAATAAATACTGTCCTTGGTGTTTTTTATTTTAGCCATTGTGACAGGTGTAAGATGGTATCTCAGTGTTGTTTTGATTTTCATTTCAGCCATTTTGGATTCCTCTATTGAGAATTCTCTATTTAGATCTGAATGCCATCTTAATTGGGTATTTGGTGTTTTGGTGACTAATTTCTTGAGTTCATTGTATAGATTGGAGATCATCTCTCTGTCAGATGTGGGGTTCATGAATAACTTTTCCCATTATGTGGGCTGCTGTTTTGTCTTATTATCTGTGTTCTTTGCCTTACAGAAGCTTCTCAGTTTCGAAAGTCCCATTTATTAATTGTCTGTCTCAGTGTCTGTTCTACTGGTGTTATGTTCAGGAAGTGGTTTCCTGTGCCAACGTATTCAAGGGTACCTCCTACTTTCTCTTCTAAGAGGTTCAATGTGACTGAATTTATGGAAAAATCTTTGATCCATTTGGACTTGAGTTTTGTGCATGTTGATAGATATGGGTCTGTCAGCAATCATCTATGTGTCAGCATCAAGTTATGCCAGCACCATTTGTTGAAGATGCTTTCTTTTTTCCATTATATAAATTTAGCATCTTTGTCAAAAGTCAGGTTTCATAGGTGTGTGAATTAATATCAAATAATATCAATTAATATCAATTGGCAGGACAAGACAAAGTGCCCTGGTCAAGAGCCCCCAACAAGGAGGAGATGGGGGGTCACTGTTTATTTTTTTAATGGGAGAAAAGGTGTGGATTTGGATCACAGAAAAAGTGAGGAGTATCTGTGAGGAGACGGGGGAGAAGAAACTGTAATCAAAATATATTCTATGAAAAAAATATTTTAAATGAAAGAAAATAGAAAAAAACTACATTTTAAAATCCATTGTACAATAAAGGTTCAAAAATGTTCTTTATGCAAGTGTTATGAGTTAATACAGAGACTCACAACTAATCCAAGTGCAGAGAACAAGTGTTTGTGGACTATTCAATCATAAATGAGACATCTGCTTTACAGCCCCAAAAGACTCAGGGGCACTTGAGAAGCAAAGGCAGGTGGATCTCAGTGAGTTCAAGGCCAGCCTGGTCTACAAAGTGGCTGTTACACAGAGAAACCCTCAGGGGACACCACAGAAGAGAAAATAGAGAGATTTAAGAGCCAGAAATTATACAGAACTGGGACAAAACAGTGTCTCCTGGACATGGCAGGACTGTTGCACTCAGGAACTCATGACAGATAGGCACAAGACCTACTCAAGATCAAGCTAGTCAACATTCCAGCATGGACGGGAGAGGGCTTAGTAGAAGCTATTGACAGTTGATAGTTTCTGGGAGAGAGGTTGTCAGTTTCCCTTAGTTCTCAATACAATAGTTGTTATTTACCATTCCTCATACCTACCAATGTTTGGTATATGTTGTTGAGTGAATTCACTTAGTTCTTCTTTTCCTAGAGGGAGAGAAAGCCTTTTTTTTTATTCATAAATTTTATTTAAATTAGAAACAATCTATTTTACATACAAGTCCCAGTTCCCTCTCCCTCCCATCCCCCCATTCCCCCTACCAATTCCCTCATCCTGTCCCCCATCCACTCCCCAGGGAGGGTGAGGCCTTCCATGAGGGATCATCAAAATCTTTCAAGTCATTTGTCTCTAGCTAAGAAGTATCCCTCCATGGGAAATGGGCTCCCAAAGTCCATTTACGCACTAGAGATATATTCTGGTTCCACTGCCAGAAACCCCATAGACTTCCCAGTCCTCCTAGCTGACTTCCATGTTCAGGAGGCCTACATTGGTTTGGTCCTACATTGGTTCCTCAGCTGTCAGACTAGGGTCCATGTGTTCCCACTTGCTCAGGTCAGCTGTTTCTGTGGGTTTTCCCAGCATGTTCTTGACCCCTTTGTTCATTACTCCTCCCTCTCTGAAAGTGGATTCCAGGAGTTTGGCTCAGTACTTAGTTGTGGATCTCTGCTTCTGCTTCTATCAGCTACTGGATGGCCTCTAGGATGACATATAAGGTAGTCATCAATTTCATTATCAGGGAAGGGCATTTAAAGTAGTCTCTCCACTATTGCTTAGATTCCTAGTTGGGGGTCATCTTTGTGGATCTCTGTACAATTTCCTAGTGTCAGATTTCTCTTTAAACCTATAATGGCCCCCTCTATTGATGTGTCTCTTTTCTTGCTCTCTTGTATTCGTCTCTGCATTCAATCTTCCTGATTCCTCATGTTTTCCTCCCCCTCCTCTTTTCCCCTCCCCTTTTTCCTACCTCCCTCCCCTTCCCCTCCCCCATTCTCCCAATTTGTTCAGGGGCTCTTGTCTCTTTCCTCTTCACTAGAGGACTGTGTATGTCTCTCTTAGGGTCCTCCTTGTTTCCTAACGTCTCTGGAGGTGTGAATTGTAGTCTAATAATTGCTTTATGTCTAATATCCATATATGAGTGAGTTCGTGCCATGTTTGTCTTTCTGTGACTGGGTTACCTCACTTAGGATGGTTTCTTCTCAACCAAAGAATGGATACAGAAAATGTGTTACAATTACACAATGAAGTACTAAACTAAAATAAAAAAAATGAAATCTTGAAATTCGCAGGCAAATGAATGTAACTAGAAAGCATATTTTTTAAAGAGCACATAATGTATGAATATCTACCTGCAGAGAAAGCCAATAGAGACATACACAAGTAGTTCACTACTGAGCCTTTCTAGCCACATCTTAAAAACTTTTTTTTTTTTCAGATAAACCCAGCATAAGCACTTTTACCACTTATAATCAATCTGGATAGTCTAGGAAAACAGGAATGGACGCTTTTTTTAAGTTTATGCACTAGAATATAGATAATCCTTTTAAACAGGAATTTTTAGACTGTGTGGGAAGGTATGCCTCATACTCTGCTCCAATTTAAAACAAGCACTGGGATTGGAGAGAAGCCAAAGTGTTCAACATTAATGGAGGAAGAAATGAGCATATGCATTTCCTCATAGCAAAGGACAGAGATAGCAGGTGGTCCCCAATCAGATACACACACACACACACACACACACACACACACACACACACACACACACACACACACGGAGAATGTAATTCTGCCACATACACACACTAAAAAGGGAGATTTTTCTATTCATATCCACATGAGCAATTACCATAATAAGATAGATTCTGATTCCTTTTAAAGTTCTTTAAAATAACTGAAGAATGTATTTGTACTATGAAAGTTTTCCACTGGCTTATCTTCAAAAATTCAACTGGAAACTAGTGAATTTTAATGTCTGCATTACACTGTGATCTGGCCTAGATTTTCAGTCTCTTTAAGAGCCCTGAGTAACAACTTCTCTGCTACTGTCTTTGTTTAAAAGGCACCTAGGCAACATTTTCTAAAGTTACACAATAGAAGTTTGCTAAGAATTAGTTTCTGGGAAATCCATTTGGAAGCTGATTAATTTCTCACATGCCCTGAATCAGTAGTTCAGCCAAATGACAGACAGCAAATACTGTAGCCAAATCACCTTATACAAAAAGAGCTTACCCAAGTGGTTTTGTTTTTTATTTTAAAATGTAACATCCTATTAAATACATTAGCTTGTGCTTGCTTGCTTGCTTGCTTTGTTTGCTTGCTTGCTTCTTGGAGACAGGATCTCAAGTAAGCCAGGATAACTTCAAACTTGCTTTGTAAATGAACATGACCTTGAACTCCTGATTCTACTGCCTCTACTTCCTGCACCCAAGTCATGTGCTGTTGTGATGTTGGAGAGTAATATCAAAAACATATAAAGTTCTCAAAAAAGTCCTATCTTTTTTCTTCTTTTGAGAACTCTCTGTTCATTTCCTGTACCTGTTTTTAGAATGGGTCATTTGTTTCATTTGTTTTATTTGGCTTTTTTGTTTGTTTTTTTGTTTTTTTGAGTTCTTTATATAACCTCAATATGAATCCTCTATCAGAATATAGCTGACAACAATTCTCTCCCACTCTGGGCTTTCTTTTCTCCCAGTTGACTGTTTCTTTAGCTGTACTGAAGCTTTTTAGTTTTATGACATCCTGCTTGTTAATTTTTTACCTTAACTCTTGAGCAAATAGAGTCATATTTAAGTTGCCCTTCCCTATACCTGTATCATTTAAGGCACTGTTTATGCTTTTCTTATAGCAGTTTCAGTGTTTCTGCTTTCAGGCTTATGTCTCTGACCATTTGGAATTAGTTTTTTTATGCAAGGTAATATATATGGGTCCAGTTTTATTCTTCTGCATATAGACATTCACTTTTCTTAGCATTACTTGTCCACTTGTCAAAGATGCTTTCTTTTCTCCAGCTTATGTTTTGACATCTTTGTCAAATATTAAGTGGCTGAAGTTGCTTGTGATTATGTTTGAGTCTTTGACGCTGTTTCACTGGTCACAAACACATGTCTGTTTTTGTGCCAGTATCATGTTATTCTTCATTATTATACTATATCTGAATCTTACCACACCCCCTGTTAGTACTTTGGACAAGCTTTTACTATTCCTGCTGATTCTCCTTGAATTGCTGAAGAGATAGACTCAAAGTAAAATAAGTTTGAGCCCCCAGAACAGTCCTAACATAATTCTTGGCCTCATGAGCTTTACACATCCCCTCACAATATGGCCCCTCTTCACATCCCCAACTCCAATTATTTTTCACTCCCCTCCCTCTTATTTCTAGCTATATCACTTTAAGTTTCTCAGATATCCCTTGCTGTCTCTTTGAAGCCTTAGAACATGTTGTTCTCTCTGTCTAGGAGATGCTTTTCTTTTTTTTTTTTTATCCACTGTTCACTATTCATCCTTCAAATCTTTAACCCTTTCTTTCATCCTGAAAGACTCTCCTGAACCCTAGACTGAATAACATAACCTTAAAATGTGTCCTCTACACACCCTGCATCTTTCAACTTAGAAAAATATCTTTTCTCTCTCTAATAACTAACAACTAATAAAGCTTATGATATTTGTCTTGGCCACTGACACATGAAGCAAGAAGCATAATGTATGCATCTAATAATCATGAATTAATTAATTAATTAATTAGCCAGTAAACTTGATTGATAGGTAAATTGGACGTTCAAATACCTTCACATGGTGAGACAATACTTCTTTTCCATTAATGAAATTTAATGGAATTCAGACATTGACACAACATCATTGAAGCACTCTGACATCAAAACAGGTTCTCTAGTCTCCCTGTCCCAATGAAGTGCTATTCCACTTGTTAAAAGAAATACAAACCAAATGTCCATCAAATCATCAGTGAAATGGGAGAATTATTAATGAACATGCAGTGAATTGTATCAAAATAAAGAACACATGCCTCATTTGGGGAAGCATCCACAATTTGGGTCCAACTGTTGCTTAAAAACACACACTTGCAACTTTATCAGATTTTACACTTCTTTTTCAGAAGAATAAGAAATCTACAACTTAAGGTAAACTATTCTAACTTGTTTCTTTTTGTAATAATAAAGTAACTTTTAAAAAGTAAAACTCCAGTAAATCCATCTTTCCTTAATGTTAATATCTTATGTTTATAGTTTCTCTATTGTTGGGCAGATACTTGCAACTTTGATATACTGAAAAACTATTTTGGAAATTATTCTTTTTAATATTTTTGTCTTGGTTGTTTGATTGATCAATTAACTGATCGGGGTGGGAGTCATGACACAGGGCATGTGAGGTCAGAGAACAACTTGTAGGAATAGATTCTCTTCTTCCACCATATGGCATCCAGGGGTAACACTCAGACAGTTCCTTTACCACTGAGTCATCTTAATACAAGGGAGGAGCTTAGTTCTACCTCAACTTGATATGTCATGCCTTGTTGACACCCATGGGAGGCCTGTCCCTTTCTAAAGAGAAACAAAGGAGGAATGGGGTGAGAGGGGCAGGGGAGGTAAGAGAAAAGGAGATAGATGGGAGAAAGGATTGGGAGGAGAGGAGGAGAAGGAGGAGAAACTTTGGTAGGAATGTAAAGTAGATGAATAAATTTAATTAATAATAATAAAATGTATGTGCTCCTGTAAATTATTCTGATTTTTAACTGGATAAAAAATAAAATAAATACAATGGAATACGCCATGCATACAGAATGCTTGGCATGGTTCCCAGGCCAGTTCTACTTTATGTTGAGATACATGGAGCTTCAACTTTCTACGTGACCTGGGCTTACCTCTGAACAGAACATGGACTTAGACATCTCATCATTTGCTAACTGTGGGAAAATGATGTCTTGGAGATCAAAAAATTCAATTACAGACAATTGTCTTTTCCCAGAAAGAGATACTTGCCTTTTCAATTGCTTTAGAATCGATCTGCCCTACAACATTAAGTACAGCTGCCACATAGGCTGTGGTAACCCCTATATCATATAACAGAAATAAGAAACTCTGGGAAAGTCAATTTTTCCCAGAAGATAACAAAGTAGAACCGATACAAGGATATTAGACTGGTTTTTATTTCTGAAAAGAATCGCTACCAAATTTTCATGGTTCTTCCCCTCTCCGTGTGGCTAATCAACAGATAGCAATAGACTTTAGCACTGGACTCAGAGGTTGGGGTGGTGCTTGGCTTTTAGACCTGCAGCTAGATTATCTTAAGTAAGTGCTGATCAGCTGGGAGCCTCTGCATCCTTGTGATTTATATGTCCTCACAGGAATACAATGGAGAGAGGATGCAAGCAGAGGGGCTTTGTCTCTTGTTGCATACCATACCAAAGTTAAGAGCTAAAAGACTAATGGTGCTAGGTAGACTCTCTTATTCTATGGACTCAGTATAGTAGAAATGCCTGGTCCTCAGATCCCTGCTGTGGACCTGAACATAGTTCAGAGGAACTGAAATGGTCACAATAAGCATTAATTCACACAATACCAACCTGCCAGGAAAGATGTAACAACTAGTACAATAGTGGCAAACTTGTTACAGTAGCAACAATCATTCTATGCTTGGATTTATGGCCTAATTCACTGGAGGGAATTCATGATTGGGATCTTAGTTAGGGTTTCTATTGCTATAAAGAGACAGGCACCATGAGCACAGCAATTCTTATAGAGGAAAATATTTAATTGGATGGTTTTCATTTCAGGGGTTCAGTCCATTACCATCATGTTGGAACATGACAGCATGCAAGCAGACATAGTGCTGGAGAGGTAGCTAAGAGTTCTACATCTTAGTTGGAGGGCTG
Source organism: Cricetiscus sungorus (assembly GCA_030556225.1). Lineage (NCBI taxonomy): Eukaryota > Metazoa > Chordata > Mammalia > Rodentia > Cricetidae > Cricetiscus > Cricetiscus sungorus. The sequence goes on along the minus strand of JANBXA010000372.1, from coordinate 25,386,789 downwards.
CAGGCCAGAGGGCGAGTGAGTGGGCTGAGGGCGGCCTTGTCAGCGCTCAGGGGGCATGGAGGGTGCAGGACTGCAGGAGGCAACTCAGGGCTGGCTGCTGGCTGCTGGCTGCTGGCTGCTGGCTGCTGGCTGCTGGCTGCTGGCTGCTGGCTGCTGGCTGCTGGCTGCTGGCTGCTGGCTGCTGGCTGCTGGCTACTATGAGGAGGCCATGGCGGACTGCGTGCTGCCTGATCCTCAACCTCCTGCTCTGGCTTCTGCCCTCCAAGTCCCGGAGCCCACTGCCCTAGCACCCCGCGCTGGCTGCCTGCAGACAGCGCGGATCTCAGCGTGCCCTTGTGGGCTCCTTACCTGGACATGCGGAGGCTGGTGCACGACCTTCTGCCCCCTGAGGTCTGCAGCCTCCTAAACCCAGCAGCTATCTATGCCTGCTATGAGATCAGCCTGAGTGACGTTGAAGTCTATGGCTTTGAATATGACTATATGCTGGCCCAGTATGCAGAAGAGATCTTCAGTGCTGCCCGGGACATCCTGATAGAGCACTACAAGTACCCTGTGAGAATTAGGAAGTACGACTATGACCCCAGTTTTGCCATCCGTGACCTACACTATAACATTCAGAAGAGCCTTCTGATGAAAATTGATGCTTTTCATTATGTACAACTGCGAACAGCCTACAGGGGCCTCCAGCCTGTGCCAGATGATGAAGTTATTGACCTATACGGTGGCACCCAGCATATCCCACTATACCAGATGAGCGGCTTCTATGGCAAGGGCCCTTCAATCAAGCAGTTTATGGATATCGTCTCACTGCTGTCCTGTGTGGTCGACTACTTTCTGGGCAATGATCTGAAGTTTGACCAAGTACATCTCTATAAGGATGTGACAGAAGCCATCCTGGATGTTCATGTGAAGGGCCTCATGTACCAGTGGATTGAACGAGACATGGAAAAGTACATCCTGAGAGGGGATGAAACATCTGCAGTCCTGAGCCGCCTGGTAGCCCATGGAAAACAGCTGTTCCTCATCACCAACATTCCTTTTAGCTTTGTGGACAAAGGCATGCGGCACATGGTAGGTCCTGATTGGTGCCAACTCCTCCGTGTGGTCGTCAACCAGGCAGACAAGCCCAACTTTTTCAGGGACCGGCGCAAGCCTTTTCGAAAGCTTGATGAGAAGGGCTCCCTCCACTGAGACCCTATCACTCGCCTGGAAAAGGACAAGATCTACTGGCAGGGAAACCTGTTTGACTTTCTTAATCTGACAAAATGGCGTGGCCCGTGTGTGCTCTACTTCAGTGACCACCCCTACAGTGACCTGGCTGATCTTATGCTGCAACATGGTTGTCACACAGGAGCCATCATCCCTAAGCTGGAGCACGAGAAATTCATCATCAACACAGAACAGTACATGTACTCGTTGACCTGGCCCAAGCACTCACTGGGCTGCTCGAACCTATGCAGACTTATCGAGATGCAGAGTCGTGACAGGTGCTGACTACCTGGATGAGCGACAAGAACTGAGATGCATCACCAAGGCAAGGCCCTCTTCAGTGCTCAGTTTGGAAGCATCTTCCACACCTTCCACAACCCCACCTACTTCTCCAAGCACCTTGTGAGTTTCTCTGACCTCTGCATGGCCTCCCTCAGCTGTCTGTTCAACTTACCATGTGGACTTCACTTTTTACCCACACCGCACACCCCTGCATCTTGAGGCACCCATCTGGATGGACCAGCTCTGCACTGGCTGCATGAAAACACCCTTTCTCGGTGACATGGCCCACATCCGATGAGGGCACTTTTATTGTCCTAGACAGACAGACCCTCCACCTTTGCAGCCCCAGCCACCCTGACAAGCAATAAAAGTGGTCTCCGTCTAAAAAAGAAAGAATGAGAGACAGAGAGAGAGAGAGAGAGAGAGAGAGACAGAGACAGAGACAGAGAGACAGAGAGACAGAGAGAGACAGAGAGACAGAGAGAGAGAGAGAGAGAGAGAGAGAGAGAGAGAGAGTTCGAGTTCTACATCTTGCAGAGGCAACAGGAAGTGGTCATACCTACTCCAACAAAATCACACTTCCTAATAGTGCCACTTCCTTTGGTGGCCATTTTCTTTCAAACTACCACATTCTACTCCCTGGCCCACAAAGGCTTGTAGCATATCATAATGCAAAACTGCATTCAGTCCAACTTCAAAAGTCCTCATAGTCTGTAAGTCTCAAATTCATTTAGAAGTCTGAAGTTCAAAGTCTCTTCTGAGATTCATGCACTCTCTTTAATTGTAATTCCCTGAAGGAAAAAAAAAAAAAACAGATTGCATACTTCCAACAAATAATGTCAAAGCTATACATTACCGTAGAAAATGAGGAAATACTAGATCAAAGCAAGACCATCTGGGCAAACTCCAAACTCTTGACATCAAAATGCTCTTCAGATCTCCATCCTTTCAGCTTTGTTGACTGCAACACATTTCTCCCTCTCTTGGGCTGGTTCAATTCCCTGTTATTAGCTCTCCTTAAAAAGCATCCCAGACCTCTGGCATCTCCACTAACTTGGGGTCTCCAAAGCAATTCAGGCTTCAACTTCACAGCTTCATCCAGCGGCCTCTCTAGACCTTCATTCATGGACACTCCTGACACATGCCTACCTCAGCAGCTTTCCTTAGTCATAGAGGCAAATTCCACAGCCCCTTTCTTTTATCCTTAACTCTAGAACTAAGTGGCCTCAGCTGTCAGGTTCTACAGCTTGGACAGGCAACAGGAAGTAGTCATACCTACCCAACACCACACTTCCTACTAGTGTCACTCCATTTAGGGGCCATTTTCTTTCAAACCACCACAATTGGTATTGTAAACTTAGTTTTAAAAATAATAGGTCTCAAGAGTGAGCTTATGACAGTTATTTAGCTAAATAGACATAACACAAAATTGCCTTCTAAATGATTCTACAGCCAGCTTTACCCAGAGAAGCTTCTCTTTACAATGAGATGCAAAGGCTTATGACTGCCCAAGCTACTGAGAATAAGGGACAGTTGAATGCTAAGGCCTAAACAGGACACCTATGCCACTGCAAGACTTGGTGAACACGGCAGAAAAGGGGTGGAAAGAATGTAAGAGTCAGAAGATACAGCTGTGAAATGTTGTGCTCTGGCATGACACAATCATTACAATCATGATGTCAAGAGCATTGAATTTTGTCTGCATTGAGCCAGAACAAGATGAACTTGTCATCAGTTAGTCATCAATTGGGGAGGGACCCACTGAACCACTGACTACTAGATTCTGGGGGAAGGAGACAGCTGCAACTATCTTTATTTGTGTGACCTCAAGTGAGCCCTCCAAGCTCTAATGGATAGTTTGAAGCCAAATATCACATACACAACTCTGGTTAAATTCAATGGGTCACAGACAAAACATAACACAGATATGAGAAAGGGACTGGTAAGGAAACACGGATTAATAGGAATTGGGGAAAGCTGGAAACAGCTCTATATAGATACATGAAATTGTCAGAGAAGAAAATTGTTGCAGAAAAAGCACACACAGAGAAGGAATACAAGCTTTATACTCTTGCGCTAATTTATCTAATTTTAGCCAGTTCCTGTCCTTTTTTCAGATGTCAAGAAGTCATGAGTACTGCCCATTACAGCTTCTTCAACACCTTCCCTGTACTTTCTCAAGAGTGGTAATTGATGACTCTAAGTGCTCACAGTCAAACAGTCAGCGTTCTCTATGTTTATTATATTTATTTGCTTGACCTTCATATTCAAGCAAGTGAGCCAAAAAAGAACACAGCTAGAAATAATGGCATTGAGATTTGAATTCAGTGCCTGTGTCTCTTGATCCTCAGATCTTTAAGCATGATGCATCAATTACCACTAAAGTCTAGGTTTTCCCCTACAATGCCTTCTTTTCTTTCCTCATTCACTCACCAAACAATTCTGCAGTTACTGCCTTTAGTTTTAAACTCTCAGGAGGCCTGCATGCCACAGGAGAGAAAGAGATTATGACAGGTCAAAAATAAACACTATTTCATAGGTGAGCTTCTAATGATGCTCAGAAGAATAAGTAATAAATAAAGAGAGCTAGGTCAGCAAGAACAGGAAGACTAGTTCAAGCTGGAACAAGTCATGCATGCCTGGCAGGTACAGATGAAAGCATTGAAATATAATGACCATAAGAAAGGAGCCTAATAGTTACTAAACTCTGGCTTTGTACAAATGCAATGCTCATAGTATCATTTTCTAATCTCCTCTTCTCTTGTTTTATTTGTCTGAGATAGTGTATCAATTCAATAAACTAGAATCTGAGTGTTACTTATACTAGACTGCCCCAGTCTACACTTTAAATGCTTTGTATATGTTGTTGTAGGTCTCTGAAGAAGTTACTGTTATACCCTCTCATACAGAAGAAAACCAAGTTTGGGAGAAGTTTAAAAGTTTTACTCGGTTTCTATTAGATACTTTTATAACTGCTGTGACAGAACACCTGGACAGAAAATTTAACAGAGGAAGGAACTATTTTGGCTCATGGCTTAAGGGGTTTCCAGCAGGAAAATGATGGCAAACAGAACCCCATCCTCAATGATGGGAACTTGCAGTACACTCAGGACAACTTCCTTGTCCACTCAGGAAGCAGAGAGCTTTGGACAGAGATTGTGAAGTTGGGGTGTGAGAGGAGGAGGACACACACTGACACTGAGTGTCTGATTTAGGCCCCTTATGGGTGTTTAGACTGGGCATTGTGCCTTCAGGACCACCCTGCAAAGGATGGGAGTGTAAAGGCTGTTCCTGGGTAGGAAACTCATGAAATTATTCTGTTCCCAGAGATGCCAGACCCTTGAATTTCTCCTCTAGATCACAGCTCTCCATTCAGGAAGTTTTCCTGAATAGCTTTCCCATTTAAGGGGGGGAAGGTATTCTAACTGGGGCCTGGTATTTCTAGGTATAGCTAATACAGTTTGAATGCATCCTTGCAGACACCCCTGTGTTGAAAACGTAATACCCAAATTCATATGTTAATGTTAGTTCAGAATGAGATGTTTGAGTGGCAGTTCAGATTAGATAAGATCATGAGAGTGGAAGCCCTGATGGCATTCATGGTTTTATAATCATCTAGACCAGCCGTTCAGTTACTGTGCCATCCAGAGCAGCTGGGCTAGGCCTCAACAGCCAGAGGTGGCCCCTGAAGCCACCTCTATCACTGGGCAGAGTGAAGCTCCAAGTTAACATTTCCAAAACTATATGGAAGGATTCTTTGATTATTTTCAGAAATGCTGTGCACTGTGCCCCCCCTTTATAGATATACCCATAAACACATTAGTATTATATGTCTTAAGTGGAAGGAACAGAGTGGAAGATCTTTTAACCCTGTTTAAGACTTCTCATTCCAAACTACAGAGCTGTTTAACTTACGTCATTTTATCCAATCCGATAAAGCCACGGGTGAGAGCTATTAAAACTTCAAGCCCTGATGCACACTCTTCCTCTGTGAGAAGTGATAATTCTCGTGCCAGATGACACTTCCTGGAGTAGAGACATTTCTCAGTGATCTGATGGCTATCTTCCAAGCCAAGCAACAGATGCTACACAAATCAACCAGCACATCCTCACTAGCCTAATCTCTTATGAAGCAAAGCAACACATACCACCTATCAAGACTTCATCAGCTAGAAATTCAGCTTGTTAGTGCATGGTCAAATACAGGCTTAATTCCTAAAGTTTAGAACCATAACATAAAGGGCTAAAACAAATGAGTGTTGAAATTGTGAGAGACTCTGTACGCCTACTGCGTCTAGAGAGTGTGTGTGACTTAGTTCAGATTTCAGGTCTCCTAGTAGGTATCAATTTTCCCAAACTGTAAAATTAAATCGATTATTCAGTGGCATGGTGGCCTGAGTTGTGCTCTCAAAAGAAAAAACTTTACATAGTGAAATCCTAACCCCTAAAACCTGAAAATATGCTTGTATTTTTAGAGACAGGGCCTTTTAAAGGGTGATGGAGTGAGTTTTCACAGAAACTTCCAGCTTAGCTCTGCTCCAACCTGATTTTTCTATGTCCTGTAATTAAGTACATGAGATCTTCAGCCAGCACAGCAGTTTCTCTCCTCTCTCTCTCTCTCTCTCTCTCTCTCTCTCTCTCTCTCTCTCTCTCTCTCTCTCTCTCTCTCTCTCTCCCTCTCCCCCTCTCTGGAATAACTTCTCAATGTAGCCCTGGCTGTCTTGGAACTCACTATATAGATCAGGCAGATCTCAAACTCACAGAGATCTGCTGGCCCCTGCCTCCCCAGTGCTGAGATTAAAGGCACGTGCCACCATACCTAGCTCAGCAATCCAGTCTTACCAACAAGGCATCAAGAGCCTTACTCAACTACAAACCCTAAAAGCTACAATAATGACCTAATAGACAAGATATAACCCCTTGTTCAATAGTGGCATGACTATATAATGGATTTGGATTGGAGGTCCACTTTCTCATTGGATTGGAGGCCACCTTGCAGGAGGGAATTTGTGCTTCATTCTGTAAACTTGATTAAGAGCCCTTGGCTGGGGAAGTCATAAGGATCTATGCAGGAGCCTACTGGTATTGTTCTGATAAATTGTATTGTCAAACTTCTTTCTAAATACTCATTTTACACCCATAGATTAGTGCTGCATGCAGCCTTCATCAGAGAAACTTCTTACTACAGCTGGCAATGTTTAGTGCAAAAACCCACAACTGGCTAACATTCAGAGAGTAAATGATGGTGGTGTTCTCATCCCAAAATGGGGCAGCTGTATCAGCCACTCCAAGACTCCAAGACTCCAAGAGTAGTACAGGAGAGAGTGTCAGAAAGAATGTAAGACAGACTGGGCATAGTGGCTTATGCCTTTAATCCTAGCACTTGAAAAGCAGAGGCAGGTGGGTCTCTGTGAGTTCAAGGCCAGCCTGACACAAAGAAGATAGACACAGCCTATCTTGAGAGAGAGAGAGAGAGAGAGAGAGAGAGAGAGAGAGAGAGAGAGAGAGAGAGAGAGAGAGAGAGAGAGAATTTAAGAGCCAGAAGATGTACTCTGGACATGACATAGCGTTTATACTCATGAACTCACTATGGCTATCTGCAAAAAGAATCACCTCCTCAACATTCACCACAAATGGGGTAGTGGCCCATGAGGTTCCACCCTTTTCTAAGGGACTACTGGCAGTTAATTGTTGTTGGAGGTATGTCACTTTCCTCCATAGTTTAGTCACTGATAAGTAGTCCTTGCTCCAGCAAATAACCTCCCTTTCATGCTAGGACAAAAACTCTAGTTAAACTTAGTGATGATCCACAAGAAGGCAGCATAGAGGTAGGAGTTAGACCTGTTGGGAAGAAGGGCTTTAGTAAGAGGAATGGGGATGAAAGACGGGAATGGGGGTTCAAATTCGCTAACACATATTATATAGACCTGAGATTGTCAAAAATACAAAGATTTTTTCATAAAATGCAATAAACTTAACTGACCTCTTTTTTGGGGGAGGGGTGAATCCAAAGTGGCTCATTCTCATTTTAAGAACAAATTAGGACATACAAAATACAAAATGTGGCCATCTGAGATGCAAGAAGGCAGGCATCTGCAAGCCAAGGTGCAGGGCCCCAGAAGGAACCAAACCCACCAAACATGGTCAGTTTTACTTTTATCCTCCAAAATAGTAAAAAGCATCCATTTGTATTATTTAAGCTATTGGGCTCTAGTGTTTTTGTCATGCTACTGCTAGAAAACTAATTCAGGTGAATAACCTCTACAAAGTGTTGGTTGCCAAGTTAGCATCCATTTCCCTTTACTTTCTTACTAATATAGCTTCCTTTTACCTGTGTGTGGCAGAGAAAAGTGTTCTTACCTGAGCTCATAGAGCAGTGTAAATAATCCAAGGAGCTCTGTTCATCCCATTCCTACTACCAGTGGTTATCTAGGGAGCATGCTGGTAACCAAATTCAGACCAGAAGGCAAACCTCCTAGTAGTTTCTGGGGTGTTTTCTCACTCCTGGTGGAGAGGCACAGAAAATACGGCCTCTGATTCCCATAAGAATTTCTGTCTAGATAGGACACCTGATATGTCTACAGCTATTTTGTGACCTAGCAAGAAGGCAGCTTGAAAGCTGACAGTTCCCTAACAGTAGCAAAGAGGAAGATGAGTGATGACACTTCTCACTGCTATCTTAGGCAAATCCGCTGCACTTCCCACTTTAGGCCTTGCTGTGATGGCAGATAAAAAATTTCCTTTCTATTTAAGCCAGGAGAGGAGTCATATGTGGCTACAGCTAAAGGCTTGCCACTAGGTGTATTCCATGATCCCTCACAGCCTGGAACTTCCTGGAAGTCATGTTCTGAAGACAGCTGGCCACATTCAACATGGGAGGAACAAGCTTAAACGTCACCCACCAAAACTCTATAAGTAGTATGAGACTAACATGTATTTCATACTCTATTCTTTACACACAGGTCCTGATATCCTTTCCAATCCCTTAAACAGTATAGGTCCTGGAAGATTCTTTTGTTCTAATATTTGACCATTAGCCCAGGTTCCCAGCATAAAGCTCTCAAATTTCAAGGTTGATGGGAATATCTTTTGTTACAATAGGCAGTTACTGGTGGCCTTCTGGACGGGGTGGTCATTAGAAATATCAAGCCACGACTAAAGTCTTGGACCCTTCAATCCCATATCCCAAACTCTAAGACAAAAAAAAGAATAGAGTTAATAGTGGACTCTGCCTATGTGATGATGCTTCCAAATTATACCTGAAAGACTTCAAGGATAGGAAATGTGGTCACACAGTGGGAGGGCAGCACAAACCTACAACACCACAGTGCAGCACTCAGGCTCTCCAGACCCAGCACCATTTGCACCTTCATCTGACTATAAATATGCATCCTTGATTGAATCCTTTATGATGAACCAAGAAAAAATTGTGCATCCCTGAACTCTGAAACATATCATAAAGAACTTAGCAAGCCCAAGAACGATTCTGTGAGGATCCTCCTAGCATGTAACAAGGCAGGAAGCCCAGGCTCCTGGCTGCCATGTGAAGTAGAGGCAGTTTAGTTAGATTGGGTACCTCAACCATGGTTCTAAATCCAGGTCCAAAGTGTCAGAAATGAACATAGGATGCTCTATTGGTATCTGGAGATATGACTAGTGTGGGAATAAAAAAACACATCTGGTATCAGAAATGGAATGTTCTCTATGTATGGAGAGCACAAAAGGAAATGCCACTTGTTTTTCCCACACCAGTAGAAAATGTCTTTAGTTTCATTTAAAGAGAAAGCAGAGAAGTTAAGTAACTGAGCCAAGGTCATTGCAAGATAAGGTTAGTATACAAAATCTAGTCTTACTTATTCCCTGTCAGAGGAAACACAATTTTTGCAGTCAGGAAGGTCATAAAATACCTCAATTTGAGATAATCATCATTTCAGAAACTCTTTTATTTTTCTATAATATTTTTATTTAAATTCACAACAAGCTTGTTTTACATGTCAATCCCAGTTCCTGCACCCACCCATCCTCCCCTGTTCCCCTCACCATCCCCTATCCCATCCCCTTTCTGCTCCCAGGGAAGATGAGGCCTTCCGTGGGAAGTCTTCAAAATCTGTCATATCATTTGGAGCAGGGCCCAGGCCCTCCCCCATGTGTCTAGGCTGAAAGAGTATCCCTCTGTGTGGGATGAACTCCCAAAGTCCATTCATATATTAGGGATAAATAGAGATCCACGACCAGAGGCCCCATAGACTGCCCAGTCCTCCCAACTAACACCACATTCAGGGAATCTGGGCCGGTCCTATCCGGTTTCCCAGCTATCAGACTGGAGCCCATGAGTTCCCCTTGTTCAGATCAGCAGTTTCTGTGTGTTTCTCCAGCCTGCTCCTGACCCCTCTGCTCATCACTCTTCCTTCTCTGCAACTGGATTCCAGGAGGTCGACTCAGTGTTCAGCTGTGGGTGTCTGCTTCTGCTTCTATCAGCTACTAGATGAAGACTCTAGGATGGTATACAAGGTAGTCATCAGTCTCATTATCGAGGAAGGGCATTTAAGGTAGCCTCTCCACTATTGCTTAGATTATTAGTCGGGTCATCCTTGTAGATCTCTGGACATTTCCCTAGTGCCAGATTTCTCTTAAAACCTGTAATAGCTCCCTCCATTATGGCATCTCTTTTCTTACTCTCCTCTATTTATTCCCTGACTCAATCTTCCTGCTCTGTCATGCCTACTTCTTCAGAAACTCTTAAAAAGTATTTTTAATTCTGTATACTGCTACTGTTTTGGAAATGTTAATGAACAACAAATCTTGGGCTGCATGATGGGTTCCTTTACCCAGCTGGCAAACCCTGCTGCCCTCAACCTCCCCATCAGAGACTGCTGTGTTCTCAGCCAAGATGAAATTGAACACCAACATCTCCACAGTCCAAAAAGGCATATAATCCCCTCTCTGCTCCTCTCCTCCACTGCCCACTCCCCCAACTTATGGTTTTTTTTCTTTTCTTTATGTATCTCACTCTCTTACATTACAAGATCATTTGATTTGTTCCTAATCCATTTTCTCTACAAAAGAATTTTCCTCATTCTCCCATCCAAGTACTAACCAGTCTGACCCTGCTTAGCTTCTAAAATCAGACAAGATTAGGAGCATTCAGTGTAGTATGGCCATAGACTCATTCTCTATACACTCTTTGCACTTATTCACTGGGATCATGAACCCAAGATGACCAACCCCCTACCCCCAATCTCAATTCTATATTATCCACAGTATGTGAGTCAAAAATCCACAGCAAGCTAAACAGTTCTACTAGCTAATTCCAAAATTTTAGGAGAGGTACAATTGGGTTGGTTCTCCAATGTGGGGTGACCACTTCTCTAATGGGCTAAGACTGGAAAAGAATAACAATAAGAACAACAACAACAACAACAACAACAACAATAATAATAATAATAATAATAATAATAATAATAATAATAGCTAGTAGAATTTGGATCTCCATGAGTACATCAGTACTCCAAGGCAGAATACTGCTCTCAAGAGTATTTGATGGAAGTAGGTGAGGCCTCAAAAGCTGCCTGCTATATGACTCCTGTAAAGTTTACTCCCACCATGAAACTCTCTGAAAAGCTCTAATACTGGCATTGTTTTATGCTGTGTGCTCCATTTCTTAAACACAACACAAACAAACAGGTAAACATAGATGAAGGGAGGCACCTGGCCCTGCTCCTTAGTTATAGAAGCTAGACTCAGTAGAGGTATTTTTCCTTGGGAGAAATGGAGGAAGGAGTAGTATGTTGCCTTCACAGAGAGAAAAAAAAATGCAGTTCCATAGACATTTATCCTCAGCTAATTATCATCATCTTCATGTCAGTCTCCACTTAACCTCAAAGTCAGCTAGTCCTTCACCTCACTCCTGGGGAATTAAGCAGATTACTCTCTTGTGTGCTTATTCTCTCTCTCTCTCTCTCTCTCTCTCTCTCTCTCTCTCTCTCTCTCTCTCTCTCTCTCTCACACACACACACACACACACACACACACACACACACACCTACCTAGCCACCTAGCAGTGTAGTGCTCAGGACACTGGCCTAATGAAGAGATCACTGTGGTAGTGTCCAGCTCCATACTATTCACTGAAGCCCTCATGGGACCTTGACAAGGCCACAAAGACCCTGCATGACCATTACTGTAATCTCTCTCTCTCTGTGTCTCTGTCTCTGTCTGTCTGTCTGTCTGTCTGTCTGTCTCTCTCTCTCTCTCTCTCTCTCTTCATTTAATTTGAAACAAGTTTGTTTTACATGTCAATACAGTTCCCACATCCTCCCATCATCCCCTGTTCCCCCCCACCAACCCCCATCCCATCCCCTTTCTGCTCTCCAGGGAGGGTGAGACCTTCCATGGGGGATCTTCAAAGTCTGTCATATCATTTGGAGCAGGGCTCAGTCCCTCCCCCATGTGTCTTGGCTGAAATCCCTCTATGTGGAATGGGCTCCCAAAGTCCATTCCTATAGTCTCTTACAATAAACCCAGTCCATGTTCTCTCTCAACTATGTGCCATTTCCTAAGGTACTATTTGTGGCTTCCATTTCTGCACACTGCTACTCAGTGACCTGCACCTCTGTTCCTGGGGCACTTGTAGCTCAACTCCTGCCTCAGTGGCACCCAGAGGGGAGTTATATGAATTCACAGGAAGGACAGGTGAAGGGGTTCGCCGACTCTAGATCTGCTCTAAAGGCAGAAACGGAACTTTGTGATTTCACAGGATAGGGAGACAAAGAGGGAAAATGTCTGCACAGTTGACAGAGGAAGGAATGCTATTCAGGCTAGCAGTCTCACTGATTGTTATCTCAGCTCTAGTTCAAGAGATCTCATCACTGTAATCGCTTAAGGAGAACAGTCTGGTTCCCTGAGATGATTGCCACTGTCCCATCAGTTCCCATCACAGGGTAATTGCCCTCATTTGGGGTGATCTCATCTGAGACACTGGGTCCTGTGACTTCCACTGTTGCTTGGCAGCAGTTTGGGCCCTCTGTCATAAGATGTTGCCAATCAATCCCATTATTTCTAGAACCCAAGATAAATGCAGAAGAGGCTGCAAAAGGGAAACTGAGAGGGACAAGTAGAGTCAGCCAGGTCACTACCCACCAGCTGACAGAGATCCCAAGTAAACAAACAAAGGAAGAGATTTTTCAGACAGTAAACTTCTTTCATAGGCTTCCAGGCTGCCAACACACCTTCGCATAGAAAAGCCTATTTGATCCTCGCACTATTCCTGTTAGACAATTGGCACTTATCTCATTTTAAAATGAAGAAAGACAACAGATAAAGATGTTGGCGGCTTGGAAAGATGCCTCTCGGCCTCTGCACCCACAGCACAGGAGAGTCCTTCCTTCCAGCTGGACTCCATCCTAGGTGGCAGAGAATTGGGTGTGCAAGGGATTTCTGGGTTCTGAAGCTCACGGCTGGAGGAGATCCCACAGTAAGCAGCCAGGCAGGAGCCGAAGCCTCCTCCACTCGCTGCATGGTCCTGACCACTATACAAACATCGCTTTATTCTCCTGGGGCCAGCAAGCTGACGCCAGCCCAGCTTCCTTCTGGCCCCAGTCTCTGTCCTACATCTGGGAAGACAGTGAATAATTCTTCCTTTCTTTCTGGAGTTTGTTGCCTTCGAGGTATTTATAGACTGCTCCTGGCCCCGCTGAGGCATCCTTTCTCTCTGGTTTAAATTTAGCCGCCTTTGTCTTCCTCCCCTGACTTATCTGCTGGTGTGCCTGCGTTTCCTCTGCTGCCTTTGTTCTCCTGTGTTTGTTCCTCACCTTCTTCTATGTGCCGAGCAGGAACAATCTCTCCACACAAGTTTCTCTGAAGCCTTATATAACTTTCTCCTCCACACTCAGACCTCCCCAGCAGTCCTCTCTCTCTGCCCACTTTTCACTTTCTCTTGCAGCCACCTCCTTTATCTTCTCTAGATCTGGCCCATTTTGCGGAATGGGAAACAGAGAAAGGCCAATCTGCAAACAGGAGCCAGAACCAAGACTTTCCCTGTCCTCTCTGGCCGAAGCCGCTTTGGCTTTGAAGAACTCCTGGTTTTGATTCATTTTTGTCTTACATGCTACAAAGTATATCAAACACTTCCACATCGTTCTTCTTCTTGGGCCCTGAAAACTGGCAAGTATGGAGAAAAGAGCTACTATCAAAGTGAGCCAGAAAGTGCCATGTTTAACGCCTAAGGTGAGCTGAGATGAGATGGCCCCAGACGGACTTCATGTGGAAGTCCGTTCTGATAGCTTCAAGACTGGGCAGACAAGCAGGGAGAGCGCCGAACTTCAGCTGACAGTACCTGTCAGCCATCTAGAGAGGGAGTGCATTACATCATTTGTCTTGAGATAGAACCAGAAAAACCAGAAATCTGGACAAGTATGTATGTGTGCTTCACATGCGCTCAATTGCAAAGGCCTGAAGCTGACACTGGCTGCCTTCCTGGATCACGACCCACTTGATTTATTGAGGCAGAACCTCTGACTTAAACTCAGAGCTTGCCCATTCTGGCTAGTCCCGCTAGGCAACTTGTCCTAGGTAGGGATGGATCTCTTGTCTCTCCCTCCCAGGTGCTGGGATTACAGATGGGCCTCTGCATCCTCCCTTCTTTAACATGGGTTCTGGGGATCCAAACGCTGGCCCACACACTTGTACAGTAAGTACTTTATCCATCTCCCCAGCCCTGGACTTTTAAACAACGGCAATTGGTGCCAGTATTTTTAAGTGTGTGAACAAAAAGGAAAAATGTGTGATCAGAATAGAATACGTTAGTCTCTATTCATCACCCGCACTTTCTGCGTGCCTGCGTCAACTCTCTCACCACAGCTGCAGATCAAAAGGCCCTTCCAGTTCCACTGAGTGCCGCTGTGGTGCCCAATACTACACCATTTTTACGCCTCTGTCGTCGCCAGCATCAGACCCTGAACTGAACACAGCAGGACTCTGCTTCCAAGCTCAAGCTCTCGTTTCCTTTCTGTCTCACTCTTTACCAGAGTGAGGGTTTATTTTTAGTAGTTATCAGCCAGGATAAGGGGGGGGAGTATGCTGTAGAAACAAAGAGTATGAAAATCCTATTAACTTCAATAACAAAAGTTCACTGTCCACCTATGCTATAAGTCTAGGACAGTGGCAGGCCCAGACTGGGGAGGTCACTGTCTGAAACTGTCAGCACCATGACAGAGAAAGTGTGTGGCAGGTGAACCTTTCCTCAGGAGTCACACTCACATTTTTCTGCTCACACTTGATTTCCCAGTGTAGCTCACCAAGTCATCTCTGATCACAGAAGAGGCGAAGAAATGCCATCTTTTCACATTCCTGAAAGATGGGCAGGTAGACGTGTTTGAGCAACAATTCTGTATGAAGCATTGCCACTGCTAAGTGGTGTTAAGTTCAACCATTTGTTCACTTCACTGTAGTGACTGAACAGCGGCCTGGGGTGGGGAGTACGCCTGTAAGAATTGGTCCCTGCCAAGCAATTGTCATCTGTCTAGGTAACATCTTAGACAGACCTATGTCAATACCCTAGAAATGCTGCACAACACAGGCAGCTCCTGAGGTGACGAGAAGGGGTGAGGTGAGCGCAGGTAGGCTTCGGAACAAAGAAGAAGCTAGCATCTGAGCAGATCCTTAGGGAAAAGGTGGTCTTGAGCAATCCTGCATGCAAACAGCACCCCAGGCTCAATCTTCCCATCCCACGATGATGGCAGCAGCAAACCAAAGTGACCAAAAAGCACAACTTCCTGAATAGTACGGTCTTTGCCTGTACACAGGATACAGGCAAAAACAAACACACGTCATATCCAAATGTAGCCTAACTATGGCCCCAAGCCCAGACAGAATCCTGTTGCTCAGACTCAAAGTTTACCTCCTCTGTTTACTTGCGAAATGACCTTTGGACAATTTATTGAACCATTCATGTCTATTTCCTCATAGGTGAAATAGAGAAAACAATTATACCTGCTGAAATGGTTGATATGAGAATTGCTCGTATTGAGACAGTCAAGGCAACAAGTAAAAGCAGGTTGGGCGGTGTTCAGCATGTAAGCTTTAGTTGTCATCCTCAGTCTGGTTGTTGTCCTATGCTCTTAGGCATTGGTTAAGACAACTTCTCAATGTTCCTTGGAAAGATATTTCATCTACATAAAATTAGTGGGCAGAGAGAAGAGGGCTGGATTCCCTCAACATCTGATCACTCATCTGCATTCCATCTCTGACTAATCACCAGGAAACATCTTGTTAATATGTTTTCATGTATCTCCTGCCCCCTAAATAGTCTATGAACTTAAAGCCATGCTCATAGCGTCATTGGATATACCACGAAATACAAACCCCACAAGATGAATTGCGGGAAAATAGAAGCCTCCTCTTAGAATCTTACTATGCAAGAAAACCTCCCTCTTGAGAATGAGCAACGCACAAGGCAAAGTGCCTTTTTTAAAAACTAATTCATTTTTTGTGCATTGGTGTCTCACCTGCATGTATGCCAGTTTGAGGATGCCAGATACCCTGGAAGTTGAGTTACAGATAGTGAGCTGTGGGTACTGAGGATTGATCCTGGGTCCTTTGAAAAGATAACTGGTGCTCTTAATCACTGGACCATCCCTCCAGTCCCTGCATAAATGCCTCTTTAGGGCTAGGTATGCAACTCAGTGGTAGAGTGCTCACCTATTATGCACAAAGCTTTGGGTTCAAATCTCTGTACCACAAAAAAAAAAAAGGTATGCCTCTTTATTTTATTTCACCCAGGATTTTCTAGGTCAAATTTTAACCATGATAACTTCAGTTTGCATCTGTTACACTTTGGAAAATCTCCTTCACAGGCAAAAACTATTTCTCATTCACCCACTTATCCACAGAAATTTGAATAATGTTTGGGATATAATAAGCATAAAAAAGAGTCGATACATTGAACTGGATTTGTTATGTAACCTTGAGAAAATATTTCCTTCCCATTTTTTTAAATGAGCAAATTGGAGTGAGAGCTGCTGAGATCTTGCCTGTGCTTGGTTACCAGCCAGTTTTTCATTAGATATGTTATCTCACCTTCCACCAGGTCATTACTTAGCCTCATTATCTTATTTGAAAGGGGAACAAAAGCAAAACAGCCAACCTTTATGAGCAGGAAGCAAGAGCAACTGATCAAAGCTGACATTTACAGTACAGCAGCTACTGTTCAGGGTGCCTCACAGAAGCTGCTGTGCTGGGCAGAAGCATGCCCATTAGGCAAGCACATGATTAGCATCATTCCCTTTTACCAAAAAGACACTGAGGCACAGATACACTGAGCTACTGCTTGAGAAACTCTTACTGGTCTCTAAACCTTGTACTATTCCTTTTTCTCCTTCTGTGTGAGTGTGTGTGTGAGTGTGTGTGTGTGTGTGTGTGTACATATGTATTTATGTTTGCATGCATATTAATATCCAAGGTTGATATCTAGAATTGCCCTCAATTACTCTTCTATTTTATTAACTGGTGCAAGGTTTCTTAATCAAGCCCAGAGCCAACCAATATGGTTATTCTGGCTAGTCTCAGTGACCAGCTTGTTCTGTGATCTCTGTCCTCTTTCACAAGCTGGAATTATAGGTGGACCACCCCCCACTTAGTGTTTTGCATAGTTTTGAGGAGCTGAACTCAGAGTAACATAGGATGCAAGACTAGCCCACACTATTTTATTAAAAGAATGTGCACTTTGAGAAGCCTGGACTATCTGCTATTTTCTTCTGGTCGATTCAGAGGTTGAATTAACAGATGTTGAATTTCTCCAGTCCATTGAGTCTACCTCTCATTGCACCCCAGATTTCATGAAGGCATACAGAGAATAGAAATACCCCATGTGTTTAATATTATCTATTATCGTGATAATGACAAGTGTCTACAGTATTGCCAATGAGATGTGATTTTTACACAAACTAATCCGTGCATATTTAAAATCAAGGAAATGGAGACTCCAAGAGGTGAGTATGTTTGTCTAAAATATGTTAATATGTTGTGGACCTTGGATTTGAGCCTGAAGTGTTTGAACCTCAACAAGATAGTACTCAAGAGACTCAACATGATCATGGACACCTGGCTTCCAACATCAACTCCAGGCTGAGGGTGTATAGTGGCCATGAACTAAGGAGGAAACCAAAGCAGGAGGGAAACAACCTGTTAATCAAAGGAAGGAGTGGAGAGCATCACCATACTCCCTGGTGTACGCGAGGGATGGAGAGATGTATTCAGGCTTTAAGGCATTTCATACATCTGTTGGCTTGCTGGTTCCCTTTCTCTGAAGTCCCACCTCTTCAATCTACTTTCTAACTGTCATCTTAGCTACTTCCAAATCATAGACCTAGGACTGTTAGCACATTTGCCCACAAGCAAATCCCTGAGAGTCTACAGTATAGCAGGCCACTATATCAGGTACTGGAGCCACTAACATGAGCAAGGTATGCACAAATTATGGGAATTGAGTCATGCTTGGGAAAGACTTGCAGAAATGATGGCTATGCAGTGAGCCTGGATGTGGATGTGAGAGTTCTCAAGAAGTGTTGACATATACCAGAACAAAGGAGCAAAGAACACTTTTTTTCCAAGATTAGCTCATGTGTGGCTGTTCAGGTTAAAAACACTTTGCCAGTTCCGATGACCCTAGGACCCACGTGGTTGAAGGAGAGAAATTACTCATGAAAATTGTCTTCTAGCTTCTACACATACATCCAGATATAAGCCCCAACCTCTCTACACATGCTAAGTAAAATAAATAAATGTTTTACAGACAGAACAAGCATTTTCCAGGCATAGAAAACAAACATGGAGATGTGGAGTGTTTTGCAACTGATCAGGGGATAGATGCAGGGAAAAAGCCAAGAACAGAAACTGGAAAACAAGTCACGGCCAAATCTACCTGAATCCTAAAGAGCAAAGGACATAGCTCAGTGGTACAGCATTTTTTAACTGGGCCTCCAGACTGCTACTCCAGCAGCCAGAGTTGTGAACATTAGAGATGGCTTCTATATGGTAGAGACATCATGGAACTCATCTTCATAGGCCTGATCATCTCATGGTAAATGCTCCTAAAGACAGAGAAACTATTTTTCAAAACTCTCATTCAACATAGAAAGGAAGACAGACATTTTCCTTTTTAAAACAAAGTTACTTCCTTCAGTAAAAACAATAATCAAAATCATGATTGAATGGTACCATGCACAGCCTCAGGGTATCCACAGGAGTATGCAGAGGTCTGAATCCTTTGCCTGCAGCCCAGAAGGTTGACGGAGGCAGTCTCTCAAGGTGTCTCTATGTTTTGAATAATGTAGAATGTCATCCTGGCCACATGAAGAAAAGCCCTTCTCTGAGCACTCCTCCCCTCCACCACTGGGGAAGCAGTTATGTCAAGGGCTATTCACAAACTGAACACCAGGAGGCAGTGTGGACCCACAATCTAACTCTCAGCCAAGCCACCTGGAACCAGAGATTAAGAACAAATAAAGAAAACAAGCCCAGATAACCAAAGTAGGAGAGAAGGGTGTCCAAACATTAACAGAAATGTGTCTCATATTAGAGGCTGTCCATAGAAAGTAACCTAATACACCAATCTAGCCCTCAAATCTTATAGAAAAGAAAAATGCCTGAGCAAGCAAAGCTCTAAGGACATACTTGACACCCACCTTCACTAGCACCTACTTTCCAGTTCCTATTCTCTGTTCTCCTTTATACACGGGATGCTAGGCAGCCTTCTTCTCCATGACAGTACTGTCCTAAACCTGGGACCATCTGTTTTATTGTTGTATTGTTTTTGTTTTTCAAGATAGGGTTTCTCTATGTAGCCTTGACTGACCTGGAACTCACTCTGTAAACCAAGCTGGCCTCCAACTCACAGAAATCCACCTGCCTCTGCCTCCTGAGTGCTGGGATTAAAGGAATGCTCCACCACCACCCCACAGAACAGCATATTTTTAAGAACCTTCTACCACCTATGTTCTGTGTTAAAGATCTGTATAGGTGGCCCAAACACAACCTCAACAGTATTGTTAATCATTCTAAATACAAGTGGAATAAATCTCTCAGTTTGGTAGACAGTAAGATTTCTAATAGCAGAAGGGACAGGCAATAAACCCTTTCCAAAAAAGCAATCATAAGTACTAACAGCAGGATTATCAAAACAAGTACTGAAGAGCTCTGGGAATCAACACACCAAACAGAATAACCCCTACACTTTAACTGTGAACTGTGTGAGTTAGTAGTGTTTGAGCTCAGGGCTGGGAACTGCTTTTATCCACCTCCTGGACTCCATTCAGCTTCCAGAAAGGTGATTCTAGCCCAGTGGGACTAGAGATGAGAACCAGCAACTTTGCTCCTGGAGGGGACTCACTTAGCTTGGGGATGGAAGTGCATGCCTACAACATCTTCAGTAACAGTAAGGAGAACAGTGGTGAAAAGCGGTGATCTTGCTAACCTGAGATTGAAATCCTGTCAGAGGCAAACCACAGATTGAAGAACTAATCAGAGAGTTAATAAAGTTATATTAACAATAATAAAACCAAGGAATAGTAGTATCTTAAAGGGACTTGACAAAATTTTCACATCCGCCCCCCCACCCCCCAACCCCCAGCCCCCACCCCTCCACCACCCTCACCCCCACCCCTCCACCCCATCTAGCCAAGACACACAGAGAAGATGCATGAGTTGAGACTGCCTAAACTTGGATTAACACCCACAGAGCTGACGGAATTGTGTGGGAGCCTTCCTGGCCTGAAATAGGTGGTGGGCAGAAAAATGTCCTCTCCACCTCTCCACAGAGAGGTCCAGACCTTAGCCCTAGAACATGTGACTATGTTACCATGGCAAAAGGAACTTTGCAGATGTGATTAAGTTAAGTTAAGAGCCTTGAAATGGAGAGGAGATGGTTCATCTAGGCAGGCTTGATCTAATTACATGATTCCCTCAATGCACAGAATGTTTTCAGCTGAGTCAAAGAGGTATGCTAGGAGGAAGATTTGACCTTCTCTGCTAGATGTGAAGATGGGTAAACAGGACAGTATTAGAGAGTGCTAGAACTCCTGTATAAACTGGGAAAGAAAGGTTATGAATTCTTACCATGGAGCCTCCAAAGAACACAGACTTAGTGACAGTATAATTTTAGCCATGTGACCTGTGTCTTCTAGTATACTGTAAATAACACACTTCTGTCCTTTAGCCATGTGTAGAGGGCTGCAAAGTGCCACGCCTTAAAGATGGCGCTGGCTTCTGCCTTCCACCTCCCCAAGGGTGAGCGGTCTCTGGTGTAAACAAGCTCTTATTTGGTTAAGTCTGTTCAGCCTATCTGCTTCTGCATTAGAGTAGCCTATCTGCAGGGTCCACGTAGCTCACTGGGGTTGGTTAGCGCAAGGGTATTTAAGCCTGTGCAGGCATTTCCCTGGGGTCCCGAGGGTCAGAAGAACATGTTTCAAGGATCCTGATTAAAACTACATGAAGAAGATCTTCCCGGAGTCACGTCTTCCTTGCTGGCAGGGGTAGGCGCGTACAGCCATGTAATAATGAAACATGGCAACAGGCAACAACACTTGTGACTACACATTGGCTGAACTACGAAGAAGTAGATGAATCACACTTAAATAAAATAAGACATTTTAAAGACCAGAGAAACGTGTGAGCAGCCACACACCACCAGGAAATAGTTCCCACAGGCTGAGTCCAGATCTGTGGCTAAATAAACAAACAGCAGCAACAAAACTCAGAAGAGATCAAAAGCCAGCATTGCTACAGTACATGACCTAAATTATCTGAATCTCAACTGTAAGAAATTATGAAACATGCAAAAATAGGAAAGCATAGGCTAGAGATGGAGCTCGGTTAATGCAATGCTTGCCTAGCATACACAAAGCCCTAGATCCAGTTCCTAGCACTATGCAAACCATAAATCAGGCTAGGAGATGCTTACCTATATTCCCAGAATTTGGGATGTAGAAGCAGAAGGACCAGAAGGTTGAAGTCATACTTGACTATATAGAGAGTTCAGGGGCAGTCTGATAAACGTAAAACCCTGTCAGAAAAGGAAATAAAAAGAAATGAAGAAGTGGGAAAGAAAAAAAGAAGGGAGAGAGGGAGGAAGGAAGAAAGTTCCATGCTCAGAACATAAATAATTCCATAGGTATGATCTCTGAATGTGTGCAAATGTTGGATTTAGTAGCCAAAGTTATTCAAATAAAGAACTCAAAGACATAAAAAAAAAAAACAGTGTTTAAAGATTTAAGAAAAATATGATGACAATGACTTAACAAATAGAGAAGTCCAATATGGAGCTAGAAGTTATTTTAAAGAACCAGCTACTATAGAATTTAAGAATTCAGAAACTTGTGTGATATTGTATTCATTTCCCGGGGTGGCCATTTACCACACATACAAAGTATCATACATTAGATGGTTTTAAAAATTAGAAATTTATTTTTGTACTATTCTATAAGCTATTACAAATCAAGGTATGGTAGGTCAGTGCTCTGTCTTAAGACCACTAAAAGGGAGACTCCTCCCTTGACTCAGCTTTTTAGCTTACAATTCTTTGTAAGTCCATTCCCCTCAATCCCATATTGTTTCTTTCACCCCATGTCTTGAGTCATCTTCCCTCCCATGCTCTGGCTAAACTTCCTTCTTCTTATAAAAACACTAACAACAAGACTAGAGTCCAGACTAACCCAGTATAAACTCATCTCAATTTTCATTGAAAAGCTTTAATTTCAAACAAGTACACATTCTTCAAAGAATGTTATTTAACCCAGCAGAGGTATCATCAAGCCTTCCAGCATTCTGTCAATCAGTTCAGTAACCAACAGGAACCTCTCCTGCATTTGACACTCCCATGGATCAGGCCTGTGGGCAGACAGCAATGACATAACAAAAAATAAGGTTAGCCATTGTGTTGTTAGCACTCTGTGTCCCCAGCTCCAGCACCAACCAATTAGGAATCCCAGATAGCAGGATGTTCAGACCATGAGTTACTCCAGTGCTGAAGAGCTTCTTAGCAACAGCCAGCAATTTGGGAGACACTGACCTAAGTCAGCCACTCTGTCCTAAGAAGATCACGGTCAAGAGACCTATGGTACACATCAGAGGGGCAGAAGATACTGAATCCATAGCCTTCTCCTGAAAGTCAACCAGTTGCATAAGAACCTTTGTTCTGGAGCTCTCAGAAAAGCCTGCTGATCTCCTTTCATTACAGCTGAGATAACAGAGTGATGCTTAACCAGGGTTTGGTCAAAGTAGTTAAACTTTGCTTATGTGGCTTATTTTAGACATTTCTCTTATTCCTATGACAAAATAACTGACAAGAAGCAACTTAAAGCTTTTACTGTAACTCACAGTTTGAGGATTAAAGTCAATCATGGCAGAAAGGTATGGTAGTAAGCTATACTGCATCCGTAGTCAGGAAGCAAAGTGAGATGAGTGTTGATCTTCAATGTGTGTTCTCCTTTTTTTTTTTTTTTTTTTTTTTTTTTTACACTCCATAATACAAACTCGTGTGATGGTAGGGTGGACCTTCCCACTTCCATTATCCAATATGCAAAAATACTCACATACATGCCCAAAGGTTCATCTGATAGGGGATTGTGGATCCTGACAATTTGGCAATATTAACCATCACATGGCCCATCAGAGAATGGGCTACAATAGCAGAGCACAGCAGGACTGTTCTCTATACAAAGGCAGAGTGGAAGTCCATATGGAAGTTTAAAGAACAAGTAGAAAACATTTTTAAAGAAGTGATATGTTAAAAATCTCTCAACAAGTGCCAAGTATGAATAAACAAGGAAATCCATACCTAGAAACATCATAGTCAAAGAACTGAATTCAAAGACAGTGAAATCTTGAAAGAAGCAAGTCATTTTATTCATTGTAAACATAGAAGCTAACATTATGAATAGTGGCAAATGTCACATCAAAACCAAGAAAAAGATACTTAAAAGGCTTTATAAACCAGACTGAGACATCTACATGTCATTACTTATGACAGGAGTCCATTGAAGGATCTTTAGTTTGTGATATTATGTGATGTACATTTTTAAAAGAACCTTCCTGCCTTAGAAGGGAGTTTAAGGGCCATAAGAACAGAGGTAAGGATGCTACTTGGGAATCAGGTTATGTAATGAAAACTAGACAGATTTGAGATGGGTTCTAGAAGTAGAGATAACTTGGTTATGTATTGGACTAGGTTGGGAAATGGAAAGGATGAATCAAGGGTGGTTCCTGGCCTTTTGAACCTTCAGGATCATGGGCCTTATTGATAAAACTCATAAGTAACAATGGCTGAACTCCACAGAAGACAACTGACTAATTCAAGATCACAGTGTATTAACTGATCAATCAGAGATAAAGTGTGCACAGTGATCTTTCCACTAAACATGATTGTCTGTATTTATTGTCTGGATCTTGAGCAACTGAGTAG
The DNA here is from genome assembly GCA_030556225.1 of Cricetiscus sungorus. Lineage (NCBI taxonomy): Eukaryota > Metazoa > Chordata > Mammalia > Rodentia > Cricetidae > Cricetiscus > Cricetiscus sungorus. The sequence goes on along the minus strand of JANBXA010000372.1, from coordinate 25,362,845 downwards.
TTCATGATGCTTTACCAAGGAGGGAGAGAAGAAAGGGGAAATAAATGGTATGTATTAGAGAATGAATGTGGATATGGAACCAGGGGTTGTTTTAACTCTTGAAGTCCATGAGGCTCATTAGGCTTCTTAAGCTATTTACTAAGTCTGGTCGACAATAAAAAAAAAAAAAATATGGCCAAGACTTAGCCACCACCCTCCAGGCATCGATAAATATATGAGGGAAGAAGAATGATGCATGGGAATTCAAAAAACTTTCAGATGCCTTGTATAAAAGTTAATAAGTACAGGGTGATATATAAGTGGGATCCAATACATTGGCAGGGCAAAGGCATCTGTGGAGGCTACATGGAGTAGTGCAGTTTGAGGTTCACATTCTTCGTTTAGGTGAACTTGAATTAACTCTAGTCATATGGGAAATTTAAATCTAATTTCTCTAGAAATGAGCCACAATCTGAAAATTTGAGAAGACAGGTGTTATTAAAGTTTGGGGTAGGAAGATGGAAGACCCTAGAAAAGCAGGTAGAACCAAATTTTTGAAAATCTTTGAAAGTAACCTGGAGGTGATGGGCTTGATCTGGTGGCCTAAAATGTGGATGGGGAGACAGAGAAGACATTTAAACAGAAAAGTGACCTTGTTGGAGATATGTGGTATGGCAACAGTGTTTGAGAAGTGATAATAATGCATAGCAGAGATGGGGGGAAGAAGGAAGAAACAGCACAGGAACTAGTTTAGAGATTAGCCTAAGTGAGGGATAAGAAAGAGCTGAAAGGAAAGGAATTTAAAATGAGGGATGGATGGGCCCATGGTAGTGTAGTGATAGGGTTTGATGAGTGATGTAGAAAGAAGTGAAGATAATCCAGAGGCTGGTAATGAGGGTCTCAGAATATCACAGTCCATGAACCGAGATAAGGAACCAAAGAGAAAGGACAGAAGGGGGAAATGAAGCAAATTTGTGTTTACATTTATTTGGAAGGTCTAGCAAGAGGACATTAGTGCTGAAATGTAAGTGGTCAGTCAAGGGGTAGTTACTGTCACCCATGCTCCGGTAACATATCTAACCTTATAGCAAATATTTAGGACAGATATTAGTAGCTAATTGTGCATAGGAGCTGTGTTAAATCATTTACATAATTACCTTGTGTTCTTCCTCATAATAGCCTCATGAAGTAAAGGTAAATATTATTATTGACACTTTACAAATGAGGAAATTGAACTTAAGTTCAGAGAACTCAAGCCAGGTGTGATGGCAAATGCCTTTGATCCCAGAACTGGAGAGGCAGAGGCAGGCAGAGCTCTGAGAGTTCGAGGCCAGCCTGGTTTACAAAGCAAGGCTCCATAGAGAAACCCTGTGTCAAAAAAAAAAATTCAGAGAACTTAAGTCCCTCATTCATGCATCAATTGAGTGGCAGAGTAGAAATCTGACTATTGCTACCTAAACAATGAAACAGGGAAGAAAGATGAAGTCTGGGAGCTTGTGGAGTAGCCCTTGTTGACTCTATTCAAATGTCCATAGAACTTCAAGGTGAAGTAGGTCTCCAAGATTGCTGAGTCTCATTATCCCAGTTCATAAATAACTATTATGGAAGCTCAGAGAGAGGACTTGTCAATGTAGTGGTCAAAATACATTAGACAATCAGGGGTGAAGTGTGTCTTCTGACTAGCCCGGTATTCTTTCTTCCAGACTCCATAATCTCCACCTGATGAGTGTGAAATGTCAGATGTTCCTGACAACTTTCTCTTTACACTTATTATACACAAAATCTGAATTTCACAGACCTGCAAGCTTCATTCCCTCTACCTCTCCAATCTCATTGTCACAGTGCAGTCCTACAAACCACACTCACACCCCTACCTCAGGTCTTCTGAGGGTTCCGGTCTTTCTGCCTATGGTGTTCTGCCTCAGGAAGTCTCATGACCACTCCCTGCTATCAGTAGGTATCATGCAAAATGATCACATCCTTGCAAAAGCCTGCTTTCACTAGTCAACTTGAAAGAACACAATCATCACCTGAAATGGTGGTAGGTAACTCTACTTTCTTCATGTAAGTAGTGATCATGTCAAAGCACTTCATGTACACATTTGGCTGCTTCCACCTACTAGACATAGAGCAACCTTACTGTATCTGCAAACTGGAAAGCAAGTTTTTATTACTTTTTAGCTAGTATGTATGCATTGTACAGCATGTTGGGTTTCATTTCTTTCAGGTACATCGTGCATTTTGACCATATCCATCTGCTCCCATTCTTTCCCTTTAGTCCTTTTGACTCCTTCTTGTTAGTCTCCTCCTTTTCCCTGGTTTCCTTTATGCTTGAAACAAAATATTTCAATGCAACTGTTGAAAATAAAGTGAGAAAGGAGGGGGAGAGGTCAAAGCCTTCCTGTGGACAGAGGAGAGCATGAGACCAGTCCTTATTCACTGGGTACCACAGCCATGCCAGGCTTTCTTACCAGAGTCATACCCTAGAGATTCATTTTCACAGTAAAGAGATAAAGATTGTACCAGATACTCAGGTCCATAGAAAGGCTTGACCATCTGGAAACAGTGACCCCAACCAAACTCTCTCTTTATCTGTACCTCTCTGTCTCTGTGTGTGTCTCACCCTCCTCTCTCTGTCTCTGTCTATCTCTCTGTGTGTCTCTCTGCCTCTCTCTCCCCACTATCTTCTTATCTACTTCTTTCTCTGTTTAATGCCTGAGCCTCCTCCCCTTATCTATCCTGTCCCACTCCTCCATCACCCAAAACCTTTTTATCTTCCCCATCCCCTTATCTCACCCTTGCTCCCAACCACCCACATGACCATGTCTGCTTCCTTTTGGCTCTCCAACTTCTTATCAGTTGTCCCTCTCTCCATCACTGTCTCCTTATCAGCTCATCTCCTAAACACACACACACACACACACACACACACACACACACACACACACACACACACACACACACACACACTGCTGTTTTTTCTCCCACTGCTGGGGGCAAGATATAAAAGATAGAAGCTAAACAAGGTAGCAAAATCTCAGGGCTTGCATTCTGGGCTCAGACAGCCAGGTGAAAAGAATGGCTGACCTCTGGATCAGCAGAGGATTTTTTGGAACCAAACCCTTGACTTCACATACAAATCAAGACTCAGGCTTTGGAATCTACCCCTATCCTCCCTCTGGATTTTGAGACATTTTTCTGCTGCTAAGAGACAAACATCATCAGGCAAATGGCTTTGCTCACCTTAATCCTCATCTGTAAAACAGGGTTTAAGAACACCTCTCTTAGGGCTGGAAAGATTGGCTCGGTGGTTAAGAACACTGGCTGCTCTTCCAGAGGACCCAAGTTCAATTCCCAGTACCCACATGGTAACTCACAACTATCTGTAACTATCCAATTCCAGGGGATCTGGTACCTTCACACCAATGCACATAAAATAAATTTAAAAACAGAATACTGCCCTCTGATGATGTATGGCAAATGAGGATGTATCAAAGAGGTTCCTACAAACTCCCATTCAGTCTTCATCACCCTCTGAGCTTCTAATTCTTTTCTCCAGAATAGCAAAGTCTACCCCAGAAAGCTTTTCCCACAAAGCACAGTAACTTCAATATTAGAGAGGATTTGGGCACCTCATAATTGTCTATACTGATCCTAAATCCACAGCCAAAGGCAGCCCCAGCAATCACCCCCTTCCCTAGTACATGGACCTCATCCCAGCACAAAGGGAGATGGGAACTGAGTCCTCTAAGGAAATGGGAAAGCCAAACTTTCCACTGGGATCTCAGGAAATGACTTCAGCAGCTCCACTTGGCCAAAGTCCTGGTGTTAATCACTTTCTCACACCCAAGAACTGCTCATTGCCACCTCCTGAGCCCTGCTTTCCCTGACTATAATTAAAGATGTCACCTGGGTGTTACTGTGGAAAGTGACACCAAGAGCCCTTCACACACCTGCTCTGGAAGGCAGTAGATTAGCCCTGGGCTCAGCACAGAGCCAGCTGCTACCAGCTCTCCCAGCATGGGGTTTGGGTGTCACTGCACTGCATAATGCAGGAGCAACAGGCAGCAAGAGCTTCCGGCCGGCCGCACTTCCTGGGGCCAATGCTGACAGCATCAAATTATTTTTTATAAATTTTTATGTAAATTAAAAACAATCTCAGTTCTCTCTCTTGTCCTCCCATCCCCCCCCATCAACACCACCATCCACTCTTCAGGGAGGGTAAGGCCTCCCATAGGGGATCATCAAAGTCTGTCACATAATTTGGGGCAGGACCAATGCCCTACCCCATGTATCTAGGCTGACAGTGTATCTCTCCACAGGGAATGGGCTTCCATAGCCCACTCATGCACTAGGGATAAATACTGCCAGAAGCCCCATAGACTGCCCAAGCCCCCCAACTTGACACTCACGATCAGGGGGCCTAAGAACATCAATTTAAAAGCTCCTTAGAGACTTTTGACCAACCAACAGCAGCCAGGAGAGGGGGGGAGAGGGAGAGAGAGAGAGAGAGAGAGAGAGAGAGAGAGAGAGAGAGAGAGAGAGAGAGAGAGAGAGAGAGAGAGAGAGAGCAATCACAGACTGACTTTAAACTCATAATTCTCCTGCCTCATCTTCCTCAGTGAACCACCACATCCAGTTTCTGGCTGCCTCACTTCTTTAGTAAGAAATGGAGACAAGAAATATTTAGCCAAAAGTCACTCCATATTAACTCCAGAGCATGAGAAGCTGAGTTCCCTACCTCTCCATCCTGTTGGTAAGCAGGGCTGATGTGTGGGCCCACTCAGGGATCATGTAGCAATGTCAGGAGGCATTTTCCATAATCTTCCCTGAAGGTAGAAAGAAAGCAGGGATGCTACTAATACACCAAGTGATATGCACATCAGCCTCCTAAGCAGACTTACCCTGCCCAGAATGTCCACAATGCCAACATTAAAAGGCCTCAGAAAGCCACCACAGGAACCAGTTGCTACCTGTCATTTAAATGCCCATTTCTATGTCCATGTACAACTGTCCATCAAGCCCTCACTAGTGATTGTAAGTTGTGTCACAAGCCAAGGCACAGTTTAGTTTATTGATAGCACTAGATCCCAGGAGGCCCTCTGAGACCTTGTGTCTCTAAGATAATGTCTGGCATTTCCTAATTTTGTGCCTTCTCTCAAGCTGCCACCTCTCCCTGACCCTATGTCCCTCTGCCACATCCTTTCTCTTCCAGGCTCTGAGTTCCAGAAACACATCAACAATAACACCATTAAAGCATTTGCTTTGATCAATGGGGACTTTTTTGTTTTTAATTTGGTTTAATTTTTTATTATGTAGAAGCATGATGGGGTGGGTCATGTGTACCATGGCATGCATGTGGATATCAGTGTAATTCTGTGGAGCTGCTTCTCTCATTCCACCTTTACAGGAGTTGCCAGACTTACACAGGCAGCACCTTTACCTGCTGAGCCATCTTGCTAGCTCTTAAGCTTCTCAAATTAGCGTGCACAGTACTAAATTTCATGACAGCATGGTCAAACAAAATCCTGTGTCAATTCTCCTCCTTCTCTCTTATATTTTTGGTTGTGAGCCTAGCCTTTAAGGGCTGAGCAATCTCTCCAGCCCTCTCCTCCTCTCTTCCCCCACATTTTTCTGACACCACTTAGGCCTTTCTCCCCATAACCCTCCTTTCCATTTTCATGTCTCTTGTGTTCTACTGCCTTCCCCCATTTACCAACTCCATTTTCTCACTCTCATTGTCTCCTCAGTTTCATAGCTTATACCTGTACTCATCCCCACTTATATGCACACATATAAACAATACAAGCTAGGATCTACATATGAGAAATAATACGTGATTTTGTCTCTGAGTGTGAGCTGACTTACTAAATAAATAGACAGATTAAAAAAAAAAAACACTCACCCCAAAATGAAGTCTTAGTTGTATTAGTCAACTAAAGAATAAAGGCAGAGAGGACACAGCCAGAGCAATGGTACTGAGTAGTCCTTCATCCCAGACACATCTGTGACACGTGACCCCCATTCAGCTAGCTCTGCTCAGACTTAAGGAAGAGTCTTTGATCCACACTGATATTTTTTAAAAAAGAAAAAAATGGAAAGAAAATGAAGTGAATTGTAGGGAAGGAAGGGAAGGAGGGAGGGAGGGATGGAGGGACGGAGAGAGGGAGGGAGGGGAAATGTTAGACTGGGCCATTGTTCTCAGTGGAGATGACATCATTTCCAAGGGGGGTAAAACCTAGTTTTGGGGGGCAGTGTCTTATTCATTTTGTGTCCAAAGCCTAAAGCATACATGTATGTGTATATGCATGATTATATATGACATGTTATACCTAAATAGATATAGATTTATCTGTAATAATAAAAACATATGGAGGGTTGGTGCTAGAGAGACAGAAGGTAAAAGTCAAGCAAGTCCTTTGGGTTGTACTCCATACACCGTATATGCTATGGATGTATACACACACATACACAAATCCCATATGCGCAGAAAATAAATAAGTGTAGTTAAAAATGCAATCCATGGAGGTGAGGAGATTGGGTAGAACTGTTCCTCGGGATGGTGATGAGATAGAGTAGCAAGTGCTGTGCCAGTGATTTATGCTCTATACAGGATCATCACACAGCATCAAGCAATACATTGTTGATGCAGAGGGCCTCTGTGCTCCATCCTGTGTGTTGTCGATGCAGGGAAGCCTCAAGTCTCTACCACCAAGTCAGCACTTCTCCATGGCAGTTTACAGATGGAGAACTTGAGGTCTAGAAATGCCTTTGATGAGTTATACAGCTATGAAAATACAAAGCCGGGAGTTTGTGTTTACCCAGTGGTATCCCCAAGTTTGTCATCTCTAGATGTCATAGGGAATCAGTTACACAGTATTTCCCAAGTCTGTTCACTTATTTATACCCAGATCCTGCCTTGGGACTGCACTGCAGTTATCTTTGAAAATAATGACTGGTAATTGCTGCCCAATTCAATTTCTCTGAACTAGACATCTGCATTACTTCATATGTTCCTAGCAACCCTCTAATGTAGATGTTGCCATGGATAAGGCTGCCTGCCCAAGGTCATCCTCTAGGAAGGCCATGAGCTTCCCTGTCATCCTGATGCCCCAATATAGGAACCAAAGAGCCAAAACACCCCAGGATCCCTGCAAATGTCACTGTATTGTGCTTCCAGAATCTGTTGGCCAATGCCCTATGTGCACACCCTCATCCTGGTTCGGAAGGCAGCTAGAGCAAGAGGGTACAAAGGAAACATGAAACAGCAAGAGGGAAGAGGAGGGCAATGAGGTCCGAGGGGTTAAGGAGAACAAATGAAAGAAGGGGCAGGAATGGAGAGATACAGTGGCAGAGGGGGGATAGAGGTAAGGAACAAGAAGGAGAAACAAAGGGCATGGGGACACAGCAGTTCTGATTCTGGAAAGAGGGGAGGAGGGAGCAGCTGAGCTATTTTTATGGACCCAAGAGCTACTGATTTACATGTTTCTAGCTTCTTTGCATATTGAGGTCAGAAGGTCTCAACTCCTCATGTGAGAAGGAATAGGAATTCACTAATGCTGCCTTCTGGAAAGCTCTTCAAACTCCCTGTTTCAGAACTTCCCAGATGGGAGAAAGGGAAGGGGGTGGGGTCCAATCCCTCCTTGCAGTAATGGTGTCACTGTGTGTGCTAGACTGAGCATCCCTGGGCTCAGTTAAGACCTGTAGGACACCAGCTCCATGCCCTCCTTACTACATCTCCCTAGAAGAGGACTGAGCCTCTAAGGTCTTGGTCTTGTGCCTGAGAGGAAAGTAAGTGGGATACGGGCTCTGTAAAAAGCCAAATCAACTCTAGACAAGTCAGTTAGCAAATGGATTCTCAAACAAGTTCATATCTCAAAAGCCTAGAAAAGAAAAACTGATTAACTGAGCATCTCAGAAGCTCACCCTTTGTCCTAAATCCTGGTTGCTGAAAGAAAAAGAAGAATGGGAAGAGCTAGGGAGGAAAGGAGGGAAGAAAAGAGGACTTTGACAAGCAAACTTACATGTCTCTTGAGCTATTTTCATGTTAACCTATGAAGCAGGAAAATATAGAATATTCATTTAACAACAACAATAACAACAACAACAATAATCACCATTCCCTTTATTAATGAAGACATGAGGTTTGACTTGGTCAACTGCCCATAGCCTTGGTATTAAGAGACAGAGCTGTGGTATGAAGGCAGACAATGTGAGTCTATAATTTACTCACGCTCTAATTTCTCCCAATTATTTCACCATACTAAGCCACCAACAGACTTATACAGCAATGAGAGAGTCCCCACCGAGTGTGTGTGTGCGCGTGCGCGTGTGTGTGTGTGTGTGTGTGTGTGTGTGTGTGTGTAGTCCCTTCTTCCCTCCTTTCTCCTCCATTGCCCATACCTTCTTATATCTGTTTCATTAACTAGAAGCCAAGAAGTTTAGGGGATCGCATTACACATATACACTTGTTGGTATCCACCTTCAATTCAATATAACCTCTGAGTTCAATGATGATTTAACTCTCAGCATTTAACTCTGTGAAACATTTCCTCATGGGCTACCTCTCATATCTACCCTGTCCTCCTAAGAGTGGTCTAGAGACTCGGGTATAAAGAGAACTGTCTGGAGAATAAGTAGCTAGGGCTAAGATTGGCTCTTTTGGAACTGTTCAGTCTTAAAGACAGTAGCCTCAGCTCAGGGGAGCCTTAGCTGAAAGGGAGGTTACTGCATCTTCCCTTGTGTTCAGATGATCAGAAAACAAATAGTAACAACACAAAAACTTCAACAGAAAGACTATGTGACTGCATGGAAAGACAAGAATGCTCTGGAGTCCTTCATAGACACTGTCAGCTGACTGTCAGACTTGAGCTTGAAGAACTTCCATTAGAAATTCCTGCAGAACCTGGTTTGGGTAACTTAGCTCCCCCACCCCACCCTTTCTACCAGCAGTATGACTTGTACTGGTAAGAGAGTTGGAGATGATTTAGATGATTATAGACACATTTATGATTGCCATATAAACACCACGGTTATCTTTCCTTCTCCTGTAAACAGATGTTTAGACTTCAACTCAAATGACCTATGCCTAGATACCTTAGAGACATGTAAATTTAAGTCCTAAGTCCCTCCCTCACAGGCTCTACCGTGAAGACTTGATTTCCTTATTCCTGAATCAGAGTCCATCCTCTGACAAAAGACCTAGAAGCCACTTTGTGGAGCAAGAAGTATTCTAAGGGGTTATATCTGGATGCTCAAATATTGGAATGTATGGACTACTTCAAGCAAGAATCTAGATACTAGGCATCTTTAACACAAGACTGTACTCACAAACCAGAATATACAACACTTCATTCTGGAGAGATCTGTACTCTGTGGTAGTCTCTCGTCCATCCTTCACCTCATCAGCTCTCATACTTACAGCATTTATATGGAATGCAAATCAAAGTAGGAAGTAGCCTCAGTGGAGAAAACAAAGCCTGCACTTGTCCACAACTAAAATTTAGTCTTCTATACCTTCTCCAGTCAGAGGTTTAATGACCAAAGCCATACAGAAGTATTTGTTTGGCTGAGCTTAAACATGTGCCCAAGCCTAGAAAAAGAGACAATGGTCCTCCTTGTGTTACTACAAAATAGAAGAGAAATACTGGAAATTGTTCCTCCATCAAGACAGACATATGACAGTGGAAGACTAATATACCACGAAGATTTGGAGGGTGATTCTGGGAAAATAATGGTTTCTAGGCAACTGAGAAATGAAAACTATATCACCAGATCTACCTCACCTCAGGAAATAGAAGAAGAGTTGAATGGCACACCAGTGAAAAGCTCCAGCATTAAGATAATGCCCTTCCCCACAGAGAACAGGGCTGTTATGAAATTTTCAGTGATGCCTATGATTCATTGAGCAATGGGTGATACCCTTGGGAGCATAGACCAAAGAAGATAACATCAGGATGTGACCTCCTTTCTGTCCTCTGAAGGACAGTCTTGGGAGGAAAAGATGATGCTGAACTCCCAAGTATGACAGCTAAGAAACAAAGCCTCTTGCAATAGTCTGGTTTTGCTGTCCTCACTAATACCACACCCTTTGGCAATAATCCACAATGCTCTCCTTCCAATTGGATCACATACAATGTCTCCAGAAGTGTATTTTATTTTATTATACACCCGAATGCCACTCAGTTGTTCTTGTAGACAGAAGGGACCTTGTTTTCAGTCATTACCATCTGGCCACCTGCTATGTTTCTCAGTAATGCCTCCTAAAAGTACCCTTCTCCAGAATTTCCTGAAAATATATCAGAATGCAGAGAAAATTCAGTTCATCTTTCCAGGCTTTGCATCAAGGGCATACTTGACAATGTAGTGGGGATGGGAAATCCTAAGATTTGGGCCAGAATAATGATAAGAAGTGCTTTTGTTATTTATACCAAAAGTGCTGGACACTGCTCTTTTCAGTATATGAGGATAGTTTTATTTAATCTTCTTGATCCTCTGAATTTGGTGATTTTATAATTTGGCCAATATCACTTAACAGGAAACAGCAGAGTCAATCTGACTACAGGTAAAGCCTACAATCTCTCCGCAAAATTGTTTCTGAATAAATATGCATGCTTTCCCCATCTCTCATATCCTTGGTTCATACAGACACAGGCATAAGGTAGAGAAGGGAAGGAAGATGTAACTTGAGAGTATGAGAAATAAGAAGTAAAGTCTGGCTGTCTTGAGACCAGACCGATGACACAGGCACATGGATAAAGGAGGCTGTCTGGAAGACACTTGCATTTCAGAGGAAGTTTACAAGTTAGCAGACACCCCACTAAATCACACAGCTCTGGGCTCTGACAAAGGCAGGCAAGGTGGTCAGGTGGTAAGGATCTGAGAATGCCTTTGGCTGCAACACAGATAGATAGATAGATAGATAGATAGATAGATAGATAGATAGATAGATAGACAGACAGATAGATAGATAAATAGATCCAGAATGCCTAGCACATTGTCATCTATGGAAAGATGGGAACACATGTTAGTGAGAATGGCCTCTCAACTTATTCTAGACTGAACTTCTTGATAGGAGTGTAGAGGACTCCAGGAACAAAGGGATTAGCTGCCGTATTGGTGTAAAACATCCTTTCTTGCCCCTTCCTACTTCTGGACTCCTGCTTGTCACCTCTGAGGCCTTCCAGAGCATCATACCTGTAACTGTTACCATTAGCATTTATTCAGTCCTTACTTCATGGCAGGATTTCTCTTGGGCTACCAAAGTAGGCATATGAGCCCTTGGTCCACCCAGGACCTTTCCTCACTGTCTTTTTCATTGCCATAGCATCCTTACAAGCGGGAAGGGAGAAAAAACCTTTCCCACTTTAAAGAAAATAAATAAGCTTTGACTCTGTTAAGCTAATGAGGACTCGGGTTACTTTGTCATTGTTGCTCTGCCTGACTAATACACCATTATCTCACAGGTTTGTTGTAGAAACTGAGTTTATGCATGCATAGAATTTACAGGCCTGGTTGGTATATAGTAAGCACTCCCTAAATACTAGTGGTTGTTTATACAAGTCTTAGATGATTGAACCCTGATACTAATCCCCAGAGGGCTTAAGGCCTTACTGATGTTGGCATTTATTGCTCCAGCATGAACATCCACTCAACTGCTTTTAATAAGAGCAGAGCACTGAGGCTGGACTGCTGCATATTTACAAAAGGCTTTATTGGTTTCTTTAAGATTTATAAAACACCCTAGACTGTTTCAGTTGGAAGAGAGCTTAAAGGCCACCTTGCTTATGCACCACTTGAGCTTAAGTCTGCTCTCCAAAATTCAGAACTAGTTTTTCTCTAGCCACAGATAAACATCCAAGTGGCTAACTCAAAAGTTCTTACTGATAGATTCTTCCTCACTGCTTGTCTGAATCTATTCCCATCAGTCACTGATCTGGCCACTACATCTTCCCAGGACACCCATCTCCAGCCTACCCAACAGATCCCCCAAATACAAAAGACACATTTGGAATGCTGACAAACTTCCACTACCCAGGAGACAGAGATAGCAGGATGGCACATGTCAAGAAATTCTGTGCTAAATAGTGACACCCTGTCTCAAAAAGGAAAGGGGGGATGCAAGGATCATCCATCTATACATCTAGTCCATTCAGTCACAAACAATCCAGGCCTTCTACTTGTTCTCACTGCTTTATTACCTCTTACTCTTGACCTCCCAACACCTCACCTATAAAGACAAAGTAAAGATAACACTTAATTCATAGTATTGTTTTTAGATTCAATAGGGTATAGAGAGCCTAGTGCACACAGTGTAAGCAGTAGATCCCAGTTCTCATTGCTATTCCTAAGGTGGGTTTGGAGGATTGGGAAAAATAAGAGTTGAAGCTATAGCTCAGTGGAACTGCCAAATACAAAAACACAGACTATTAGGAACAATAGGTATCATGCCAGCATTTACAAGACTAGTAAGGCAAGAGAAAAAAGTGTAGGGTGCTACAGAACAGAATGGGTTTGTAGCTGATAGTTCCCTATCAAAAGACCTCCACTGTGCTACAGAGAGCTGTTATTGGTTAACAGGAGCCATTCAAAAGATCTGGGAAACCAGGCTTGATGGAAGATGTTATTCTGTAAATATGTTTCTCATACTGGTTAATGAATAAAGCACCGTTGGCCAATAGGAAAGCATGATAGGAGGGGCTAGGAGTCAAGGAGGAAAGATGAAGGAGTAAGGAGGGGTCAGCATGTAGAGACCAGAGAGAACAGAGGTTGGGGCCCACTGTCGGGTAAGATGAGCCATGTGGAAATACTTAGATTAGTAGAAATGGGTTAATCATTAAGACAGAGCTAGCCAGTAAGAAACTAGTAACTGATCAAGAGCATTATATCAAATACAGGGTCTCTGTGTGTTATTTAGGGCTGGCGTGACGGTTGGCCCAGGCCAACAGGGAAAAACCTGCAAGTAACACTGGTGTCAGAAGTGTCAGAAGTGGAACTGAGAACTTTCACTTAAAACTTAACAAAAGCTTAAAAAACAGTTTTTAGAAACAAAAGAACAGAGACAAGCAACGCTTCTCGGTAGCAGCATTTTTCTGTGTTGGACTCTGTTTTCCTAGAGACTCCTTTTTTGCGCGGCTCCTGACTCAGCATAAGCAGCAAAAAACTGCATTGCTTTTAAAGAGCTCTGCTAACAATTCATTGGTGTGTAGGAGAGCTGGCAATGGCAATGATCACATCTCCAAGCCAGCAGCTTGGGAGAGAAAGAGAAACAGGATACAATGGTTTAAAAAAGAAAAAAGGAAGTAGAGTAACTGGGTGTGGTGGCACATGCCTTTAATTCCAGCACTCAGGAGACAGAGGCAAGCAGATCTCTGTGATTTCAAAGTAAACCTGGTATATAGAGTGAATTCCAGGACAGATAAAAGTTACACAGAGAAACCCTGTCTCAAAAAATGAAAAAATAGAAGTAAAAGAAACAGTAATAAAAAAAAAGCCACGCAAAGATGGAGAGAATCTGGATACCGTACGGTATTATATTGTCTATTATATTGTCTTTGAATCGTTTGACTGCTGTAGAAATAACAACTGTTAAAACAAATGCTGCTGGATCAATTCAATGTATATATTTTAAGAATGCTTTGACTCCAAAATTTTAAGTCCAAGGACAAGTTACTGGGGAAAAGGATTTCTAATTTTGTTTCCACAGAAAATGAAAAGCTGTGGATTCCTTCCAGACTAACGTAGTTTGATCAAGCAAGACCCCCTGAAACAGTGTCCCAGGTGATCCAACATTCAAAACATCTGGAACAAGGCAGCCTTGCAGACTACAGCCAGGATTTCTGAGTCTTCTTAGGAGCCCCACGACAGCGCCCCCTACCAGCAGGAAGCAGTTTGGAAAGAACAACACCCAAATTCCTAAACATTGTTTATAAATGTTTGTTTTCACTTAAGTGGGCTTGGTTATGAATGGGTAATGACCACAAGCAATCTTTTTAAAGGTAAAAAGGGAATTATGGTATAGATATGAGTACTTTGTTTTGGAATGGATTTTCATTTATTGATACAATTTAAGGTCAATTTTGTGATTAAGTATATTTCTCCTCTTGTTTAGGTATTGTGTTTATATAGCTCAGTTAGAAATGTAATATATAATTTAACACAGATTATAGATAATTACCCATGATAGTGAAAACTTAGAGTTAAGTTAGTTAGGTTTTCTAGATACACAGAGATGTGTTTGAGATGAATAGGCATTCTTCAAACATTTCAAAGACCCACAGAATATGGCATTTAAAATGGTTTAGGGATTTTCTTGACAGTGAGACATAACTGCTCCTGGCAATACCACCTTCATCAGAAAGGAAGATGGACCTTGAAATGCATTATGGAGTTTGCCTCCAATATGGCAAGACTAGCCATTTGGACAAGAGATATTGCTCTTGTCTGTACTGTTTGACTTTATGCTGTATAAACTGGACATACAGGGCCCACAGGAAAGTGACTGCTGAAACAAGATGGACAGTGCTATAGGGTTCCTGCTTCATGGAAGAGTCCACCAGACATTCTGCAGGACACAGAGAAAAATGACTGACAAACTGCCAATATGGATGGACAGTTTAAAGTTTTCGGCTTTGCTGAGGAGTCTGCCAAACATACTTTGGCCTAAAGATGGAACTTTACAGAAGAACTTCGGATGACTGACCAGGCAGTAAGTTGTCTCTGTCATTTCTAAAGTTTATGTATTATCCTTCTGTGGTCTTTGAAGGAGTTGAAGACAAATCGTTATGGTTAAAGTTTTCCTTAGTTAGGATTAAAGATAAGTTACATAAAAGATTTTAGACTCACAAAGATAGGATAGATAATGAAATATTTTCTTTAAATCTTGCTAAATGTTAATGGACTAAATATTGCTAACTGTGATTCTTATTTGATAACTGTTGTGTGATATATTTTGCTATGCTAAAGTTAAAACCCTTCTTTTCATTTTAGACAGAAAAGAGGAGATGATGGGAGATGTTATTCTGTAACCATGTATGTTTCTCATACTGGTTAATGAATAAAGCACCGTTGGCCAATAGGAAAGCAAGATAGGCAGGGCTAGGAAACTAGGAGGAAGGAGAAAGTAGTTAGGAGGGGTGAGGTGGAGAGACCGGAGACTACAGAGGTCTCTTCCCAGTAAGATGAGACCACGTGGAAATACTTAGAATAGTAGAAATGGGTTAAACATAAAGAGCTAGCCGATAAGAAACAAGTGACTGACCAACAGCATTGTATCAAATACAGAGTTTCTGCGTGTTATTGGGGGCTGGCGTGGTGGCAGGACCAGGCGGCCGGTGGGGAAAACATACTCATTACACAGGCTGAAGGACCACAGCTGAGAAATTACCAGGTCCTCACTTGAAGGCCTCTAAACACCAGAGGTAGATAGCTATTCTTGGGCAAGCAACAGAGCAACATCAACAGCATCAAAACTGGGAACTGGGAGCAGCTGGCTCAGCTGAAGGGCAAAGGGGATCCAGGGGGAGCACACATAGGGACCTCTGGACCTGCTTTTCTGTGGAACAGAGCCATCCTAGCTGGCTAAAGGAACGGGACAGCAAGAGCAGAGCAGATAGATGAGACAGCAATGCCTGGCATCACTGTCAAACCTCCCCACAAGGAAGTAAAAGCACAGCACAGGCAAGGGATGCAGGACAGCAAGTGTGACAGAAACCAGACTCCTGGGTGCAAAGTGGGTTCCTGCTACTGAACCAGTGCTTCCTCTTACTAACAGCAAGGTGGGAGGGACATGACTGAACCAGTCTCTATCGCACCTCCCTATCAGGGCCCAACCTCACTATGACATCAGACTAGCAGGACCGAGCTCAAGGAGTGGGAGGTGATGGGCCCAGCTTCATCCACTGGAAGTCCTCAGCATCCTCGGAGGATGTTGTTTTATGTGGTCTGGTTGCGTGTTTTGGTTTTTTTTTTTTTTTTTTTTTTTTTTGTTTTGTTTTGTTTTGTTTTGTTTTTTTCTCAGAAGAGTCTGGGAGGGAAGCTTTCATCTGCTCCCTATTCACGCTGTTCGCCTGCTGCTTCATTGATTGCCCTTCATCTGTCCTGGCAGGGACGGGATGTGACTAGGGAGAGTAGGCAGCCCTAGGGTGAAGACCAGAAATCCTTCAACCTAGTCACAGAGGATATCCTCCTGCCCACGCTTAATTTTCAGTAAAATACAAATACATCATTCTCCCTGGAAAATGACAAAGAACCGTGCTAAATCCTGTTCAAAGCAGTGTTTTCTCCTGGTGGCTTGAATTTCATTTTAATATTCAGTAGAGAAACGCTCTTTTTCCTTCAAGAAACTAAACCATTGGGTGTATGTCCCTTGTCCCCAACAGCAACCCTGAGCTGCATTAACTATAAGCTGCCATTTTATTTTCAATCTGTCTCTCTCCAGCATTTAAGAACAGGACGAGTGATTCATTAGCCCATTACAGTGACAGACAAGTCCCCATCATGTACCCTGTACACCTCAATACTTCCATCAACCTATGGAGTCATGGAAAAAGCTCTGCCTCAACTACATACCCATCTCCATGACGTCCCTTCCGTGATGACTTCAGGAGACCACCATATCTTTCTGAGCTTTGGTTGTCCCACCTGTAAGATGGAGCCAATATTAAAGGCCTGATGGGACTCAAGGGAAGATTCAATTAAATGACCATGTATAAAAAAACTAGAGCATGCCAAGCCCAGTATAAGCACTCCAAACCAGCAATTGTTACAGGCACAAGCTGCCTGTCCAGCCTTCATGTTGGGTACTGTGCCCAAACTCAGTTCCTCTTGTCTGCAGAGTGACCACTTTACCCTCTAAGCCATCTCCACAGCCCCCAACCCAGTGACTGTTCTAAAGACTCAGTGGAGAGGCATGAAGCATCTCAGCTGACATATGCAAACACTGCTAAAATGAGAGGTGCCACCTTCACCAGCAAGGTCAGAGGACTCGTGCTTGCTAACCCGGAAAGGTGAAAATTGCAGACAGAAAACAAAAATCACAGTGCCACTTGGAAACCTGCCAACTGCTACAATCAGAGTATAAATAATTGGAAAAGTAACTGAGGCGTGAATCAGGTGCACCTCACAGGGGTACAGAAAACCAGTGATGACGCCTCCCTCTTCTCCATGAGCTCCACTCTGCACTGGCTTTTAGGATGTAGTTCCTACTCAGCTCTCTTCTCATTTCCAGCCATCCATGCCTCCAGTCTTGTCTTCCATTTCTTCCTCTAAGCCCGTGAGTTTGGTACCTGGCATTCTGATTCTCCTGCCCAGTGTTGTATTCCTGAAAATGATCATTGCTTTTCAAAATTAATCTCCCTCTGCCCAATCCATCCTTAGTTTAGAAAGCCATCAAGTTAAACTCTCCAGTTCTCATTCTTCTCTTAAGTTTCCCGTGGTTCACAGGCCACCTTTTCCACGATACCCGGGATAAGCCACTCTTTCAGCCATCTACAAATACTTATAGAGAACAAAATCTTTATTGAGAGACACTAGGCACTTAATTGGGTGTCAGAGGTACAAAAATAAGGCTTGAATACTTATAAACATTTAGTGATAAAGAAAGAGCATTTTAAGGAAGTTTATAGTTATGAGAAATGTGAAAATTAGAACACAGATTAAGGTGCACAACATTGAGGCTATTGGAGGGCTAAAAACTACTCCTTATGAAGTGAGACTATTCTGCATCAATATTATTTAACCCAAGGAGATAGAGGCAATGAGAAAACCATTCCATAAAATATGGACTAGGATAAGGAAGGTTCTCATAATTAAGTGTAATGAGAAAATCATCCCTGAAATATGGAATAGTATGAGAAAAACTCTCAACATTTTCTTTTTATTTACTTTGTGGTGTGTGTGTGTGTGTGTGTGTGTGTGTGTGTGTGTGTGTGTGTGTGTGTGTGTGTGTTTGTGTGTGTGTGTAGGCTTGTGCACACCACAGTGCATATGTGGTGATCAAAGAACAACTTTTTAGAATTTTTCTCACTTCCCACCATGTTGAGACAAGGTCGCTCTTGTCATTTCTGCTGCTACATTACATACTTCATGCTAGCTGGCCTGAGAGCCTTCAGGCTAGTCTCCTGTCTGTGCCTCTCAACTTACTGGGATTATAGACTCATTCCTCTGTGTCTTAGGTTTTTTTTTTTTTTTTTAGATTTCTATAATCAAACCCAGTTTGCCAACCTTGTTGGCAAGTGCTTTTACCCACTGAGCCATACCCCTGGCCTTATCTCAATAATTTCTTTACTAACTAATTTGACTTGTGTGGGGACATGAAATGGACAGTCTGCATCTTTGTTAATTGTCAAGCAAAAACTAAAAGCAGGTAGGTTGTAGCAACTACGGAAAAAAGGTATCCATTAGCCAGACATCCAAACAATTATCTAAATTGTCCCAACTCTGACATTTGTCACTGTGTCTTCCCTCAGTGGTATGTAAGTAGGGAAATAATGAGAAGAAAGTTATTTTGTAATTACCCAGCATGAATTATGACTCTAAGAGTCTATTTCCAGGGGTACTTTAGAGTAATTTAGTTCAACATTATTGAAGTTTAATTTAGTACATTATTGGTGCACAGAAACTCTGGAAGCAGATTTGAAAGGAAAGGATTTTTACCCTGGCATTTGAATATATCTTCCTGTGGACACCAACCTCATCAAGCCCTCAGTGCCTTCCCTTGGGAGGGAATAAGAACACCTGCTTTATCATCTTCATAGAAGAGCTGGAAAATCTGGGGAATTAATGTAACGATGCTGCACCAATGAAGACTGTTCATTGGAGGAAATATTTCTCATCCCTTCCTTGATGTGGAGAGACTCCTTTTGGTCACAACTGATGGGAAAAACAAAATGGTTTAAGGAAGAAAAACTACACAACAAAAAGTATAACTAGGGCTGACTAGCTGTAGGCACCAATTGATTCAGCAGCTCAAATGCTTCCACCTGAATCCTGACCTCTACAGCTGTAATACTTTTGACTCCCTTGAGAGATCATCATGGTAACTGCCAGTTCCTCTAGATTTAGACCCTCCCAGGTTCAAACCCTTGAGTAAAATCTCTGTATGTGTCTCTCTGTCTCTGTCTCTCTCTGTGAGATGTCTCCATCATATGCTCAACTCTTCAGTAAGAAACACTCATAGACCTTGGGGCTAGAGGTGCAGTTTAGTGGTAAAGAATTTGCATAGCACGTGTAAGTCCCTGTGTTCAGTTCCT
Organism: Cricetiscus sungorus; assembly: GCA_030556225.1. Classification (NCBI taxonomy): domain Eukaryota; kingdom Metazoa; phylum Chordata; class Mammalia; order Rodentia; family Cricetidae; genus Cricetiscus; species Cricetiscus sungorus. Next base: position 25,343,616 of record JANBXA010000372.1, on the reverse strand, counting down.
AGCACCAAAAAGTACATGAACCAAAAGTTGAGAAAGGATAGATTTCTAGGGAAACCAGAAATGGATTTTAAAAAAACCAGACAACAAAAGCAGTGACTATCGATCTCTTTATCCAAAATTTCTTCACAGAGACCCCCCACCATGTCGGTATCCAGCACATCCACAGTAACTTGAAATAAAAGGAGTTACAGACTCAATATAGTCCACATCTCGAGTGACAGTCATGTCCTGAGGAAACTCAATGGTGAGCCTTCCATCTTCTCTTTTCTTGGGTATCACCTTCCATTCAGATCAAGTCTGCTTCCCCTTTATCCCCAGGTCATTCCTGTCAGGCAACAGCTCCGGACCATGAGAACCTGAACTGGGAATCTCACCCACTTCTCCTGTTAAGTTCATATTCCAACCATCTACTACAAGCCCCATGTTTTTTCTGGCCCTGGCTTTTCTTCTGTTTCACAGCTTTGCTTTCTGTCCAGTATAAGATATCAAGATATATCAAGATATATAAATGATGAAACACACACACATACACAATGAATACTTTGGGAAGATGGAGAATGGTGAGGGCAGAATAATGGAGAAAGTATCCCAGAGATACACAGACCCTTAAGTAATGATTAGAGTTTTGCTCAAAGAAGGGTGACAAAGGGCCATTCCATGAGACCTAAAAGCACTTGAGCACTTGGTTCTATCTTTTATAGAAGAAATAGCTCTCTCCTCAACTCAGAAGTTACAAACCAGTGGCCTACAGGCAGATCAGCCTGGTAGATGTGTTACACTTGGCCCACATAGCATTTTGTAGAATTTAAATTACTTTCCAGCATTTAAAAATGGTGAGATTTTTTTTACATAAGGACCTGGATTTCCAGCTGCTCTTGAAAACTCAGAAGCTGTGGTGGCAGTCCTACACCCAAGTTTCCACTGGGACAACAGTTGTCAGGATGGAATAGCCCTTGCCCTCCTTAGAGTAAGGACATATGACCTTGTCTTCTGTTCTGTTCTGTGCCACCTGCCTGACACCTATAGCTGAGTGCATACCTCTGTGTCAATCTAAATAGTTAACCATTCATATTTCATGAATTATCATGAAATATTATCATGTTATTTGCATTATATGTTATTTATTATAACAGTCTAATGTGTTTCATTACTCTCTGACTTAGAGATTCCCCAGTGATTCTTGAAATCAACAGGACAAAAATCAAACACCAAATGCTTTCTAGATTGATTCATCTACCCTTCTCTGTTTTATCAACTAACTCAGGAGTTAGAAAACCCTCACAGACATGTCCAACTTGTCAACGTTGTGATGTGGCTTTGTCATCTACAAAATTCACACTCCAGAACTGTACAACTGAGCTATAACAAAAAAAAAATCATGATGGAGCTGGATGAAGTGGAGGCTTTGGTTGGACACCATGCTTGCCTTGCAAGAAAAAGGAGGTGAGGTTAGCCTCAGAATATAAAATAGGTTGGATGGTGGCACATGTTTGTCATTCCAGCACTTGGAAAGTGGAGGCAAGCAGATCTCTGGAGTCTGATGACCAGCTATTCTATTTGGTGAGTTCCAGACCATTAAGATATCCTGTCTCAAAACAAAAGGTGAACAGTGCCTGATGAATGACAACTAAGATTTTCTGATCTACATACACACACGTGTCTACAAACAAACACACATACATGCATTTCATACTGTTTTAATCAAGTTGTTTGCAGTGTTATGTTATGTATTCATTGGTACCCTGGGACCCATGCAGTCCACAAGCCACAGGTTAGACATGCAGCCTGAGACTATTCACAACTTCTTAAAGCATCCTTTTTGGTGATGGCATATTCTTAACATATGTCATCTCCCATGTCAGACTTCCCTCCATCTTCAGTGTCCAACTTTGAAGTCATATCCTCTGTATAGACCACCCTGGTTCTTCATAAAACCTCCCCTCCCTGGGGATCCTGCAGTAGCACAAAGCTCCTACTTCGTTCAGTTCAGTACCTGCCATGTTTTTCTCTAATTGTCTGTTTACACGGCTGCCTCCTCCACACCCACCCGAGGCTGAGAACCTTGAAAACAGAAACTGTGACTGATTCATCTTTGTAGATTCAGTGCCTTTCTGTATACCTTGGCAGATATCAGACACTCAATAAATTCTTGTTAAATGAATGAAGAAAGGAACAAACACGGAGAGAACAAATTGGCATGTGTTCATGGAATGTCACACCTCAGCAATTGTAATGAAAAAAATCCATTCCATTGAAGCTTTTCTGTCTACAAAGAATTATTTTGTCCTCTGGAGCCCTTTAGAAGTAGTTTTGACAGATTCTATCAAATTATCAGAGGAACCTTATTCAAGGGAAGTCCTATCTCTTGGGAACAAACAGAGTAAGAGTTGGTTATAGGGTGGGCCTCAATGCTGGTTTCTGACATTTCTCAACCCTCAAGTTACAGCCAACAAACACTGTGAAACTGTAACTCAGTTACTACCTCTACTCTGGCACAGACAGGAAAAAAGTCACCCCACAGTTTAGACACTCAAAAGAGACCTTCTAAGTTGCCATCTGACTTCCCATCCACACTACATATATTTACTACTCCTTAAATATATCCAGTTATCTTTTACCCAAAGAATTTTGCACTTTATGCTCCCTGGCTCTAGACTGCCCCTCTTCTTCCTATTTGCCCAGATCACTGTCTTGCTTTATTCAATCCTAAGATCACATGAACAATAAGAGAAAAGCTTTCCCTGACCACCAAAGATTTTACTGTGAAGTGTGTCCCATATCTTGTGAACTTTTACTCTTCATTCTGCTCGGAGGTGGGGCTATGAAAAGAATAGGACTGGGGTTCAGTGAGAGACAGAATTTAACATCACCAAGACTCATCACCTCTGTTCTTTGTCTCTGGTCTTTGTTTTTGCTTGATTCAATTTCATCCTACCAAAGCAGACAATGAATGGCATTTGTCATTTCACGACTCAATGAAGAACATTTCCTACCCTTCCCAGAGAGAATATTCTCAGAGAAATAATCCTGCTGGTGCAACTGAGCCATCACCACCATAAGATGACTGTGCTTTTTTATGGTTCTGCCTCAGGGTTGCCTCTGGTAAGTCCTTTGGCATTTGGTTCAGCCTCCCAGCCTGTTAATATCACCAAAGCAAAGACTCATGTACCTAAACATGCCAGCTGGAGCTGGGATAGGAATAAGTTCCATCTCGACTATGTGGCTGAGAATGCATAGAAAGTCAAGATCTAATTTGTCTCCACAACAGGAAAAAAACAGCAGAGTGGCTCAATTGCACCTTACTTTGGGGTGATGATATCAAAGTCAAGAGAGATGATCAGACTCCTGGCAGCCAGATAGTGTTCTGTAAAAGGACCTTGCAACCCTTGACACAAACTCTGAGCCCCTTGTCACTGTCTCCAACTACTATTCTGTCCTCAACCACCATGGAGGTGAAGTGAGGGAAGCAGACAGAAGCTGCTATTATGGTCCTAGGCACTTGGAGAAAGAAGCTAGCAAGCATGTTATAATGCACACAGGACTGCTTAGCCAGTGCCACAAAAACCTGGAAAGCAGTACCTGGCAGATGGCAGAGACAGGGAGCAGCCAATGGGATGGGATTTTGCAGCCAGCATGGCAGATGCCAGGAGGCTGAAGCTATTCTGGGATGCAGGCAGCGACTGCTCCATCACACCAGCCCTGCCAGTCCCTTTTTCTCTAGGGCAGTATAGATGTCTCCAACCTCTTTCCGGGTCCTAACTAATGTTAAGTTTGCTGCTCAAAATTCTAAGCCAAGAAGCCAGCCCAAAGATAACCATCCTATTACAGAAAAGAAAATTTCTAAATAGCATCTCCAATCTTGGCACATGCTTAGTCATCATCCTTACTGGAACTTGACACCTACTCAACCCTCATCTGGTCCAAACACCCATGTTATTAGGTAGAGAAATTGAAGACAGAGAAATGGTATATTGCCCCAGGGTTCCATAGAAAACATGCAGGGGACCTGGGAGACACCTGTCTTAGTTAGAACTCTTTCACCTGAGCTACCAAGCACTAGGATGTGATTTGATTCTCGTTTTTGGCCTCATTGTTGTTCACTTCTTGAAGCATGCTTCCCTGCATGAGTCAAGTCCTTTATGCCCACAGTTCCAAATAAGGGCCATGCTAGAGCTGCAGGTATGGCTTACCATTGTAACCCCTTTTTCCCACCCTCATATACTACACTGAGAACAGTGTAGCCTTGGGATCCCCACTCTCTTTCTGGACAGAATTTGAGTTACCCCAAAGAATCAAGCCCCTTCCTATTCCCATTAATTGGTCCTTCCTCTGGGTCAGTTGTCTCCCAGACAAAAATATCTTTGCCCCAAAGTTCTTCCCAGATAGACATCAAAATAAAAGAATGATTAAGAATGAAACCAAAGGACTTACCAGTTAGCATCAGAAACAGATTTTCGTTTTGCTGTGATGTCAGTAGCTTTCTAAATCAGAGGACTGTTTGTTTATTTTTGGTTCTTTTGAAACAGGATCTCTCTATTATGTAGCCCAGGCTATCCTGGAACTTGCTATATAAATTGGGCTTGCCTTGAACTCACAGATCTGCCTGCTTCTACCTCCTTATTGCTGGCATTGAATATGTGTGTCAACATGCTGGGATCTCGGAACCATTTTAGAGACCCTCTCCATTTGAATACTTGTACGACTCTGAGGCTTGAGTCCTTAGTCTCTCTCTGGCCACTTCATCCTAGATCTGTAGTTACTGGACACCTTCTGTGAGAGTGGGAAGTCGGCTATAGGGTGTGTTTCCTGCAAGACTGGGGGTAGGCACCATGCAGTTTGAGGAGCAGCTATCTGGCTTTTGTTGAACTTGCTTGATATTTCTCAGTAATAAATATGTTTATGGAGTGTGAGTAAAAAAAAAAAAAAAAAGAATGAAACCCCTCCTCTTCTGCTCTCAACAAATGTTAGCCTCCCTCCTACTATCCACACTCTTCCCCAGGTAGACAACAGTTCACACACAGACTTTATGATTAAGGCACAAGCTCTGCACATAACAAAAAGACCAGAGTTAGAAGCCATCTCTGCCATTGATGATAACCTAGACACAACTCCTAACATTTACCTGTTTTCTATCAGGAGAAATGAAATATGGTGATGTCAGCCTAAAAGGTTGGAACAGATGATGAATTTAGCTCCATGTCTAAGATACAGTAAGTTCTTGGTGTCTTGATAGAAAAAGGATGACAATGTCCACACAGCACAGACTGATGGAAGTGTCACCTGACTCCACCACATCCTCTGGTGCTCTCAGCCCCTTTAGCCCACTTCTGCCAGACAACCTTCCCTGCTTACTCTCATTCCTCTGTCACTTTCTGTTTTTGCAAAATTCTACTCCCTATCCAATTAGTGCTAATTTGAATTTTACGTCTAATAATTCTGAGTTTTCATTAGTCTTGTCTTCTCACCTAAAACAATGGTAAGGAGGTTCTAGAGAAATTAGCAACTGAGTGAACAGTCAGTTGGAACAATGTCATCTCAGAACCTTCTACATCTACCTTCTCTTGCTCCTTCAATCCTTTGAGCCTTTGGCATCATGACCAGACTGAGAAGCCTTCAATTGAGGGCACTCAACATGTCTTTTTGTGATCCAAAGGGGAAAATTAGTAAGATGTTCTAAGTGCTCAAAAATGTAAAATGATCTTAGAAATTCGCTGAGGAAGGAAATGTCTTTTCCCATTTCCACAGGAGGATACCAAGGCTCAGAGAGGTTAAGGAACAGAGGAAGAATAGCTATGGCTGCCTGTGGTGCTCCTGACATCTCCCTCTGTACCAGCTGCTACAAGGAGAAGCCATGTTAAGTCTCTGCTCTCATCCACAGTAGGCTCAGCAAGCCTTTCCCATTATCCATGCAGGAGAGAGAGGTTTAAAAGCTGGAGCTCAGAAGGTAAGAGTGTATATTGCTCTTACAAAGGATAGAAATTCTATTCTCAACACTCATATCAGGGTAACTCACAATCTCTTGTAACTCCAGCTCTAAAGGAGCAATGCCCTCCTCTGGCTTCCATGTTTATGTGCACTTGAATGCCCTATGCACTTACCACACAGAGAGAGAGAGAGAGAGAGAGAGAGAGAGAGAGAGAGAGAGAGAGAGAGAGAGAGAGAATCCAAATACATAAAAATAATTTAAAAGTAAATAGACAAACATTTTATCTTACAATCAGGAAAAACATGAAATAGAAACATTTCCCCTCACAAGAATGCTCAAATCAGGATAGAGTAAATAAAGCAAGTAAGTATTTTGGAAGACAAAAATTTTGTATGGTGCATTTTGAAATAACTAGCCAGATATCACACTTGATACTTGTGTGAAATTCATTTACAAGTATATTTCAACTTGAATAAGAAAAATTGCTTCTATCTTTAATTTTAACTTTCATATTACTCTATAATTTGTCATAAAAATATTGAGTATGCTGTATTATTAAATCAGTGCTGCAAGCATCACCTTTTCAGAAGCACAAGTATTGAAAGCAACTCTTCTCTTTGGCATGTCCTGTAACAGAGTTGAGCATTGCCATGGCAGGTTCTTTATTCTCATAACATGTGTGCACAGTGTATTTCATGATTAGGTGATAACTGGCTTTTAACATTATAATATATGTGTGTGATTATGTTTATTCTCTTTGATTTTGTGTTTTATAACTAATTACTATAGTTTTGAGTTTTTCTGATTTACTATTCTTTCATGGGTATTATTATGTATGAACAGATAATAGCTTTTCTTATTAACTATGTCTCCAATTGTATTTGTAAAGAGAGATAACAGGGTCATATAGATGTCCCTCCTTACACATGTCAAATGAGCATATTTAACAAAATAGTGTCCTTTGCACAGAAATATATTAAAAAATATAATTTTTTAAAAGATAACATCTGAGACCTAATTTCCTTGTAAATGTCTAAGTATAGTTGCTGTGCAGTACAATAGACATCTAGAATTTATTAGTACTAGCTGAAACATTGTAGCTTTGGCCAACATCTTCCTATCCACCATTGTGTTCAGTCCCTAGCAACTAGCAGTCTACTCTCTGCTCCTATAAGCCTAGCATTTTTATATTCCACACAGAGCTGAGATCATGTGCCATCTGACTTTCTCTGTGTCTTCTTCATTTATCATAATGTCCTTCAGGTTCATTCATGTTGTTGCCAGTGATAATATTCCAGTATATGCATGCCATGCTTGTGTCATGCTTTGCTTATCCATTCATTTTTCAGTGGACACTTAGGTGGGTTTTACATCCTGACTTTGTGAATAATGCTGCAGGTAAATCTTCAGTAAACTGACCTCCTTTTTGCTTAGCATAGCCTTCCTTTTCACCTCCTCTCCCATCTTCATTCTCTCTTTGCTGCACTTTGTACCTTTTCAAGAGTTTATGATCTGTCTTCTCAGCTTCCAAGCTCCCAGAACAGGAGTCTGTCTGCTATGCTGACTGTTGCATTTCCAGTCAGCATGGTATCTGATGAAGAGAAGGGCTTGGAAGCATGTGATAACTGACTTATGAAAAGGTCTCTTTTTCTAGTTCCCTTTAGTTGGAATGAAAATGAGATTCATGGCCAGAAGCTCTGCAGTCTCATGGTCATGGATTAAGCAGGTCAGTCAGTCAGCCCTCCAATTTAACAAGTGCTAGTTCTGCCTCTTCTGAGGTACAGAATATCAGGCTGATGACTTAACCTCCACTCTAATGCCTTGATTTGTTTTTATGCACAGCACTTATCATCCACCAAATCATTGTGTATTTCTCTGTTTATCATCCGTGCCTTCAAAGCAAGAATGGAACAATAGTTTGCTTGATTTACCACTGATGAGGATGGGCAGTCAAAATAATTATCTAGGCATCCTGGACACTGACAAGTCTGAACACAGATGCACACACCTCTCAGGTTAATCAAACTTGGCTGTACTTTAGCACCTGAGATGGTTCCATGACTAGTGCCTGATAGAGGCTCAGTAAGTAGTTGAAGCTAAGCCACCCTTTTTGAACTGTCTGGGACTAGTTTTGTACATTATAGTGGCTGTGTGGGTATCTTAGTAACGCTCAGTCTCTTCCCTCTGGCCCCAGCCTGTCTCCTCCAGAGCTAAGATGACCTCCTTCCACAGGATGCAGAGCAGAAGCATCTATTATTTCTAATTCCTACCATCATAATATGAATCTTTTTGTTCACCCCTTCACTCCATTTCTTTCTTAAAGCAAGGGAATCTGTCTGTCTTGTCCACCCATGGAGAACAATAGGATTATTACAAAGGTATTTGGCCACTACATCTACTGGGGCTTGCTAAGCTCTCTGTAAAGTGGAGGCACAGGCAGATACAGCTAGCCTGATGCTTAAAACAAAATTCACCCATTACTGCAGTAAATGCTTGAGACAATTGTATGGTTGCTGTGTGCTAAACTAGGGAGAGAGAAAAATAGAAAGAAAACCACTATACCTGCCCACAGATTCCTCATAGTCTAGAACAGTGACAGATAAACAGGCAATTGCATTGAGAGTAGTGTTTTACCTCTGTGTTAGTAAAATTAATTTCTCAGAAAAACACTTTCCAACTCAGTTTTGTACTACTGGGAACATTTCTAAGCCTCAGAGCTGCCTGGGGTTTGCAAGATAGTGAAAGTGACTCTGGGAAAGATTTGGCCAAAAGAACACTTGGCAGGAAAAGGACCTACCCTCCAGCCTTGCTTCCTGGATATAGATGCAGGGCTCAGTGGGTACAGATAGCTACTTCACTGTGTATGAGTGTACCTTTCTTTGAGACAGGTAATCATGAAAATTATTGTTTATGCTTCTGAAGCAGCCACATCCTCCTTCCCTGTACTCTTTTGTGCACAAATCCAAAGTGCATAATTTCACACATACTTATGCACACTGATTTACAATTATGTATGCACATATACTGTACATATGTATTACACACATCCATAAATGAATACACCCACCTGCACTCACGTGAACAGGAACTGTATACAACTCCAAGTCTGATATCAAAGGGAAAATTTAGAGGATGCCAAAGCCAGGAGAGGAAGAAAATGTCAAAAAGATCAAGAACTGGACCTGGGGAAATGATTAAGTGCTTCCCACACACATAAGACCTCAGGTCACATCTCTAACACATAAAAAGCAGGGAGCAATAGTGCAAGCCCATAATCCCAGTGCTGATCATGCAGAGGCTGAGGGATCCCTAGGACTTGCTGGCCAGCCAACCTAACCAAACTGCTGAACTCCAAGTTTAGTAAATAACTAGGTCTTTAAATGAAATGAAAAGTGATAGAGTAAGGCACTGTCTACCTCTGACTTCTAAACATCTACATATGAATAGGTATTCATACATATACTACACATGCACATACACACAATGGCAATAACACAACCAAAGAACTAGAGTACAGATCCCGGAGCCAAAGAAGAAAAAGAAATTGAAAACTTGTCATAAATAAAGAACAACAAAGGCCTCATTGGGATTGTGTTTCCCTGATCACCTCTACCAATTTTCTCTCCAAATAATAGTAATAATGACAGTAATAATAATTAAAATAGTCTGCTGAGAGTTGGCCACATGCCAAACACTATGACAAGTGTTTTTTGTAGGTCATTTGATTAGTGACCTGAGTCAGACATTACTATTATACCAAAGCCCTTACTTGCAAGGTAAAGCAAGAGGTTTCAATGGATCCTAGTTCAGGTCCATAAAATGATACTTACAACAGTGGTGGCAGTGCATTCTTCATTCAGCTTTCCTAAAGGACAAAGAACTATACCAGGTGTTGCTTTTCCGGAAAGCCTATGAAATACATACCAAGACTACCCTCATTTTAGAAATGAAAAAAAAAACTGAACAATAAGAACATGTTAGAGTATCAGAGCACAGAGCCAGTGAGTGTCAAAGTGAGTAACTGATTATTGCTTGGTGCTGTTTCATCAATGTGATTCTCCACGCTTTAGCTCACTGGATGAAAGTAATGTCTTACTGGTGTTTCTTTCAAGTAACCAAGATGTTTGTTCACAGAAGAGAGGTCAAGACAGGAGAATGGGAAGGAGTGCCATGAAATGATGCCATACAAATAGGACATGGTCTTTGCAACTGTGAACACACAGAAGTCCTGGACACCTGCTCAGACTTTCCATCAAAGACTGACTAGTCTCCCCAGAGACCACACCCCTTCCTGAAGAGCTAATGACTATTAATGGTTGGCAAAGGGAATGTCATCTTCTCCAATGGTGTAGTCACATGGAGACTAAGTGAGCAGGAGAGGTGGGTGTGTGTGTGTGTGTGTGTGTGGGTGTGGGTGTGTGGGTGTGTGTGTGGGTGTGTGTGTGTGTGTGTTGAGAACTATGTTAGTTTTCTATGGTTATTGTGACAAATTACTACAAAATTAGTGGCTTTAAAAAGAAAGTTTATTTTCTCATAGTTCTAGATATCAGAGCCTCTGGTGGCTCACTGGGGTTACATTCCTTCTGGAATAGCTGAAGAGAATCTATTGTGTGGTTCTTCCCAGCCTCTAGAACTTCCTTTATTTCCTGATTCATGGTCACTTCCTCCACATTCAAATCAAGGAGTGTGGTATTTCCAACCTCCACTTCCACCTTTTTCTTTCCTCCTGTTGTGGATGGAAGTTTCTGTCCTGCCCAGACCTACAGCTGGTTAGTCCCAAATAAACACACATAGCCTTACAGTAATCATAAAGTATTTGGCTGATGGCTCAGCCTTCTTATTGGCTAGCTTTCTCTTAATTATTAAGTCGTTCCTATTAATCTGTGTATCTCCATGTGATCTTGGCTTACCAGTGATGCCCGTGCCTCTTGCTTTTCAGAAGCTACATGGCATCTCTCAGCAACTTACTCTCTGAGTTTCTCTTCCAGAAGTCTCCTAGTCTGGTAGCCCTGCCTATATTTCCTGCCTGGCTACAACCTGCCTGTCCATTGGCCAAAACAGCTTTATTTATCAATCAATAAGAGAAGCATATATTTACATCATACAGAAGGACATCCCTCATCATCCTTTGACCCATATACCACCTTCTTTTGTTTGTAAGAACCCTTAGGTTCATATCAGAGTCACATGGAAAATCTAGAATAATCTTCCCATCTCCACTTAAGCCCATCTACAAAGCCCCCTGTACTCTAAAAGGTTACATATACACAGGTATTAGTCTATCTGCCATAAGGATAGAAATAGTACCACATGTGCTATTTTCTATCTTTGCATCAGAGCAAAGTGCATATTGCATCCATTTGTTAAAAAATACATTTGTGGCATTTCTCAATATATTTTCCATGTGTCATTTCAAATATTTGTACTGAAAATCTATTTTTCATTTAGTTTCTTTCTGTTCTCTCTTATTTTATCACATTTCTTTCTGTAAAGCCTTGTCTTTTAATGCTGAGTTTTTGACAAATGCAATCTTATTCCTAATGACATTGTCTATTTCCTTATGCAAGAAGATGCCTCTCACAGCTGGAATTAATGTGTTACTCTCCCCTCTTCCTGGCTTGTGTTTTTGTTATTGTCTTTGCTGTATAGGGGTAAAAAAAATGAGACATGAACCCGGTATCTTAATAGCATTTCTTACTCTGAGATTGTGTTCAACATTGCTGGATTGTTTACCATTTTTCATACTCTGTCTGCTGGTAGTGAGAATCACTTGCTAAAAACATGGTACATCTGTGGTCAGTTTTTCAAAGCACTCCTATTGAATAATGCCACTGAGTGGTTTTCTGTGTGCAACCTGTACTTTAACCTTTTAGTTAAGTAAAATCTCCAGTCATTACTCTAAGCATATCCCAATATTGTCATCATCACCATTGTCTTAATAGCATCATCTGTGCATTCTTGACCAGGTTTTCCCCAGATGGCTTTCATTTCCAGCTCCCCAGGTTCTGCTAAATGCTTCATTAAATTATGATAATCTAGCAAAAGCCATCCTTCCTATTTTTAAACTTTCCTAGCAATATGAGAAATCAGCTTTCCTTTTCCTTTTCATCATCATTCTCCTAACGTGTAATAATTTTCCCTGAGCAAATTTGTACATGATATATTAAATTAATCCTCATCTGTTTAAAAGTTTTCTGTCATTGTTACAACTAATTTGTCATACATTCAAGAAATCATAATAATGAAAATGATTTTTTTCAACTCATTGCATTTTCTCCAGCTCCCTTACTGATTTCTATATATTTTCACACAAAAATAAGCTTTGTTTTTCCTTTCCAGAAAAGGTCTCTTGTAGTATGGACTGGTCTCAAATTATCCGAAGATAACCTTGAAATTCAAGTCTTGCCTTCACTTCCTGTGTGCTGGTATTACAGACATGTACCTCCATGACCAGTTTGTGGAAGGCTAGGGACTAAATCCATGGGTTCATGTATGCTCATTGTACATTCTATAAGCTGAGCTGCATCCCATCAATAGAGGTAATTCTTGAAAGTCCAGAGTCTTAAAAACTTGCAAGAAACCCTGAAAAGATATGTTATGTCATGATTCATCATGTTGCTATTTGAACCCCCATTATCTGCTGTGCAAGAGACTGTCACTTTGCAAGGAGAAGCAGGTAGCCACAGTATCTCAACACAATTTGTCTCTTATACATGGAGAACTCTCCTTTCAGTCCTTACTGATAGGGGAAGGGCTCATGGGGCCTTTTGGTCATTGATAAGTGAGGAGGGGTCATTGACATTTGTGTACCCACTGGTGAACTCTGCAAGCTCCAATGAGTAGTTTCACACTCATGGTTATAAAAATAGCACCTGTTAAATTATATGGGTCCCCACACAAAACAGCAAGGTTTGTGTGTGGAAACGGGGACTTGTAGGAAAGAGAGAGGAGCTGATGGGATGGGAGAGAGATTAGAGAGGAGGGAATGAAAGTAATCAAAATGCAATATATATAAAATTGATTTCCTGAAGCAATATAGAAAAAAGAATTATGGTAGATAAGACAATGTCAATGAATAAATAAATTTAATTAATATAAAATAAATAAATAAAATAATGAGTTCCAGTTAAGTATTGTTAGGGCTAGATTGAAAACAAGAATGAACTTTAATAAATTACAGTTCAGTATTTCTAAAGCTTAAAACTGTTACCATATTTGACAGTGCTGAAAGAAAAAAAGAAAGAAAGAAAAGAAGAAAGAGAGAGGGATGAAAAGAGAAGGGGGAGAGAAGGGAGATGGGAAGGAGGGAGGATGGGGAGTAGGGAAGGAAAGAGAGAAAGCAGAAAGAGGGAGAAGGGAAGAAAGAGAAGAGATAGATGAGGAAGAAGGAAGAAATCTCAAATAAATATAGAAAATTATGAGCATTACATTCCCATGAAGCCTTCTCCCCAATGCTCTTGCAAACAGACTATTTTCATGTAAAGCTTCAGATACATCCTTACATCCACCAATAAATAAATTTGCTTCATTTTCTTGAAGACACTATCTCTTGAACTTATGTGTGAACAAGGACTTTTTTCCACAGTACATTGTGTGCCACAAAACACCAATTTAGGATTCACAGAATCCCTTAATGAGTCAAAAAATGATTAAGAGTAAAAAGACACTTAAAATATTTCTATTTCATTGAACTTCACATTTGCACCAGATATATTATACATGCTGCCATCATTTTCTCTAATGAGTTTTCTTGTAAATTTTGAGGCTTACCTTACATAAGGATACATTCAAATCATCAGCAAACATGATTATTTTCCTTTGTCTCCTGTTTTCATGCAAATTAATGTTTTCCTTTCTGCATAACTATTCAGCAATGTTTCACTGCTCTTTTCGTTTGTTCTTTTGACAAGCCTATCTGTAGTGCTGTGTGCTGGTTAAATGCTTTATTGGTGCAGCATCCCTATGAGATGCCCCAGGGCTCAGGTGCCATTATGATGAGGAAGCAATGTAGCCTAGGGGCTGCAGGGAGTTGTGCTCTCCTGTGTGTTTCCATGTGGAAGCCAGCATCAAGCTCAAGTGTCCTTCTCTATTGCACTCCACCTTATTTTTTGAGACAAGGTCTCTCACTGCACCTGGATCTCACTGATTGGAGCAGACTGGTTGATCAGTGAGCTCCCAGGATCCAATTGTTTCTACCACCATTGCCACCTAGCACTAGGGTCACAAACATGAGCTTCTGTCTTTTACATAGCTGCTTGGAATCCAAATTCAGCCTGTCATCTTTGTACAGCAAGCACTTTCCTCATTAAGCCATTTGCCCACCCCCCCCCCCCATTCTTTAAGGAAATCCTCTATATTTTCTCCTTTAGTCACATCAGTTCTTATTGTAGCTGTGAATTTCATATCATGCAAAGGAGGAAAATCTTAAAATTTTTGTCTTGTTTTTAATCAACACTAAATGTTCAACTGTGAACATTTTTCTCTACCTTTCATAATTACTATTCATGATTCTCTCCAGCGAGATTTTGTTTCTAAGCATTTTTTTTTTTCAGCTAATGAAGTGAGATGGAAGCTTTGCATTCCAGAAGCCAACCATCCTCAGTCATAACTGGGTTAAGATCAGTATTTTATTCCTCAACTCATACATAAGATCTAATAACCCCCATCCCACTTTAAGCATGGAGGAGATACTAACCTTGTAAGTTAGTATTGTAGTACCAGGGCATAAGCGGTATAAGCAGTTGTACCGGGGCATAAGCGGTTATAAATCGGTTGCCATATTGCTCTGCATCACAGCAACAACTTTTCAGTTGGATACTAAGTATAGAACTCAGACCCCTAGCTGGTATGGCAAGCACCTTACCAACTGAGCCTCCTCACCAGTCCTACCTCCATCTCCTAAGATAGAAACCTACCATCTTCTCAACTATTTAGCACACAACAAATGTTCAAAAAGTTGGGGGTTTTGCTTTTGTTTTTGGAAAGGGAATCATGTGTGGTGGTTGTAATCCAGCAGCAGTTGAGAGGAGGAGGGGGAAAAGAGAGATGAGGAGAGGAGAGGAGGGGAGGGGAGGGGAGGAGAGAGGAGGGGGTGGAGTAAGGGAAGGGGGGAAAAGCCAGCCATTTAATTGAACCAACTAGCCAAGCCAATGTGTAAATGCTAACCCACTGAGAAAGAGGCTTGTTCAAGGAAAGAGTTGTTGTGACATTTCACCTTCACATGAACTCAACGTAGGATGTGGAAGATGAGAATCTTAAAGGAAACAAAAAAGTAAAAAGGATTCTGGGGCTCTCACAAATAAGCATAAAATTATTTTTATCATGTGCACTATGTGCAGTAAACATGCATATGTGTGCCCATGTTCATATTGTAGGGACACATGTATGTATGTATGCATGTGTGCATGTGTACATATGTTACACATGCATGTGGAGGCCAAAGGTGTCATCCACAATAATTCTATACCTTGTACACTGAGGCAAGGACTCTTATTTTAACCCAGAGCTCCCCAGTTCATCCAGTCTGTCTAACTAGATTGCTCTGGGGAGCCCAACTCTACCTTGCATGCACTGGGATTATAGGGATGCTGCCACAGATACCAGGCATCTACATGGGTATTGAGGATGGAAACCCCAGCAGTTTTTACCTGCTGAGCCATCACCCTAGCCCAGGATCATACTACTTTCCTGGCCATTTCCTTTCCCCCAATGATATATTCAAGTATCTGTGGTGGTCCAGCCTCTTTCACCTGAACTAACAGATTGTTTCATTGCATACCAAGGGATCTCAGATCAATTGGTGCTCTAGCCAAAGCTCCTAACCCCAGAGTTTGTGGGGTAAAGACTTAGAGAGAAGGAGCAAAGGAAACAATTCTCCTGAAATTCTTCCTAATGAGCTGGCATCCAGTCACCTAGTGCTGGGAACCAAATAACACTCAGACCTGGAGATAGAATATAGCATCTAACAGAGAGTGTTTGCCCATCAGGTGAGCAAACACTGACAACCAACCATGTTTCTTCTTTTCACCCTGATTATTGCTTTCATCCACTTTGCTTTTTTCTACTCCATTCAATTCCTTTCTATCTTCTATCCCTTTGGGGGGTCTGATGCACTTAAACTCTCCTTGCTCCCTCTAAGATTCCACACCAATGCTCTGCCCACTCCATCCTTTCCTGATGAACCATCTTGCTTTCCCTCCCTTGATGGCTCCTTTCCCCTAATTCTTGTCCTAGGGTTACCTAATCCCCACCCCTTTCTTCCCCTTGCCCTACCACTAGGACCCTGAGAGTGGCCTTGAGTTCACCAGAGTATTTCATTCCCTCCTCTCATCTTGATAGGGTCTACAGCCAGTTCTCCTGTTGCTCAGAAATGTGGAGGCAGTTGCTAAGAGACAGTGAAACGTCATTACCTGGCCCTCGAGGAAAAAAAAGGGAGCGAAAAAGAGAGAGAGGAGGGGAAAGGGATGGAGGGAGGGGGAAAGAGGGAGAGAGGGAGGAGGGAGGGGAAGACCTGGCTCTGGCGGAAGCCACACACCAAGGCAGCCTGGGCACCAGCTGAGTTTCCCAAGAGGCATTCAGATTCCGTGAACTTTCTAAGCATCCTCTCTCAGATTTCCCTTCAGCATAAAAGAAGGGGCACAGGGACAACGGGACAGGAAAACGCAGAAGATGCTGGCTTGGGATCCAGGAGATGTGGAAGAGGAGAGTCGGGGGAGGGGAAGAGCCGAGTAGGCAATCTGTTCGGAAGCTAGCAAGCAAAGGAGTGGGGATTCCAGGATGAGGGAGGCAGAGCCGTTTGTCTGCTGCCGATTGATGTCTGTGTCCTTGGAACAGAGTGAGTAGTCTCCTGGGGGCCTGTGGGAGTATAGCAGGAGACCCTGAATCTGAGAAAAACTGGATCTGTATAAGGGGTTGCTGGGGTGATTTCCCAGTGGCTGAGACTGATGTTCCCCGAAGCAGTGGAGAACAGGATGAAAAAGACCGAGGGGATAAAGGGATGGGGGTGGGGTGGGGGTAAGTGAGGACAGCAGGTGGGCAAAAGAGAAGCTGGGGCCACAGAGAGTAAGCGATGAGCAGTGGGGTGAGGCCCTGGGTGGGATGTAGTTCTCCATCACTTTGCCAGACCAAGTATGTGTGTGGGCTTAAAAGGGAGGCTGGGAGTCGGAGACTGGAACATGAAATGATGCTGGGGTTGGGGCTGTGGTATAAAAGATGCTGGGGGCACACTGGGGAGGGGGTTCTGCAGGAGTGTGTGCAGAAAGGCGCTAGAGGGAAAACTACAAAAGTGTGTGTGTGTGTGTGTGTGTGTGTGTGTGTGTGTGTGTGTGTGTAAGAAAGAGAGGGGGAGAGAAAGAGGCTAAAAGTGCTTGAGAGGAGCATACAAACCACCAGAGCGTGGATGCATGTTTTCCTTAGGGAGTTGTCCAGGGTAGGATGCTTGGTACTCACAGGGTGGAGCTATGAGCAACAGAAAAAAAAAAAAAAAACAGTGTCCAGTTCCGGACAGAAACCTGGTAGAAGGCTTTCAGGTCAGGTAGATATAGTTAGTAGGTGACTGGACGCTGGGCTTTGATTTCACTGTGGTCCTCATCTGAAAGATAGCAAGCAAAGAACTTTGTGATTGGGGGAGAGATTCCAAGAAGTAATGTGAGGAATAGGAGAGGAGTAAGGTAAGACAAAGAAAGGACCTAGGTAAGGGAACAGGGATGTAGAGGACACTTGATTTCTCTGCCTAAATGCTTTTCTTGTTGACAGAGTGAATTCTGCCTCTGCCTGATGAGTGCACAGTTATGGTGACAGCTTGAAAACACAGATAATGCTTTCCTAACTGACCCATACCTATGTCTCCAGAACTCATGAATTTTTCCAGATTCAGTGGCCCAGACATTGGGAGTCACTTGGGACTCTCGCCTCCCTGGCCAGCAAAGAGCATCCCTTGAGATTCCAGAGGCCAATGAGATGAAAGAGCCAGGCTTTCAGGAGGCCATGGGAACATACTTCTCCAGGGACCCTTCCTAAACCCCTGGCCCTATGTCTTTTGTGAACTCATGCCCACTGGACCACCAGGAGAAATGGCCTCTGAGACTTTGAATGTCGGAGATCCAGGTGCAATTATGACTTCTTAATGAGTCCCAGACCTAGGACAGAGCTTAAGTTTTCTTAGAAGAAGTGCCAGGACCTTTAAAGGCCACCTTTCATCTCTCTCACATCATTCCTCCCACCAAGAGGAAGCATCCAGCAGGCATGGATGTCATGGCCACAAAAGATCTGCAGGGACCCTTGCAGGACCTGCTGACAGCTGTTCCAGCTTCATCCTTGTTCCCCCCATTTCTCAAGCTTTGATCATAGTATTCAGACTCTGGGGTGTCTCAACTGGATCCTCGCTCCCCAGGCTCCACCAAGGAACATCCTGTGGATCTAAGGATGTCCTTGGGTGCTTAGAGGCTCCCAAGGAAGTCATAAACCATGATAGCACACTCTCAGAAGCCCCACCTTCCAGACTCAGGCCTTTAATGTAGCAGTCTCCCTGTACCCTGACTGTTGAGCCTAGGGACACGGCTCTCATGGGCTCCCTACAGCATTGCTGCTGCCAGCTTCCAAAGATGGGTGACACCTGGGCCCAGCTTCCTTGGCCCGGACCTCCCCACCCAGCCTTGCTGCTGGTCTTACTCCTCTTGACAACTGGGGTGATGCACTCTGATGCCGGTACCAGTTGCCCAGTCCTCTGTACATGTCGTAACCAAGTTGTGGACTGCAGCAGCCAGCGGCTGTTTTCTGTACCCCCAGACCTGCCAATGGACACCCGCAACCTCAGCCTGGCCCACAACCGCATTGCAGCCGTGCCGCCGGGCTATCTCACGTGCTACATGGAACTCCGTGTGCTGGATTTGCGCAACAACTCCTTGTTGGAGCTGCCCCAGGGCCTCTTTCTCCATGCCAAGCGCTTAGCACACCTGGATCTGAGCTACAACAACCTCAGCCATGTGCCAGCTGATATGTTCCGGGAGGCTCATGGACTGGTGCATATAGACCTGAGCCACAACCCCTGGCTGCGGAGGGTGCACCCCCAAGCCTTCCAGGGCCTTGTACATCTCAGAGACCTGGACCTCAGCTATGGTGGCCTGGCTTTCCTGAGTCTTGAAGCCCTTGAAGGCCTCCCGGGGCTGGTGACCCTACAGATCGGGGGTAACCCATGGGTGTGTGGCTGCACCATGGAGCCCTTGCTGAAGTGGCTGCGGAATCGGATACAACGCTGTACAGCGGGTAAGGAGAGTGACTGGACTGGTCGCCAGGGCAAGGGTTTCCAGAAATAATGTCTCCAAAAAAAAAAAAAAAAAAAAAAAAAGGTGGTGATACTGTGTGCCCTCACCTTACACCTCTTTTTGTTGTTGTTGTTCAACAAGTATTTGTTAGATATATTGGATGCATGCTGAGTGCTAGAGAAATTCATTTGAAAAAAAAAAAAAAAAAAAAAACAGACGTCCCTAGCCTCTATGGTGCCTGTGATCCTAGACAGGAAGACACACAGTGAGCCGACTGGGGGAAGCAAGCCACTAGTGGTATTTGTTGAACTTTTGCAGTAAGCAGACCTTGAGATACATTATCTCAGTGAACCCCCATTTCTGCTACCACATTCTATAGGTGATGAGCTGAGATGTAGAACCATGAGAAGGCTTTCCCAGAGTCACTCACTTAAAAATTGGCAGAGCTGTAGATACAAACACACTCATTTGACTTCTACTCTACTCTAAGTCTTGTCACTGCCGAGAAAACCCTGAAAGAAACAATCATGACTAATCCTATTTATTTTAGTTCTTACTATGTGCCAGGCCTTATTCTAAGCATATTTCATGTGTTGACTCCTCATGTCCTCATAAGAACCCAAACGAGGAGGAAACAGAAGCACGGAAATATTTCATAGCTTGGTCAAAACCACTCAACCACCACATGTTGAAGAGAGGCCTTTAGTCCTGACAGTCTGGCTGTTCTCTGGTCATATGGTCAAGAATCAGGTCCTGAACTAAATAACCAAGCTCAGGGCTGGCCAAGTGACCTTAGCAGAGTCTCCAAAGTTTATGCATGGGGTGGGCATCTGGGGAGACAGGCTGAAACCAAGCAGTTTAACTGGAGAGTCCCAATCAGAGAGTGGACTGAGGCCTGAAAGAGCCAGCATCATGGAGGTTTGATGAGTCCTGTTCTTGTCCAGTGGTATTGAAACCTGACCCAGAGGCAGTAAAGTTGAGCCATGTCCCGAGCCTCCAATGGACTTATGGTATAGCACCCAGCCTTGGCCTGTGTACCTGGCATCAGAACAATAAGAGTAGCTGGAGCTTTATCCAAGGAATTCCCTAAAGCCTAACTTCAACATTCTTGGGGTGGGGTAGGGGGGGAATAACAATGCTGAATGAGGCAAGAAGGAGAGGACTGAGTGGGGAGTCCAAGACTAAAATAACTTAGGGGGGCTGTGGGTCACGATTCCAGTGTTTCCACAGAGCTGTGGGAGGAAGTTCTCCAAGACCAAAATAGCTGGAGACTGAGATGGGGTGATGGTGGGGACTAGGATGGGGAGGCTGTCTAGAGCCATCTCCCACCCAACCCAACCTCTCTGCAAGCTGTGCCTCCATCTCTTTTGTCACTATTGACAGAAAGAGCCTTCTGGGACACTCAGCTGTCAGCACAGGAGGATTCCTCTTCTGCTGAGATCTCTGGGGGTTCTGCTGTACTGCAGAAGGCCCGGCTGCCTTGGAGAAGAGATGAGACCAGCTCCCATCATTGTAGACTTATATATCAATTCAGGCAAGGGACCTGAGCTCTCAGCAGGAGTGACAGGCCCAATTCCCGTAGGTGAAGGCTTACACATGAATGCAGGCAAGGAACTAAAGCCTCCAAGAGACTGGAGAACCTCAGGTCCCAGCAGTTTAGCCTCAGACATCACTGCAAGTGAGGCCTTGAGCTCCAAAGAACAGTGATGGTCCTCAGGCCCCCATCCTTCTCCACAATGGACAGGCTACATTTCCTCTTTGAGGCCAAATACTGCTAGAGTATATAGACCTGGATGATGTCATCCCTTTAGACATTTTTGTATCACTTCCTCTCTTTTCTCCTAGTAAGATTCTCCAATTATCTATGCTAGGAGACAGAATTCAGACATAGACTTGAGAGAGCTACCAGAATACAATCTGATTTCAAGATTGATCTCTCGATTTCCAGAGAACTTTGTCAGCCCATAGCCTCCCACCCTGTATGGCTACTGTGTGTCCTTAGCCTCCTCTAGCAAGTCTGCATTGTCTCACTGCAGCTTTACATACATACATACACAATCAATGCTGGAAGTTGATATTTCCTAGTTTCCAGCAGAGAGCTTCCTGTGAGTTAACTCTAGATATGCCCAGGACGTAATCAGAGTCTAGGTCCTGTGCAAACAGCCTACTGGGATTGCCTCAACTCATGACTTGGGGAAAATCGCATCCTTATCCCAGACATGAAAACACATACACACACACACACACACACACACACACACACACACACACACACACACTTCTAAGACTAATGGTATATATACATATCTATCTGTGAAAAGGATCAATCCAGGCCCATGACTTTGGCTTCCGCCCTCAAAAACTATGTAATGAACATATAGCATTGACACAGCCTGTGTTTTTATACACTATAAATTTTAAAGCCTCACATTGACTCACTTGGAAAATTTAGTTTGGATTACTCCCTTCTAATAAAAGCAACACATGAGAGACAGTTTAGAGCTCCGTTAGTATTTTTGTCCTGACCCAGGACATAGGTGTTACTGTGAAGCTGCTGCCCAGATCTGTAGGTAGAACTGCCTCAGGAAGCCACTGTTACTCTCAAAAAAAAAAAACCCACTAAAGTTAGACCACTGACAGCCATCATGAATGTGTGACCCTAAAGGATAGTTCCACAACATTGGGAAGAAAATCTATCCCACCAAAGGAGCAGCTTCTTCCCCCAGATGTCTGAGTATGGAATGTAACACCTGAGAGATCCAACTCTGATCATTATAAAAGGCACACACTTTACCTAATACTTATTATGCACCAGAAACATTTGTGGGCTTTAACTCTCTGAATCCTGTCTACAATTTCAGAAAGTAGGTATTATGATTATTGTCACTTGACAGATACAAAGGGACTAAATATCCACAGTCACACAACTGATGGAGATGATAGCTCCAGAGGCTATACTCTTGACTGTGTTATCCAGAGGAAAAAAAAAGTATGCATGAATGAGTTAGTAACAAGATGCAAGGATTTTAAATTAAAATACCACATCTATTTAAGAAATATCCATTGGGTGCTTCCTACAAAGGGATGCTGTTCTGGTGCTTGAGGCTACTGTGGGAGAAGCATATCTTCAAGGAAGGAGATGCAATAATAAAACTGTCAGGCAAGGACACCAGAGGGAAAAATAAAGCA
This sequence comes from Cricetiscus sungorus, assembly GCA_030556225.1. NCBI lineage: Eukaryota > Metazoa > Chordata > Mammalia > Rodentia > Cricetidae > Cricetiscus > Cricetiscus sungorus. The sequence goes on along the minus strand of JANBXA010000372.1, from coordinate 25,321,239 downwards.
GAGTAGGCATGATAGTAAGTGTGGAGGAAGCAAATGCAGGGTGCTCCCAAGGGAAGGCCTCACTGAGCAGGTTGCACTGAAACAAGTCACAAAGGAAGTGAGAAAGTGAGCTACACAGAGATCTAGAGGAGAATCTTCATCGCATGGGAAAAATACAGAGATGCCCCCTTCCTATCTAAGAGGAGTCATGCTTGGAGCCATGGAGGAATGACAGAGACATGTGTCTCTGGAGCAGAAAGACCAAGCAAAATAAAAGGCTGGGAAAGTGCCCTTGGCATCCTCAGGGAGATGTTGGCTTCCTCTCTGTGTGAAAATGAGAAGCCAAAAGAATGTATGGAATAGAGAGTACCATGTCCAGACTTCAGGCTTCATTTCTCACAAAAGCCCTAGATCCACCATTGGAAGTAACTATAAGACTTTCCACAAACACTCAAGTCTAAGAGCAGTAATTTGTCACATCTACAAAAATGGGCAAAATGTTTTGCAAGTTATTGAGATAATAAGCATGTCTGAGGCACATAGAAGAAACTCAGGGAAGTTTCTGGAAGAGGTGGGAGACACTCCCGTCCCTTCTCTTCTACAGGAGCCTCACCCTGCCTGGGTTCTGTGTTGCAGATTCTCAGCTGGCTGAGTGTCGGGGCCCCCCTGAAGTTGAGGGTGCCCCCCTCTTCTCACTCACTGAAGAGAGCTTCAAGGCCTGCCACCTGACTCTGACCCTGGATGATTACCTCTTCATCGCATTTGTGGGCTTTGTGGTCTCCATCGCTTCTGTGGCCACCAACTTCCTCCTGGGCATCACAGCCAACTGCTGTCACCGCTGGAGCAAGGCCAGTGAAGAAGAAGAGATTTGACACAGGTGCCTCTCATCCCCCCATGCTGCTGCCACTGTTTCTCACCACTTTGGGTCATGGTGCCCTGGCCACCTCCATCCTAGCTCAAACAAGGTTGGGAAACTAACTTTGTGTGAGCATCTATCTACTTTGGGCCTGGCACTGTGCTAGCAACTGGGATTTAGAGACAAACCCAACCCAGTCTCCGCCCTTGAGGTACTAAATTTAATAAAGAAAGCAATTCCAAAACATCATTTTATGACAAAATGCCAATGCTCTGAGCACAGTGTTAGGGAAACCCAGAGGAGGGTCCATCATCTGTGCCGCAAAAAGTTCAAGAAGAATTGCAAGAATGATCTGCTAAGTAGATAGAGAAATGTTAACACAGCAAATGACAGGACATACCATGCAGGATATGTTGAGGGCAGCACACTATTCCTTGTGTCCTAAATGTAGTAGAGGAGGTGTATGCAAACGCAAAACTTTCCCTCTGACACCCAATTTTTCAGTCCCCTCTGCTAACTGCCATTGCACTCCAGAAGTGAGATGACCCCCCCCATACCAGCTTCTTGACCTCCTCCCACTAGCAACTTCGGGGTGAAATGAGCTGACAGTGACTTCCCTATACAGCCCCCAATAGCAGCCTGAAGTCCCTGACTGCAATTGAGGTCCCTGACAATGGGCTGAGGGTAATCACCCTCAGCATCCTTCCTTCTATCCCTATCTCTGCCTCCATGTCAAGTCTTGTCTTCAAGGAGAAGGCAGAAGGTCCCGTAATGAGGGCAGCAAAAGTCTTAGCAGCACTCTGGGACCCCAATTGTGTGATTGTTCTTTCCATGGTGCTTACACCAAAGGAGCTCACCGGGAAAGTGCAATATAGGGCTCAGATCCTAGCCTGTCAGTACCCAGGGCAGGAGTACAAAGCCACCATGAGACTGTATGTCTTTTATGCTAAGGAATTTATTCATTTGAGCATAAAGGAGGGAGAGCTATTAATTCTTGACTCTTGCTAATATCAGGCAGTGTGATAATCTCCCTCCGCAACAGTTTCCTTTCAGACACACACCAGCCCACTCAGGAGTATTTATTGTCCCCATTTTGCAGTTGAGGTCATCAGGCTCAGAAAGGATAAGGTAGCATGCTATGTAATGATCAAAATGCAATCAGTATTCTTCATCACAATTCCTTCTAAAGCTATATAAATTCAAAGTGGAGCCATGCTAATGAAGTTGCTGATAAGGCCCAGGTACTCCTCTGGGCATGGTTGTATTTTCTGACTCATTTCTTTTCAGTCTCACTGCCACGTAGTTTTTACTCTTCTCTCTTTGCAGTTGAATTCATTGTAGAGAGCTGGGTTAGTTATCCAAGTTATCTGTAAAAACAAAGAATATGACAGTTTAGTCCACTGAAGAAATCTGTATCTAATCAGTCAGAAACCAAGGACTCTGTGGAAACATGATTATTGACATCTTTGTGGTCACCTTCATCTTCCTCATCTATACAATCAGCTTCATCAAAATCCTCCCTGTCTCCTTGGGCACTGGAAAGTCCAGGGAGCTTCTTTTGTATTCCTCGCCTTGGCTTCTCACAACCCTGCATGAGAAACAAATCTAAACACTATTTACAGATAGAAAAGTAGAGGCTCAAGATTATGACTTCATCCTAACACTGGACTCAGTTCTGCTATGGTTGTCTTTCTAGTGCTTCCTGGAGCATTTGGTGGAAGAGAATGTCCTAGAAGCCAACATAGTAGAATCCTAGAATTCAACCATCATTAACACAGTAATATCAAAAATCAATAAAAGGCAGTAAATTCCAGCTATGCCCAGATTGTGCTCACAACAGTGTGGCCATGCTCACCTCTAAAACATAGAGACAGTATAAGTAACACCTAAACAGAGGACACTTTCTTAACAATGTATGAGTCTATCATTAGAACTGGTGGTGGCTGTGTTGACAGCCATTTTTTAATCAGATCTTGGAAAGCAAGAGATATAGCTCCTACTGTGTGTTGTGTTACTAGAGAAACTAAGGGATCTGAGGAAAATGAAAGGTGAAATCCTCTGTAGAAGAATGGAAAGTTAAGGCCCAGTCTTGTTGGCAAGACTGGCTTGTGTGAGGATGAAAACAAGAGCTTTTATCTTGGCTCCAATCCCAGCAAGCATCCATCATTCATCCCCCAGGTAGCCCTAAAATGCATGGAGAAGGAGACTATGTCATCATTCAACTCACCTACATTGATCTAATCAACCAAAACAGTCCCCCAAAGCTTTCACCCTCTCTCTTGCTTGTACTCTCTGCTCCTATGAAATATAGCATAGAATTATGCCCTGCTCTTCTTGACCACCCAACTGTGGCCAACAATGGTGGACTCCAGCTATCATTCTACCAGTTAAGCTTATCTCCTATGGTGTTTTGGAAAGGAACTTTTATAAATAGTATTCCTGATAAAAATCATTTAACTTTCCATAGTGGAACACCATGCTCACCTTCAGTAATCTCCTGGGCACTACTGTTTGCTGAATTATAGTTAACATATTTTAAGATATGCTACTCTGTTTTGCATAAAATTAGAATTAGACAAGACACCAAATGCCTCTTGAGATCAAGTGTCCTTTTGAGTAGCACAATTTGATCTCCATGAATGGCAGACTTCTAAGCAAATATATCAAGAAAACGTTTCTCCAGCTTCTAGAAGGTACTAAGGTACAAGAAGGGAGACATCCACTACCACCACCATCCTGTTCAGGCTGTCAGAACTAAGTGTCTAGAAATTATACACAAATCCTTGTTGTGAGTGTTTACATATCCTGGTAATCACAAACCTATTATGATATTCCCATGAAGTTTCATTTAGTTTTTTTCCACACTAGCTAACACGTGTATGATGGGGCATTTGTTTGTCCATATGTGTATTTGTGGTCCATTTATGTTGGTTATCTGCTGACTTGGAGAACATTCCTTTGGAATTTGGGTTCAATTCTCTAACACAATCCACTCAGCTATCAGGTTGATACACAAATATGGACCCTACCTAGTTGTCTGTCTGCACAGGAAATATGAAAAGATCCAATGCTGTAATTGAAACAATCTAATGAAAACCTGGCTCTTTCCAGCTTGCCTTTGTCCTCCTTGATCTCCTAAAGGCCTGTCCCCTTCATAGAAAGTTCCTCTTTATCCTGTGTCTAAAGATCCTATCAGGTCATAATTAACTAACAAGATTATGGTGGTCAAAGTCTGAACAAGAAATTTGGTCTTTAGAAAAGATCCCATGTCTGCACCAAACCATTCTGTAACATGTACTTCTCATTATCCTCAAGAGACCACCTCCTTTTCCATTATCACCAGGATTCCAATGGATACATGAAGAAATGGGTTGCCCAGAAATGCTATAGAGTTTTGTGGTCTCAGTTAAGGCCTTGGTGTAATGGATTTAAATATACCAGTATATGTATTTCATTCTAACGTTTGGAAAAAGCCAACAGCTCCATTTTCTCCATAGACACATTTGCTGCCATTCTTTTCAGTTGTAGAAGAGCACAAGGAGATACCTTTGTCCATTCCTCAAAGGAACAGCTTCCTCAAAGCTAGGGAACCTTGTCTGCTTTTGTGTACCCAGAAAGAGGTAAAAGGAAATAAGGTAGGCAAGACCCAAGGGCCTTTTGTAAATCACAGTGCTGGCCAGGGGCTGGGTCCATAAACCTCTCAGTTTTCCTAAGCCCTGGTGTCTGGTGGTGGGAGGGTGAGGGAGGAGTAGGGAAGATGTCAACCTTTGTATGGAAATTATTTTATAACCATGCACTTTTGTAACTGTGAAGAATTTTTCATAAATGTACATTAATAATAAAAAGTGTATAGTTTAACTAATTTTTCTAAAGAGTTGTGAAGAGGGGGGAGCGGGAAGGCAGAAAAAGAAAAATGAAAAGGAGTTAGGCAGAACCAAAAGAATGTGTGCCAAAATGTGCACACAAAAGGTCTCTGGGGAGGGAGTAGATGGGAATAATTAGGAGACATGCCAGCCATGGAGGGGCATGTGTGGGAGGAAAAGACACATCACAGAAGCCTATTTCTACCAGACCCAAAAAAAAAAAAAGAGTATGTGTATTTCTTTATGCACATACCGCTGCGTGTAGGCATATTTTGGTATCTGAAATTAAACAAAGCAGAGAGCATATGTTTTAGACATGTTGGTGTTTGCAGTTTGGGTCATCCATAAAACATGCCAAGGCAAGTGGGAGTACTTGCCTAATTAGCATCACTGAAGAGCACATGCTAGGGAGATGGCCCATGCCAACAACATGGATAAAAAGATAGTAACTTGGGTATACAGGTAAATTTACTGTGTGAGTGCTGCTGTGCTAAGCACTATGTGTGGATTCATTCACTTAATTCTCAAAAATCCAAGATAAAAGCTAAATGCAATGGTCCACACCTGTAATCCCAGCACTCAGGATCCTAGTTCAAGGAGAACCTAAGCTATATAACAAGACATGGTCTCCAAACACCATAAAGAAAAAGGCTAAGTCCTATTATCATAAACACATTACATACAGGGAAACTGGGATGTAGCAGATTAATATTCTCATTTCTTCTGTAACCAGCAAGAATAGCTCTGGGTTTAGACAGACAGTAACATATTGCAGGTGGCCACTGGCTTCCTAGGATTAGAAAAGCAAAAAAAAAAAAAAAAATTTATGGAGTTGCAATCTTAATCAGAAGTAAGCCTTCTGTCACAAAAGTCCTCTACTGTAACTATTTCCTTGATATTCAGGGAAAATTGACTCCAAGATCTGCCTCACCCTCTTGCATATCAAATCCTACAGTTATCAAATCCCTTCCAGGCATGCGTCCTTTATAGCTTAAGTTATCTCTGGATTATCTATAATGCCTAATACAGAATAAATGCTGTGTAGTCATTGTAATGTATTGCTCACAGAATTATAGGAAACTATCTATACAGTATTCAGAAGCAATTGACTTTTTAATATTTTTGACCCTTAATTGATTGAGTGTATTGATAGGGACAATGCAGCTAGAGAACACCAACTCTACTGGGTGAAAGAAAATGAAAGAGCATGGACTGGTAAGATGACTCAGCAGGTAAAGGTGCTTACCATCAAGCCTGAAGGCCTAAATTTGATCCCCAGGACCCACATGATGGTGGAAGGAGAGAACCGACTTCCACAAATTGTCCTTTGACCTCCACATGCATTTGTTGCACAAACACACACATACAAAAATAAATAAATGTAATATAAAAAAAGAACATTGAAATATGATGAGTAAAACAACTGAGATGTTCTTTGCTTTAATAATTGAATTTCTACAGAAAGGCTAATGTATATAAGGGATATAACAGGTGATCCCAAAATCTCAACAGAATAAACATTTATTCACTAGAGCATTTAACACAGTAAATACTTATTTCTTACTCATGTCATTTCAACGCATGTCAAAGGCTCTGTTCTACAAAGCCATTCAAAAACCCAGGATCCTTCCCTCTTATATATCACCCATTTGTTTTAATGCCTCTTCTGAATCCTCTGCATTGTGGAGGATCTCCAGGGAGATTTAGAAAGTCAGAACTAAAAGTATTGAACATCCAGCCACTGTTAGTCATCCAAATTCATTTCACTGAGTCCTTACTTCAAGTGTATGAACTTTCTATGAATCTAGAAGGCAAAGACAAGACCCTGTTCACCATTGCCAATTCCTAACATAGTCTGCAGTCACCAAATACCTATTTCGGTTTCCTCTACACAACACACCCAGCTCAGAGCAGATCATCAATGATCCTGTTCTCTCCCTCAGGACTCCTGGTGATCCAATGACATACGAACAACAAGGAGAGGTTATTTGCCCACCAAGCCCTCTCACTCTACGTATACCCAATACACAGTGACAACATAGAAGCAGAATAACAGCTGGTTAAAAACCATAGGTTGAAACAGAGGAGCCACACAGCATCTTCAGTTATGTTGCAATTGTGGAATCTTACTGGGAGTGTATCTTAAAAGCCTAAAGTTACTCAGCGTTCACAGCCAGCCTCCTGCTGGTGCAAGGAATCCAGCCAGAGATCTGTTTTAAGTCTCTTTTGTTTAAATATTTTTGAAACCAGGTTTATGCTTCCTTAGCAATTTACTTCTTTTAAAAATGTTAGTAAATTTTGTTCTACTTATTTTTCCTAAGTTTTCATTTTAAACACATGTACGAAGGTCTTTCCAAAAGGTGTTTTCAGGCCCACTTTGGTGCTCTGTTTCCCTCCTCCATCCATCATTCGCCTCTGATTCTCAACACTATAATTACCTGAAGCAATAGCTGAGAAGGGAGCACCCCTGTTCCTAGTCCTTTCCAACTGGTTAACTTACTTTAATTGGGTATCTTTTAGTTTTATCTCCTTTAGCTCTAGAAACAGCCAGCCTTTCAGCATTTTCAATGCCTTATTTTGTTTTGCTTTTTGCTTTCTCACATTTTTCATCTCTTCTTTTTTTAATTCAGTGCATTTTGTGTATTTTAAGCTGCTTGAAAACTATTTAAACCATTTTAGAGACCCAATTTAGATCCATTTGTCCTTAATCCAAGTCGAATTATACAACATGGAACTTGGTGAAGATAAGATATACCTTGTTGAATACAGTCATGACAAGAATTAAGGAAAATTGGGAGGGATAAACTAAGAGCTACAAAGTGAACCTGTGGCATTGACATTATGGGAAGTCTACCAGAGGGCTGAGAAGATAGATAAGAGGGTAAGGATGCTTGTCACCAAGTCTGACAACCCAATAACCCACATGGTGGAAGGAGGAAGCTGAGTCTCACACAGGGAGGAAGAGAGGAATGGAGAAAACGTGATGAGGGAAAGAGAAAGTCTACCACAGGGATGGGTCTACACTAGAGTAATAAGCATCTGGATGGAGATTGGGAGGTGACTTGCAGGGAAAACTACTGCTGAGCTCCATTTACAACTTAGTGGACTTGGACAGAAAAGATCAAAAAGATGTTCAGCTTTTGATGTGTTTGAGGCAGCATCTTGCTATATAGTCCTAGCTGGTCTCGAATTTGCTATGTAGAGCAACCTGGCATCAAACTTTCAATGATCCTCCTACGTCTGCCTCCAAAATTCTGGAATCACAGGTGCATGTCACTAAGGCAAGAAATAAACCAATTTTTTAATAAATGCCAGTGTGACAGGGTTGTATGACAAAGAAAATCAGCAGGTGTCTCTCCTACTTTACATTTAGCTCATGAAAACTTTCAAGAGGACACAACAGGAAGTCCTACAAATATACTGATGTGGCTGCTATTTGCAATATTAAGGGATCTTGTTTCTATAGCTAAGCCAATATTCCTATATATGTAAATTAAAACCCAAATCAATTAAAAGATTTGACATAGTAAAACTAAATGGCCACAAGTTTGCTTTTCATATAAAAGGTAATATGTACATTCATTCATCCAAGTCCATTGATTGCAGCCTCTGTATGCCAGGGTGGGGTGTCTGGTGATAAATATGACAATGTCACTACCCTATCACACCAAGTATCTATACCAGACTGGAGTAAGAGAGTGGGTAATGGAGGTGGATCAGAAAACAAGCAACAAAATAATAATAATTCCAGATAATGACAGATGTTGCGAAACAGGGGAGGGTGCTGGAGTGAACTTGAAGGAGACATTCCACTTTGAAGAGGTCAATGTAGTCTGACATTATATTTTATATAAATCCAAATGAAAACCATTGGAAGGTTTTTAACATGATCGAGTTTTTCAAAGACTATTCAGGATACTTAACAGAAACATTCAAAGGGTGAGGAGAAATGAATGCTGGACCGCCATGGAGGAATCTTCAGTGTGAGTACAGGGAAAATGAGTTCTTAAGGGGTGCTGAGGCTGATGTGAATGGAGGACTTTGAGGATATATTTTAAAGGGTAGGAAACATAATTGTGAAGCACCTGATATTGAGAGGGAGCACAACAGAATAATTAAAAATATCTCCCAATGTGTCTTTGTCTTTTCTTCGGGTATACTCAGCAAGAGCCAAATAGTGAAAAGATAAAATTCCATTTTTAAAAATGGGACCAATTGATAGTCGACAATAAATAAATCAGAAAGTTCCAATGAATACATTGGAAGTGGGGGAAAGGAAGTAGATATGCAAACAAATGCTTCATCACTTCAGGAAACAGCCCAAACCTGAGCACTCGAAGATGGGCGTAGAAAAAGTGGAACATAGAGCCTTGGTTTAAACAGAGTACAGTTTCACTCTGATTATCCCAGTGGACAGTCACCTGAGCACAGCAACCCCAAGGACTGGGATTTATAATAACAGCAGCAGTGATGTGCCAGAGGCAGAAAATGAACCTAAAGCTGATCATGGAAGGAAAGTATAACAACCCTCAGCATGAAAACATGGTAACCGAGATAGGTCCAATCATGTTTGACATCGAAATATTATATTGAACCACATAAAGAAAAATGGGAACAAACTTCTCATCCTCAGCTAAGGAATAACAATTATTTTGGTGAGCTGGTCCTCTCTGGGTGATAATTTTGTAAATGCACAAAACCACTATAATTTTTGTACCACACACAACATCAAGTACTTTACTTATAATATCTCACTGATATTTCACCACCATCATGGGAGACAACTACTAATGAGAAATACAGAGCTTAATTAAGTACATGCACTAGGGAGCCATACTGCCTGGGTTCAAGTCCCAGCACTGAGGCTTGCCAGACATGTGACAGGTGATGTCATCTCTATGTGCCTGAGTTTGCCTGCTTGTAAATTTAATAGGATATGGTAACAACCTCATTGGTCTGCTGGGAAGTGTTAACGAGGCTCTAAATGGAAAGAGCAAAGAACAATGCTGAGCATAGAGTGATATTCAATTAGCAACAGTAGCTGTTATGAGCATCCCTCTTTTCCTGGGAAACAATTAAAAGCTGAGAGATGTCTAACTTGCCTAACATCAAAGATCTCAAGTGTATAAAAGCCAGGATTTAAACCACATCTGTCTTTTACAACCAGTGACCTATCCCCAACCTGGGACTGACAGTTGTGCTTTAAGTATTCGTGTGTCTGAATACTCTTGCCCAACTGTATTGGGCCAGCCCTCTAGATCAACTTAAACTAAAGGAACAGACAAGAGTGAAGCTGAGACAATTCTAGACCTGGTCCAAAATGGGGTTGCCAGCCTCTCCTGTATGCTCTTGAGAGTCCTGATTTATCACATAGCTATCTGTCTCTGTCTCTGTCTCCGTCTCCCCGCTTCTCACACTCTCCCCCCCCCCCCCCGGTCTATGTGTAGTGTGTGTGTGTGTGTGTGTGTGTGTGTGTGTGTGTGTGCACTTGCATGTTCATACTCACACATGCATGCATGTGTATGTGTACAAATCTGCCTCTGCATGCACTCAGGTAAAAATGTGCAGGCCAGAGATCTACCCCAGTTCTTTAGGAACTGTCCACCTTTGTTTTGGAGATAAGGTCTCTATCTATCTATCTATCATCTATCTATCTCTCTATCTCTCTATCTCTCTGTCTCCCTCTCACTCTTTATTTTTTAATTAAATTTATTCATTTATTTTACATCCTGACTGCAGTTTCCCCTCCCTCTTCTACTCCAATTTCCTCCCTCCTCCCCTCTGACTCCTCTCCAGTCAACTACTCCTGTGTTCAAAAAGGGCAGGCCTCCCGTGGGTGTCAACAAAGCATGGCATTATCAAGTTGAGGAAGGACTGAGATCCTCCCTTCATTTTGGTAAGGCAACCCAGGATGAGGAATAAGCTCCCAGAAGCCTGTCAAAGCATCCAGGACAGGCTCCCTCCCACCTCTAGAGCACAAGTAGAGCAAGCTATACAACTGTCACATATATGTAGAAGGCCTACACTGGTCCCATGCAGGCTCCTCACTGTTGATCCAGTGTCTGTAAGCTACTATGAGACCAGGTCAGTTGTCTCTGTGGGTTCTTCTGTGATGGCCTTGATGCTCCTTCCTTATTCTCTTCAACAAGATTTTTCAGAGCTCAGTCGAGTGCTTGGCTATGTATCTCTGCATCTGCTTCCATCAGTTACTAGCCAAAGCTCTTCCATGATGCTTACTATATTCATCAATCTGATTATAGGAGATGGCCAATTTAAGCTACTTATCCATTATTGCTAAGAGTCTTAGTTAAGGTCATCCTTGTAGATTCATGGGAATTTCCCTTACACCAGGTTTCTACCTGACCCCAAAGTACCCCCTATCAAGACATCTCTTTCATTAGTCTCCCCCTCTATCCAGCACCCAACCTGAAACCTTGTGTTCCCATTCCCACTCTCCCCCAGTTTACCCAGGAGACCTCATCCATTTCCCCTTCCTGGGGAAATCCATGCATCTCTCTTTGGGCCTTCCTTATTACCTAGCTTCTCTAAGGCAATAGATTGAGCCTAATTTTCCTTTATTTTACAGCTGATATCCAGTAAGAATGAGTACATACTATGTTTGTCTTTTTCAGTCTGGATTACCTCACTCAGGATGATTTTTTTCTAGTTCCATCCACCATTTGCCTTCAGATATTCTGATGTCATTTTTAACAGCTGAGTAATATTTCACTGTGAAAATGGAGGTAAGTTCTCTTATGGGACAAGATCTCACCAATTAGGCAAGGCTGACTGACCAGTGAGCCCAACAGATCTACCTTTCTTTGTCACCTCAATGCTGAGATTTTAAGTGTGCCATTACACTCTGGTTTTTTAAGCTGGTTCTGTAAGTATGTCCACATACTTAGACACAGCAAGTACCTTAGAGACTGAGTCATCTCCCCAGCCCACCCTAGATATAGTAAGTTTCATTCACATGAAAGTTTACATAGACAATCCACTTGGAGAAAATAAAAAGTCCCAGCAATGCAAATGTGTCAGCTAAGACCAACTTTCATCATAACCCAAAAATACCAAATACATTAATAGGTACAGCTTGAACTTTCCACACCCAGCCACCCTCCAACCTCATCCAGACAAAAAGAAACAAAGAACTGTCCACCCAAACTATCATTTACCCATTGCTTAAGCCTCTGTGTTTAGGGTTTTTTTGTTCAGTCACAATATAAAATTTAAATAGTAGTCTGTAAGAAAAAGACTTCATGGGAGCAAAAAGTATGTCAGCAATGTAAGATTAAAATTCAGAATTAAAACTCAGAATTAATTAAAACTCAGAATTACTCTCATATTCTAGACACAAGTTACATAGAGGGTAAGTGCCCATGCCCAAGGATATAACCACACAAGTTTAAATCCATCCCCTATCACTTACGAGTTAAGTAAGTTACTCAATACTACAATTCCAGGAAGACATGACCTACCTGATAGCTTTGTGGCAGTGATGCAAGAAATAATCCGTGTTAATGGGCTTAGAATAGCACATGACACTTGATAAAAATTCAATGCAAGACTGGCTTCCGCCTTCCTTATGATTCAGAAGATGCTGACTGTAAATGAGTCAAGTTGATCTGTGCAGGGAATGGATGCGATCCTATGTCCTGCCTTCCTAAGTCTGCTGCTGGGAACCTATCTAATTTCCCTTTGCCTAAGGAAATTCCTGTGCAAAACACTGCAAAGACTGTTAAGAGACCTTGACAAGGACAACAAAATTAACAAAGAAGAGGAGATGACAGCCCTTCTCCCAGTGATCATGAAGAGTACTGGCATCTCCAGCAACTGTGCAAAATAGCATTCTAACAGAAATGTATCATACGGGCATTTTTCCCCCAGAGGAAAAGTGATTTTCAGTTTGGGCTCAGAGTAATATGTGACTTCTTCCATGAAATGAAGTCTAAAATTCTCTTACACCCTCACAACAGTGGAAGCTATTGAGCTACCAGAGATTATGAACTCCTGAAAATCAGGCAGCAGCCCCAGGAGGCAGAAGTACAATACTGAGCCAGTAGGTTACATACAGAAGAGAGCAATGGCACTACCCAACCACAGCTTTAATGGACAGAAAAGAAGGAAAGCATTCTTAGAATAAAGGGAAAGGCTAAAATTTCCTTTGAGCAGATGCTAAATCGATAATAAAGATGTACAAGGAAGAAAAAGGCACAGACAAAAGTCAGATCTCAGAACAGAAGAGCAACAATGAAACTAGTCTGGGCAGAATGGAACCACTAGCTACCACCATGAAAATTCTCACTAGACCTTTGGAGGAATAGAAATAGGAACTTTTTTTAACTTGTTGTATACCCTGTACTATTGCATCAAAAATGTGCAGTCCATGGGCTGCAGATATAGCTCAGTCGGTACATGCTGCAGCCCTAGACTGCATAAGACCAAGAGCAAGCAATGTATCTGGTGAAAAGACATTCAATGTATGCAGTTAGAGAGGAAGTGCAGATCCTGGAGAGGCAGTTCAAAGAACTAATAAAGAAGTACTCCCAACTGGACCAGGAAAACAATGTTTTGAAGAAACTGCCCAGTCCAAAGCAGTTCACCCAGTGTCAGGCCCAGCTTCAGACTGGCTCCCCTCTGGCCACCAAGCAGTCACAGGAGGCACACACCATCCAAGGACTCAGGATGAAACCCATAACCTGCTGTGCCCCCACAGAACTGGCTGCTGCTGTCTGAAATGAACAGACTGAAGAGGTGTGCTAACAAGAAACCACCCCCAGTGTCACCCATTTCATTGCCATCTACAAAAGAGATGTGAAACACACATGCATGCCATCCTCGCCTTTTCCCCAGTATTAAGCACTTGTATGGTTTTGGCTTGAAGAAATGTACTGGCTGAGTGAACTAAAGGTTAATCAGAGAATAAGCATGGATGTACCCTGTGCTTCTTGGCAGATGTCTGAGGAATGGTTTAATTGTGCCTTTTTGGTCCTTTCCAGCCACCCGCCCTGCATCCAAGAGCTCTGGAGCTTGCCTGCATGAGACTAGGAAGGTGGACTGCCCCTGGATTTGTATTCTCCTCTCCTTCCATTCAAGGAACTTGAGAGGTCATAAACAAAACTGCAAAGAGGGAGAATGCAGACAGCTTACAAACTAACAGCTGTCACCAAAGTTTATAAAACACAATAGTACTGTTCCTCTTTTCTGAAACATCAGAAGACACAAATTATTAGTGACAAAATGGTGACAGGTAACTGGGACCTAGGCCATCTCATTATGAAGGTTGTTTTTCTCATTGTATATTTGTGTATGTAGTGTAACAAAATTGTACTATAGAGGACCATAACTACTGTTTAGGTTGTGCAGATTAAAATTTATGTCACATTGGTTGTCTGAAAAGGTGTGGATTGTCCTTTCTAGAGAGAGCTAGACAAAAACCGCTTCATGACAAAAAACACACCTTAAGCAATGTGAAGAATTTGGCACAGTCAGTCACTTGGCATAATCTGAAATCTAGCTGCTGAATCTTGGGAAGTCAATTCCTGTTCACCGATATCTTCTCAATTGAGCTGGCTGAATACTTGGAGAAATGGTCAATTACTAGGGAAAAAGATTCCTTTGTATCATTGTACACTAGTCTATGTATATGTTTCTATGTATGTTCTCTACATGGTTATCAGTGTAGTTAACTATTGTACTTGTCAATTTTCAATAAAGCATATAAATTTGGTAGAAGGGGAAAAGACTAGGCACGGTAGCACATGCTTATAATCTTAGCTCTGAGGAGGTAAAGACAGGAGACTAGAAGTTCAAATTCATCCTTAGCTACATAAAGAATTTGAAACCAGAAAAGTTCCTCTTGTACCCTGCATGGCACATAAATCACAAGTGTATGAGTTTATTGAGTCTTTGGATTCTGCTACTAAGGTTTGGCACAAAATGAGGACACAGCCTACTCTCTCTGAAAGTATTTTATGTTAACCAAGGATACTGGTAGTTACAGGAGCCAGAGTGTTGTAGAAGAAGCCCTGGGTCTGAATTCAAAAGATTTATTCATTCAACAAATAGTTGCTGAGAGACTTGCATGAAACAGGCTCATATTTAGTCACGTGAACTACTGAAGACCAAAGAAACCAGAGATGCCTACTTTGAACTGCATCCACAGAGCCAATCATAGAACCAATGTGTTGCTTTCTACAAATGTTTAGTAAACACCATGTATCTTGCAAATAGTTCACAAGTTACTTTATCTCTCTGAAGCTTTTATATATACCCTCTAACTTAGGGAAATAATTAAATGTAGTAGAGAAGTCTCTCAAACTTCCATAAGTACAGTCACTCCTTGGAGATATTGTTACAGTGTGTATTCTGAGGCAGTAGGCCAGGAAACACCTGGAAGCTTCAGCATCACTGGTACAAGGAGCACGCTCTGAGGAGAAATTAGATATCTATCAGGAAACAAAGTCTGGACACAAGCAACGGTTCCTCCAACTCTTAGGTCTTACAATATAGGTGAGGGTAGAGACTCTGCAAAAAGAAGAAAATCTGAGAAGGGGGTGAGTGTGGCACCTGGTATGAATCCAGGAGGTGGATAGAGGCTTCTCCCTGTGGCCAGCAGGAAAAGCCCACTCCTTTGTCACAATGTATAAACAAAGCTTTTGGTGTCTGTAAAAGGAATCAGTAATAATTTTGCTGGCTCCAAAGTCTCTGTCTCTTAATGACTCTTCCTGTTTTTCTCTGCCTGATCCAAAAGAATGGGAAAACAGACCTAGTGAGGGTCAGCTGAGGTCATAAAACATCCCTGGAGGAGGATGCTGTCAGCCTGCACTGAAATAAGAAAGGCAGATGGAGATTCACTCTCCCTCCCCTGCTTCTTCTAAGCTAACTTCTTAAAGAATTCAACTCAATACCAGCTTCTTGTTTCCTACACCAAGCCCACACCATCCAATTCCAATAATGTGCATTACAATTTCCGGGTGCTGATCTGCTAGGTGCCCAGATGGTGAAAGGATGACACAGAGTCAGGACCATCTAATTGCTCATGATCTACTCTCCAAGGAAACATGGTCACAGAAGGTCACAATAGAGAAGCAATAAAAAGTGTAAGAATGAGATTCGGGTGGCTTTTTAAAAATTTACAGAATTATGGTATTTAATTTTTTGAAGGCACCAAGGAAAACTTAAAGGAGATGGAAATATCTGAAAATGGGTGTGAGCTCCTTAAGTATAATGGAAATGGAGTCAAAGAAAGGGCATATATGGGGAGGAATAGTGGCTGTTCAGAGTGGAGTCCAGTTAACTAGAACAAAGATATTGGAGAGAATAGCCTGCTGTGGTGGGTCTAAGATATAAGGTGAGGACTGAATCTACAAAGGCTTAGTCCTTCCTTTCCCATTCTTAATATCTGATAGAAACATGCATGCATACACACACCTAGACCCATCTTTAAATCATATATTCAGAACTGGTACCATGCTTATCCACAGCAATCCATTTATTAAATGTGTTTATAGTGAGACACCACTACACCAGCCATTAGGAATAGAGTGGGGTTAACACTGAAATGCTCCAGAAAGACAATGTCTTGGTCCATTTTGTGCTGTTGATATAGAAAATCTAAGACTGGGTGTTTTATAATAAGCAGAAAGGTATTTCTCATACATTTAAAGGCAAGGAAGCCCAATAGCCAGAGCCTGACTTCTGGTAAGGGAATTCTCATTGAGTCATCCAATGCAGAGATGCAAAGGCGAAGGCAAAGAGAACCATATAAAAGAGAAAACAAGAAGATAAAATTACCATTTTTGTTGATTAAATTTGTTCTTTGACAAACAGAAGCAGACACCCATAGTTAAACACTAAGCTTAATTGGAATCCAAATGCAGAGAGGGAGGACATGACCAGGCTACAGAAACCCACAGAGACAGCTAACCTGAACAAGGAGGAGCTAATGGGCCCCCAGACTGATAGCTGGGAATCCAGCATTGGACAGACTCAGACCCCCTGAACATGAGTCTCAGTTAGAAGGCCTGGGCAGTCTAAGGGACCTCTGACAGTGGAACCAGGATGTATTCCTGGTGCACAAAAGGACTTTGAGAGCAAATTCCCCATGGAGGGATATTCTCTTAACCTAGAGGCAGGAGGGAGAGCCTAGTCCCTACTCCAAATAACTTGTCAGATTTAGATGACCCCTCTAGGAAGATATCACCCTACATGTGAAGTGGGAAGGGTGGGATGGGAGGATGTGGGGGGGGCATGGGAGGATGGAAGAGAGGGAGGGAGGGAGGAAAAGGGAACTGGGATTGATATATAAAATAAGAAAAATAACTAACTAAATAAATAAATAAAGGACAACATCTGAAAAAAAGAAATGTATTCATCACTAAAATAAAATAATTTAATAAAAAAATTTGTTCCTTGACAATTTTGTGGTATATAGTGTACTCTATACACACTCATCCTCTATATCACCTTCCTAGACATGTTATCCCTCATTCCTTCCTTCTTTCACACCTGCATGATTTTTTTTAATTTCCTATATAAGCACAACGCATTCCTCCTTCATGTCCTTCCTTATTTCACTTACATCGCTCCCAAATTCACACAATCTTCTTTTTTCTCATGAGAGATATAAAAAGAGAGTAAAACCTGTAGCTCCTGAGCTACAAATAAGGCCTTGAGAGCCTTTCCTCCATCTATGCCTGAATGTTGACTGTGTGGTTTTGTACTCGTCCTGTGTGGACAACAATAGTTATTGAGAGAGGTAGGTGCAACATCTTCATTATGTACAGAAGACATGACTTCACAGTGGTCCCTTGGTTCTCTGAATCTTGCAGTCTTTCTACCCCTCTTCAATGGTGTTCCCTGAGCCTTGGGTCAAGGGGGGTGCATTATAGATGGTCCATATCAGGAGGATCCCTGTATTGTCACTTATTCTCCACACTTTGACCTGTAGTGGCTCTCTCTAACAACAAAAAAATAAACCTCCCTCAACTGAAGCATCTTTAGTGAGGGGTGAGAGCTGCACTGATCTATTAAATAAGAATGAGTACTCAGAAGGCAGTTGGATACTATATCATGGTGATAATAGATTCTCTTCTAGAGTCTATGACCTCTCCATCCACAGGTTTGTTTTGTTTTGTAACCATCTGATCCATCTGATTTAATTAGGTCTTCCTGGGTCGCCACAGATTTGGAACTATGCATTTGAGGCTGATGGGCTCACCAGTTGGTACACAACTGAAAGCAATGACTATGTCTCTCCCAGAATCCTTAAGTTGCCAAAAGTTCAACAGGGATCTGGGCCCCATGAGCTCTGACCCATCTATGATTGACTGTTGGTGAGTTTAGGCTTAAGAAGGTAAAGTCTGGCAACTGCACCTGCTGTGAGATCATGTTTGTAATGACTATGCCATTGCCTAAAGATTGTTGCATCACTTCTCCTGATCTTCTTGCTCTTCATCGTTTCCTCAATCTCTCTTTCACAAAGTTTTCTGAGCTTTAGAAGTAGTGGAATAAATATCCTGTTTAGAGCTGAATACCAAACCATCACTTATTCTAAGCCCCTTAGACAGCCAGCAGTCTCTGCACTCATTACCATTCACTACAAAGAAAAGCTTCTCTTATTAAGGCTGAGAGTAGCATTACCTATGGGTATAGACAGAAAAATAGGTTGCAGCTTTGGTGCTATGTCAATTTAGCTGAACCACAGTAGTCAGTTCCTTCCCAGGGTCTATGATCTTTCCAGCCATTTTTTGACAAGGTTTACAGTACCAAGCATACATTCTTCTTGTGAAATGGGCCTCAAAACCAACCTGAGTAGCTTGGTTCCACTATAGCAGTCACGCCACTATTTCACCAGTGGGCACATCTTGCCTGGCAAGTTTGCTTTGTATCCCAAAAGGTTCACATATGAGTAAGATCACTGATGCCTTATCTCCCTCAGCAGCTTGCACAGATCTTTCCAGCACAGGGAGGAAACCACCAGCTCAGTTCTAGGTTGGCTTCTCTAAATCTTGCAACCAGGATATGTGGTATCTTCAGCAATAAAGTTTTATCATCTGCCTCTGTTGAGCACCAAGAGGGATGGTGATAGTCTATATTAACTTGGTGACCCTGATTCATCAAGAGGTACCCCATACCTGGCACTGGGATTTTTTGTTTGCTAAACAATTGATTCTGTACAGGGTATCTCCCATCTTGTTAGTCTGTAGTTTAAAATTTTTAACTGAATTACAAAGTAGTAGATTTCCATATGGCTTTCCAATCTGTCCTTCGTTTTGGTTAACTCTTTCTCCTCCCCGCCTTGTTCCCCCCATCCTCTCACTCCCTTCCCTGCTTGAACTTTTCTACATGTATTGTTCTCCCTCTCCTTTCATACCACTTTCTATGTTCAACTAAGTCCCTTCCCTAAGACAGCCCCTCCCTCCAATGGTCCCTAGTACTACAAACCACTCTAGAATCCTTAAAGGTCTTAATTCTTAACATTTTTGCACTGGAGGTAGTTACTAACCCATCAACTTTGAAGGACACTTTGAAACCTAAACCACAGGATGTGAATGAGAAGTGAGAGAGTATAAATAAGAAAACAGAAGTCCTGGGTGCAAATGCCAGCTGCAAGTCTGTGCCCACCCCAGCTTTTACCCTCTTGGTAAGGATAATTATACCTATTCTGTGAGGCTGTTGTAGGAATTAGCTTTTGAGGAAAGATTTTCATACTTTGTTGGGCACACTGTAGACATTCATTACCCATTAGTTCTTTATTCAGCCATAAAGAGAAGATACTAGAATAACCAAACTACAGGGCCCCTTTTAGCTGTTCTGCTTGGACAGTTCTAAGACTCCTTGGCACCTGTAACTGTGTCCACTGACCAGGGTCCTGGCTCATCCCAATGAGTGAGGCTCCATCTGTCCCTGAGCAAGAATCTTCTCCAGGGTGACCTGAAATGAAGCCAGTGGGATCAGGCAGGCATTAATCAGACAGCTGCCCATTCTGGTTGTGGCGCCAGCAGGGCCAGGCAGCGTTCTGGCTGTCTAGTTTCCCCTATCAACTTCCATGCTATTCCACCAACCCGTTGCCATGACAGTAAGCCCCATGAGGCACCTACAAGTAGCCAGAGCTGAAGAGGAAAGTTCCATTGATCTCAATCAATCTGACTCAGTCTTGGTTGATTTGAGAGTCCTGGAGTGAGAGATAATACAACTTAAATTGGCTGAACACTTTTTTTCTATGCTAGACAATATGTTAAGTGCTTTGTATCAACTGCCACATTTCATACTAACAAGGGCACTGTAAAACGTAAATCCTCATTCCCACTCAACAAAACAAAACACCGAGTTTCAGAGAGGTGAACACCAATGTCACACAGACATGAAGTGGTAAAGTCAGGACAGCATGGTTTCAAAGACTCCACACCCTTCTTTCAAACCACTAGAACCACCCCAAAAGCTAGCTCCTTTTTCCCTTTTCCTGACTATTCCAAAGAGAAGGCAAAAGGGCAGACCTTTGGAGAGCTGAGTTTCCAAGCCAGGTCACCAAAAAAAAATATATTTTAAATTTGTCTAATTTTAATCCTACATTTAATTCTAATGCAATCCTAATTTTAAGTATTCTGCCTCTTTTTCTCAAAAGAAAGAAAGGAAGGAAGGAAGGAAGGAAGGAAGGAAGAAAGAAAGAGAGAGAGAGAGAGAGAGAGAGAAAGAAATTCTAAAGTGTTGGCCTACAAACTATCACATTCCCAAGAGAGCATTCACATCTGCAAACAGTACAGTATTTGATAACATCTGTCATGCCCTGTCACAACATTGAACTCTAAATAATGCTATCCCTGTGTTTAACACAAGATAGCAACTGGTAAGCACTGGCTTTAGCTGCAGGGCTGTCCAAGAGGGAGCCCAAGAGGGATACTAAAAGGAATAACCCCTTTCAATAGTAAACTCAAGTGGCTAGAGAGCTCACCAAAAGAGCAGGCTCACATTCCTTCCAGCCACCCACACACCTTACAACATCACTGTTGATCTATTGAGCCCAAACACTGGGAATCCATGGCATGGGAAAATCTATCTGGCTTTTGTGGCCCCAGACATCTGGATTCCCTAACCCCAGGCAACAGGCCCAGAAAGAAGCCATCCAGGCCATGTATGGACGCTTGGGAAACCATTTGGAGGTATTCTGCCAAGTTATCTCCCTCCTGAGCAAACAACATGTCTCACTATCTAAGGGTCAACACAGCCGTGTTTATATATGCTTAAACTATTTCACTCATTAATTAATTAACTCTCTGGGTGGCCTTTGGCCAAACTGCTTAAGCTTTTCTCCTCAGTTTCCTTATCAATAAAATAAAGTAGGAATTGAGCTGGGTGCTTCCTAAGGTTACTTCCTTGTCTTGCTCTTATGACCTGGGAGCCTACTGTAAAGGAAAAGGATGGACACAAGACAGCTTGGCTTAAATACTGGCCTTGCTCTGCCAGCATGGGAAAGTCCCTCTTTATTTCTGGGTCTCTGTCTCCTTGTGTAGTTAGAGAGGGGACTAGATGACCTCTGAGATCTCCACAGAAATCAGGAAATATCCTTGGCATGCTCACTCCCTTACTGCCAGTATGTACTCTATGACCAAATCCTGTCCTTTAAAACATGGACCCATTTCAGCATCTACATCATCACCTGTTAGTTAAATCCATGTTGATATTCCTCCACAATGATAATAGATGCCTCCTAATAAGCCCAGCAATATGATTTATCTCTTGCCCCATCCATTACCCCAGGGGCATCTGAGGTATTAGTTGTTTGGTGTTTTGTTTCAAAACATATTCTGGGGCTGGGAGATACTTTAGTCAGTAAAGGGTTTACTCTGTAAGCATGAGGGCCTGAGTTCAATCCCCCAGAACCTACATTTTTTTTTAAATCAGGAGCCAGCAAGATAGTTCAGTGATCATTCTGGTGTAATCTACCCAGATTACACCAGTAACCTGGTGTAAAATACCCATTCTGGTATTTGCTGCCCAGCCTGATAACCAGAGTTCGATGCCTGGAAGCACATGGTAGAAAGAACTAACTTCCTGAAGTTGTTCTCGGACCTCCACACTCATCCTGTGACGTGATTGCAATATGCATATACCAAAAGAGTTCATTAACTAATTAATTAATTTTTAAAAAATAAGATATGTACGTTACAAATTAAAACAAGCCATAGTGTGTGTGTGTGTGTGTGTGTGTGTGTGTGTGTGTGTGTGTGTGTGTGTGTGTGTGTGTGTGTGCTTTTAACCTCATTGCTAGACAGGCAGAGACAGGAAGATAACTGGGGCTCACTGGACAACCAACCTAACCTAATCAGTGAATTCCCAGTCAGTGACAGTCCCTGTCTCAAAAACCTAGATTGACAGCTCCTGGGGGGTGGAGAGACTGTCTCAACAGACAAGATGAACAGCACCTGAAGAATGACACCTCAGGTTGTTCTCTGGCCTTACACGGCTTACACACAAGTGCAAGAACACTTATACCACTTATACATATATGTGTACCTGCACACACAAACATTCATACACACATGCACACTTATGTGTATTCATAAGTTCTGGTCATGGTAGCCTGCTGCTGCAAGTTCTCATATCACTTAGGGAACAGAATCCTGCACTGTGTCACACCACCCTTTCTGCACACAGCCACTAGGCTTTCTTTTTATTCTATTCCCTTTATCAGGAACACTAATCTGCTCCTTCTCGCCCCATCCTATTCTTAAAAGTCATGCATTTCTTCCTGTTCCTGGATCTCACCTCCAGTATCCCTGCTCAAGAGTCCTGAGATCCCTGGCTAAAATCTCCAGCAAGACCTTTATCTCTCCTGCAGAGCACTGCTGCTCATGTCCAATGTGCAATGTGTGGTGAGAGTACCTCTTTTCTCTTACTCCTGCTTATCCTTCCATCTACTCTCCATCGGTGCTACCAAGATAAGCTGGTGGAGATAGATGCTCTGACTTTAGGAAGCCCCTAAGGTAAGAACAGCATCTGCTAAAACCAATTCTGGCAGACATAGAGGCTCAAAAAACACTCTAATCTATTCCTTTGAGTCCCCTGCCCCATGAAAAATGCTGCTGGATGCTGAAGAACTCTTCCCAGGACAAGCTTGTAATATGAAATTAACTGCTGGCTGTCGTAGAGGTTCATTCCAGCAGAGAGTACACAAAAGTTCAGCCTGATACCTCTGGGAGCAGCTGCCCTCCCAGCTACTGGGATGCATGGAGAAATGGCTCTGGATCCTCAGACTGGTGACTGAGATGAGCCTGCATTTATGCATGGAAAGAAGACAAGATGGTGAGACAGATCAAAAATGCCTGCTCTACCACCTCAACCACTCAGTGCACGGGTGGCTGAAGTGTGACAACGGCCTCCTCCTCCAGGAAGCTCTTTTGCACCTCTCTAACCATACTCGAGGCTCTCCTTATGCCTCTATATCCCCACCCTGGAGAACCCCCTCAGCACTGTGCTCAGTACAAAGCACTAAGTGCTTATGTTTCTGTGCATGTCTCCCCCACCAAGCTGCACGTTGCCCCAACCAAAGTGACCTAGTCTTACATCTCAGGGTGTGCACACACACAATCATACATGTGCATTGAGGAGGCGGAGGTCAATGCTTGGGTGTCTTCCTTAATTGCTCTCCACCCTATTTTTTTTTTGAGATAAGTCTGTCATATTGAGCCTGCAGCTCACCAATTCAACTATCCTGGCTGGCCAGCACCCCTCCTGTCCCCACTTCTCCAGCACTGGGATAACAGGTGTGAGCCACCACACCCAGTCCATTTGTTCAATTGCTTGTTTTTTACAGGAGTACTGTGGACTGAATCTGTGTTCTCATGCTTGCACAGTAAATGGTTTACTAACCAAGCTATCTCCAGACCCTTATCTTCTATCGTCAGCACCCATGCTTAGAAAGCAGCTGTCATTTGGGAAAATGCATTTTATAGGTGAGAAGACTAAATCACAGAGGAGACATTACATATCCCCCAAGGTCATAGACATGTCATCCATTGGTAGAGCCAGACATCTAACCCAGTTGACCTCTTTCCCTGACTTCAAGGGATAGGGATAGACCTCATTGTGGCTGACTGGGCCAGAAGCCTCATTATGACTGTGCCAAGACCTCTACAGGCCTATGGAAATGTTTATCATCTCTTTAAGAAGAATCCCCTAAATAAGATTCTTGGGTGCTCCTGAATGTTATGTCCTCTGTCTACCATCTGGTAAGGCTGATCCTATCCAGTAGTAAAATTAATGAGAAATCCATGATGGTTCATCTCCCAGTCCTCATTCCACCTAAGCCCTAAGTGCTCTCTAAGAGCCAATCATCCTATCAACTATGCTGCCTTTCAGTCAATCAACCCCACACCACAGCTTTTTGCAGGTAGGGAAATGATCTTTAAAATTCACTGGCCTCCATATTTTCTGAAAACTTTATTTCCAGAGGACAAAGGTGACTTTGAAGGTCAATATGTGATCCTTGGAATTCTCTGGGCTTGGGGACAGAGCAAGTCTTTGGGAAGGTTTATTGAAGAATGGAAGCATGTCAAGATTTAAACCACAAATTGGACTGTGTTGTTTTCCTGCTAAAAGGCATAGGTGCCTTCACTCTACCCTTGAGATAAGTTCTTCCTTCTGGATATGGTCTCCATAGCCTCAGGCCCTGGCTGCCTCTGCAGTCACAAACCCCTGAGTTCTGAGGTACAGCCCCCACTTGGCACATCCCAACTCTTACCACACACTTGCCAATTCTCAC
Organism: Cricetiscus sungorus; assembly: GCA_030556225.1. Lineage (NCBI taxonomy): Eukaryota > Metazoa > Chordata > Mammalia > Rodentia > Cricetidae > Cricetiscus > Cricetiscus sungorus. The sequence continues at coordinate 25,296,776 of JANBXA010000372.1, read as the reverse complement.
CTGAACTGTGTTCCCCATCTAGTCAACTTCTGTTCATTCTTCCACTGTGGCTGCCCATCTTTCTCTTCCACAAAGTCTTTCCTGGTGATCTTCCAGTCCTCATACAACCTCCAATGCATGCTGGGCATCTATACATCCACTAAGCTCACCATTCCTCCAGCTCAGCCCACCCAAGTAGGCTAGAATGGCCTCTCTTCATTATTGTTGTGTTTCTACAGGCAAGCTCTGCCATCAGCAGCCAGAGAACCTGCAGCCACACTGCCTATAGGGAACTGATTTGCAGATAGGCCCTCTCCTCTGCTCCTTGACTCCGTAGCACTGGAGGCTGATAAGCATGGGCCCAGCAGACTCTGTACCCAAAGCAGGGCCACTGATCACAGGAGCAGCTTGTGAAGAAGGCTATAAGGTGCAAGACTGCCCAGATTCCAGCCTCCCTACCAGTCTCGGAGACATGTGGAAGGGAAGTCTTCATCTCCCTTTGACTCCTGGCTACTCCTTCACGAAGCTCCAAAGGCTAAGGGAATGGATTGGCGGGGAGGTGTGCAGTCGGCTGCTGCATGCTCCCACCCTCAATGTATATCCTGCAGCTGCCTCTGACAGGATGTTACTCCAAGACTACTATTGTCAGGAGATGAGCTTTGCTGAGCTCATTAAAAGACCTCTGTCCTTTCTCCAGGACAAGCCACCCTTTTCCTCTGTGCCTAATAACATTGAGAGAAAGGGGCCCTGGAACATCTCCAGGTGGCTGGAGACAGTTCTCCCTTCGATTCTAGGCTTTTGTATTTGCCTAGCAGACTGACAATTGTGATCATAGAGAGTTCCCATTTGAATGACCTTGTGCATCTAGGCACTGACAGCCATTGGCTAACCTCAACCATTAGCTCCATCATGTAAGGTAGGACTTGTCATTTTCCTTACTTTTGCAGTAGAGCAAGCTGAGATTCAGAGAAGTTAAAGTATATGCCTGTGTAGCTAGATGGGGAAATATACACATTAATCCCAGTGGTCAGGAAGCTAAAGAAAGGGTTTGTGAGTTTAAGGCCAGCCTAACACACAGCAAGATCCTGTCTCAAAACAAATAAAAATAACTTTTCTTAAATGTGCCCAACTTCACCCAGCAGAAAGAAAACAGAAGAGATTTACATGCCTGTCTGCCTGATTCCAGCATTCCTTCTCATGTACCATCCCCTTGCTGCCTCCCTGTCCATGAGCTTGTTTGCCTCCTGTACCCGTGGAGAAATGCAGTGAACCAAGGGGAAAACAACTTCCCAGGAGCCAGAATTTCCCTAAAGGGAATCTGAAGGTCACAGGATCTCCTCTCAACCCTGGGAAAGAGTTCGCACAAGATGAGAGGCAAAATAACTCCCATCTTGTGTTTGCTCAAGCCTCAACCAAATCCCAGGACTTCCACCCATAGAGAAGTCCACTCCTGTCACAGGATGAGGCAGATGAAGGATGAGGACAAACAAAACTAGAAATAACAAGTTGAAGTTCTTGGGAGATTTTTGTGCCAGGCAGTGAAGAAATGTAAGGGTCAAATAACCATGGCTTAGAGCTGGGGAGATGGCTCAGCACCTAAAAGCACTTACTACTCTTGCAGAAGATCCAGGTTCAGTTCCCAACACTCACATGGTAGCCCACAACCATCCATAACTCCAGTTCCAAGGTACCCATAACTCAAGTTCCAAGGTATCTAATGCTTTCTTCTGGTCTCTATGGGTACCAGTGCACATACACACATGCTGGCAAAACATGAAAACGCATAAAATAGAAACAAATAAAAAACAGTTTGAAATGCCATGGCTTCTCCATCTCTCTTGCTTCCTACAGCTTGGTCATGCTGATGTTCATCCAGGGCCCTGAAATCTAACTATTTCCATACAAAGGAAAGTGCCTTATACACTGAAGCATGCAAGGAATCCTGTTTCTGTTACATGGCTAGTTTGCTTACTTGCTTGATTGCTTTGTTTATGTGACAGACTTGGGTGGCAGCCTTGGGTCCTGAACCTGGGATTCAAACCTCAAGTTGTGATGATTACTGCTTATAAGACCACAAGTGAGTATGAATTTTAACAACTCTGCTAGTGTGTGTTTCTTGGTAGTGAGCTGAGATGAAGGGGTACATAAAGCACTTAGCACAGTGCCTGTCATTTGCTCTCAGAGTGGCAGATGAACAATTGACAGGTCTACTGGTGTCCTTTCTTACTTACCGAAGCTGGGTGTACAGCCCCATAACACAGCAGACCTCAGACAAGGGGCTGCCGGGTCCACCTAGTCCACAGACCTGCACACACCCAGCATCTAGATCCACACTTCATGAAGAAAGCAAAGACAGATGGACAGACAAGAGTATCTCAGGATAAACATGTGGGAGAAGGGAGATCTGCCTGTGATATCTCTATCTCTGCCAGTTTTCTTTGCAAACTTATCACACACTTACCTGATGCCTATAGAACCGTGCAGAATTCTTAACCTATATTATCCCGACTAATCACCACAACAAACCTCAGAGGTAGATACTATTATAATTCCCATTTTACAAATGAGCTCGACTGGAAGAGGTTTTAGTGAGATGACTCAGAAGGCACTGCCACCAAGCCTAGTGACCCGAGTTCAATCCTCAGAACCCACATGGTGGAAAAAGAGAACTGACTCCCACAAATTATGCTCTTATATTCATATATATGTGCCCACACCCATGCTCACATGGTAAACAGGTAAACTGAATTGCTCTTTTTTTTTTTTAATTTAAGAAGTTTAGAGGCTTGCCCAAACTCACACACTTAGTGGTGTGATGTGAACACAGCACCTACAACTCTTCTATAGACCAGCTCCAAAGACCAATGACATCACTTATATTCGAGTAGACGGGAACATGCAAGCACTCCACTTTCCTTGAATTTTTATTTTCCTAAGTAACAACACAAAATAAAGCATACTTTATAAAATGTTGTAGTCACTGTGGCTTTCCAGACATGGCCCTCACACAACACCTGAGCAATTAGGCAGCTGGCTCTCTTATCTGTAGTGTACATCTGCTTCCCCCAAAACCTACCTAACCATAGGATTAAGTGTGTAGTGATTTAAAAGACAGTTTCCTGACATCTTCCCGAGACAGGCCAAATCCTAATTCTTAGAGAAAGCCCATGGCAATCAACTCTTCAGAAGTGCCACAGAATGCAAAGAGATAAATTGCAAACTCAGTGGAACAGTACCAGCTACTTATAAGATCTCCTGGGTGAGCTTTGAAATAATCCTAATGCCAATCAGACTCATGCATTTAGTCTTGTTGATGAGCCCAGTCAGATATAGGAATTTCACATAAGCCCCTGGGTGGCTCCAATGTGCAGCCAGTGTAGAGAACCTCTTCTCGAAAGCCAAAACTGTACAAAAAGGATGTTCTAGAATCCTTATGGTCAAGTAGGTTCAGGGAAGGCAGATTTAGGAAAGGTCCTGCATCAGCAGTGTCCAGTGTGAAGGGTCCTAGCTACATATAGCAGTGTAGCTGAAGGGTTGAAATGCTGGTTTCTGTTGAATACAGCAGCCACATGTGGTCAGTAGCTAGGTACCATAATGGACCACTACACGGTCTGCTTCAGAGTGTTTACTGATAACAAGCAGAAGAACAAAACCCAGAGAGGCAGACTGCTCAGTGGTTACAGTGCTTTCTACACAAGCTGAGGAACTGAGTACAGATCTCCAGACCCCACATAGAAGCCAGACATGGAAGAACACATCAATAATCCTAACACTCCAGTGACAAGATGGGAGGCAGGTACAAGTGACTCTGCAGAAGCTAACCTGAACCACAAAGACCCCGACTCAAACAAAATCAAAGACAACGGCCAGCATCAAGGATGTCCTCAACTCTTTCAACGACACACACACACACACACACCAGAAAAAAAAATTAAGAAAATAAGAGAAACCTTCTTTCATAAAAGGAGACAATCTCCCTGAAACATTTCCTAGGATATCAGAATGTTTTTACAGGATCTAAGACAAGTGGTCTCAGTGGTATGCTTCTTTTGGTAAATCTCCCACCTGGCCCCTTTCTTGGCTCAGCTGAAGAAGGGAAACACATATCTCCAGGCTTCCAACAAGAGCCTTGAAGTGGCAGGAAAAGCCAAGGGGGCAGGCCAAGGTGGCCAGTTTCTATTTAAAAGATGATTTCCTCTTCAAAATAAGCTCTATCCTCCAACGGTGCAGACGGGGCAAAGGTTGTGACTGACATTGTGTTGCTGGACATTAAACTGCCTCAGAGGTCACCAGGCACCTGGTAGGCATGTCCTGACAGAAGGTTCTTAATCAGACTCACCCCTGCCCCCTGAGAACCTTGAAGTCTTGGGGGAGGGGCCAGCTGCCCCAGTAGCTAGAGGTTTCCCGACCCCCTCCATACTCTGGCTTCTCTGTTGCCCTCGTGGTGAAGGATGTTTGTTAGTTAAACAGACAGGCAGTCTTGCCTGAAACAGACCACCCTGACAATAACACAGGAAGTTATATCTATTGGGTTTCATCTCCCTGGTGGGGATACACTTGTGGATGACAAGGACAGATGTCACAACACCTATTGTTTTCCTGTCCCCCAGGGCCACTCAGCAAAACATCAAGGGTCACATTACTTTGGCCCCTTTAAAGGCAATGGGACCTCAAAGGTTGGACCAAGAACAGAAAGGAAGAACAGAGCCACAGAGATGGTCCTGGGTCTTGGCAAGACATATAAACCTCTTGGCCCCACCCTTAAAATGTGGTGCCCATCTGATATGATGGGTGTGAAGACAAAGTTATTGCTGAGTAAAAGCCTCCAACAGGCAACAGACACCCAAGTTTGAGCTTCCCCCTATGTTCACTCCCTAAAAGTGTGTGTGTGTGTGTGTGTGTGTGTGTGTGTGTGTGTGTGTGTGTGTGAAAACATGTATATATGTACATGAATGTGTTTTTATAAAGAAGGCCAGAGACTTCGTTAAGTTGTCCTCCTCAGCTGCTCTCTACCTTATCTTTTTGAGACTGTGTCTCTCATTGAACCTGGAGTTTGCCAGTTTAATGAGTTTGGCCGGCCAATGAACTTTAGAGCTCTCTCTCTCTGCCTTCCCCAGCTCTAAGATTGCAGATATAGGCATACAGATTTTACATCAGTACAGGGAATCCAAACTCAAGACCTCATGCTTGTGTGGCAAGCCCTTTACCAACTGACTATCTCCCTAGCCTCCTCTCACTAAAATGTCTTAAGCTTACCTATATCTTTCTTGTAAATTTCTCTTTTTTATTTTATAATAGATTTATTTTTAAAGGGTAAAACACTCAGACAATTTAAATACAAGTCCAACAGATCCACTGTCAGTCAGCCATGATGCCATTGGGTGTTCTTGGAGTCTTCCTGGTGAGGAAGAAGGCTCTGATTCTTTATTCATATACGTCCTTTTTATCTTTAATGTAATCTACAATTTCTTATGGACACATTAACTTCTCTGCATTTATATCAGGAATTTCAAACCCAAATTCGTCCTCCATGACCATAATAATCTCCACTTGGTCCAAACTCTCTAAGCTCTCTAATAAAATAAAAATTTACTGAGAGCTTTTCTGAGTCAATCTTGTCATAGAGTTTCAAGGCATACAGCACTCTGTCCTTGATTCCCTCTAACATCAAAGTGGGTACATCACTGTACTGGATGGCACAACTGTGTGACCCTTCCAGGCACCTGGAAGGGCTGCAGAGCACCAAGATGGGCTGCAGAGTCCTGGGCCTCCTCCAGGTTCCCTCAGAGCAGAGAGTGGTACTGAGCAGACATGAGCCACCATGGCTATGCCAACCCAGAATGTAAATTTCTCTTAATAATTGCAACGTCTTAGTTTTTGACAGCTAACCTCTTGATTTGTTGCCTAAGAAAATCCACCCAAATATCCTGAAGATCCTTGTGGACCTTACACCTCTATCTGAACTCAGTGTGAGTGTGTTTCTGGCATCATGAATTAGAATCCATGAGGACATTTGTGTGATGGAAACAAGAGGATAAAACACCTTTCTACAATCAAACAACTCTTAGCAGGGATGATAAGTCACATTACTCTGACCGGGTCAAAGCACTGTTCCAACAATGATGACAGTATTACTTATTATGATCTCCAAAACAAGCAAGTGAGGAGACTAGGGGGATGTTTTGTTACTCTTATTTCTGTGTGAGAAATATGGATTTCAAGGAGTTGAAGTGCCTTGATCAAGTTCACAAGCAATAGACCCACAGAATCAAGCCACAGAAACAGACTGTATTTTACTTCAAATGATACCTTGCATGCAAACACTCATACATAATAGGATCTGAATTACTGATAAGTCTTCTTGTTTACCAAAGCTGTGTGTCCTTTCCAAGAGAATGGAAAGAGCCTGCATTTTACAAACAAAAAGGCCATGAGTAACCACAGACACAGGTGTTCAGAGTAGCCAGATATTAATATGCACTGTGAAGACCTCAGTACTGAGTGTGGGCTGGGTAAACACCATAGTATCTTCAGTCAATAGCTTGAAAAGGATACAGCCCATGTGGTAAGTGAAGAAACCAGGCTTTAAGGACCGAGTATGCAGTAAGGACTGAGCTATCTGTACTGGAGTCAAGACACATACTTGACCAATGTATAAAGCTCTGCTCAGGGGCTATTGGAGATGATAAATAAGTAGAATAAGGTTGCTGCCCTGGAGGAACTTACAGAAACAAGACTGGCTTTCTCCTGAAGGACTGTCAGGAAGAAAATCCAAAAGTAGGGACTGTTTGGGCGCCTTGAATGGTAATCCTGGGTGACTCCTCCCATTTTGTCCTGGTCCTTTAATCTCATTCAGCCCACAGGACCCTGTATAGCCTCATGGTAATTCCCCTTTAGCCTTCTCCATTCCCTGAGGCTCCATTATTCAATAATCAATTCAATGAGTCAGAGAAAAGGGCAATAAATCTCTTCCTTGGTGACACCTCTCCTACCCTCCCCCAAGACTTTGTTCTGACTCTTTGTGGGAGATGAAGACTCCCACCAAGGCTGGAGCTTCCCAGATCTCTCTCCTGACCTGTCGTCCCTCCTGCTTCAAGCAGGCTTTATGGTTTCCATGGGAACTGGGAGACTTAGCAGCTAGAAGTCTTTCAAAACAACATTGTGCTACTATATGAGATGGAAGAGACTGTATGAAAGTGAGAAAATAGCTTAAGAATGCCTTGACCCTGATGCCTGGATCTGTTTTAAAATGAGGATGAACAACTGGGTTTTCTGATTTCCCCTTCAAAAGGGTTTTGCTGAATTAAACCACATTTGGCTAAAGGAACACATATATTCATACACATGCAAAACCTATGTCTATATACATACTCATATAGCTACAAACACAGGCATTCATGCATACACATTCACATACATAAGTACGCATTCACACATATATACATATTCCTTCATATGTGATACATATACCCACACACAAACATGTACATATCTAGTACACATGTACTGTCATACAGACCACAGGCAGACATGCATACACAAACTCACAAGCTTCCCAGCCCCACCTTCGCTAGTACAGCTGGGATCCATCCATTAAGAAAGCAATTCTTTTGTGAAAAAATTGATCCTGCACTTAGAATATCCCCTGATATTTCTCAGAGTATAAACACCCTCTGGTGACCTCAGGGAGTTGATGCCCCTCGGCAGCCTGCTTCCCCCAACACCTTATCCCTCCATCCCCTTGTCTCAAGAATAACATTAAAGAACTTGCCTCTAGCCTCTGTGAGCACTTGGTGACAGCAGAGTTACAAATGCTGTGGGCTGGAAGCCACTATAGACTTACCCAAGAGACCTCAACCAGAAGCCATCAATCCTGTTTGAAGCTAGGGGGCAGGTGATAAGCGAGAAATGGAAAGAAACACTTCATCTCCTACTCTGATGAGTCCCAGCTTGGGATGGTACTGAATCCCTTGCAGTGGATTCAGTTTAGAAACAAGTCCTCTCAACTCTAGTAATGTTTCAAGAAGTTCTCACAGGTGAACCTAAGAATGCAGCCTCTGCAAGGCACAAGCATGCCAGGTGGCTCTTGTCAGCCTAATGTAGTGAATGAAGTAAGCTAGGAATTAGTTCACAGTCAGTACATACCTGGTGGATCAGGTATTTCCAAGGTCCTGGGTTGGTACATTCTGAGACTCATAAACTCAAGCCCACTGACTTGGTGTCTTCCATCAGATCCCTACAAATTCCAATTCATGGTTTACTTCTAGTGAGAAACAGACCATTCTCTTCCACCTAATCTCATCCCAGCATGTGTAATTCAATGCAAATCTGCCTCTCCCTTTATTTAACTCATTTATCCAACATGAATGGTAACTTGGTGTAGTAGTCTCAGGTTCCAACTCTCTGAATGTCCAATCTGATATCCAATGATAGCAACTCTAAATTCGGCCTGTTATGTGATCATCTTAATGCATAATATATAACGATACCACATCTCCCCCAAGGGAAGTTGTAGTGACTAGGAAACTACAAATAATATACTGCCTGACACAGATTGGTTCAATCCATGCAGCTTTCTTCAGTGTACTAGATAGAGGTAAGACCATCTATCTCACCATATCTTCACCACAATCTCTCTTGCCATGTTTTGTAGAGCAAGAAAGGTATAGAGGTGTATGTGTACATTCATGCTTAGAGCCTGTAAGCAATTTTCTATATTCATCAAAATTAATTTTGATCTAATCAGTTGAATACTTGGTACATACATATTCTCAGCTCTAATAGTCAAGCAGAGCTCCTCTCCTCCCTTCACCTTCCTCCTCCCAGGGAAACAGAAGTTCCTGAGGACCAGAGAAAAGGTCAGAGGGCTGCACCAGGCTGGCCCTCAGCCACCAAGAGCTTCCTGCCAGGAGTTCCCTGTGAGCTGACTCTTACTGCAAGAAACCAAATAAAGTCACCACTCCCGTAGACAGCATGCTTCCCTTTACAGGAAGGTTGTGCTCAGACCCCAGGTGTATTCAGACAGATTTCACCCAACCTTTTCCAGACACAGCATTGAGGATCAACCCTCACCTATCTAGCTGCTCAGACCTGCATCCTCACAAATTTACAAAGTCTCTGAACTTTGATAAACACTTTTTGTTCATTTTCCATTTTGTGCCCTACTCTTGCATAAGTTTTGGGCCATACACAAGTGTCATTATGATTTAAGCCATGTAGCTATCATGGCTTAATGTATTTTCACCCAAGGAAATACAAGTTTATTTATTTTTTGTCTATTTAATTTAGAAACAATCGTATTTTACATGTCAATCTCAGTTCTCTCTCCCATCTTCCCATGCCCCCCTAACAATACCCGTATCCTACCCTCATCTACTCCCCAGGGAGGGTGAGGCCTTCCATGGGGCATTATGAAAGTCTGTCACATCATTTGAAATAGGACCTAGGCCCTCCTCCATGTATCTGAGCTGAGGGAGTATCCCTGCATAGGGAATAGGCTCCCAAAGTTTATTTGCACACTAGAGATAAATACTGGTTCTTCTGTCAAAGGTCCCATAGACTACCCAGGTACCTAACTGACACTCACATTCAGAGGGCTTGGTTCAATCCAATGCTGGTTCTCTGGCTTTATGACTAGGGTCTGTGTGCTCTCACTTAGTTAGGTCAGATGTTTCTGTGGGTTTCTCCAGCATGTTCTTGGCCCTTTTGCTCATCACTCCTCCCTCTCTACAACTGGATTCCAGGAGTTTGGTTCAGTGCTTAGCTGTGGGCCTCTACTTCTGCTTCATCAGCTACTGGATGAAGGCTCTAGGATGATATTTAATGTACTTATCAATCTCATTATCAGGGAAGGATCTTTAAGGTAGCCTCTCCACTATTGCTTAGATTCCTAGTTGGGGTCATCCTTGCAGATCTCTGAACAGTACCCTTGAACAAATTGGTACAGGACACTACTTCCTGAACATAACACTGAGATCAACCATTAATAAATGGGACCTCCTGAAACTGAGAAGCTTCTGTAAGGCAAAGGACATAGTCAACAAAACAAAACAGCAGCCCACAGAATGGGAAAAGACCTTCACCACCCCACATCTGACAGAGGGCTGATTTCCAAAATATACAAAGAACTCAAGAAGCTAGTCACCAAAACACCAAATAATCCAATTAAAAAGTGGGGTACAGAACTAAATAGAGAATTCTCAATAAAGGAATATAAAATGGGCTGAAAGATACTTAATAAATTGCTCAACTTCCTTAGCCATCAGGGAAATGCAAATCAAAACAATTCTGAGATACCATCTTACACTTGCCAGAATGACTAAAATAAAAAACACCAATGACAGTTTATGCTGGAGAGAATGTGGAGAATGAGGAACACTCTTCCATTGCTGGTGGGAGTGCAAACTTGTGCAACCACTTTGGAAATCAGTATGGCAGTTTCTTGGGAATATGGAAATCAGTCTACCTCAAGAACCAGCAGTTCCTCTCTTGGGCATGTACCCAAAGGATGCACATTCATACAACAAGGACATCTGTTCAACTAAGTTCATAGCAGCATTGTTTGTAACAGCCAGAACCTGGAAGCAACCTAAATGCCCCTCAACTGAAGAATGGATGGAGAAAATGGGGTACATTTACACAGTGGAGTATTACTCGGTGGGGAAAAAAAAATGAAATCTTGAAATTCTTAGGCAAATGGATGGAACTAGAAGAAACCATTCTGAGTGAGGTAACCCAATCACAAAAAGAAAAACACTGTATGTAGTCATCCATATATGGGTTTTAGACATAGAGCAAAGGATTACCAGCCTATAATCCATACCACCAGAGAAGCTAGAAAGCAAGGAGGACCCTAAGAGAGACATATATGGACCCCATGGACCCCAGAGAAGGGGAAAGGGATGAGATCTCCTGAGTAAATTGGGAGCATGGGGGAGGAGAGAGGGAGGTAGGAAACAGAGAAGGGGGGAAGAGGATCAGGGAGGAGAACATGAGGGATCAGGAAGAAAGTGGGGGGGGGCAATAGAAGCAAGCAAGAAAAGAGACACCTTAGTAGAAGGAGACATAATAGGTTTAAAGATAAATCTGGCACTAGGAAACACAAGTTTAAAAGAAGCATCTGTGTGCCCAGGATTTTACAGACACTTCATTTTATCCTCAGACAAGCTTGGAAATGTGATTACAGTGACTTCTTGGCCAACGAGAGGAGCACAGAGGCATTCGACAGCTCACCAAAGGTTCCAGACACTGATGGGAACAGGCTAAACATCTCAGCTTAGTTTATCTCAATCAAAATAAACTGTTTGTATCTCAGCACACCACAGTACAATAGAACAGGGACAGAAAGATTTTTGGCATGGCTGGGGGATTGAAGAGATCTGTCTAAAAGACCAGAGTCTGAAGATTATCTCTCACCCCCTGTAAGTCAGTTCCCCAGCTTCCTTCTTCTGGAAGTCCTGAGCTGAGAAAGCATCTGTTCTTCTCTGTGTATGACTGAGGCTGCAGGCAGAACCTTTCACCCAAAACCATTTTTTATGGCAATAATTTGGCACATTTCAGCTTCCCATTCAGGAAGAATGACCTGGATCTGACAGGCTTGGAATAAGGAAGACAAGAGGTTTTCAGATACTAAAAATGTTCTGGCACGACATTAGATAGACATTTGGATACACAAACAAGTAGAATGGTAGATGGCTGTTGTCAACAGGATCTAGAACCACCTAGGAGCCATGTCTTTGAGGAAGTTTATAAATTGGGTTAAGTGAAGTGACAATGCGGATTCTATGTGGTTGGTACAATTCCAAGGCTTGGAGTTTCAGACTGAATGAAAGGAACAACTTAGCTGAACTGGAGCATTGGTTACTCTCTGTTTTCTCACTGCAGACACAATGTAACCAGCTACTTGCTGCCGTGAGTTCCCTTCCTTGAAGGGCTGATGGACCATTAAACCAAGAGGCAAAATAAACCCTGCTATCCTTCAGCTGTTTTATGTTAGCTATTTTAACACAGCAAGGAGGAAAATGACCAAAGTATCTATTTAGTAATACATTGATATAGATGATGATAGATAGATGGTAGATAGATAATATATATGTGCATACAGGCACACATACATACTACATACATACATACATACATACATACATACATACATACATAAGTGGATTGAGATTCAGAGAAAGATACATAAAGCTATACAGACAGAGCATTTTCATGACTTAAGTTCTAAGTCAATTAGAAATAACCCAGTGAGGAAGGACCACTAAAATACTCAGTCCTAAGAGGAAAACTACAAATTAAAATATATAGTTACATCTGTGAATAGTGTTGGGTTCCCATCTAATGTCATGTGATTGTGATAAAACCTACCCGCTTATTGTTTAGTTAGTTGTAGAGATAAAATCTCTACAAAGGACAAATGAAAAGGTTCCCCATGCTTGGAACTTTTCACTGTTCAGATCCTGAGTGAGAGAGGTTCATGAGAGTTGATATTATTTTAGACAGTGTGGTTATATGATAATTCATGAGTAGCTTGTACAAAGAGGGGAGTAAAGACATCAGCAGTCTGGAGGATACTAGAAAAGGTTTTGAGTCAATCAATGGATTGGGGTTTTCTATGGGCTTCAGACTTGCTACAGAAGTATTGGCAATAATCAGAAAAATGGCAAGGAGGCTATGGCTGGAGATGAGGTGTTGAAATCAAGATTTCTGGAAGGATAACAAGATACACAAAGAGGAGATAAGCAGGGATAAAGAAAATACAGCTCAGGATAGGTTGCTAGCATCAAGGGGACAGAGGAACTCAGATGAACGAAAGTCACATAACCTTAGTTAACTTCTGTGTGTCAGATTGGCATCATGTGACAATATTCTATCCCTTCCTCCTTTCTGTACCCCTCCACAGACCAAAGTGTACTTCTAGGACAACATGCAACAAATGGGCTTATTGGAGAGGAGTGAGGGGGGAAGTATTTTAATGACATTCTCAGACAACTGGAGACAATGTCCTTTCTCTTTTTTATTCTAACATACTGTAAAACATTACTCACCTTCATCCCCGAAGTCCTATAATTGTAAACAGTTCCTTTCAGCTGGATGTGTTCCCCTCATACAACAGAATACAGTATGTTCATCTCTAGAAAGACATTTTAAACACTTTTGCCTTGAGTGTATCAGCATCACATATGCTTTCAGCCCAAATGAAAAGCAAAGTAAGGTCATATTAGGGAATTCTTACCATACTTCATTGGTACTAAAAATGTGTCACATTCTCTTTCTTTAAAAATATATTTCATTTGTTTTCCAAATATTCAATTCTATTTAAAATATGAAAATGCTTGTTAAATGGAGTACCAAATCTTTTGGATATTTATTGTTGGGTTCACTGAATGACTATAAAATTTTGAATGTGGAGACTAGGATTTTGTAAAAACATTAAACAAATGACAGTAATCCAAAAAAAAAAGAAAAGAAAAGAAAAAGAAATAGCCCAGTGAGACCCAGTAATGTGGCATGATGAAATCAGCATAGGTTTTAAAATCAGGACAAACTGACTTTGCAACATGGCAGATAATGGTTACATGATTGTTAACAAATTTTCTAACATTTGGGAAGCTTCTGTTTTGCCTTCTTTAACATTATTCAAAGGGCTTGGGACTGATGGTGCATGGGAAAAGCAGATGTTCAACAGACAGAATTACTATGGTATTTATTTAAAATAGTAATGGTGTTAAGTTTGCCTCATATCTAACCATGCAGATCCTCAGGCTGAATGTGGAAGAAGAAACAGCCCACCTCTCAAAATCCATCTGTGAGGAACTCCAAAGCCCAAAGCAGTTCTAGATCCAAAACCTTTCCACCAGTCAAAAGGCTGCTGCTCCAACACTTTCAGAACAGTCACTACCGTCAACCACCTCTCTAGTCACCTGGCCTACAGGCGATGTAAGGTTCAGAGCTTGGGTGTGCCTCACGAAGACACTCAGTCCTTCTCCAACTTGCCTTCTGACAGCCTTCCCTCCACCACTTTCACATCTTCAGCCAGAAGCTTACTCAACAACACAGTACTCCATTGCTTTGATCATCTTGTTCTAACTCCTGAGCCATGATCTCCACCTGAAGTATCTGTCGTCAAGCAGAACTGTCCAGCATCCCACTGTACACTGAGTGTCAGGATAAGGAGGGTGTGGTATGGTATGGTGTGGCACAGCTCCTGTGGAGTGGAATGCACTAATGCCCTATCACCACTGCTGCATACTAACTTCTTCAAACCAACACATGAACTTCCTTGCTATCCCCACATTGTTAGTGAGATATCCCGTTCACAATGCCTAAGACACGGTCATGGGATTTTTACCATTTTAAGGTTCTTTGCCCCTGCTCCCTGTCCTCCACTGGCAAAACATGAGCCTGATTCCTGTGGACAGAGTTTATATTTTAGTCATCTCTTAAATCTCATCACCCCTGAGCCAAGGTCCAAACCTGGTCCTCAAAACTTAACAAGCCCTCCTCTCCACACACAGAGGACCACTGGAGCATCTCTCTGTGTGCTGTATAGACAACAAAAAAAAGGGGGTCTGGCTCATAGAGGACTTGCATTGGCAATGTCTTCACTTTTATCATTGGCGCATGTGCTTTAGGGGAACTTGAAAGCCATCCATTTCTAGGTACTCAGAAACCACTTCCTGTTTCACCTTTAAGCACATCCTTTTCACATGTAAGTCTAAATGTTTAATATATAAATCCCAAATGTGCTGAGATCTCTGATCTGGAGATAGTGTTTTACAAACCTATTCACTGGACTGGAAAGGGCTGTGACACCTTCACAACTGTACTTCCTCCAAACTGTAGGCATAAGAGTCTGGGGAAAAGGCAGTGAGATGGCTTAGAGGGTAAAGAAACTTGATGCTAAGCCTGGCATCCTGAGTTTGATCCCTAGGACCCACATGGTCAGTGAGAACTGACCCCTGCAACTTGTCCTCTGACTTCCATGTTTGTGCTATGGCACCTGGGTGTTGTAAACGTGTGTGTGTGTGTGTGTGTGTGTGTGTGTGTGTGTGTGTGTGTGTGTGTGTATAGGAGAAAGAGAGAGAATGTGAGCACACACACAAGTGCTACACAATAAATAATAAATAAATAAATGTGAATTATTTTATTTAATTTTTGAAGAGTCTTGATTAGCCTGGAATTTGCTGTGGAGACTAAGGTGGCTTTCAGCTTATAGAGATCCACCTGCCTCTATCACTGGAGAGCTAGGATTAAAGGTGTGTGCTACTTCCCACAACCTACGCACTAGCTTTCGAATTGCACACTGGGGTCCCCTTTCACACCCTCCCTTTCTGAGGAATAGCTCTGCCACTCATGCACACATGAGAATTCACTTTGAAACAGACAAACCACAACTGGAGGATAGAGGAACTATGTGTCATCAGTTTTCTGACAGAAAGAGGAAGGAACCCCAAATGTCTGAAATCTCAGAGAGAGTGGTAGTAGAACCTCTGGGGAGCGCATCCCAGCCAGAACTTCCTGACACAAGTGAAGATGTCCCCATTGCAGCCAGATCATTCAAGAATGGCTCCTTTCTGAACCCAACACTCCAATGCCCTTTATCAAATTCATTTTCTGCACAATAACTGCAATGTTGACTGCATTTAAAATGCCAGAAGGATGTAAATCACCTGCTTGCTAGCCTAGCAAAATGAACTGGATCAGACCAAACCCCCAGGAACATCTCAACACCAGCACCAGTGGGCTATGTCTTCATAGGCCTGGGACGCACTAAGAAGAAAATAATATGTGCTGCAGTAAAATGAAGCTGGACCACTGATGCCCCCATCTTCCTGGCTTCATTCTTTGCTCTTGTGACCTAGCACTAGAGAAAGAAAAATGTGGTTCCCACCTCTGCGTTCAATAAGCCTTGACAGTGCAGTGGGCTGTCTCTGTGACTCAGAAGCTGATTCCAAAGATCATTTCTCTGAAGCAGTTTCCAGAAATGGCTGGAACAATGGCAGCATCACTAGAAAGAAGTCTGTCACCTCCCACAGAAGTGACTTTGAGGGACAACATATTTTTGAATTTGTAATTTTGGGAACTTTGCCAGAACACCACTTCCAATATAGGGAGGGTGCAACATAAAGCGCCCAGTCAGGAAAGCAGGGTTTAGTTGGGGTGCTGCCACCAGCCTCCCATGCATCTGAGTTATTTCCCTTCTCTGGGCCTCAGTTTCCCTGTCTATGAAACTAGAGTTGCCTCTTTAAAACTCTCCATTGCGGCTTTCATGATATTTTTCCTATGCCTCAGCCAAAAATATACACCTACAGAGTAAGTCAATCCCAGCCCATGATACCCATATTGCATCCTGGGAGACTCTTTTTACTGAGAGGAAGGCATACGGGTCCTTCCACATTCCTGGTCACAGCTGTTGTCTGCCCACCTTGCTGGTGCTCTGAAGACCTTAGCTCCTGGCTTCAATCATATTCATTGCCCACTTCCGGCAGTAAGCTAAAACTTCATTACCTGTGTGTGTAACTCATCCAGTCACCCAGTCTGAATCCTTGATGTCTCCCATCCTACAACCTCTTTCCTCAGACCGGTGCGGTCACCAACTTGGCAGTAACACTGCAGACTATAATGTGACCAGAAATCTCTACCTCTGTGTCCTTGTCTTTGACCTCCACTTTTGGTCCTTCCCCTTCCCACATTTCTTTCCCTTATCTTGACCACCCACTGATCCTATCACATGTCCACCTTCTGTCTTCCTGCTTCCTTCCTTACACAAATTGTCCTGCTTTTAATTACTCCTGCAAGCTGCCTCAACACCCTCTAATCTCCCCCCTCTGCCACAACCACCTTGAAAAACTCCAACATTTGCTCAGCACCAGCTCTGGGCCTGTCACAGGGCAGCTAAAGGCCCCCAGAGAAAAATCACACAACCTGGCTAAGTGATCTCATTTTCAGCTCCTGAACACCAATCTCACTTGGAGAGTTAGCACTTGGGAATTTTGTTTTTTCATTGCCCGAAATAAAAATTGTTCCCACGAAGCTTCCTTTAAGCCTCTCACTATCCAATGCTCAGGGCTGAGCTCGTATTATAGCTCATTTAAGAATTAGAAGTAGCAGACAGAAACCCCTCATTGTCCCACCACCAAAGTTCACCCATCTATTTTCTCCTTTTTTTATTGCTCTCCTTCTAGTTTTTATACACATTAATTACACCTAATAAAGGGTTTCATTAGAACACTTTCATATGAGTATGTAATGTATTTTCATTACATTCACCCATAACCTTTGTTTGTTTCCCCAACTCCTAATGGCCTCTTCTTCCCAGCAAGCACTGCCCCCCCCCCTATAGCCGATCTTTTGATCAGCAACTGTTCACTGCATCTATATCCACACAGAGGCCCTGTGAGCCATGACCATTGATGGCAATGCGCTTTGGCTTATGGAAGTATCACCCTCAATAATCCTTTTTGTTGTGTGCTTGTTTGTAGTATGGGTCTCTCCCCAGTTACTGCCAGCAAAGTCTGTCCTTGGGCATCTACTTGTTTTTGTTGTGTTGTTGTTTGTTTGTTTGTTTGTTTTTCAAGTGTTCTTTTTATCACATATGATTTCTTAGCTATTGCTAATTTCTCTATCCTTCCCCCAAACTTTCAAAGTTTCCACAAGCATTCTCTCATGCTTCTCACTACCCTCCAGAAGCATTTCTATTTGTCTTTCTAACACCATAATCCTTGTAACTACCCTGATGCAGATTACTAAGGATGTCTGTGGGGTCAGTCCCCGGAACAGCTTTCTGTTGTCCTTTCAAGTGACCCATTAGTAGCTCTTTTCACTGTACCATCTCTACAATGCTCATACTTTTATTACCAGTCAGAGCACCCTTCAGAATATTTGTCCTTTCTATCATCTCTGCCTCTCTGTCTCTGTCTCTCTCTCTCTCTCTTCCCCCCCCCCCTCCTTTTCCCTAACCTCTCACACCTCACTCTTACCCTGCCTCTCTTACTCTTCCTCCACACTGCCTGTCTCACTACTGGATACCACTGTCTCCCAAGTTATTCGATCTGAGACCTTGAATATGTCTCGGGTGTGCCTGCATTCCAGCCATCAGAAGTACTACGTGTTCTGCATCAAAAACTATGACTCAAACCTGCCTCTCTTCTCTGTCTCTATGGATACTCCATTACATGACCCACCTTCAAGCTCCTCTTGGCCTCTAAGGGAGCATCCATCTGGTGCTTCTGCTTTCCTCCTGTTCCCCTTCTATTGCATCTCTTTACAAAAGCCTGTAAGATAGCTTCTAGTTTCTCATTGCCCTTAAAATAAACATATCCTCTTGCCATGGCCTTCAAAGTCCTATGTAATCCTGCCCTTACCTGTCTCTCCAACTTTATTTCATGCCATGCTCCCCCTGACTTCCTGTCCATTAGCTTTCCAGTTGTCCTAACCTTAGAACCTACTAATATCAACTTCAATGTCTGCATTTGCTGATCTACTCTCTTAGCCAGAATAATAAGCCCACTCTAATCTCTAAGGTTCTACTGAAAGGTTACATTCTAAGATCTGTTTATAGAATACTTGAATGTTATTCTCCACCTTGAATATTATTTCCTTCACAGAATTTTCAAAACAGGATATCTAATATCTTGATTTATGAATAGGCTTCTTACCTATCCCTATGAAAATGTGAGATTTCATAGAAAGGTGGGTCTATCTTTTTATCCATTATAATCTCCATCACTAGCTGAGTGACATAAAGTGACTTTTTAGTATAAATTTGTAGACTAATGAATGAACCATTGTAATTGTCTTCAACCTAATGTTCTTGTCTGTATACCTTAAGCTATCGCATTCCTCATGTTCTCTGTGTCCTTTCCCACTCTCTTGCCTTTCTTCACAATATCTCCTCAGTCTGGATGCCTCATACCACCTAGGTCCATATTCAACTTGCCAAAACCTCATCATCATTCAAGAGACACCATCAACTCTAAGAGTCTCTGTACCATAGAATATCAGTCCATCAGGGTGGTCATTCAGAATTACATTTCCCATTTCAATTGCCCAGAGTGCTGCTCTGTGGAGGATACTCATGTCTAGAGCTATCATCAAACAAGAAAGACCATCTCCATCTGCTGTAGGTTGGAACTTAGAGTGCCTCCTATTGCCCATGTGTTACAAGCTTGACCACAGAGATGGCACAGTTGGAGGGTATAGTGTAACACTTAGAAAATGAGGATTTAAACCACTGGGTGTGTGTCCTTGAAGGGGATTATGGGACTTTAATTCCTGACCATGATTGAATTGGCCTTTTTCTGTCATATATTCTCACCACTGTGCCCTGCCTCTCCAGAGGCCTGGAGAAGTTAGGCCAATCAGTCACAGACTCCAAAAACTCCAGCTAAAGGGGCCTGCTCAGTTGATAAGTTAATAGGAAGTGACAGCTCTCCAATCTGTTTTGTTTTCAAGTTATACCTTGGAAACTGAGGCAGATCCCATAGCTTTCCAGGTGACAATTAGAGGCAGTGTTGGGGAAAGAATTTGTCTCTCTAGACCTTCAGGTTGGAATTATTTCAAGCATTTTTTTCTGCCCTTCCTCCCTGAATCAGTGAAGCTAAGACCCACACAAATCTGAAAGGCTATGAAGACTATGAATTTTTAAAATCTAAAACTATTTATGTAGTATACTATTTTTGATCTTTCTTTTCCAACAAATTTCTGACCAGATTATTTATATGCAAACTTCTGTCAAATGTTTCTAGCTTTATATTGTTGTTTCCACCACATTAATAATTAATGCAAGAAGTATTAAAAGTCAATGCCACATTCCCCAAGTTAAGCATTCCTTTCTTCTACATGCCCTCTTTTCAGATGCAGAGGTCTTCCAAGCTCTCTGCAGTGCAAAGGAGTTCATCAAGTCACTTTCCCTTATAAAAGGAAGCAAAGGGGGAACAACGGAAGAAAATTAAAGCTTATCGATTGCCTCTAATGTGATGGAGACTGCTTGCCACAGCAAACATTACCTTGTGTAGCCTTCATAACAATCCTGTGAGTTAACTACTTTTACTTCTGTTTGACAGATGATAATGAGTGTTGTGCTCTAATTTTTTGACCATAGTTCAAGGACTAATTGCTTCTACCATGGATAAAATTCCTTTAGAAACAACATGCTCAAGGGCTAAGGAAATGGCTCTGTGGCTTAAGAGTTTGTCATGTAATGGGGAGCAGAGGGAGATGATGGGGGAAGCAGAAGGAGGGAAAGTAGAGGGGACTCGGATTACTATGTAAACAATCTTTTTTAAAGATTGTTTTAAAAAAAAAAGTGTTTGTCATGTAAGCATGAGATCAGAATTCTGGATCCCCAGAGGCCCAGTAAATACAGGGTGAGTGTGGAAACACGCCAGCAATTCCAGCCTTAGAAGATGAAATAAATGGTCTCCAAGGCAAGATGGCTAGCAAGACCAGTCATTGTAATAAAGCTCTAGGTTTGACTAAGGGACCCTGCCTCAATAAATATGAATGAAGAGTGATCCAGGGTGATTCTTGACACAACATCAGACCTCCAAGTACATGAGTACCTACATATATGCATATCTATACTTTATAACAAAAAATGAAGGTGGGTGTTCTGGATACTCTCTAAACCTATTGAGTCATAATCTGTAGTTTAATAACACTCTCTAGTGACTCTTCTACATATACAAAACTTTATAATTCAATGATCTGGGTGGTACATTCAATAAGAGCTAAACTGAAATCTCTCTTAATATGAAAAACAAGAGACACACAAACTTCATGTTTTTTTTTTTTAAGAAGACAACTTAAGTTGTCCCAACACAAACTGCAAGCACCTAAACAATATTGACTACCTATCCCAGAGGATTTCCTCCAAAGCAGTCTATTACACAGGCAAGAGGCAACTTGGTGTTATATAAAGCACTCAGGTAAACTCCGGACCCTAGAAAGCTAATCACCCAGCCAGTACTTAGCAATGTCATTCAAAAAGCCGTTTACTGTGCCAGGGCCTCACTGCTTCCTCTAGTGCCATAGGAGGTTTTGAGAAATCCCTTCCAGTCCCATGATGCTGTAGTCTTGGGCCAGTCAGTCATTGTTCTGTGGGCACTGCTGACATAGTCAGAGTTGAACAGCTTCCTCTCCTAGACGTACCATCACTTTGGAAATTGCTATGTGGCTTTTCTCAAGCATTAAAAAAAGCTTGTTATTATCACAGCAAACAATTACCATCTTCCAGAGTCCCTAAAAGCCTGACAGCATCCCCAGTCAAGAGCTCACTGCCAGCTGGATCCCAGCAATGTTGAGGGCTTCCTGGTCTCCAGCCAGAAACCATCATATTGGTGTGTCCATTTTCTAAAAAGCAAAGGTTACATTAGTATTCTTCAATCCTAGAACTTTGGGATATCAATCTCCGAACTCTAGGTTACTGTGTCTTGCTACTGAAGTCCTTAGTCTACCGGATGCCATATTGAAGCCAACTAGGGCAAATCCTCAATCCCTGTCATCATCAGAGATTGTCCATCCCCATCATACAGGAAGACTTTTTGAACTTATGGATACATTTCAGAGTTGGAAGAAAGACTGCCAAATCTTCTTGGATGACCTTAACCCTGATACAGATTTTTCAGGGACTGGAAGAGGAGATTCTCCTTGAGTGTTTTTGTAAAGGAGGAAGTCCAAGATTTTGTTTTCCATTCAATCAGTACATCCCCTCCATCAGAACAGTTCTTCCTCCATGAACAGTAGGTGGCTATACACGGATTCCCAGCAGCTGAATGACTCAGTACCAACTCCAGGAAGTCAACCAGCCTTGCACTCACTCATCCAACCAAACAGGCTTTAAAAAAATTAATCTCCAGCACTAATGGCAAACTGGTCACTGTGAAGCCACGATGTGTAAGGTTCAGAAATAGGCATATAAAAAGATGTCCAACTTCACTAGCCATCCAGAAAAATGCAAAGCTATATTAAAATTCCATCTCACCCATGCAGAATGACAGTCATTAAGAAAAGTAATAACAAATAATGCTGAGGATATAGACAAAAATAAACTCTTATATACTGCTAATGAGAATGTAAACTAGTCCAGCCACTACTGAAGTCAGAATGGAGGCTTCACTAAAACTTACTCATCTTGTGAGTAACAGAGACACTTCAACAATAAGGTTATTGCAGCACTACGCCCAATAGCTAACTATGGAACCAGCAAGAGAGGAATGGATAAGAAAAGTAGGGAATATATACACAAATGGAAGAAGTTACATTGTTTGGGAAATGGCCACTGGGATAATCATACTCTGGGAATTAAAACCAGAAAGACAAAGATCATATTTTCCCTCATCTATGTAACCCAGATTTTATGCAGATTCCTAAACTCATGTATATACACATGATATAAAAATAAAAGTAAAACTGTCTAGGGAACAAAGAAGACTAGTTGGGGGCAATAAATGGAAGAAAGGTGGATCAAGAAGGAATGGACTCAACACACAATATATATGTATGCAGGTATATATATGTATGTAAGTATGAATGCGTGTTTATATGTGTGAAAACCTTAAAAAAATAAGAGAAATTTTATCAGAAATGCCCCCACCCCATGAACCGACTTGTCCTTTGTTCTAACTGTATGTTCCCCAGGAGCAGCTGTGAGAGACAAAACCATTCGGTTTAACTAGGTCAGTACTTTCCAATCTCCTTGCTTCTTCCTGGTTCCTGATTTACCTCGTTTCCTCTGGTCCTTTGAAAAGAAATTGACTTGTTCACTGCAAATGAAAAAACAATTTTTCTCACCTCCTGCATTTTTATCATCCAGTGGTTCACTTGCTTAAGCAAATTGCTGTGTGTGCCTACTGCATCCTGGACACTGGGATATAAAAATCTGTAACCACAGCCCCACTCTAAAGCTGGATGGATGGGATGGGCAATATTGAAGAGCTTTTATAAAAGCTGGGCTCTCCTAGAGACTGCTTCCTAGCACCAGAGAAGGTGGGCTGAGTATTCACAGGGTACTGGCTGAGTAGTGCATGTCAACTAGGTTTAACAAATCCATCCATGATACAACTAAAAGCAGATTTAGACAGACACACAATTAAAAGGTGTGCCACACAATGGAGGGACACCATATAAGATACCAAGACAAGAGGTGCCCATCAAACACAAATATTCTCTTATCTCATACACTCTAGGTCCACTTATGCAGGCAAGTAAATGGGACTTAAGGTGACTGGAGAAAAAAGAATGCCAGGCACTTAAACCCCAGTGGAACAGAGTCTGAACACATATCGAAGCCAGTATGTTAGCTCTAACTTGTGACTCCTCCGTGATAGAAACAAAAGATGTTTGCCTCCACAGATTCCTGTGATTTGCCTGTGGTGGCACTGATTACCCCTTATTATTTATTGTTAAACTACAGAAGAGCATGAATGACTTGAACATTATTTTCTGGGTTTTATTTCCCTCATCACCTAGCATAGGTCTAGCAAATGGAGATTTTAGAAAAATGTTTGTTTCACAATGAGCCATGAAACAAAATACCTGGCCAGTATTTCTCAAAGGTGTCAAATATATAGTCTGAGAAGCTTCCAGAGCTATAAGAAGCCTAAGACTCATGATAACTGAATTGTGGCATCAGATTCTGAAACAGAAAAAAAAAGTACATTGGGTTTGGGTTTGTTTTTCTATTTTTTAATAAGGAAACCTAGAAAAGAATGGGCATTAATTAATAGTAATGTACCAACATGGTTCATTAACTGTGACAAGTGTATCATGCTAATATAAGACATTTAATTATAAAGGAAATTGGGTGTGGAATGTACAGGAGCTCTCTGTACTGAATCAGCAGTATGATTCTCAATCTAAAGTTCTTCTCAAACAAAAGATTTAACAAAACTTTAAATAACCAACAAGCATCTCTCCCTTCCCAGTCAGGGCTCATATTCACTCCAATTCCATTTCCTCTATGTATTGTTAATAAAAGATCTCCTTCACCAGCCTAAACGTGCTCTTGCCTAATAGTGTAAAGCCTGAGTTTTAGTCCCCGACCCATGCCACTTTCCCACTGTGTGACCATACGTATATTACTCTCCTTTCCCTCTTCTTTGGTTTCAGGCGTATTAACCAGTCAATGAAGAAAATAAGGCTAGAAAGTTCTTCCAATTGTTCCACAAATCAGGATGATGTGTGGTTGACTACAGCTATTCATGGATTCTAAGATAGTCCTAGGCAAATAGAGATTTCTTGAATGAGCATGCTACGGTAGGGTTTAGACATGCTTGTTACCTGGCAAACTTAGAATTAAGGCTTAATTACTCAATATGGCAGCAATAGGAGATGGGTCTTTGGGAAGGTCATAGGACTACTACCATCATGAGTGGGTTAGCATCCTTTTCAAGAGACTAGGAACAATCCCTTGAGACTGGACTACGTCTGCTGGGAGCAGCTTTGATCTCGTGGGATTGGATTAGTTTCTGGGAGAGTGGCTTGTTAAAGCAAGGGTACTCCTTATACTTCAACATATCCCCTTCACTTCTCCATCTCCACCATGAACTGATTAAACAATTGACGAGACAAACAATTGCTAGCATCATACTCTTGGGGCTCCAGAACCATGATCTATCTATCTAAACCTGCTTCCTTTACATATTAATCAGCTTCAGTATTTTACTATGGCCACACAGAATGGAATGAAACTATGTATGTGTATATACTATAGTAACTTTTTCTCTTTTTAAGACAGATCTCACTATATAGCCCTGGGCTGGCCTAGAACTCACTATGTAGACCAGAATGACCTTGAGTTCACAGAGATCCACTTACCACTGCCTCCTGGGTGCTGGAATAAAAGACATGCTCCACCACACCTAACTAAGCTCTAACATTGTTGCGCTCTAACTTTAAATGGAAATCTCTAGACTCTACCCAGTATTTCCAATGCTTTTTTGAAAAGCTACACCTTCTGGATCAAGCTCTGCAGGCTGCCAACTCACTAAAACATAGATGGAGCAGCCAGCTAGACAGTGGGTGTGTCTCATCTCCATCCTGGATTTCACCCTGCCTTCTAGAGGTAAAGTTTTTGCCAAGGAATCTGTATGCCTCGTCTTAGAATCTCTTTCCAACAAGCCCAGAGTAAGGGGGCCTAGAATTCCCCAGCCCTTGGTTAGCGTCCCCTGGTAGATGACTCAAGCCTCAAGTCACTAAAACAAAAATTTGTAAGAGACCGTTCCCATCCTCAATCCATATAAAGGCTCAGATTTTAATCATGCTTTGAGATTCAGACAAGTTTGTTGTTGTTGTTGGTTTTTTTTTTTTTTTTGTTTTTTTGTTTGTTTTTTTTTTTTCCTGTGACTGGCCAGCCCTCCTCCCCGACTTGGAGTGGTCATGTATGAAGTAAGGATGCAGGGTCTTTCCAGCTCCTCAGAGGATCTGTGCTATGTATTATCCCTGGGAATTTCTTCTACCCAAACATCCCACCATCAAAAGCTCAACAACCACACTCCAAAAGGCAGATTCCTGGGGTGCCCTGACATCTCCCCTGCTACCCTGCTGAGACTCATTCTGAGTCTCCACGATAAGCTCTTGGTACACTGTGTGCCTTCCATCTCTCAGAGTTGACTCTCTTGCTGTCATCACTAACTGCACTGTCTCCTCCAGCAACCTGTGAGTCCCATCAGTCTGCTTACTAACCCTATCCAGCACAGTGCATGGTGTGTAAACAAAGTAAGGTGTATGTGAGCACTTAAACTATTGAGTGCTCTATAATTATGTAATGTCCTGCATAACTTAACTCAAATTTCACTTCTAACAGCACCCACATTAAAAGAAAAGAAAGACTCAGCTCCTTGGAATAGTCATAAATTCCTGATGAATTTTCCTTTTTAAGAAGAAAAATGGATACTTCGTCCTCATTGTGCCTCCACTTTCTCATGGCCCCCTCTCCTATTCTCTCTCTCTCTCTCTCTCTCTCTCTCTCTCTCTCTCTCTCTCTCTCTCTCTCTCTCTCTCTCTCTCTGTGTGTGTGTGTGTGTGTGTGTGTGTGTGTGTGTGTGTGTGTGTTCTCTCCTTGTTCTGTATTTGTTACCATCTCTTTCACATATCCTATCTCGTCTGTTTCTCTATCTCCCCCATCTGTCTCTCTCTCTCTCTCCTGCATCTTCACCGTTCGCTGACAGTTCCTATCTGCCCAGTCTCCATGTGTGCCTGGCATCTAACAGATGAGATTACATTTTCCTTCCCGACCATCTGGTGCTGCCTCATCTGTACTCTGGGGGAAACAGCAGCATTCCATGGTCAAGAGTGTGGGCTTAAGAGTTAGATTCCTGCCTCTATGCCTGGCTTTTCCTCATAGTAGTTATTCAACCACTGTGGAGAGATATTGATAATCTCTGTGTCTCAGATTTTGTATCAGTAAAGTGAGGCACAAAACAAAACCCTCTCAGAGAAAGATTTCAAGGATTAAATGAGATAATGCCTGGAAAATTCTTTATACACTTGCAAAACTGTATAGATATGAACTCCTTGCTAATTCTCTCTCTCTCTCTCTCTCTCTCTCTCTCTCTCTCTCTCTCTCTCTCTCTCTCTCTCTCTCTTTCTCTCCTGTGTTTGTGTTACCTACAAAATTATTGACCCTAGTGAGGACATCTTTGAAGAATATCTAAACCTAATATTTTCCCCCCACCGAGACCACTCCAGTCTCTTCCTCCTCCTAACAGATGGCCATCAGAGCCCAGTTTTCTTGCTCTCAACTGTCTTGTCTGTGTGTCTGCCTTAATTCAGGAAGACTTTATCTGAATGAGGTATTCCTAGGCCTGACCTTCCTGCAGAAACCACCTGGGCTGTTTTTAGTGGCTATAAACACCTGGAGTAGGTGCAGGAGATTGTGGCTCCAGGAGTCGAGTGACATCCAGGAATGGGCATGTTAAAAATTATCAGAGTGGCTCCAATTGGAGAAGATAGCTTCAAATGTCTGACTTAAACTGGTGGTAGTGAATGAATCAATCAGCAAATGATAACAAATTATTAGAGATGAATTAATAAGTCAGTAGGAGACAGTAAACGGCGGTAGGGAGGGATGAATGAGACAGAGAGAGTAGGTACTTGCTATTATTTTCCCCCCTGATATACCTGTGCTCTGGTCTCCAAAATGTGTGGCCATTTGTTCTGTGGCTTTTAGAAGGTGAGGCTTAGCTATGCCCTTTCCCTTCCCAGCCCCCATCTTTTTGCTTTCCTGGTATCTCTTTCTCCCTCTCCTCTCAGCCCCCTTTCCAGGTTCCCATCCATTCTCCCTCTTTGGCTCCCACTGATCCCCCCCCCTCCAATGTGCCCTCTCACCTCTACTGAAATATTCACAAATGCAGGTTCTTGCACCTCTCTCAAGGCACTTTCAAATGAGGAGGCTTTGGACACAGCAGCTACACAAAACAGTTTTATTTGATGAACCACGGTGACTACTAACAAGATCAGAATAGAGCACATTCTGAAGAGGGGTGGGGGGGGGGAGAAGAGGCAGCCTCCACTGCTGCTATCTGTCCCATGCCAGGGATGAATTTCCTGCCTCCTAGAAGCCTCCTGCAGCCTATACTGGCTGCTTTGAGGGTGGCCCTGGGCAGAGAAAGTAGCTGTGTGAAAGTTTCTGGCCTGAGGCATGGAAAGACTCAGCTGAGAGGAGCTGCTGACCCCACCCCCCACAGCAACCCCCTTTCTGCTTCAGGAGCAGGATTTGTGCCAGAGATGGTCCAACTGCTTCAAGCCAGGCTCTTCCTGTTTCTGTGGCATATGTCTTGTCCTTGGTTTCCAGAGCCCTCTAAGAACAAAAACCGGAATATTCACACCCATTTCCAGCTCACAATGGCCTCACTATTCATTTTGTCCTTGAGACCCCCACAGCCATTCCAGTCACTTTTCCCCCACCTTTACCCCCCACCCCCAACCTGCAAGATAAGCCAAGAGGCTCAGTCCTGTGGGGGAGGAGAACAAGCGCCTCTACCCTGTATCTTTTATCCTGTGGCGAGAAAGTAGCCTCCTTAGGAAGAGGGCCACAGACCCTGAAGAAAGTGAGAGTGGTGAGGAGTAACTGGAAAGCAGGTATGGGACACAAGGGAAGGGCTATGCTATGATCTATATGTCTATATGGAAGAGAAACTAGGGCCCAGCTCCCAGATGCTACTGAGGAAACAGCTCCCTACAGAAAGCCTAGCACAAACATACACTTCTTTCCTAAATACGGACCAGCCGTCAGAGTTCCCCAAATCCAGTGGGGGTGGACTCATCTATTCTACATTTCTCTATATGGCCATTTTTACCCAAGTGGACTGTGAGACCTGCAGAATTGTAGGGGAAGGTGAGTGGGAGGTTCATCTAAGTTCCTTCATCCATGAAGTTCGTGTGTGTGTGTGTGTGTGTGTGTGTGTGTGTGTGTGTGTGTGTGTGTGTGTGCGCGTGCGTGCACATCTATGCATACCCACATAAACAAAAAGCAAATAGTCTTACCCAAACAAGTGACTCTTGGTGCCAAGTAGCACCAACACCTATGGGAAACTTCTGGGAGATGGTGGGGTGAGTGGGGGAATGGGAGAAAGATCTGCTCTACATTACACAGTTCTGTAGAAGGGGGACAACAAGGATTGGGGGAGGGGAGCCAAGCAGCATACAGACTAAATAAAGATTTCCCTCTGACCCCTCTTTCTCTGATTTTCCTTCCCAACTACCCCTTCATAGGAACGGCATGGTCCACAGCTTCCTCAGCCCTGTTGCCTTGTAATTCTCACAATTATAAACAAACAGAAGAGGACACTGGGTTGTTGGTAGGATGCATTATCTACTAAGCAACACGGAGATTCTGCCAAAGAGAAATCTCTATTCAAAACTCAGTCTAGCCCTGGTGTCTGAACCAACAGTGAACTGATCCAACTTTTGGAAAGACACAGAGCTCCTGGCTCTGGGGACTGAAGCACTAATTATTTGCCTACACCCAGCCCACCCTGCCCTGCTGGCTCTCAGAAAAGAGGGTAAGAACTCAAAGGGTTACTCTTCAAGCTTCAGCATTCTTAACCCTTAGAAGCCCAACCTTAGGAATCCAATAGAAGACAAAGAGTTAGATCTAGAAAATGAGTAATTAGCAGTAAAAAAATTCTGCAGCAGAGGGGGGGGAGAAAGGAAGAGAGGGGAAGGGAGCTAGAGAGCTAAGGAAAACGTGGAAGGAAACAAATTAAGTCAGAACTCATCTTCAACGTTTTAGGGTCCATAAAACATTCTCCTATTTAATACAAACAGAGAAACTGAGGCTTAGAGAGAATAGGAGACTTGTGCAATGTCAGCCTGGGGAACACTGAAAAGGTCTGTTATCAAGGCTCCATCCATCTCTTCCCACTGAATCACAAGCCTCTGAGAAGTGGGAGACAAGAATTTGGAGGCAGGGAGCAGGGAAAGGAACTAGGGGTAGGGAGAAGATGCAGCCATGCTACCTGGTTCTCAGAGCGCGAGGGTAAAGTTTGTGTCAGACCCAAGGCACCAGGCTTCTCTCTGGTCCCAGCCCTAGTCCACAAGGGTCTCTTGACTATAGGGAATGGATTTCTCATGCATCTGCTCCCCTCCCTTTCCCATATTGGGGCCAGGGCCCTGGCTATGCCCAGAAGAATAACTGGCCGACTTCTCTCCGCTACTGCTGTGAGGGGTGCCTTTGCACCTGCTCTGATCACAGCACAGCATGGAAGTGCAGGCTTGGCGAAATCGAGGGTCGAAAAAGGCGTAGAGGAAGGGGTTGAGGCAGCTGTTGACATAGCTGATGCAGGTGCAATAGGGAAAGACATTCATGAGGAAGCTGTCAAAGTCACAGGGCCAGTGCAGCAAATTCCCCAGCATGTAGAGCGTCTTCACCAGGTGGTAAGGCATCCAGCACAAGGCGAAAGTCACCACCAACACCACGATGATGCTGAGCAGCCGGCGCCGCTTCCGCAGGCCCTCAATGCGCTCCTTACGGAAATGGCCCGCGATGGTTTGGGCAATGAAGAAGTAACATGTCAGCATGATGGTGAAGGGCACCACAAAGCCTACGGCAGTGGATGACACTCCAAGGCCCACCTCCCAGGCCCACTCTGAGCTTGAGGTAGCCACCATGGAGTAGTCCATGTAGCACTGGACCTTGGTGCTGTTTTCTGTGTTAGCAGTGGAACGGAACACCATTACAGGCACAGCCAGAAGGGCAGCCAGCACCCACAGGACCGCTGTGGCCACAACCCCGTTGACCCTCAGCCTCAGTCGAGCATTGGCCACTGGCCTGACAATAGCCAGGTATCGGTCAAAGCTGAGGCCAGTGAGGCAAAAGACACTGGCATACATATTGACAAAGATGAGGTAGCTGCTGAGCTTGCAAGAGAAGGTTCCAAAGGGCCAGTCAAACTCCCGGTAGGTATAGGTGGCCCACAGTGGCAAAGTCACCACAAAGGTCAGATCGGCCACTGCCAGGCTGGCAATGAAGACGTCAGCTGAGCGTCTCTTTTCCCTGCTGCTCCGAAACACGGTCCAAAGCACCAGGCCATTGCCAGTGGTGCCTAGAAGGAAGACCAGAATGTAGATGGCAGGGATGAGAGCTCCAGAGGACTTCCAGTCTTCGTACTCACATTCAGACTGGTTGTCGGCCCCATAGTAGTTGTAACTGTCATCTTCCATACTGGTGAATGGAGTGAAGGTGAAGGTAGGTGGTCAGTCCCAGGGACACCAGCTCCAGAGCTATATCACCAACTCAGCTAGTACCCTGAGTAAGAGAAGGTCTGAGGGTGCCCTTCCGGGCATGCAGAAGAAGTCCCTCTGGAAGCTCAGACCCAGCAGGATGTGTTTCTCTAGCAGCTTCTCTCTACCTTCCCTTCCCACCCCAGCTCAGCCAAGACACTTCCTTGCACCCTCCTGAGTCTCTGTCTCCTCCTAAACTCCACACTCTCTC
Source organism: Cricetiscus sungorus (assembly GCA_030556225.1). Classification (NCBI taxonomy): domain Eukaryota; kingdom Metazoa; phylum Chordata; class Mammalia; order Rodentia; family Cricetidae; genus Cricetiscus; species Cricetiscus sungorus. Next base: position 25,265,857 of record JANBXA010000372.1, on the reverse strand, counting down.
CTCCCACCCTGAGGCCAACTCCTCCCTCTCCAGTGAGTCTTAAGATCTTTAAGTTACAGCCCACTTTTTTCCTTCTTCTTCTTGCCACTGGGTAAGTAGACTAAATTGACCCCTACTGTGCTGGGCTGACAATTATCTGTGCTTTGCAAGCCTGCTGTCCCTCCTGGCCCCACCTCCTCTCTCTAGCTGCCACCAGCCTTTGCCCCAGACTCTTTCCTCTGCCCCCCACCTCATGTCTGACTTTCAGGGTATCCATCCCCTCCTCAGTCTTGACCCTCCTGTTCTCACCCTCTCTAACTGATAGGGATTATGCAGACTGAAATCCAGTTTGACCCGGACAAGCATGGAGCAGAGAGGGTGTGATATTTCACAGGGGAGTCCCAGCATCTGTATGGTCCCTGCTGACCATGCACTCCCACCCCTCCCCCACCCAGATGAGACACTGGGACTCCAGCACTTCCTTCATTCCTCTCTATGCCTTGGCCCCAACCCTCCTTCTGAGAACTTTGGTATTTTGCAGGGGAAAAAAAAAAGCATAATGAAATTTCTCTACAGCTCATAAACTGCTGGCAGACCACAGGTGGTAATTTGCAGATAGAGGTGATAGAAAGTTAGTGACAGAGTCACAGGATGAAAGAAACCAGAACAAAATGACTGCTAACCAAGTCATTAAACCTATGGGGAAACTGGGGCTTAAGGTAAGTGTCTTCCCAAAGGTCACATTTTGTTGTGATTGGTTGCCACCTCCTCCTCCTCCTCCTCCTCCTCCTCCTCCTCCTCCTCCTCTTCCTCCTCCTCCTTCTTCTTCTTCTTCTTTTCCTTCTTCTTCTTCTTTATCTTCTTCTCTAAGCTCATAGAGAATGAACTCTGGTACTGTGGTTGGCTGAATAAGTAAGTGGACTAATTAGGAAAAAGTGAGAAAAATAGAATAGAAAGTATATGGGTTACTGTGTGTTAAGATCATGAACTCAGCTCAGTCCTCGGGTTTTAACCAATCAATATCCACGGGCCAGGAGGTTTCATAAGACCACATAGGGTCAGGAAGCTGAGTTCGAGGAGGACACAGAAAAAGGAACCACCCCTGAGCAGATGTTGTAATAGTCACCCTCCCATCTGGCTTCTTCACCAGGACCTCTTCAGGAAGAGAAAGGATGCACAAGATAAGATTTTTTTTTTAAGCATCCTTTGTACCTCAACCCCCAAGAGTGAGGGAAGCTACCTGAATTTGACCAGGAAGATTACAAGCTTAGGTTAATAGTAGAGTGTGAGGCCCTGGATTCCATCCCTCCCCACCCTGGGGGTGGGAGTTGGAAGATAGGAAAGAAGAAGGGGGCAGGAAAAGAGAAGATGTGGGAGAGAGGGAAGGGAAAAGTTGGGCTAGAATGAAATGGACCAAAACTTGATAAGTCTTAGCCATCCACAGCAAAGCTGACAGCCACAGGGATCTTCAAGTTGAGACCCCAAATTCAGATACCCGCATGCACCAGCCAAGCATGTGTTTGGACAAAGTTTGTGATAACAGGGGGTTACACTATGACAAACTGGAAGTTTGTCAGCCAAAGGAAACTAGGCATGCAGTGTGCATGCCTACTGTGGTTCCAATAAAACAAAACCAATAAAACCTCCAGTTGATAAGTTTTGAATAGGAGGAGCTTCCTGGGAATGGGAGGTAGAAGAAACACAAAGAAGATACACAAACAAGGAAGAAACATAAAATGCAAAGAAAGAAAAAAATGAAAACAACCATGGCCAAAGTCTTAGAATACAATCTCCACAGGAAAGAAGAATGGAGAGAAAGATAAGAAAAGTCCTAGGGTCTCTCCTGACCTTTAGCTATAAGCAGCAGTAATTACAGGGCTGTCTGGGTCTCATGAGCATTATACATTGTTCACACACTGAGTGTTAGGCATTCTCCTATGTTTTATTGTCTCTTTCCGCCACCATCAAAACAATGTGAAGAGTAGGCTGGAGAGAATGCCTGAGGGCACAAGTTCATATCCCCAGCAATCCCCAGTATCCCCATAAAAGCAGGAAAGACATCTGTAATTTTGTGTTATAGAGCAGAGACAGGGAGATCTTGGGGCCTCACTAGCCAGCCAGTCTAGCCAAAATAGTTGGATCTAAGTTCAATGACAGACACTAATCAAAAAACAAAGTGGAGAAACTGTTGAGAAAACCATTCTAACATCAAATTCTGGCCTCCAAATGCACAAATGAGCACACCAGCACACATATGCACTTGTACATACATCACCCACACACATATGCCCATGCACATATACAAGCCGCACACATGCAAACACATTCACACCGACCTTAGGAAATATAAGCTTTTATTTAACCTTAGCTGAAAGACAAGAAAACTGAGACACAAGGGAGGAACAGTAACTTGTTTACTCTCCCACTAAAGACTTCAACCCTTTAAAATTGGAATTGTCACGTGTTAAGCATTAGAAAGAGATGGAAGATGCTAGGACGGCTGTAATTTGTTATCTGCCATTGCCAGAAAGAACACCTGGTTGGCTATGCTAACTGAAAAGATAACAAGACTCTGCCTCTAGAACATTAACATTCTACAGAACGGTAGTCATTGCACTCAGTTTCACCTGGATCTGGGGCTTAATCAACCTCCCAGTGGACACACCCACTTGCTTCTTCTGAACAGGTGGCACAATGGCAGTGTGGTTGAGGAGAAATAGTTAACTTTCAGCCACTTCAGAACTATTTGCCTGTCAGGAGGGATCTAAGAGTTGTACTGGGGGCAATATTCTCAGGTCAGATCAGATAGAGAGTAGACTCCTGCTGTGGTTATTCCAGGATAGAGACCAATTCTGACATCACTAGCAGTCACACACATATTTCCTTTTTGCCTCCAGAAAGATCCAGAAGCCACCCTAGGCAACTGAGAACACAAAGGGAGGGAATCATGGAGGCATGCAATAATCTTGAAATCAATGTCTTGTCTGTCTCTCCCAGCTGTCCCACTTGGATTCCAAACCACATGCAAGCCCATAGTTCTCCATGGGGAAGAATATGGATGTATTTCTTTTATTCTCTGACTCCATTGAAAGGGAAGGGAATTTGGAGCCAGGGATCAGGCAGGGGCTAATGATCTGTGCCTAGAGTGGTGGGGTGCTGATAAAACCCAGCCTTCAGCCTAGAACCAGCTGGAGCCCAACACTGACGGACAGGCTCACTCCTCGCCCAGCTTGGAGCTGATCCATCCATCTCCCACCGCACTATCCATTATAGAAGATGCAAGATTAGTAATGAAAACTAACATTGAAGGCCACCCTTGTGTACTCCAGGACTCAGAGGCTGCCCATAAACTACAAATACCCCAGCCCTGGGTCAGTTAACTGTCCATCATCCAACCTTACTGCTTAGCAGGTAATAAATGTCTGTTGAATTAAAGCATTATTAGGGATGTGTTTAGAGGGATGGCAGGAACTTGAGTCTTACCCCAAGGGCTATTCTACTATAACAGCAAGTGTTGTTCTTTTGCTGCAGCTATTGCCTAAGAAACCCTTCTCTCCTTCTTTGACCCCCCCTCTCTCTCTATCTCTCTCTCTATTTCTCCCCACTTTCGGTTGGCCACCACCTACCCCCCTTTCTCTCCCCTCTCTCAATAAACTCCATGTGGGTGCTGAGTCTCGTGTTTGTGTTTCTCAGGCAATAGCTGCAGCAAAAGAACAGCAGCAAGGCCAACATTTTGAAAAACTGACTCAAGATAATCCACTTACAGCCATTTGGTAAAGCAGACACTAAGACAGGGTTGTTGGCCAGAGTCCCCAGGGCTAGCTAGCCCAGGAGAGAAAGGAGCAGGTTTCCTAGGGGACTTCTCTCTCCTGGGTGGTTTCTGCCAGCTATTGTGACAACTCCAAGAGAAACACCTCCTGGCAGAGAAGTGCCTTGGACCTGTCCCATGCTCTTTGAGAAGAGTGCACGCTGCTGGGAGACTGAGAATTCTAGAGTTGAGGGTTTAGAAGTCCTCCACAACCTTGCCCACAGGCTGACTCCTGACACAGGAAACAGAGACAGCCCCGGTCCTGCTCCGTGATGGACAGTGTCATGTGCACTTAGTGAGTGAAAGTTTTATATGTGATGTGAAGCCACTTAGATGTGAAGTCCAGGGATGCTTGTGAACAGACTGCAGGTGTGAATGGGCACTAAGTGTATGAATTCGTGCATCCACAAGGGTGTGCTTACTTGCATGTGCAATAGGTAAATGCATCTGTATGTGTAGGGGAATGTGATTTCTTGTATGTAGTGGGGTAGGAATGTGCACTGTGCACACACTTCTGCCTTCAGAAGAGTTGCTTATAGTGTGTGGTGAGGCTGTATGTGCCCTGAATTCACACAGTGAAGGCATAGGATCAGGGATCCAGGTAAACATCCTGGCTAAAGAACAGGAAAGCATGCTTAACTGCTCTCTCTAAAGCTTTGAGTTCAGGAGGAAAGCTGAAGCCATCTGCTGGGACCCCACCCAGACCTGGCTCAAGCTCTGTGCTGGGACATCAAAGTGGAAATGGAGCCTTCCTCTGCCCCTGGCTGACTTCTCACCCCCTCCCTCCCAGCTCTCTGCTATAGCCTCTGACTTCACAGGTCTGCTTTGAACTCCACAGTTTGGGAACTCACCCAGGGCAACAGGGCCTTTTCTCTCTCTCTTTCTCCTCCCCAAGAGGCAGCCACAGCTGTGTTCCTAACAGCTGGCTTGTTGTCTAAGGTGGGGGGGGGGACGGCGACCCAGCTGAAACTTGGCTACCCACCTCAGGCCAATATTGCACCATTATTGCCTTCAGCCACAGACCTGCAGTACCACTCCAGCCCAGCTCCTTATCTGACCAAAACCAAATGGTCAGCCGCAGCAATTAAAGCCAAATCTCCCTACCCCACCCTCACCCCACCTCTCACCCCACCCCCATGACAACAGCTTCTACCCTCAATTCATTCCACCATTTGCTACTATTTCCAACGTCTTGTCCCTATTCCAACCTCTTCAGGCTCCCTGGGCTTCAGGACAGCAAAGGCAAAAACAGTGCACTAACCTGGAACCCAGGGATATGAGTTCCAATCCTCTCCTGCCTATTAATTCAACCTCTGGACAGCTAGCATGCGGCAGACTGTGTGTGAGGCTCTGAGTACATAACGTGAACAATTCAGACCATGTCTCTGAACCCCCACACTTGCTAGAGGTGAGGAAGTGAAAGGTGAGTAAAAACCATGCAGAGGGGTCCTGATAAACACCACAGAGAGAGTTAAGCCAGGCAAGGCTACAGAGAATAAATGACAGCTAGCAGCTTAAGAAAGTATAGCCTGTGGAGGCCTCATCTGTCCTAGCTGAATGTTGAATGATCAGCTTGCTTTGTAGCCTAAGCAAGTTTATCTATCTACCCATGAAGACATGGGACCAGTCAGGTCTATTTTGTTATAATTCTGGGGATTGTGGCAGCATCTCCAACAGTGGTTGGGCAAGTGGGTTTCTTGCCAACATGGTCAAAAGGGGTCAGTGACCCCCATCTCGAAGTCACTGAATGATAACTGTGTCACCAAGCCCTGTCTGATGGATTAGAATGGGATCAGCAGAAATCTGGAAATCTTTCCTGATCTCTCTGCCCACCCCACTTGCGCTCTCTCTCACCAATACCCACCTTTGCCCCCCCAACACACACAGAACCCCATCTATGGCAACTCTAACAAACCCATGGGGGTCATGTCACCACCATATGTATAACCTCAAAGGGGACCAGGACCTTCCACAGGATAGCCATGTGTAAGGACTGAGCTCTTGGAACCTGGAACATGGAAGACCCCTAAACTCACTGAGGCCTTCAGTTCCTAAATTGAGGTCATAGACTATAGGAGATAGTAAATGGGGAGAGGGAAGTATCATGAGGCCAGCATCAGCAGTTCATAAAATCTTTTGGGAAAAGCACAGCCCCTGTTCCCTTCACAAGACAAACCTCTAAATGCCAAGCGCCAGTGCTCAAGATCTGGTTTTAGCAAGTCCACATGGTGGCTCTGGTTCCTCTCACACTGCTCAGAGGACCTTTGTTGAATAAAAACTGTGACGATAGAATCATTATTATTTAATAAACTGTGTGGGTTGTGCAAACAGAATCCTTCCCCCAAAGAGCACTCACCAGGGGAGAACAGGAAAGCAAGCAAAGTGGCCTTTGATGGTCAAAGATTGTGGCAACTAAGCTATTCCACACATTGGGGCACACTGGGGAGGAAGGCAAGGCCTAGGAGGGAAAGGGCTTTGCCCAGTTGTCTCTGGGCCACCCAGTCTGCCACTCCCATCCCAAGAACCCCTGTAGAGGAAGCCTTTCTCCCCTGTAGCCCCCTGGCCTTTGTCTGGCTGTGATGAGGGACTTGGGCGAGAGGCAGAGGACAGGAAACAACAGAAGCAGGAAGGAGGTCAGGAAGAGGCGGATGAGACCCCAGCCAGCTCATACTCAGCCCTACCAACCTTCAGGATAGCAAAGCAATGCTTCCAAAAATATTTACATGAGTCTAAATTAATGAGGCACTATATCAGCTCTGACAATGGGAGGATGTGGGGCTGGGTCGTCCAGGGGGAGAAGATCAACACAATCAGCACCAGGGGCTGTTCAACGGGACTGAGGCTGGGGGAAGGCTAGTCTTACACAGCTGAAGGAGGAAATCCTAGCCTGACAGCACTGGGGACAACAGTACATGTGCCTTCTCCCCGAGGAAAGGAGATCATGCTGCAGTATCAGTCTTTAGCCTGCCCTTTCCATGTCTGTCCAGTGTGAAAATGTCTTCTACTGCACCCTGGACCTCTTGTATACCTCAGTTGGCCAGATATCCGCTCTTGCCCCTGACAGCCCATTATCATTCCAGTCTGGGCAGTCCTACACTTCCCACACTACCACTGCCCATAGAGTCTGGGCAGCCCTGACCTCCCACAGTACCACTGCCTGTAAAGCAAGATTCACAGCAGAGGGCTTGGAGCCAGTGCTACTACTTAAAGTCTTGAAAGTCCTACCCTTACAAAACTCAGTTTCCCCGTCTGTGAGATGGAAATCATTTTAGAAACTATTCTACCTCCTGGGAGTGATGTTAGAAGTCATTAGGAATGTGAGGGTAAAGTGTTAACACATTCAGGAAATGCTGACCAAGCTGTGGACCAAGTTACAGGGACACAGAAAAAAGCATAACAAGTGACCAGCCTGCAGTTAGTCCAGACAGTGCTACAGCACTGAAAATTGCCAAGGTATGGAGTTAGACAGATGCCCACCAACAGGTGAGTAGGCAAAGAAATATGGTATATGTCTACAACAGAATTTTACTCAACCATGAAGAACGAAATTGTGCCCTTTACAGCTAAACGGATGCAACTTGACGTCATCATGTCAAGAATAATAAGCCAGTCTCATGAAGACAAGCATGGTGTTTTCTCCCATGTATGAGATTTAGGCAAGGAGCAGGGCTTAGAAGTGAGAGGAAAACTATTAGGGGCATGGAAGGGAAAAGGAGAAGGGATACAGAGAAAGGGTAAGGAAGGATGAATGTAACCACAGTGCATTAGTGCACTATATGCACATAGAGAAAAATGAGTGTGAAATTCCTCACTTTATATGATTAATATATGCTAATGAATATGAGTACAAAGTTAAATAAGGTCAGGAAATTCGTCATTTCTTCTCAAATAACACACTTCTGAAGAACTATGCCTGCACTGTGTGACACTGTAGCTCTCACTGCACATAACCACAAGCCATGGAAACGTGGCCTAGCAAACAGAGTGACCTGTGAGGGTAAAACGTGCTGTGTCAAAGACGCCAAGTAAAAACAAGGATGTGACCATATCCCATTTAAAGTTTTTATACAGGTTACCCATTAAAATAATAATCTGGAGGTACTAGGATAAATGAAACATTATTAACATGGAATTCATTTGTTTCTTCTTCTACTTTCCTCACTGGCTGCTTACAAAACTAAAATCACATGTGTAGTGTGTATAATACTTCTATAGAACAATGCCTGAAACAAAGAGTCTGACATAGGGGTCAGGATGTTCGCTCTGGAGATCTCTCCGGTGGTACCTTAGAATGGAGGAGCTCACAAAAACAAACAAACAAACAAACAAATAAATAAATAAATAAATAAATAAATAAATAAATAAATAAATAAATGCAGGTGCAGTTTTTCAGCTCAAAACAAGTGTGAAGGAGAGGATACAGTTTGGATCTTGGAATCATGGGTAATTTCTCATGAAGCAATTTCTTTCCTCCCTGAGCCAGAGGGTCAGTACCTTGCATCTTGGTAGGTAGGCTAAGTTCACTATCAGTCACTTATCTTTTTTTTTTTCTTAGTCTAATTTGGTTTTGTGTTATGTATGTGTGGTTGTATATATTTGTCTGTGTGTATGTGCACATGTGACTGCATGTATGGGTTCAAGTTCATGTATGTGCATGTGCACGTGTATGTGGAGGCCAGAGGTCAGCCTTGAGAGTTGTTGCTCAAGATGCCATGCACCTTGTTGTTGTTCTTTTTATTATAATTATTATTTTTTCTTATTTTACATATTGATCCCAGTTCCCTCTTCCTCCTTCCCATGCCCCCCCATCCTCCTCCCATCCCACCCCCCCATACTCCACAGGGAGGGTGATGCCTTCTAGGAGGGGTCAACAAAATCTGTCAAGTCATTTGGAGTAGGGGCTAGGCCCTCCCTCCTGCCTCTAGGTTAAGGGAGTATCCATCCATGGAGAATGTGCTCCCAAAGTCCTTTGGTGCACCAGGGATACATCCTGGTTCCACTGTCAGAGGTCTCATAGACTGTCCAGGCCTTCTAACTGAGATCCATATTCAAGGGGTCTGAGTCTGTCCAGTGCTGGTTTCCCAGCTATCAGTCTGAGAGGCCATGAGCTCCCCCCTTGTTCAGGTCAGCTGTCTCTGTGGGTTTCTGTAGCCTGGTCTTGACTCCATTTTCTTATCACTCCTCCCTCTCTGCAACTGGATTCCAGGAGTTTGGCTCAGGGTTTAGCTGTGGGGTCTCCTTCTGTTTCCATCAGCTACTGGATGAAGGCTCTATGATGGCCTATAAGATAGTCATCAATCTCATTATCACAGAAGAACATATAAGGTAGCCTTTCCACTGTGGCTCAGATTGTTAGTTGGGGTCATCCTTGTAGGTCTCTGGATGTTTCTCTAGAGTCAGTTTTCTCTTCAAAACTATAATGGCTCCCTCCATTATGGTATCTTTTTTTTTTTCTTTGTCTCTCATCTATTCATCCCCCAACTCAATCTTCCTAGTCCCACATGTCTTCCTCTCCTCCCTTCTCTTTCTCTTTCTTTCTTTTTTTTTTTTTTTTTAATGGTGTCTGTCACTAGCCTGGACCTTACTTATTCAGCTAAGCTGGCTAACTAGGAACCTCATTGATCCACCTGTCTGCAGCTCCCCAGTACTGGGTGCACCACCATGCCTGGAGTATTTTGTGTGTTCTCAGGTCAAACTCAGGGCCTCATAATTACACAGCAAGCATTTTACCAACTAAACTAGCTCCCACCCAAATCTGTCCTTTATATGCCAGTAAGTGGAGCTAGCTGCTCTTCCAGAGAACTTGGTTCAATTCCCGGAATCCACGTGGTGGCTCACAAGTTTCTATAACTCTAGTCCCAAGGTACCTGATTCTCTTCTCTGGTCCACTAGCACTGCATGCCCATGGTGCACATGTATATATGCAAGCTAAACACATACTTGCATGAAATACAATAAGAAACAAATAAATATTAAATGCTATCAAGTTACATGTACTTTACAGATTGGTAAACTGAGGCACAGAGGGTTGCATCACTGGTTTAGGATCATGTAGCTTCAGAGTGGTGGAAAGACCCTGACTTCAGGGGACTAGAAAAATGGTTCAGTAGCCAAGAGTATTTACAGCTCTTGCAGAGGAGATGAGTTCAACTCCTGGCACCCATATAGGGATGGCTCACAGCATCCTATAATTCCATCTCCATGAGAATTTAACACGCCCTGCCCCCATGAGCATCTGAACTCACACACATACCCACATGCAATATACATAATATATTTTTAAGATAAAAATTTTGACTTTGACTCCTCCCACTTGAGAACTAAATTTCCAGGAATATTTTTCATGCACAGTACCATGCTTATATACCCAGAGGTGAGCAGATAGTGCTTCACTGAAGACCTGCAAAGGAGACAGCAGAGGAGTCCCAGAGACAGAGTGGCTCTCCTCCACCTGTTGGGATGAAGGAGGGAAAGACTGGATGAAAACAAACTCACATGAGCTCACAGTAAAACTGTAAAATGATAGCTGGACCAGAAAGAAGAGGGCTCAGTGGCCAAAGTACTTGGTGTTCATACAGAGCATCCAGCAGCGATTTCCAGTGCCCACAAGGTGGTCAAAAACAACTGTAATTCCTACTCCAGGGTACCTAATACTTCTTCTGGCCTCCACAGACAACTGCATCCACTTAGTGTACATCATATATTCAGGCACACATAGATACACATAAAATAAAAATTTTAAACTTAGCAAGGCCAACACAGTTTATGATTATATAATACAGACATGAAGATCAGGCCATGGGTCACCCTATAACAGGGTGTATGTGAGGAAGGAGAGAGGGTAAGAGGAAGGGAGGGAGGGTGGGAGGCAAGGAGAGGGAACTGGAATGGACATGTAATAAATAAATAAATAAATAATCATAGAAACAATTAATGGGTGTGGGTTTGTCTATGTACACATCTGTGCAAGGGCATGTAGAGGCCAGAAGATGGTGATGCAATATCTTCCTTGACTGCTTCTCTAACTTATTCCTTTCATTTTTATTTTTTAATTAGCATAAGATATATTAGACATCATCATGCATTTTAAGATAGCCTACAGAACGAGAGAAAATATTTGCCAACCGTACTTCAGATGGAAAGCTAATGTCTAGAATTCACAAAATGCAAAAATTAAATACCAAAAACATCAAAACTGCCAATCAGCAAATGGTCTAGTGAGATGAGTAGGCAGTTCTCAAAAGAAAAAACACAGCCAATAAGTATTCTGAAAAGTGTTCAACAGCCCTAGCCCTCAGGGATTTGCAAATTATAACTACTTTGATGTACCACTTCACCCCAGGCATAATAACTATCATCGAGAAGTCTAACAATAAATGTTGGAGAGGCTGTAGAGAAGAAACGTTTATTCACTGCTGGTGAGATAAACTGGTAGGCATTGTGGGTATTAGTGTAGAGGTTCCTCAAAATGCAGATATTCTGCTCCTGGCCATATACAATGTCCATATCCCACCACGGAGACACTTGTTCAGCCATGTTTTTTATTGCTTACTTACTACAGCTAGGAAATGGTGTCAGCCTTGATGTCCACACACAGACGACTAGATCAGGAAAATGTGGTGCAGACACACAATGGAATCTTATTCACCTGTAAAGAAAATGAAGTTTGTAGGGAAATGAGTGGGTATAAAAAGTATAAATACTAAGTGAGATGATTCACCTTATGTTTTGAGATGGGGGTCTCCTGCTGAATCCGGAGCTTGCTGTTTTGGTTAAACTCTCTGGCTTGCAAGAGGGAGCTACATGCCTCTGCTCCTGCCAGCACTGGAGCTGTATGCATATGTCCTCTTTTGCATGGGTGCCAGGGATCGGGACTTGGGTCCTATGCTGGTGGAACAAGAACTCTCCCTACTGGGCCACCTCCCCAGCCCACTGTTGAGTGTTTACTCCATGCGAACAGGGTGAAAATCAAAGCAGCAAACCTGGAGAAGAAAATGTCTGAGTTCACATTCCAGGTGCGCTGATGTAGCCAATCCTCCATTTAAACAACTACAAAAGAGTTGTCAGAATTGAGAGGTGGTAAACATGAGGGCCAGTGAGCATGAAGTAAGTATTCATTCAGTAAACACGTCCTGTCATGGTGATTTTGCTTAATCCTCTCAGCAAACCCATGAATAGATCTTCCCAAATTATAATTTCAGAAACTGGGGGGATGAGGGGGCTGAGATTAAGAAACTTGCCTAAGTCCCTCCACTTCTAAGTACTAGGATTGGGATTCAAACTGGAAACTGCTGGTCCCAAGGTCTGCAGATGGCAGATAAGTGAGTCAACAATCTCATTATCAGGGATAGGCATTTAAAGCAGCCTCTCCAGTCTTCATACTGCACAGTTCGCAGTATTATACAATTCACAAAACCATAATCTTTTTACTTGCTTCTCTTTTTCTTAACAGTTTTTATTATTTTTTATTTTACATATTGATCCCAGTTCCCTCTTCCTCCCTCCCTCTCATGCCCCCCATCTCCCTCCCATTACACACACACACACACACACACACACACACACACACACACACACACACACACACACTCCACAGGAAGGGTGATACCTTCCAGGAGGGGTCAACAAAATCTGTCAAGTCATTTGGAGTAGGGGCTAGGCCCTCCCTCCTGCCTCTAGGTTAAGGGAGTATCCCTCCATGGGGGGTGTGCTCCCAAAGTCCTTTTGTGCATCAGGGATACATCCTGGTTCCACTGTCAGAGGTCCTTTAGACTGTCCAGGCCTTCTAACTGAGACCCATGTTCAGGGGGTCTGAGTCTGTCCAATGCTGGTTTCCCAACTATCAGTCTGGGGGTCCATGAGCTCCTCCTTGTTCAGGTCAGCTATCTCTGTGGGTTTCTGTAGCCTGGTCTTGTCCTCCCTCTCTGAATTTGGATTCTATTTCGGCTCAGTGTTTAGCTATGGGTGTCTGTTTCTGTTTCCATCAGCTACTAGATGAGGGCTCTATGACGGCAGATAAGTTAGTTAACAATCTCATTATCAGGGAAGGGCATTTAAGGTAGCCTCTCCACTGTTGCTCAGATTGTTAGTTGGGGTCATCCTTGTAGGTCTCTGCTAGAGTCAGTTTTCTCTTCAAACCTATAATGGCTCCCTCCATTATGGTATCTTTTTTATTCCTCTTATATATTCATCTCAATCTTTCTAGTCCTCTCCTCCCCTTCTCTTTTTCCTAGCTCCCTCTGCACTCACTGCCCCCTCCAAATGCTCAGGAAATCTTGTCCCTTTCCTCTTCTGTGAGGGATCTTGTATTAACCTCTCAGGTTCCTCCTTGTATCCTAGTTCCTCTGGTGGTGTGAATTATAGGCTGGTAATCCTTTGCTCTATGTCTAAAATCCTTATATGAGTGAGTTCATACCATGTTTCTCTTTTTTGTGACTGGGTTACCTCACTCAGGATGGTTTCTTCAAGTTCCATCCATTTGCCTATGAATTTCATTAGTTTTTTTTCCACTAAGTAGTATTCTCTCTTTTAATGAGACTTTGCATCCTAGTCTCTTGCTGTACAAAAGAGTTGACCCTTGGCCAAGCATAGTGACATATGCTGACAAACCCAGCACTTGGAAGGTTGTGGCAGAAAAATCAAGAGTTCAAACCCAGCCTAGGCTACAGGAGATTTTATCTCAGAGGGCAGGGGTGGGGAGGAAGAAGAAGGTTCCATTCTGTCTATCCATGGTTGCTCTGTTGTTGTTGCTTTTTTGTTTTGTTTTGTTTAAATAGTTTCAGATAATCTCATTACGTAGCCCACGATAGCCTTAGCTCTAAAGCAATCTCTTTCCTCAACCTCCAGAGTGCTGGGATTACAAGCATACACTACCATACTTAGCTCTGCCCACAGCTTTATTAGCAACTAGCTTTGTGTAAACAGCCCCTGCATATCAAGAGGTTCTGCCTGGGAGTTGCCCATCAGTTCCCAGATACAACCAAGATCACAGGTACCCAATAACAATATATCTTACCAAAAAAGACACAGTACTAAGGCTACGTTAAGTCCATACTCAAAACTGCTCAGGGCTGATGTGACTGGTCAGATAGAATAAAGCACTGGACATAGATAAACTCTGCTAGAACATCCTGGGCTTGGGAGCTTTCTTCAGGGCCTCTGACTGCTTGGTGATGCTGACCTCTGGTGGCCATGTTCTGGTACTCAGCCTGTCCTTTTCCCATTTCCACATTTTGCAGCTGTGGCTTCTAAACCTGTCTCAGACCTATCAAAAGACCCAGAAGACCCAGTGATGTCTTCCATTCTTGATGGACCTCAGGCATCTGGAACTGCTAACCCCAGAACCTTGCGGCTTTTGAACTGGGTGAACCCTTAAAGAAGGAGATTTGCCCAAAAGCAAATTAGCTGGGTCCCAGAACCCAGCACAGGTACCCGGTGACGCCCCCCCCCCCCAAACCAAGCTCACAGACATATTCTGTCTTGAAATGTTGTTACGCTGCACTGTAATGACACAGCATTTGTTATGACTCTGACAGAGAGAAAGGAATGATCTTGTATTACTATTTTCTCTTTGGTTGGTGCAGGCATAGAAACAGGAGGCGTTGAATCATCCTCGGCATTACCCATGACTTTTCTCAGGCATGTCACTCTTCAAAGGTGACACACAAAGGGAAAATGAAGCTGTTTGACTAAGGAAAATTATGAGCTAGAAAGAGACTGAGAAACCGCTTTAATAAACTGATAATTGGTGAGAAAAGTGGCAGTGAAGGCGTCCCTAACAGGGAGACTGTCATTGCTGAGCTCACAGTACCACCTTGTGGTTGTCTCTAGAACTAGCCGTCTACCTTCACTCTTCTTCAAAGCCTGCTAGGTATAAACACACACACACACACACACACACACACACACACACACACACACACGAGAGCTTAGAGAAAAATTAAATAATTTTAAATGCACTTCTTACAAAACTTCTCCCATGCACTTTGCCTTGGTTCCTTCCCCGAACCCTTTATCTGGCCTTGTGTTCCTTCATGGACTTCGCGCTTGAGTCTCTTGTGCTATACCTACTAATTTTAGCATTTAAAAAGTGTGTGCACATCAATTTGGTCCAAGAAATATCTGCAGGGAGATGGTGTTTTTTCATAATCCTGCAAAGATATTCCAGTCTTTTCTCTTGGAAAAATAAACCCTGTATAGAAATTTGACAGGGGTGGGGAGGAGAGAGGGCTGAGATTGAAGATTGTAGGGCCCTAGACACTCTGAAAAGACATAAAGACATATGAACTTCAGCACAGATATGATCAGCTACAACATCCAGGACTACACAGAGAAACCTTGTCTTGAAAAAAAAAAAGAAGAAGAAAAAGAGAGAGAAGAAATACAATATAATTTGAATATTAAAATTGTAAAATAAAAGTATACTTAAATAATCTAGTAGTGTATTATGGAACATAAAGAGTTACTTACCCTATCAAAGTTTGAAGCACATGCTCAGTCTGGAAAACCCAGGATGGGATGCATAAAAGCTAGGAGTCTTATGTTGTTGAGAAAATTGGGAAAGAGTTCCCTTCCCTAAGAAGATGAAGGCTATACTGGGAGTTGGAGGAGGCAGGCAAAGGAAAAGGATGATAATTGCAGATGCACTGGAAAAAAAACACATACAGAGGTCCTGGGGTAAATTGGAGAAGATGCTGAAAGAGGCCAAGTAAGGCTGCAACAGAGAATGATTGGAAAGACAAGGAAGACCAGGGGCCAGATCACCAGAGCTGTCTCCATAAGTTTGTTCTTCCCCTCCAATGAATGGAAAGCCATTGAAAAGTGTCAGTTACCCGGTGTGGTGGTGACGTGATCCAGGTGCTGTGACAGAAAAGCTACGCTAGACTGTGTGTGTTGGATAAGAGAGGAAACAAGAATGCAATTAGGGGATACTGATTCCACCAGAGACGATAGCAGCGTGGATTGAGAGCACACTGTTCAAAGTGGAGAATCATGGGCAGACTGATGCCTGGGAAAGGGGTAATGACAGAATAGCACCAAGATTCCCTGTTCTCTGGACCCAAACAAAGAGGGTGTCACTCTTGGAAACAGGACATGAGATTGGCAAGCAAACTCCTATGCCCATGTCCTCCTCCCTCTAGCAAGCACAGTCTTCCCACATTCTGCTCCTGTTCTCCTGGACTCTCATTTCTCCAGTACCAGCTTTGCAAGGGTTCTGCCTCAGGCAAAGCCTGACGGTTCCTCATGCCTGGTCCCTGCCATGCATCCTCTTGCTTTCTGCCCTATGCTTCTGGAAATACCACCAGATTCAGCTTGGTGCCTAATCTTGCTTACAAACTGAGAAAAACAAAGAGTTTGTACTCAAGTCAACAGATGAAATCTTTACAACTGTTTGTCGTCTGTTCTGCCAGTCAGCCCATTCAATTGCACATATTAGCTCACCCTCTTTCCTTCATTCTCCTTGATAGTTGGCCTTATTAAGAAGCCTCGGCTGCTTTGATCCAAGCCCTTGGGCAGATCTCTAAGTTTGAGGCCAGCCCGGTCTACAGAGTGAGTTCCACAACAGCCAAGGCTATATATAGAAAACTGGTATCAAAAAACAAAAAAGAAAGAGAACAAGGCAATGAGATAACTACCAAGCTCCTGCTGGGCGCATAGATACTCAGCTAGAGACAGGGCCAACAGGATACAAGCCTGTGTGTTACATGTTTCTGCTTGGTCACCTCCTTTCAAAACAGAAAGCTTACTTTCACTTCCTGTCTTTCCCCCTTGCAATAGACTGGAACATGGATGTGGACTGATGAGCCCACTTTGACCATGGATATAAAGACAACTGCCACAAGGGTAGCACAGCAACCAGATAACACATAGAGAGCTGGGCCACTGTGGTGGATTGAAAGAAAATGGCTCCCAAAGTGGGTGGCACTATTAGGTAGTGTGGCCTTGTTGGAAGTGTGTCACCATGTGGGTGGGCTTTGAGGTCTCTTTTTCTCAAGCTTCCCTCAGTTGACTTCCTGTTGCCTGCAAGATGTGTCACTCTCAACTCCAACATCACATCTGCATAAATGCTGCCATGCTTCCATTTCTGTGATCATAATGAACTGAACCTCTGAAACAGTAAGTGAGCCTCCCTCAACTAAATGTTTCCTCTATAAGAGTTGCCATGGTCATGATGTCTCTTCACAGCGATGGTAAACTCTAAGACAGTCACCCAGCTAATTTTTAATTATTAACAGCAAGAGAAAAAGTGGTAAAGTCCTGTTGCTCTGTCCCACCTTAACCTATGCCATAATTAACACACAAAGAATGAGGAAACAGGACAAGGCCTGAAACTAAGTGGCATTTCAGGAGCCTTACAGGGGGCAGGTGGGCATAGGAACTTGAGAGATTAGGTTGCCGGTGGGTAGAAGAGTAGAGTGCTGAGAAAGATGACTGGAAAGGGGGCTTTACAGAATCAGATAGAAGCCTGATGAGAGGGAAATTTCCAGGAGTCTACAAGGATGGCCCCAGCTAAGACTCCTGGCAGCAATGGATGCACAGCCTATACTGGACATGCCCTTCGATCGGATTGGTGACTACCCCAGTTGTCACCAAAGAGCCTTCATCAAATGACTAATGGAGCCAGGGTCAGAGACCCAGGGCTAAACTTTGGGCCAGTCTGGGGGAGTCCTGCTGAGGAGAGGGAGGAGGAATTGTAGGAGCCAAAGGGACCATGGACATCTACAGAAAACCCACAGCCTGACTCATGGGAACTCACGGAGTCTGAACCAACAACCAAAGACCCTGCATGAACCGACCTAAGCCCTCTGCATATATGTAACAGTTGTATAGCTTGGTCTGTTTGCGGGACTCCTGGCAATGGGAGTAGGACTGTACCTGAAGCTTTGGCTGGCTTTTGGGAACATATTCCTCATGCTGGATTGCCTTGCTTAGTCTGAATACAGGAAGGGGAGGGTGCTTGGTCTTAGGGCAGCTTGATACGTCATGATTTGCTGACACCCATGGGAGGGAGGCCTGTCCCTTTCTGAGTGAATATGGAGAAAGGATGGGTTCGGGGAGTGGGGGAGGGATTGAAAGGAGGGGATGCTTTGGTTAGGTTGTAAAATAAATTAACAATAAAAGAAAAAGAAAAGAAATAAATCCAAGAGAAATGATAGTTGATCAGCTAGATGAGTTTGGAATGCAAAGGAGAAGTCTCTGTGCATCTGTAAATCACATCCCTCTCATGTATGGCTGGTAGTTAAAGCCTGATTGCCTGTGAGATAGAAGTCTAGAAAAAGATAACAAGGAAAAGGGTGTCTGTATTAGGTAGCATCAAGAGTTGGACCAATGATCCCTGCCTCCTGGTCGGTATGTCTTTGTCTGCTTGAATGTGGGTTGAACCTAATGTGTGGAAAAAAACAATGGAATATCAATCAGGTGACAAAAAGTCTGGCCTACATCTTGGATATCCATTCTCTCAATCACTTTCTCTGTGCAAAGCCAACCATCATATTGTGAACTACCCTGTAGCTGGACATATGTGACAAGGACACATGTGACAAGGATCCAAAGTAGGCCTCCTCCATCCAACAACTGGTACAGGACTAAAGACCGTAGTTTAACATCCTGTAAGAAGTAAACCCTATCAATCAGACTCTGAAATCCCAGTCAAGCTTTCAGATGACTGTAGCCCCAGCTAACTCTTTGGTTGCAGCTTTAGGCAGTTGTAAGCCAGAGATACCCAGATGTACCACAGCCAGATTCCTAACAAGAAAAACTGTAAGACATGAGGGCCTATTGTTCTCAGAGGCTATATCAAGGAGTAATTTGTTTCTCAATAATCAGTAATTAAGACAGAAGCCATGCCAAAACCTTGAGGGCTCCCCTCCTTTAATGACTAATAGAGGAATATCAGCTTCAGATAATATCAAACATGGCCCAATCCAGATGGGGGCCACAGAATCCTAGAGAAGATCGTGACAACTAAGAAAGGAATGAATAGTCAGTTGTTTCCAGATTTCCTGATGGAGCAAATAATTAAGAGGGAAAAATACCAGATGGCCAGTGAAACATGGGATCCCAGAAGGTGGAACTAAGAAATCTTTTTGCTATGGTTAGAAGAAAGAAAGGAACATTGTTTTCACTAGAGCTGTGACAGTTAAAGCAAGAAGGAAATTAAACACTCCCTACAATGGTTTGGCAGATGTTTTAATTGAGATTTTCTGTAAGGTGGTGGTGGGTGTCTTCTAGGATGGCAGCCTGAGGCCTTTCTCCAGGAAAAGTCATACCAATGAAGGGCCTTGAAGCCAACCAGGTGAAGTCTCTAAAAATTGTCCTACAGTCATAGAGCACCTGAAACCATTGCTTCAAAGCCCCAAATTGCTGTTAGACCAGCCAAAGGTGTGGAACTAGGATCAGGGCATTCTCACTGTCTCCTCCTTCCCCATCTCATAATGGTATTAGTTCTGATCTGGGCAGATGTGGCCAAGAAAACAGGTATCCCATTCCCAGACAAAAAGTATAATACTTCATTATGAAGGACATGCCATCCTTGCTTATTTCCCCCAAACTCCCAAGTTACAAAGTCCTAGAATATATCAAAACAGGAGGAAGGGCTCACTTTGTGCGCATCATCCCATAGGGAGCAGAGTGTCTGCAAGTATGGGATCTAGAACTGTCCTCACCTGGTTCATTTCTCGGATACAGACTCATGCTGGGACAGGCAAGTCAAGACAAGCAGAGGTAACCTTCCCTGCCAGGTGAACCACGAGTGTCACTCCAAGAAAACTAGGACTCTGCCTCTGCCCAGCTCTGAAAAAGACGTTGAGATGTTGGTGAGAGGCACAACAGGTTCCAGAGCTCATGGTAAAGAATGTGGTTTTGTTTGAAACAGAGAATAGGCAAAATCAAGGTCAAGGTCACTCTCAATGGCAACAGAGGTTTTGGAGCTCATCAGGAAGAAAAAAAAAAAAACTAGAGGGTCCATCAGAGCCAACAAAATGAGGCTTCTAGAATATCAGTCAGAGTAAGAGATGGCTAAGAAAACCATGCAGTGTCAGAACAAACCAGCCTTGCTCTTAACACACATCTTAATCAGACTCCAGAGCAACTGGTATCCCAGGGTATCCACAGCAACAGTATGAAAACCCAGGTGAATTAGTAGAACTGAAATCTAAAGTGATACTAGCAGGGGTAGACTTTAACAAAAAGATCAAACAAAACAGACCCCAGCTGAAGTCTGGGTGCCCAAAGCTTGAAAGACATCACAAAAGTGGTTCAAGTCACTAAGAAAATAAAAATGCAACAAAAAACATATCACAAAGAGAATCTGTCTGCAGAACTCCTGTGATGTATTACCTAGAATGTCTAAATCTTAACAAATAAAGTAGAAGAGGCTGTCGAGGGTGGAGAATCAAGCAAGAATCCAAAGGGAGAAAACAAACAGGCAAAGGAAGTTTATTGTGAGATGGACCTGATGTCAGACTTGACAAAGATGTCAAAGCAGCCCATATCAAAACTGGAGAGATGGCTCAGTGGTAAAAATGTGTACTGCTCTTGTGAAAGACCCAGGTTCAGTTCCCAGCATCTGAATCAGGTGGCTCACAACTGCCCATTCCAGGTCATCTGATACCTTATGGCCTCTGGAGTACCTGCATGCATATGGTACATATAAAAACTCATGCAGCCACAGATGCACACATACAAATAAAATAAATAGATCTTTATTTTTTAAAAAAAAAAAAAAAAAAAAAAAAGGACAACATAAACAATACCACCACATGCAGGGTACCAGGAATCATTCTTTCTAAAATAAGATGAAAACATCTCATCAAAGTAAGAGTACCAAGGGGCAGAGAAACTAATTGATCAATAAATGCTGACCACACAAACATGTTGACCTGAATTCAGTTCCCTAGCACCCACATCAAAAGCTTCCCATAAGTCTGTTGGTTGCTTTTCACAAACTGAGGGTAAGACCCTATTGCTGAAGATAACACCTATATATCTCATTGAACACAGAGAAGTTGAACTGGTAACTAACTAGAGTCTGTACCCCTGCTGACTAATGCTCGTGATACTGGAAGGCACTGTGCAGGATACCAGAAGAGAAAGGTAAACACCAACCCAGCTACAAAACCTCCAGTCCACAATGGAAACCTACCTGCATAGTACACTGGTGCAATAGCAGCACAGACGTTGTAGAAAGAACCAAGCATTCTCTAATTGTACTTAAGGCCCACTTTATCAGGTAGAACCAATGCCTGACACTGATTGGGTGGCCAAAACCCTGAGAGTAGATAGGACAGGGACCTAGATAAAACCAAATACCATGTGCTGCTAAAAGAACACGGCAATAAAATCATTGCTAATACTATACCCATAGATCCGAGTCTCACTCATCCATCATCAGAGAAGTTTTCTCCTGCAGGAGATGGGAACTAGCACAGAGTCCCATAACTGGACAATATGCAGAGAATGATAAACCTTGGATCACTCGGTCTTGAGTTGAATGTCTTCATCAAAGCCCTCAGGGCTCAGGGAACACTGGGAAAGAGGAGGTGGGAAAATTGTAAGAGCCAGTAGAGATGGATGATACCAAGGAAATAGTGTCTGGCACATGTATGAATTCAGAGACTGTGACAGCACACATAGGGCCTGCAGAGATCCAAACCAGATGCTGTCCCAGCACTATGAGGGGACGTGGACACAGGGTTGTATCCCCGACCACTCATGAAGGAGAAATTAGTGTTCCCCAGTAGAATCTCACTGGGTGTATAAAGCACACTTAAGGCAGACCCAATGCCCTGCTTCTAGATAGCCAACACAAAATGAACTCGGTGGTATATTTTGGAGATATTTTGTCTCATTATCATATTGCTTTGTTTTTAGCTTTTTTAAAAACCTTATTGGTCTTTTACTTGTACATCATGGTTTCTCATTTTATTTTATTATTACTATTTTGTTTTGTTTTGCTTTTCAAAAAAGCCTTTTTCTGAAATGTAGCCCTGGCTATCTTGGAACTGGCTCTGTAGACCAGGCTGGCCTCTAAATCAAAGATCCACCTGCCTCTGCTTCCCACGTGCTGGGATTAAAGGAGTGCACCACAACCACCACCTGTCTTATTTATTTATGTATTTATGTATTTATGTATGTACGTATGTATGTATGTATGTATGTATGTATGTATTTATTTGGGTGAGGGGAGTCCCATTTTATTTTTATTGGTTGTGTGTGTGTGTGTGTGTGTGTGTGTGTGCGTGTGCCTTCCTATCTGTCTGTCTGTCAAAATGTGTGGTTTCTCATGCTCTTTCTTTCATTTTTCCCTCTTTTTTTTCTTTCTTTTCTTTTTATTTGTTAGTTTATTCATTTTGTTTTATCCTTGTTTGTCTTCCCTAGTTGACTTTGATCTCTTAAGAGAAAGAGGGTATGAAAGAAGTGGCAAGGATCTAGGAGGAGATGAGAGAGAGGAAACTGATCAGAATATGTTGTATGATAACTTTATTTTCAATTTTGAAAAGTAAATTTACAGGCGGTGGTGGGGCACACCTTTAATCTCAGCACTCCAGAGACAGAGGCAGGCCGATCTCTCTGAGTTCGAGGCCAGCCTGTTCTACAAAGCTACACAGAGAAACCCTGTCTTAAAAAATCCAAAGGAAAAATAAGTAAATTTAAAGAAAAAGAGTTGGTCACTTCCTGGGCATAGTAACACATGCCATTAATGCCAGAGGCAGGGCAAGCAGATCTCTACCACTCTGGGGCTGGTTTAATGATTTCAGGTTCTCTTGCTTTCACAGCAAGAGCTCTTACCCACTGAGGCATGGCTCCTGTCCAAATTCACTCTTTTTTTTTTTTTTTTTTTTCATCAAGTAGCTGCTAATGCCTGCTGTCCCAGAGCTTGTGTTGTGTGGATAGAGACATGGTCTTCCTGCCCTGTTCATTTTCAGAGTCCCCATACCTAGGTGGTGCTATTTCTCTCTGCCAACAGCACTGTTCTGCCCTCTCCTTCTGCCTATTTCAGCTGCTAAATTTCCTTCTAGACAGCTGTCAAAACCACCCACTTCCCATAGCTCACCCATCACGTACTGTCAGTGGAGCATCCTCTCCCTCATCTCACTCCTACAACCACCATTTTTCTATAAAGTACTTGTCTCTGAATGACATCCTGCTTGGTAGCCTCTCTCCTCCTGTATTAAAATATTTTTCTTTGTTTTGTTATTAAATGAGCTCATAGGAGCAGCATATTGCTGGATGCAGGTTAAATTAGTTAATAAGGAGAAATTCAATGACTGTATGTATATAATTATGTTTTGTTTATATTTCGCCAGTTTTGATGTGAGAAAAGAGAAGTTTCTTTTATTCTGTTTCAGTGTCACTGTCCTATGCAAATTAGTTGCTGTCCTATGCAAATTAGCTTTGGAGGACAATTCCTTGCTTGGTTTCTCAGGGAGAATACATTTAGTCTGTCCTTTGAGAGGTTCTGATCTCTGCCTTTCCCTTCATTCTCTGGGAAGCCTCTAAACTCTGTATCTCTCAGAGGAAGTCTTGGTGACTCTGGGGAACACAGCAATTTCTGAGGCATTAGCCCCTTTGAACCTCCTGACTGAGACCTTTCCACTCATTCCATGCTAGCAAGGTTTCCAAAGACCTGGCCAAAAAAAAGAAAAGAAAAGAAAACAGAAACAAGAAAACAAAAAGAAGAGGAAGAGGTATTTGAGCACTGGGTATGTTCCAGGCCCATAGCCCACATGTCACTTACACAAATATTCTTTAAATGCTCTAGGACAGAGACAGAGGGTGGAAGTGAGTGGTAGGGCCTTTGCCTAGCATGACCAGGCTCTCAACTCAACCCCCAGCACCAATTAATAATTAAATAGCACATTAAGTATAATTACCTACTCTGGGCCTGCACAAGACCATCACTATCAATAATCAGTCAAGGAAAGGGGAGGGGCTAATGGGGCACTACCCTTTCACTCTAGCTATTGGCTATCAATAGATTCTGGGGAGGGGGATCACTTTCTTTAGTTGAGTACCCTCTGTTGAAACCAACAAGCTCAAATGTATAGCTCCAACTTATGGTCATGTAAATGACCATAATCAATCTTGGTGAGTCACAAAACAAAATGAATAAATATAATGTGAGAGATTTGTGGGGAGTGTGGACTGGGGTGGTAGAGAGGTGAGGGTGAGCATGGTCAGTAAATTGTGACTTTATAAAATTTAAAATAATAATAATCATTTAAAATATGTCAGTAAAACACTCTGAGACATCTTTAAAAAATCAGTATTCTCCGTTTTTCATGGAGGCTAGAGAGACAGCTCAGCAGTTAAGAGCACTGGCTGCTCTTGCAAAGAACTGGATTCAATTCCCCGGACCTATCTGACAGCCAGCAACTATCTGTAACTCCAGTGCTAGGGCCTTCAATGCGTTTTCCCTGCTCTTCCGGCACCAGGCATGCATTTGATGCACAGACATACATTACAACAAAACACCCATACACATACAATAGACTTTTTTTTTTAAGTGAGTGTCCTCCATTTTCTATGCAAAGAAACAGGCTTCCACATCTTAAAAAAAAAAAAAAAAAAAAAAAAAAAAAACCATGCTGTGCTATGGTCATTCATCATAGGGCCAGTGTCTCCTTGTCTTTGATTTCCATGGAAACCCTCTGATCACTACTCTCTGGTAGTATTTTGATAGTGTTACAAAACCTCTGGCAGGCACCCCCAACTCCCAACCCCAAATCCTTTGCTTTTGAGAGATGTGATCTGCGTCCTTGAAATAACACAGAGCTGAGTCCCAAACACTGCCTTACCTCTTCCATCTCATGGAGAGAGAACGGCAGGAAAGGAGCTTCGGTGAGGCTCTCTGGAGCCATGCACACAGGCTGGCAGCCTCATTGGCACGACTGAGCTGGCAACGGGCTCATGCAGGGCAGTTGAATAATCAGCACTGGGGCCTGGGCTTTAACCACTATCATTTTAAAGATGATTATGTGCAGTTATTTCAGCTAATTAAACCTTGAGCATCAGCCAGCCTGGCTTCCAGCTCACAGAAGGCGCAAGCAGTTGGTACAGCTTCTGCCTCAGCTTCTCTCTGCCTAAATGAGGAAGCAGAACTGGGGGCTAATTGGGGCGTTCTTCATGCCAAGAAGGTGGGGGGGAGTAGAGTGAGGTGCTTAACCTATCATCAGGAAAGTGAGAGGTCCACCTTCTGCCATGTTGTCACCTCTCAGGAAAGGGCAGCTATGGCCTACTCTTTGGCAATTTGTCAGGGGAGAGCCAGGACTGGGGCAAAACCTGGGACTGTCACCCAAGCATTGATTTGGGGTACCAGCTTTGCGGCTGGAAGCTGGATGATTTGAAGACTGCTTTGTCTCCTCATCATGATACTATTTAAAGTGCAATTTTAGTGAGGCAGCAATAAAACTCAGTACTATTTCCATCCAACATGGTAGACACAGGCACACAGAGACACTTTTGTTTCAATTAACTCAAGGTTGAGAATATTGCTCAATGATACATCATATGATTTAAAATGCTCCGGGTCCAGAGATAAACACCCAACTACAAAATCAAAGTTAAATTTTAATCAATTAAAATTAAACCAGGGTTGCTGGGAAGAGGTCTGTGTCAGTAAATCTCTTGTTACACAAGCATGAGGACCTGAGTTTGGATCACCAGCACTCACACAAAAAGCCAAGTGTGCTGGTGTACACTTGTAATCTCGGTGCTAGGGACGCAGAGATCAATGTGCTTGGGAGGCAGAGAGCAATGTCTCTAACCAGCCAGTGAGCTTCAGGTTCAATGAGTGACTTTGACTCAAAAAATAAGGTGGGGGCATGAAGAGAGATGCCTTATAACATTAACCTCTTGCTTGTGCATACACATAGGAACCTGCATAGATTCATGTAAACACACACACACACACACACACACACACACACACACACACACACAGTACAAATAAAGCTGGGTTCAAATATCCATCACCCACATAGCAGCTAACAGGCATCTGTAACTCTAGTTCCAGGGGACCCAGTGTCCCCTTCTGACCTGTGTGGGCACCAGGCCTTCATGTGATGCACAGACATGCAAGCATATAAAATATCAATACACATAAAATGAAATAGATAAATCCCCAAAAATAAGTTTTAAAAATCAGTAGTTCAGACATTCTAGCCACATGTCAAGCACTCAGTAGGTCTGTGCTATGGCCCACAGGCTCCCATGTTTGAACACTTTGTACTGGTACCTAGCTGGATGCCTGTTTGGGAAAGTATGTGACCTTTGGACCATGCAGCCTATCTGGCAGACATGGAACACTAGGGACAGACTGTAAGTGATGTGATCACACCCTGTTTCAATGCCAGTCCCGTCTCCTGATCCATCAAGATGTGAAAGCAGCAAATGCACATTCCTACCACCATGAACCCCATCATGTCTTCCCTACTGTGACACAAACAGTGAATCAAAATAAATCCTCCCTCTATCCATCCCTCCTTCACATGTGCTCCCAGGCCCCTCCTTTCATCCCTCTCTCCTTCACCTGTGCTCCCAGGCCCCCTCGCCTCCCTCCATCCATCCATCCATCCTTCCATCACCTGTTTCCAGGCCCCTCCCTCCCTCTCTTCCTCCTTTCCTCCCTCCCTATTTCTCCACCACCATGTTCCAACCCCCCCAACTCTCTTTCACTCTCTCTCAACCTCACCTGTGTCCACAAAGCCTTTTTCTCCCTCCATTATCCATGTCCAAGGAGAAATGGAGGTTATTAATCATTGTGGATTATAGTTTACCGACTGCCCTGTCCCCATAAGCCTGCCAAGAGAGTGTCATAATCCTGTTTTATGGATGAGGAAAATGACACTCAGAGTGATTTTAAAAGCATCTGAAGTGAGTAAGCTATGGCATTAAGGACAGTAAGCACTGCTCAGTTAAACAACAGGATAATTCATTCTATGTGTTTGTGATATAAAATTAATAACATCTTTTTCCCACATAGAAAAATATCTCTCTCTGTCTCTCTCTGTCTCTCTCTCTCTCTCTCTCTCTCTCTCTCTCTCTCACACACACACACACACACACACACACACACACACACACACACAATTTCATTCACTTTTGAAGTAAAGTGAGCCATTCATCAGCTGTCACACACCTACAAGTGTGGGGTAAATCTTGGTCTTGGATCCACCCTCTTTGAGGAAGTCTAAGGCAGTTAAAGAAAACAGAGCAGATAAAAGGGCATCAAGATGCCAAACGAATCACTCAGTCTCTTGGACCTTCTCACAGAATTTTGAGGAATGACAAACCATGTGGCTTTAAAACATTCAGGTTGACGTGGAAAGGCTACCATAAATGCCCTTCCCTGATAGTGAGATCAAAACTAACTTATCCACCATCATGGAGCCCTCATCTAGTACCTGTTAGAAACAGAAGCAAACACCCATAACTAAACACTGAGTTGAACTAGAATCCAGATGCAGAGAGAGAGGACAAGACCAGGTTACAGAAACACATAGAGACAGCTGACCTGAACAAGGGGGAGCTAACAGGCCCCCAGACTGATAGCTGGGAATCCAGCATGGGACTGACTCAGACCCCCTGAACATGGGTCTCAGCTAGAAGGACTGAGCAGTCTGGGGGACCTCAGACAGTGGAACTAGGATGTATTCCTGGTGCACAAAAGGACCTTGCAGACACATCCCCCATAGAGGGATACTCCCTTAACCTAGAGACAGAAGAGAAGTCCTAGTCCCTACTTCAAATGGCTTGACATATTTATATGACCCCACCTGGATAGCATAGCCCTACATGTTGAATGGGGGTGAGGGGATGGGAGAGGAGGGTGGTCAGGGTGCATGTGAGGGGGGAGAGAGGGTAAGAGGGAGGGAGGGAGGGAAGGAGGGAGGGAGGAAGGAAGGGAGAGGGAACTGGGATCGACATGTAAATAAATAAATAAAGAACTAAAAGTAAATAAATAAATGAAAAAAACATTCAGGTTGAAACTAGCTAGTTTTTCATAGTTAGTGGGAATACTGCTGGGAGGAAGAGGAGCTATGAGGGTGATGATGGTTTAAGGTAGATTGTGTGCGTGCTTGTGTACATGTCTATGTGCATCTGTGTGTGTCTGGCTGGCTGTGTCATGTGTGGGGGTGGTACCCACAGAGGCCAGAAGGGAGTGTTGGCCCTCTTGGCGCTGGAGTTACAGATATCTGTGAGCCTCCCCAAGTGGATGCTTGCATCTGAATTCTATTCCTATGATGGAGCAGAAAGCATTCTTAACTACTGAGCCATTCATCTCTCCAGCCACAGGTTTTAATAACACAGGCTATATTTTCATTAGGCTAGGAATGGGACAAGAACCAACAAGAGAACGTCTCAGCTCTTACCTGGAACAACCAGATCTACGGAGCTTACAATGGCTGGTCTCTGCAGTCAGACTCCAGACCACAGTCCGTGCTCCTTCCCAACTCCTCCCTTGACACATGCTGCTTCCTCTTCCTATCCCATTGTTCACTCACAAACCCTTCCAGATCCACATTCAAAGGCACACTATTATGGTTTGAGTATGAAGTGTGGCCCACAGGCTCTTGTGTCCCATTTTTAGTCCGTGGCTGGTGACACTATTGTTGAGAGGTTGTGGACCCTTTAGGAAGCAGAGTCAACTACAGGAAGAAAGTTGCTGGAAGTAGTCCCAACTCCTTTCTTCCCCTTCCCTCCCCTCCCCTCCCCTCCCCTCTCCTCCCCTCCTCTTCCCTCCCCTCTGCTCCCCTCCTCTTCCCTCCCCTCTGCTCCCCTCCTCTTCCCTCCCCTCCCCTCTCCTCTCCTCCCCTCTCATCTCTTTTCTTCCCCTCCCCTCTCATCTCTTTTCTTCCTCTCCCCTCCTCTTCCCTCCCCTCCCCTCCCCTCTCCTCTCCTCCCCTCTCATCTCTTTTCTTCCCCTCCCCTCTCATCTCTTTTCTTCCTCTCCCCTCCTCTTCCCTCCCCTGTCCTCTCCTCCCCTCCCCTCCCCTCCCTCCCCTCCTCTCTTCTCTCCTCTCCTCCCCTCCTCTCTGATCTCCTCTGTCCTCCTCCCCTCTCCTCTCCTCTCTTTCTCCCTCTCTCTTTCCCTCTCCTCTCTCATCTACCATGACTTGAACACACACCCCTACTGCCATAACATTCTATCCATGCTACTAAGTGACCATGAAAAGTACCCTCTGAGTTTGTGAGCCAAAAACAAACAAAAATCCTTTTTCCTTTAAATTGTTTATATCTTATATTTTGGGAGCAATGATGCATAACAATCAATACAAAAATCAAAGATATCTAAGGAGGCAGTAGCCTAGAGTCCCACGGGTGTTGCTCCTTCCTGCCTCAGCTTTATCTCACACTGCCCCTCCTTCCTTTGTGTTTTAGTCACCTCAACCTCCCTTGCCCTTTTCACATCCTTGCAAGGAACTTTTGCAGCTGGTGTTCCCTCCATCAAAGATGCTTCCCGCCACCACAGTTGCTCCACCTGTCCCACTTTATTCTGCTGCTCCTTCTCCCTTCAGCTGAAACCTTTCTTACTCAGAAAAGCCTCCCTTGATCCCAAAGCCAAGTCTGGTTCCTCCAACATTTGATTTGTAGTGTCACATGCCTGGCCTGCCTCCCACAGGTCATCCTGATAAGACTGACACCCCTGGTACCACTAGACGATTGGATCTTGAGGACCACACTGTTTGTGGGGACTACTATATCCCTAGTGCCATTACATGGTGCCCGGTACATTATATGGCATGTGGACAATGAACTACTCAATGAGTGTATGAATATTATCTCCTCAAAGTGTCTTTGATGATACTCTTTTCCTGCTAATGTTCAGGTCATCTTTTCTTGTATTATTCTTTATGACGCTTGTCTCTTATTTTCTCACTGCATTTTTTTTGCATTATTTTAGAGTTACTTATTTTATTTTATATGTATGACTGCTTTGCCTGCATGTAAGTATGTGCATCATATGAGTGCTCAATGGCCTTGAAGGTCAGAAGAGAGTGCCGGATCCCCTGAACTAGAGCTACAAATAGTTGTAAGCCACTATGTGCATTCTGGGAGCCAAACTCCAGTCCTTTGCAAGAGCAGCAAGTGCTCTTCATTGCTGAGACACTTCTCCAGCCTCCTTTCATTGCATATCTTTTTATATTGTTTATTGTTAATGGTATTGTGATGTATGAGTCTATGAAAGTTCACTTGCCAAAGTGTACGTGTGGAGGTCAGGGGACAGCTCTCAAGAGTGGGGAGTCTCTTTCCAGCTTATCAGAATGTGTGTGTGTGTGTGTGTGTGTTTATGTCTGTGTGGTGTGTGTGTGTGTGTGTGTGCGTGTGGTGGTGGTTAGAGGACAGCTCTTGGGAATCAGGAATCTCCTTCCAGCTTGTGGAAGCAGGGCCTATCTAGTTGTTTCTGCCTCTCTGCATCCTCCAGGCTAGCTGGCCAACTTCCAAGCATCCAGTAGATTCTCCTATTTCCATCACCCATCTCACTACAGGAGTGGTGCACAGAGCTGTCCCCTCCTTCCCTCTGTAGAGCCCAACAGGAAATATATGTGGTGGGGTAAAGCCAGGCTGCACTTTACACAAACCAACTCTCAGTACCTTCTGCTAGCACAGACTGTTGTGAGCCAAGCAACATGACTCCATCCTACAGGTGGTTCCATCAGAGACACAGAGCAAAGGAAGAGAAGTGATGTGCCCTAGATAGCTCTTCCTAGAGGACACACACATCATAGGTGCTCACACTTCACTGTCCTGACCTGCATTGGTGAAAATTTGATGAATATGTCTTATCTTTGTCCCAAGCAGCCATCCCTGCACCTGTTAAGATCAAGAAAAGGTAAGGCTTGGGCATTTCAGCCCACAGGTACCAAGATACCAACAGAACAGACGAAAAGGCCAAGACCCAAACTGGTAGTTGAGGAGTCAGGAAGAACTGACAAGACCCTAAGATTAAAAGCTCCAGAACCTAGAGCTGAGATCTCTCAGTAAGTAAAGTGTTGCCACACAAGCCTGGGGACCTGAGTTCAGATCCCCAGTACCCAGAAAAAAAGACAGGCATGGCTGTGTGCACCTGCAACCGCAGCATGCAGGAGAGTGGGGACAGAGCCAGAAGTCTGGCAGGGGATGGCAGGCCAGCTGGCCAGGCGAGAGCAGTGAGCTGATTCAGTAAAGGATCCTGTTTTGGAATAATAATAACAATAATATGAGAGAGACACCTGATATCCAGCCTCCACATGGACCATATGGACATTCACACCCATGTTCACATGTTCACACATGCATACATACTGAATAGTTTCTGCACCCCGCTCTCGGCTGATGCAGCAATCCAAATCAGACCAAATCAAACCGAATTAGAAAAAGCTCACGTTTAACGTATACAGTGTTACCGGATGGCCTTCCAGCCCCTCAAAGAGGAGATGGGAAAGAGAGACTGGAAACCCAGTCTGTTTTCTGGGAGGCAGTTTATATACCCTGTGGACGTGGTCTTAAGCATCTCTGGAGAAGGGACCATCATTTGTCTGGCTTTCTGGTGTGCAACAGGGTTTGGAGAGAGATAGGGAGGGGACCTGGGTGAAACTTTCACCATAACACATACATGTTCACATACGTATACACAAAGAAATAAATACATTTTTAAAAAATACATTGTTCTCAAAGTAGACTCTAAACACATGTTTTTGCTGTTTTGGGGTATTGCTCAGGAGACGGGGCCAGCACTGAGCTAGCTCCCTGGCTAAGACTCACACCTCCTATCATCCAGATTTGGGGCTGTTAATGACAGGATGTGACCTGAATTAAGTGAATAACACCCTCCGACTTTTCAAATTGCTGGAGTTGACAAATCATACTCGCAGCCACAATCTCATCTGACCTCATAATAACCCTGTTGATTTAGGCATGTTGTCCCTGTTTTGGACAGAAACCTCGAGAAGGATGATGTAACTGACTAAGGTCACACAAAACCTGGCACTCCTCCCTGGTGGTTGTTTGTTTACTTGCTTAATTTTTAGCGTGTGTGTGTGTGTGTGTGTGTGTGTGTGTGTGTGTGTGTGTGTGTGTTTGTGTGATTACAGGTGTTCACCATGACACAGCACATGTGTGGAGGTCAGAAGCCAACCTCAGATGTTAGTCCCTAACCCTCCCACCCTGTTTGAGGAATGGTTTCTTGCCATTCACTGCTGACTCCTTAGACTAGCTGGCCCCTGGGCTTCAGACATTTCCCTGTTTCCACCACTCATCACCCCAAATGAGCCCTGGGACTACAGACACACTCTGCTGTTCCCTCTTTTCTGTGGATTCTCCTGCAGGAAGCCCTTCAGCCACTGAGCTGTCTCCACAGCCCTCAATGCCAGGTTTCTAATCCATGCTCGTGACTCTTCCACAGGTAGCTACCTTCCATGCAAATTTGATGGAAATTGACAGGGTGAAATGAGTGTGTATAGGCTTTGGGTTCCAGAGCTTAGGTGTTCTGAACATCAAAAAGGAGTTTAAGAGTGCAGATATTCCCATCAGACCGCCCTACCACTTACTTGCTGGCTGGCAGCTGGCAGTTTTATTCATCTGGACTTACTTTCCTTTTTGGAGACATATAGACACACTGCCTAAACCTTAAAGTTATGGCTAGGATTTAAATGGATAAGGACTGCAACATTCTTAGCACTGTGCCTGGCTCAACATCAGAGCTTAATAAGCATTGAGAGATGTTGCCAAGATCCTTCTCGGAGACAGAAAGAGGCCACTGTCCCTTCCTTCCTCCCCAGGGTGTGATCAGCCTCACAGGGTTACACTCTGGCCTTAGTCAGAGAACAAACAGCCTGACCACCTCACTGGCTTCACTGCCTGTGAGAAGAGAATGTCCCTGCCTTTGTCTGAGGATCGGCACTGGTCACACAGTCCTTCCCCCCAGGCCTCCCTCTCAGTTTCCTGGCCACGCCCTCTCAGTCTCCTGGCCACGCCCTCTCAGTCTCCTGGCCACGCCCTCTCAGTCTCCTGGCCACAGCCTCTCATGGCACACCTGAGCTACTCTCAGAAGTGTTTCTTTCTTGATATTTGTTTTTGTTTTTGTTTTGTTTTTTCAGAGATAACAGGAGATAGAAAAGATATCCCACTCCTGGGGGTAGGTGAGGCTTGGGAAGTTGGAAAGAATTCCACAGGTGATGAAACAGCCTCTGTACCACCCTTCTGCCATAGGAAAACTGGAGAGAAGAGAGGTGGGGGAAGGGAACAGGAGGGCCCTGTCTGTTCCATGAGCACCAGGCTGGCGTGAGTTGTTTCCTCCAAAGAGGCTGTGCCCATGTTCGAGCCAATGTTTATTTTCTGTCAGTTCTCCAGCCAGTAAACACAGGAATCAGGAAGTTGGGAAATGGCCTTTTCTAAACAGCCTTAAAAGTAATCCAGCATGAGGGATGTGTAGGGGGAGGGTATGAAGAATTTACAACTCACAATGAAAGGGAAAATCAGCAAGCAGCGTGCATGGTTATTCCTACAATGATGTATCAGGAAGCAGGAGAGGCGGCATGCCTGCTGTTCTCACCCGGTGCATCTCACATACTTCTAATCTCAGCACTCCATCGGGAGACAGGCAAGGGAATCTCTGTGAATTCAAGGCCTGCCTGGCCTACACACAGAGTTCTAGGACTGCCAAGACTACATAATACACTAGGAGAGTGGTCCCCATAGGCTTCTATATTTTAATACTTAGTCCCAAATTGGTGGAACTGTTTGGGAAGGATTAGAAGGTGTGGCCTTGTTGGAGGAAATGGAGGGGGTTGCTCTGAGATTTCAAAAGCCCAAGTTAACTCTTTACTTCATGCTTATGGATCTAGATGTAAGCTTTGAGCTCCTGCTCCCTTACCTATACCAGCCTGCCTGCTGCCATGCTTCCCGCCATAATAGTCATGGATTCTAAACCTCTGTAACCACAAGCTTCCAAATTAAATACTTTGTTTTATACGTCATCTTAGTTGTTGTGTTTTATTAGGAAAGTAACTAAAACATAGACAGAACCTATCTCAAACATACACACACACACACACACACACACACACACACACACACACACCGTACTTGCTACTCTTGCAGAAGACCTCGGTTCAAGTCCCAGCACCCACAAGGCAGCTAATATCCATTTGTAATTTCAGGGGAATCTACTCCCCTTCTCTAACCTTCAGGGATACAACATGAATATCGTATACATACCTACATGCGGGCAAAACAACCATAAACATAAAATAAAAACAAATACATTTCTAATAAAAAATTAAAGGAGGTATATAAAAGGCCTACAAGAAAATTAGAAGGTGTTTGCATCCTTAGCCTCTGATGAGCTATAGAAATGCCTGCTGTGGGTAAACTGAATACTCTATTGCTGGTAGGGACAGACAAGTTGAAAACCAGCTGGCTCTAGGGACTAAACATAGAGTTCTTATACAGCACAGCAATTCTATTCTCAGGTATACGCCCAAAAGACATCTACATCCACATAAAGATACACACAAATGTTTACAAAAGCATTCCTCTTTTTTGTTTGTTTGGTTGGTTGGTCAGTTTTTGAGACAGGTTCTCTCTATGTAGCCCTGGCTGTCCTGAACTTGCTATGTAAATCAGGCTGGCCCGGAACTCACAGAGAACCTGCCTCTGCCTCATGAGTGCTGGGATTAAAAGTATACTCCAATAGAAAAGCATCCTTAACAGCCCAAAAGTGAAAGCAGTCCCAACCCCCCCCCAACTAAACAGAATGCAATGTAGTCATACCATGCACTGTTATTGGCAATATAAAAGAATAAAGCCATCAGGTGTGGCAGCACAGACTGCTCACAAGTTGAAAGCAAAAGTATTGGAAGTTTAAGGCCTGCCTGGAACACTTACCAAGACCATTGTCAGAGCCCTTAGAAAAGGCCCATCTTCATCTGAATTAAAGTCAGAGAGTTCAAACCCACTAGGGTAACTAAAGGATGTCTTACTTTAACAACAGGATATTCAGCCTAAGCTGTGGATATTGTCTATCTGACCTTGACAACAGGATACTTGATTTAAGGTGTGGTTTTAGGTATTGAGAAGGTAACTATGCTTGCTTATTCTTTTATCTTGGTAAGGAAGTCTCTTTGCCTTCCCCCACTTTTGATTAGGGTATGTAAAGGCTGTGTATAATAAACTTGGGGCTTTTCTTCCCAGCATTTATGAGAGTACCCTCCCAATTTTATTCTGTGTCTCTGTCTTTTCTTTAGTATCTGTAATTTTTCTACCTACGGTTTCTCAATCCACACCCCCCATCTCAGGTATGAACTGGGCAATTCGGCTGGTTCTGACTGAAGCGCCCCCAACACCAGTTCATACAGACCATCTCAAAGTAACATATTTTAGTAGTTGGCAGTGTAGCTTAGAGTCTTACCACCCATCATGAGCAAGTCCTTCAATATCCTTTTACCTTTACCCTAGGAAAAGTAATGAAACACTAACACATAAGTTAATGTGGATAAAGCTTAGAATCAGGGCTGGGGAGGTAGCTCAGTAGGTAAAGGCACTTGCTGCCGAGCCTGGCAACCTGAGATCAATCCCAGGGAACTTCAAGGTGGAAGGAAAGAACAAATGCCTAAAAGTTGTCCTCTGACCGCTGCATGTGCACCGTGGCATGTGTGTAGCCCCCCCCAAACACACATAAAAATGAATAAATAATAAGTGTTATTTAAAATTTTTTTATGTTGCTAAAAAATCTAAAACCTCAGAATCATTGCACTAAGCAAAACAAGCTAGTCACTAAGAACTAATATTACTAAATCCTGTGTACATGAAGGTCTAAAATTGACAAGTCTACAGTGCTAGGGCTGATGGCAAGATGGGAGCAGGGAGAAGATTATGGCTAAGAGGTATAAAATAACTTTATGAGATGGGAAAGATGTGCTAAAATTGCTTTATGGTGACAGCTGTACCACTTTGTGAATACACCAAATGTCACCAAATTACACACTTTCAATGGGTGCTTTAGGTGCTACGTATTTCTATCTTTAAAGGGCTATTTTTTTTTAATAAAATAAATCAAATCCTTCTTCCCATGGCTGTCTGAAGGAAAAGCAGCTTGGAAGCCATCCCCTCCCCACCCATGGGGATCATGAAAAGGGGAGCCCCAAAGCAGTGCCCTTTGGAGGGGGGGGCAGTTGTACTGTTCTGCATCCTCAGTGTCCAGGGGTTCTTCAGGGCTGCAGCTGCTCCCTGGCCATCGCCAGCACACCCAGACTCACTGAGGCTGGAGGTGTGTCTCAGCATGAGAGACACAACTACACAAGCCTAAGGCATGACTGTGAGTCCAGGCAGCCTTCACCGTCATGCACTCGGAACCCTGGGCACCTACTCAAAAGACAGAGGGAAAACAGCATGCACTTTGGTGATAGACAGACGTAAACTGACACCACGCGTCTTTTTCTACCAGCTTTCTGACCTCTCGGACTTGTCTTCATCTGTGGGGGGAAAAGTGGGCTAGGGAAATGTCTTGGTAAAGTGCTTGTCATGCAAGCATAAAGGCTCAAGTTCAAGTCCTCAGACCTGCATAAAAAGAGCAGGTGTGGTGGCACACACTTGGGATTATGGTGCCGGGGAGGAGAAGATGGGTGAATCCCTGGGGATCAGTTTCCAGACCACATAGCTGAATAGCTAGTTTCAGGTAAAAATCAGAGACCTTAGCTTAAAAACAATGTGAACACTAGCAACTGACTTCTGGCCTCGGCGCATGCACGCACGCGCGCGCGCGCGCGCGCACACACACACACACACACACACACACACACACACACACACACAATACATATGCATGACTTTTTTAAAAGTTGGTAATAATAAAACTCAGGTTTCATTTTGCTTGGTCAAGATGTTAATAAAGACTGCACAGCTCTTAAGCAAATGAGTGATTTTTTTTTCTGAGTATCTTCACTGCAGCCCTAGACACACCCAGGACAACTAAAGTTCAGGGAAAGCCAGACAGCATCCATTGTCACACGGCAGTCAAAAAGCCACTATACCAAACATCATTTAAGTGCCATATTATACCATATCTATATAGTGGAAAATAGCATCTCATAATGCAGGAAAAGATGTGGACACAAAATTGGGCCCTCAGAAAAGAATTCTGAAAGCCCAAGTGTTGTAATTTAAAAAGTAGCACTGGTGAGAAAGACACCATGCAACAGAGCTCATGTGGAGGGGTTTCTTTTTTTTTTTTAAATTAGGGGAAAGAGAACAGGAAAGGTGGGAGGAGACTGGCTTCTGGAAGACAGGAGCAGCAGGAGAAAAAAAGAGAGGCAGGGTGGGGGGACAGAGAGACAGGCATAGAATCAGAGAGAGAGAAAAGAACAGACAGAGAAGGAGAGAGGGAGAGAGGAGGTGTGGGGCCCTTCTAAAAGGGAATGTAGTAAATGTGCATAGGTGGTGCTCTTAATGACTGCCGCTGAGGGCTTATCCTGTCAGAACCCCAAGGACAGGCCAGTACAGACAGATGTCTGAATACTAACACAAGGCACCAGGGCCTTCTCCCTGAATGACATCCCTGTATAGGTGCTACAGAAAGGACATCTGGTGGCCAGAGAAAAGGTGGTTCCCATGGCCAGCCTTTCTGGCACTGCTTACCCAGGCAACGCTGTGCCCTTCAAAAGCTCTGTTAAGAAGGCGAAGACTTGTAAGTGATGCCTTCTGCTTCCAGGGCCATGAGATCAGAGGTATTCTAGTTACTCTCTCTTGCTATGACAAAACACTAACCAAAACCAACTTGGAGAGGAGTTTGTTTGGTTTACACATCCCAGTCATAAGTTAAGGTAGAAACCTTAGCAGAGACTATGGAGGAATGCTGTTTCTGTATTGTTCCCCATGGCTTGTTCTACCTATTTTGCATACAACTCAGGACACCTGCCCAGGGGTGGCACCATCCATAGTGAACTGGGCCCTTCTACACAATCATCAGTCAAGAAAACACCCCAAAGACATGCCCATGGCCCAGTCTGATGGAGTCAATTCTTCAGCTGACGCTCCCTGTTCCCAAGAAACTCTAGTTTGTGTAAAGTTTACAAAAACTAATCAATACCCAAAGGTTAACATGAGGCTTAAAATTTGATAAGAAACTCTTAGAAATGGTCAGAGCACCCATGGGACAAGCAGAAAGAAGACTCAGGAAAGCAACTTTTTTGTTTGGTTTGGAGTTTTTCCATTTTTCTACCCAATAAGAAGACCATGGTCCTTCTAGAAGTCATCCTCTGTCTATCCTCTTATACACACATCATATGCTACTCCAAATTTTAGCTACTTAAGACAGCCATTGTATTATGTACCTGTATACTGTGGGTCATAGATTTGGGCAGAGCACAAGTGGCATGACCAGTGGGATGACATGTCTCCTCTATCATGTCAGAGACCAAGAAAATGGTTTGAATCTGGAGTTTGGGTCATCTGAATCTCATCCATGAGTATTCTAGGAGTCCCAAGTACTGATAACTGCAAAACTTCTATACATGACCAACATGCCTATGCAGTTTATCTCATAGTATGGTGGCCTTGGAGATACTAAGACTTCTGAGATGGCAGCTGTCTTACTCTATTGCCACCATGACTAAATAGCATAGAGTGGGTAATTTACATTAAAAGAAGAGGCTTATTTAATACTGTCACACACATGGCTTGGGTCCTGGAACCCTGAGTTGGGCTGTTGAGAAAATGGAGAATGAATAGATACATAAACAAAACCCTGGGATCAGGAAGACTGTGTGCATTCCAATGGAATGGTAGGGGGCCTCTATAGATGAGCAGTCTCAGGCTGTAAATACCCTGGAGGAAGAGGAAGCTGAAGCTGATAGTTTCTGTACACACTGGTCACTTGCTTGAACTCAGACCCCTAGGAAACATTTCCCCATCCCTCTTAGCCTGACCCATATGGGGAATGGCTTTGCCCAACTCCCATGGGTACAAGACTTTGGTGTTTGTCGTGGCTGTGCCCATCAACAATACAAACAATACATATTCACTCAGGACTTCAGTTACTCAGGGCTTCTTCTTCTCCCTACAATTCAGCTCCTAGATCAGGTGTCTGGGAAATCTAAGGGTGAGCACCAGTGTCCGGTGAGGACCTTATATTAGTGCATCCTAATATGTAGTGGTACAAAACATTACATTGTAAGATAAAGGAAGCATGATAGTTTGGGTCTCCCTCTTCCTTCAGATGCATTAATATCTTCAGGTACCCCTTCATGGCATCACCTAATTCCAATCACCTCCCAAAAGCCCCACATCCAAATACCATCAATAAATGAGTTTGCAATTAAGTTCTTAACATTGACTCCCAGCACCTTAAAACAAAATTGAGAAGTGAAAGAGTACCCACCAAGTGATTCCTTTACTCAGCATCCAAGGAAAGACAGAGTTGCCTCCTGAGGTACAAAGGAAGCAGCTTGCTGAGATGCTGGTCTATTCTAAGCCATCATGCAGTGGTGGCTACACTACTGTATTTGTATGTAAAGAATCCGCCAAACTAAAATGCATGCAGAGTCCACTGCACTTCACACTATAAATACAAGTGCTGGGGACATAGCTCAATGACAGAGCACTTGCCTAATGTTCAAGGCCCTGCGTTCACTTTTCTACAGAGAAAATAATGGGGAGGGGGTAGGGCTAAGAGGCAGTACTAGGAAAGGTGTGATCAAAGTATATTATGTTACTATGTATAAAACTGTGAAAGAATAAATAAAACAAAGAATAAATGTGATTAAAGCTCATTGTACAAAATTCTCAAAGAACTAAGAAAATTATTTTCTACTTAAAAAAAAAAAATAGCCAACACACATCCCTGTCCATTTTAGCACCTAGCCAGCCTTACATAGCTTAGGAAAGCCTCCCCCACATTGGCCAGGATATAGAATTTAGGGGGCCTCTATCCAGAGTGGAAATATCTTCCCCCACCACCACTTCCTCTGGGTTTCAGAATCTAAATTTGCCTAAAGATCCCCCGGGGCTTTAGTTGTGTTAGCCGGAGCCTCATTTATGGAGAAAGAAAACAGTGAGCAGTAAAGCAGAGGGAGACAAATGAACCCAAGGGGAGTGGTGTGGGGCCTTGGACCTTCTGAGACATGGCAAGTTCACAAAGGGCAGAAGTCTGATCCCTGGTTTTTCTCTTCCTCTCCACACTCATGAAACTCTGCACAGCATGAGCATTGTGTAGTCACGTAAGTTAAGTGGGAGTTTCTGGAAAGTTTCTGATAAGCTTCGAGGGCCCACCCAGCTGGGCAAGGATCCCATAGAGGCCAGGCAGAGGGCCAAAACTGACCCTTCCTTGGGGCGTGGCTCCAGTGACCAGCCCTACGGGCCATAGCTTGAAAGATCATATGCCTCCCAGAATGGCCAGAGCATTCTGGGGGACAGGAAGCTGAGATTGTTTGCTTTCCGATGGAGTTTTCCAAGCCAAAGCCAGCAGCAGGCGCCTTTAAGTCCTAAAGTGTGAAACCCAATCCAGAGAGGCAACTCTGGATCTAACTCTGCCCATCACTACCACCTGGGCCCACTTCGTCCTCTTCCACAATCACCCTGCTAGAGGCTCAGTTAGGTTCGCCAAAATTCATGTTTTGTAGCCCCTAGTCCTTGGTCATGGGACTAGGTTTGGAGACAATACCTTTGAAGCCATGACTCCATTAAATGCGGCTATTAGAATGGACCCTGCCCCAGCCTAACTGGTGTCAGATTCAACAAGGAAATTTGGACACACAAAAAGACACTAAGTGTGTGCATACAGCTGGGCAGTGGTGGCACACACATCTCTGCCTCAGGAGACAGAGACAGGCAGATCCCAGTGAATTTGACACCACGTGCCTGGTCTACAAAGCAAACTCCAGGATAGCCAGGACTGTTACACAGAGAGACCCAGTCTTGAAAAAGAAAAAAAAAAAAAAAAAAAGAGTGTGTGTGCATGCACACATGGAAGAGAGAGACCTCCTGAGACACAATAAGAAACAAGCCCTTTGGAAGCCAAGGGAAGAGGCTTCAACCTAGTGACAGCATGTTCTTGGACTTCAGACCTCCAAAATTACTGGGAAAGTAGTTTCTATTAAGTCTGGAGCATTTTGTTATAGTATCCCTAACAACCTAATGCAATCTCTGCCTTCTAAGAATTACACATTTCATACCCAACCTCTGTGTAAACTCAATCCCCTCAGGGAGCTAGTCCCTCCCTCCCTCTCTGATCTAATGACTAACTCTACACTCCAGGCCTTCCTTGCTAACTGTTCAGTAATCAGACAATGCTCTGATTAGGGTACAGCCATTCCCTCAATCCCTTATCCATGGGGATATATTCCAAGGTCCCTAGTGGATACCTGAAACTACTGAGTTCTGTATCTTTTGAATATGTACAGTAAAATTTATAGGTCAATTGTAGTGAGAGATTTCAGCAATAAGTAATAATGGGATGATGATAGCATTCAGTGATAAAAAGTGTATTTTTCCTCCTTCAAATATTTTATTGCACTTTACTCAACCACCGACTTATGACATCACAAATTAAGGGAAGCATTTCATAGCCTATCTCTTTGGCATATCTAAACTGCCAGCATCACTGGTCTTACACTTGAGCTAGTAAGTAAAATTAAATATTACTTGAACACAGTGAACAGATGGGTAGTATATACAGTGTGGATATATTGAACAAAGAGATGATTCCCATCCCAGGCAAGATGGAACAGGACTACACAAGATTTCATGCTGTTACTCAGAATGGTGTACAATTTAAAGCTTATGAACTATTCATTTCTAGAACCTCCCATTTGCTATTTTCAGACCACAATCAACTGCAGACAAATGTATGGAAAGTGAAACCATGGGCAAGGAGACTACAATTATATGTTGCCATTCTAAACCCTATGACATCATATTTTAGTTTATCTTCTGTAGGCACCTCCCTTACTAGAAACTGACTTTTGAAACATGACTGTATTTGGATCTTTGACATCTCCTAAGGATGAATAATTGATTGAGCTAATAAAACAATGTTGGACTGGATTGAACTTGGGAGTCTAATGAGTACCTCCTAGCAGACTTTCCCTCATTAGACCCCAGAGCATAACTTTTGGTGTATTCATCTTCTTCCCACACAAATTTAAAGACCATTCTAGGGTCAGAAGAATTAGCACTGCTCTATAGACTGTATATTACAAAACAGAAGCCCAAGGAAGAGCAGTACATAGAGATGTGGGTCATCTATGATGGCAGTGCAGGATACCCAGGCACAGAATATACAGACTCAGAGGAAGCCCTCATCACCATACCACCATCCCCTAAAGCTTGAGTCAATGGCTCCCTCTCACTCTTGTTAAAGCTCTCCCTAAACACTACTAACATCAGTGTAAAGCTGGGACAGAAGGAGCGCTAGTTTGAGACCAGCCTGGGCTATCCAGTGAGATGCCTCAAAAAAGGGAAGTGATGGAGGAAGGGAAAAGAAGGAAGGAAAGTAGAAAGGAGGAAAAGAGGGAGGGAGATGGGGGAAGAAGGGAAGGAAAAGCAGGAAAGAAGAGGAAGAGGAGAATGGGAAGAGGTGTGTGTGTGTGTGTGTGTGTGTGTGTGTGTGTGTGTGTGTGTGTGTGTTTCGCTCATGCTGGTACATGCATATGTGTGTGTCCTCAAGCACTGGAGCTCTAGAGGAGAGTTGGGAAAATGGAATGTTGAATCTTGAGGTGGGGAAAAATCCTACACTCACCTGTGTGGCCAGAAGGGCTAGAATCCTCTGGGACCTAGACAGCAGGAGGAGCTGCAGTATTGGAGTCCAGAAAGGCCTAGTTCACAGCTTAGTGCTTTCACAGATGAAACAAGCCTGCTGTTCAGATGAAAGGGTCTGGCATCCACAGCTCCTGGTCTTTAGTGGGTGCACCTTCCTCTTCCATGAGTTGCTACTTCTCTCTCACTCAGCTTCCCCTACTGCTGAGTCCAAGTCACAGAACTCATTTAGTCGGAGCCAGGCTGGCTGGGGTTAACAAGAGAAAGGCAGCTGTTTCCCGAAAACAAAGGTCTGGGTCAATAGATCTACAAAGGCAAGTATTGATTAGGAGGGCAAAGGCTCAGGAGCCTCCAGTGCCTCTGTTAGCCCCAGAAACCAGCCGCCCAGCAGAAAAGGTAGGCAGTGGCTAGAAAGGCCTTTTGTAAGTATGTCCTAAGGCTACCATCCTAAGAGTACGAGTCCCTCACCTCACCCCTGGGGTGCCTCAGGGTCAGACTCAGAAATCATAGAGATGGAAAGATCCCCAAAATTCCCCCAATTCAGTTCTTTATCTGGATGGAGTCAATGTTAAGAATGCAGCTGTAGTGAGCTAAGGAGGGGGCTATATAAGATTTACTCATCTCATTCTGAAATGTAGCATTTCTTTTCAACATAAACCTAGCCAACAAGACACATATGAAATTAAGAGTGGCCAACCCTTTCTCATTAAGAACAACAAGCTGGGCCTCACGGCACAGACAGGACTGTAC
This sequence comes from Cricetiscus sungorus, assembly GCA_030556225.1. Taxonomy (NCBI): domain Eukaryota; kingdom Metazoa; phylum Chordata; class Mammalia; order Rodentia; family Cricetidae; genus Cricetiscus; species Cricetiscus sungorus. The sequence continues at coordinate 25,222,587 of JANBXA010000372.1, read as the reverse complement.
CTCCAGCATCCAACAGGGCTATTTAGTAAAACCCTGTTTCAAAAAGTAAGTCTCCTATCCCTGGGGGTATGGTGGCAAACACCTCAGAAAAAGGAGGAGCTCTGTGAGTTTGAAGACACCCTGGTCTACATATCAAGTTCTAAGACAGCCAGGGCTACACAGACAGACCCTGTCTCAAAACAAAGAACAAAAATAAGGCTGGGCGGTGGTGGGCACGACTTTAATCCCAGCACTCAGGAGGCAGAGGCAGGCAGATCTATCTCTGTGAGTTCAAAGCCAGCCTGATCTACAGAGCAAGTTCCAGGACAGGCTCCAAAGAAAGCTACACAGTGTAACTCCATCTTGAAAAACCAAAACCAACCAAACAAAAAACCCAAAAGGATGGAGTTTATCAAGAGTGGGAAGGGATGAGAGAGGGCAATGGAGGTAAAAATGACCAAAATAAATCACATGCATATGTGAAATAACAAAAACATTTTAACTTTTTATAAATTAAGGAGGCTGGAGAGATGGCTCAGCAGTTAAGAATGCTTGCTGCTCTTACAAAGAACTCAGGTTTGGTCCTTAGTACCCACATAGCAGTTGGCAAATGTTCAAAATTCCAGTTCTACAGATCCAATATCCTCCTCTGACCTCTGTGGGTATCAGCATGCAAGTGATGCACATGCATGCATGCGTGCATGCAAAACATTCATACATACAAAATAAATAAATCTCAAACAAAAGGATAATGGCAGGTATTTGACAGTTCATTACAGTCATTGCACAGTTCTCAAAACATCATTATTACCCCAAGGCTCTAATTCTAGATCTTTGTTTTGTTTTGCTCAGTCTTATTACTGTGTGCATGTACATGCTTGCATGTGCATCATGGAAGGGGGTGCACATGCTGTTGTTGCACACATGAGGAGGTTAGGAGACAACTTGTGGAGTTCTCTCTGTTTATCTTTATGTGGATCCAGGGTTTGAAGCTCGGGTCACCAGGCTTGCACTTCTGAGCCTTCTCACTGGCCCTAAATCTCATTGTTTAATGTGTTGGTAAATAAGTACATCTATCATTACATGCACTGCTAAAGTTTTATTAGCATATATAATAATGGGCTTTCACTATGATATTTTCATACAGATTATGATGTATCTTGATCATACTCACACCATCATTACTCCTCCTTGTTCTGCTCTCCGTGCCCACTGATCAGCTTCCTCTTCCTAGACAGCCTTCTTCTTTCGAGGTTGTCAGAAGAGCCTATGGCATACACATACACACGTGCAAAATAGAAAAAAGAAAAACACAAAGGCTAGAAACTTCCACAGCTTGAGAACAGGCAGTACTGCTGCTGGATGGGTGACATAGACACAGATGGTGGATAAATTACTGCATAGATGTGCAAAAGAAAAAAAAATAGCATAATAATAGCAATCCTCCCCATGCTTACGCTGAGCCATTAGTCCTCATAACAGCCCTAGGAAGAGGGAACAAACACTGTTGTCCCCATTGAAACAGGTCAGAAAACCAAGGTACAAAGATTTGACTTGGGTTACCCAAAGCTTACCCATACTTGAAACTGTTCTTCTCTGTTTCTCTGAACCTGTCTGTTGAAGCATGTTTTGGTGCTAACCTCTGGGATTACAGACCAGTCTAACCAGTACAGACTGTGCTACTGACTTCACAACATACATCACAGTTTTCAGCCCCAACCTGAAGGCAGAAATATTGCATGCATCCTGGGGTCAGACGTGCCTGAATACGGCATTGAAAGGAAGGAAGGGAGAAGCACTTAACACATAGCCTGACACCTGGAAAATGCTGGATAATTTTATTTTTAATGAGGAAACTAAGTAATAGACCCATTTAGAATGGCAGTACGTGTCCACATGAAGTAACCACCAGAAATAAGAAGATTAAGGATTATGACTGGAACCCAGGTCCAAGCAATCAGCAAAATAGATGGATGCTGGAGAGGAACAGATGTCTGGTGGAATTTTGTTCCTTTGAAGAATGGTGTGGGTGGGGAGTAGGTTCAGACTGAAAGTAAATGCATGAAAATATTAGCCCTTCATGAAATTTTTTTTCTAAAGAGTACAGACAGTGTGGAGCCAGCAAGACGGCTCAGTGGGTAAAGGTGCCTGCTGCCAAGCTCAGTTGATATAGCACTTGCCTACTACACATGGACAGCTGGGTTGGATCCCCAGAATCCTCTAAACAGGCTAGCAGACATCTGCAATCCCAGCACTTGGGAGGTAGAAGCTGGAGGATGAGAAGTTCAACTCCATCATCTGTTATATAGCAAGTTTTAGACCAATCAAGGATACATGAGACCCTATCATACACACACACACACACACACACACACACACACACACACATATGAATGAATGGGACAGGAAGAATAACTTCACAGTGGAAAATATTAGCAAGCACTCCACAGGTCCACAGGCCAGCTGGTCAAGGTAAAGTCAACTGATAAATCACTGTGATAGCAGGTGACTTTGATGGGAAAGATACAAGAAGAATGACACTTTGCCTCTGACTGACTTCAAACACTCATAAGCCCAGCCTAATCAGGAGAAAAATCTCTGACAAACCCAAAAAGAAGAACATTCTGCTAATGTGTCCAGGTCATCAAAAACAAAGTCTGCAAACTTGCCACAGTCAAACCTAGGAGACATGACATCTAAATTCAATGTGCTGTCTTAGACAGGATCCTGAAACAATTTTTAAGGACATTAGGTAGGGCTGGGGAGAGGTCTCAGCAGTTAAAGGCACCGACTGCTCTTCTAAAGAACTGGGGTTCAGCTCCCAGCACCCACATGGTGGCTCAGTAATTCCAGCCCCAGAGAAATCTGATGCCTTCTTCTGACTTCCAGGGTCACTGTATGCACGTGGTGCACATACATGCATGCAAGTAAAACACCCATACACATAAAATAAAAATAACAAGTCTTTCTTTTTACAAGGAGAGTGTGTAGAAAGTAAGAAAACATAAATAAATTACACCCTCCAATTAGCAATGATGTGCTGATATTGTTTTATCTGTTGCAACGAATATACTATGATAGTATAAGATATTAATAACCAGGGAAAACTGGGGATAAAACTCTCTCCTGTCGTTTCAACTCTTCTGTAACTCTAAATCTATTCTAAAAATAAAAGTATCTTTCTAAAACAAACAAATACTGATGGTATAACTTGTGGAGAGATTGTAGCCGGTTTATTTACACATGTAATTATTCACTTCATTTTCTTGAGACACTACCTAGTAAAGCTTAGACTGGCCTCAGACTTGCTATGTAGTCAAGAAAGACCTTGAAACCCAGATTTTTCTGCTTCCACCTTCCCAGTTCTGGAATTACAGGTGTACACAACTTCAACCTGTTTATGTGGTGCTGGGGATGGAAGCTGGGGTTTCACGTGTGTCTGGTAAGCTGTCCGCCAGCTGAGTTATATCTGCAGTTTGCGAAGTATCCTTTCTTCTGAGTCTGAGCATTTCCTCAGTGGTCTACCGTGAATACACTTTGTTCTAGTCACCAGAAAAATATTCAATAAATATTGCTCTAAAAAATTAATGAATGAAGGTTAGGACATCGGAGACAGAGTGCTATATAAATAAAAGTATTATTAGAGTCATTCGTTGGGCTGCGATTAAAAATTCACTCTCCATCCAGGCAGCTCTGGCCACCAGGGCTTGGCACCCACAACAAGGTAGGGTGGAGTGCCTATGACACTTACCAGCATTTTTCCTCCCTGTGATGGCCACTGAATGACAGGGAGGGACAGGAAACAGAGCAGCTGCTATAAGGGCCAAAGGGTTTTACAGGTGAGCCAGAGAGACCAGAAACTAAATCAGCTCCCAACAAAATCACACCCCCAACCTCGGAGCAAGTATCAGCATGCTTAGCATCTTAGAACTTAGAGGCCCTAGCCCATGCTATGTGAGCCAAAAAAAAAAAAAAAAAAGGCAAGGACAGCCAATGCTTTGCCTCCAAGACTGTATTCACCCTCTTTCAGACCCCAAACAATCCTGTCAAACTAAAACTCATGCCTTTTTTTATTTATCCATTTTTATTTTATATTGAGAATTTCATACATGTATACAATGTGTTTTGATCAAATCTACCTCCATTCTCTCCTCTTCGGCTCCTCCCCTATTCCCCTAATACCCGTTTTTCCTCCCAGCTTCATGTGCTCTTTTAAAAAAATCCACTGAGTCTACCTAATGTTGCTGCTGTTCTGTCCATGGCATTAGGACAATCTATTAGAGCATGGGTAGACTATTTGGGCCTGCATCCCTGAAACAAACTGACATTTTCTCATGTAAAAGCCATCAGCTGCCAACAGCACCTCAGGTAGCCCTGTCCTATCAAAGCCACGGTTTTTGTCTGGCTTGATCTTGTATGAGTCTTGTGTGCATACTCACAACACCTCTCTCTCTCTCTCTCTCTCTCTCTCTCTCTCTCTCTCTCTCTCTCTCTCTCTCTCTCTCGCTCTCTCTCTCTCTCTCTCTCTCCCTCCCTCCCTCCCTCCCTCTCTCTCTCTCTCTCTCTCTCTCTCTCTCTCTCTCTCTCTCTCTCTCTCTCTCTCTCTTTGTGTGTGTGTGTGTGTGTGTTTATTTTTTAAGATTGATTTATTTATTTTATGTGAGTATACTCTATCTGCATGTACTCCTTTTGCCAGAAGAGCATCAGATTCCACTATAAATGGTTGTGAGCCACCATGTGATTGCTGGGAATTGAACCCAGGCCCTCTTGAAGAGCAGCCAATGCTCTTAACTGCTGAGCCATGTCTACAGCTCCCTCTTTCTTTTCTTTTCCTTAAAGATTTACTTTGTTGGTAGTATCCACCTTTGATCTCAGCATTCGGGAGGCAGAGACAGATAAATCTCTGTGAGTTGGAAGCCAGCCTGGTCCACATCGCGGGTTCCAGGACAGCTAGAGCTACATAGTGAGACCCTGTCTCAAAACACAAAATAAGCAAGCAAACAAAAGCTTACTGTATTGGGCTGGAGAGGTGGCTTAGCTTTTAAGAGCACTTGTTAACTTTCTCAGAGGGCTCAGGTTTGGCTCCCAGCACCCATGTGGCAGCTCACAACCATCTGTAACTCCAGTTCTGGAGGTTCCAGCTCCTCCTTTAGCTACCACAGGCACTGGGCGTGGACGTGACACACATACATTCACATGGGCAAAGCTGCCATATACATAAAATAAAAATAAATATATTTTTACCAAAAATGTTTACTTTATTGATGTGTGAATATGTGGGCGATGTACACACCTGTGCCACATAGAAGCAAAGGCTTGAAGAGGGTGTCAGGAAGCCCAGTTTGTTACACACATGTTACATGCAGTTTTAACCTGCCATGTGGGTCTGAACAGCTGTCCTCAGGGTTGAACAGAAGACACTGTTAACCACTGAGCCATCTCTCAGTGCCCCTAGCTATTTTGCAGTTTGAGGCCATCTAGCCCAGACTGGCCTCAAACTCTCAGTCGACCATGAGTGGCCTTGAACATCTGATTTTTCAGCCTCTTCTTCCAAAGTGCTTCCTGTGCAGGCTTGCCCACCACACCCGGCACATACCTATTACAAAGCTGGGCTCCAAGAGTTCCCAGGGCTGTGAACTTTGATCTGCTCATGACTCCTCCAGAACTGTCTGGAGTAGGGACGTGTTTTTCTTAACTAACTCTCAGGGAACAAAGTGTGACCACAGCTTGGAGGCAGGATGCTAGGGGGACGAAGTGGCACACAATGCACAGCAGTCCTTCAGGCATCCACAACACCCGCCCATCACCACCACAAAGGACCTGAGGGCCAGCATCTTCACACAGCAATGTCTAGATGTTGGGGATGTGGAAGGGCAGCACAGACTCCTTTCGGTTCCGAGAGCATCTCCCACCATCCGGGAGCCCAGTTCACATAGGCAGCCATCTCTTTGGCATGGGCTTCAGAAGCAGAGGAGAGGGAAGAGAGGTTTGAGGCATTTCTGATTGTAATGAGATTAGGACCAGGTTCCCTCTCTGCATTCTCAGCAGCAGCCCATGGGAAGAACAGCCCAGCTTTCTAACTGGTAAGAGAGAGGCTGATTGTTTTTAGAGACATGCTGAGCTGCTGCCTTCATGGTGATCCAGTGACTTCCAGAGCTCATTCAACTCTCTAAAATCCCTAGAAACAGTCTTCGGAGCCACCCTTGACTCTGATTGGTCAGCTTGCTTGACTGTGTAAAGTCTTCCCCAATATGAGTACATAAGGCCCCATGAGGCCACCCCTCAGAACCCCAGGCCCTGTTTGAGAAGGGCTACATGAAAACAGTAACATTATTTTCTTGGGAGAACTGTAGACACCTGCCCTTACGCCACAGCCCCCTGCATTGATCTCCCCTCCCTGGCTCCTAACCAAGGCCAAGTTACTCTCTGCTCCAGAAAGAAGTTTGAAACTCTGCTCCAGGGGCTCTGCCTTGCCTTTCTCCCAGCACCGACTCTGACGCTGGGATTGACCCAGGCTCCATTTGTTCCCCTAATGACTCTTAAGTGTTTGGCTTGGGTGCCTGCCAGTCCTGCTCCTACAAGGGGTGGGGGTGGGGGAGTGGAAGAGAATGGGACAGAGCTCTTGTGGGCTCAGCCATGCCGGGCGCTTGGAAGACTGGCACAGGGGTTGCCTGACACAAACCAACCCAGGAGTGCAGCCACGCAACCCCTTTAAGGCCCACGGCTTTCCTTCCTCCTCTACTTCAGAGACTTCCCCAAACGCACATTCCTTAAGTGTACTTCCCAGGTTGTAATCTTGGGGGTGAGCCCAGGAAGGTGCATTGTTCTTTTCCCGCTGCCATGTATGTGTCTGTGTCTATATGGTGTGTGTGCATATGCATGTGTACATAGCCAGCTTGCTCATGGATTCTGTCTCCACTTCTCCAGACTAGAATTACAGGTGGAATACCAAACTCACCAGACATTTAAGTAGGCTCTGAGGATCTGAACTCCAGTCCTCAAGCTTGCTTGGCAAACATTTCAATCACTAAGCCATCTCCCAGTTCTGGAATGTGAATTTTTAATCAGCAACCCAGAAGACAGTGATATGCAGTGAAGACCAATTCTTTAAGGACTGGGGAAATAGTTCAGGGCTTAAAGTGCTTGCTACCTAGAAGACAGGAGTTTGGAGCCCCTGAACCCAGGTAGATGTTGGGTAGACATATTTGTAATTCCAGCCTTGGAAAGGAGAGAGACAGGGAATCCCCAGGGCAAGCTGGCTACTGAGACTAGCTTGTGAGCCCAGGAACTGACAGAGGCTGCCTCAAAGAATAAGGCAGACGAGCACTAAGGAAGATCCCTGACATCAGCCTCAACCCTGCACATATGCATATGCACATACACCCTCACGTATGCACGTGTCCTCACACATGTCAACATGCATATGCACATGCATCCTCACATATACACATGTCCTCACACATGCCAACATGCATACACACATGTACCTGTACATATTTATGTCCTCACACATACCAACATGCATACACACATGCACCTATACTGCACATATGCACATGTATCCTCACACATACCAACATGCAAACACACATGCACCCTCACATATCCATGTGTTCTCACACATGCCAACATGCATACACACATGTACCTGCACATATTCACATGTGTCCTCACACATACCAACATGCATACCCACATGCACCTACACTGAACATATGCACATGTGTCCTCACACATACCAACATGCATATACACATACAAGAAGAAAGAAAAATTAAAAATGATGCTTTAGAAAAATATGGTATATAACAACCAAAGACAATTTTATGCAGTCACAAAGAAAAATTGGATCATGACTTTTGCAAAGAAATGGATTGTAAATGAAAATCATTGCATTATCTGGAAATAAGCCAAAAAGACAAATGCCACATCCTTTCTCTTATATGCAGAACCTAAATTTAAAATGGTGTATGTATATATGCTGGGATGGTTCAGTGTAAAAGTGCCTGCCACATAAGCATGAAGACCTGAGTTCTGAACTCCAGTAGCATGAATCTGTAACCTTAGTGCTAGGTGACAAAGATATGGAGACCCCTGGAGTGGTTGGCCAGCTATTCTCCATGAACCAGTTACCTCCAAGGGTACCTAGAAAGCCAGTCTCAAAATATGAAAAGGGAGCTACAGAGATAGCTCAGCAATTTAGAGCACATGTTCTTGCAGAGGACTTGAGTTTAATTCTCAGCACCCTTATAGTGGCTATAACCATCTGCAACTATAGTTCCAGGAGACCTGACTCTTCAAACAACCTCCAGGACCGAGTCACTAGTGTTAATCTCTGGCTTCCATATGCATACACACATGTGCATTCTTCACACACATGAACACATATCAACATTTTATATGTGCATGTAGGTCATGAAACTAGAGATGGATGACAGGAGAGGAAGACAAGATGGAAAAATAGAGTAATGGATTACAAGCAATAAGCAAACATAAGGCGAGCACTAACTAGAAAGACAGGACATCAGCTGGAGCAAGGAAAGAGGATAGGGGGCAGGGAAGGCGAGTGCAAAAGAACAAAGCACAATGACACATGAAGACATCGTGATGAAACTCTTTACTAAATTCTTTAAAGAAAGACCACTACTTTAGGAAGTTGAAAGTAGGGATGCTGGGACAGTTTGACACATTTTATAAATGCATATGTCTTAGTTTGCTTTCTAATGCTGTGATAAAACACTGTCCAAGACAAACTTGGAAGGAAAGGGGTTTATCACAGCTCGTCATCAAGGGATGTCAAGGAATTCAAGGTACAGGACTCAAAAAAAAGTGCCAAGCTGGAGTAGAGGTGGTTCTAAAAGGCTAGTGTGGAGATCTAGATGACAGAGAACTAACTGAGTGACAGTGCAGTGTCAGAGTAAGGACTTAGGTGAAAACAGACAATGCCTGCCATTCCAGAATGCCTACTAAAAAGAACCTAAAAGGACAGAAGGCATCAATTCTCTGACAAGAAGGATGGTTTTTCAAGCAATATCCAGTCCATGATCTTCATAATGAAACTACATTTCCCAGTTGGCTTTGCAGTACCTAAGAGTCATGAGTTGAATCCCACCCAGTTCAGTCTAATATAGGCCTCTACTAAGTTCCAAATGTTTACACCCCCACACCCATTTCATATGTTGAAATTCAGATCTCCAGTGTCATGCTAGTAGGAGGTAAAGCTTTATGAGAGGTGATTAGGTCACAAGGGTAGGGCCCCCCTGAAGGGTATCTGCCCTCTTATCAGGAGCCCAAGGCAACTGCCTTGCTCCATGTGGGCCAAAGCAAGAAGTGAACCAGAAAATGGATCCTCACCAGATACCGAATCCCTCAGTGCCTTGTCTTGGGTATTCTAGTCTCCCACATTCTGGGAGCTGTTGTATATAAGCTGTCTAGTTCACAGTCTTTTCCATAGCAGGTTGTGATGTAAGACATACGTACTGTGGCTTTCAATCATGGTTTCTGGTTTGATGCTTCCTCCCCAAGACAGAAGTTCTGACCTTTCCCAGTTTTTCAGTGGCCATAAAAGTATTATCTGACCTGTCTTGTCTGATTGTAGGTCCTAAGATCCACTTTACTGCGGAGGTCCTGTGCTTTAAAAAAAAAAAAAAAAAAAAAAAAAAGGAATGCTGAAGAATCTTGGAAGATGCTGCTAGCTTTCCTCAACCAGTCCATTAGCAAAACTGCCTATACAATGAAGTCTCTATAAAAGACAAAATAGGGTTTGGAGACTCTGGAACTCATGGAGGTTCCTAGAGGGTAATTGTTGTGGTTTGGATCTGATATAACTCCAAAAGCTCAAACATTGAAAAGTTGGTTCCTAGTGCTGCAGTATTCATAGGCAGGACCTTTGGAGGTGGTTAGATCATGAAGGCTATCAGCTCATCAATAGACTAATTCATTGAGATGTCTGTGGCACAAAGGGCTATTGGAGGACAATGGCAACTTTAGGAGGCAAGGCCTAGACAGAAGAAGTAGGTTTATTAGGGGCAAGCCTTTCAAGTGTATATATTGTTTCCACCCCACCCAGTGTGTGTGTGTGTGTGTGTGTGTGTGTGTGTGTGTGTGTGTGTGTGTGTGTGTGTGTGTCTGTCTGTCTGTCTGTATCTCTCTCTCTTCCATCCTCCTTCCTGTGAAGATAGGCTACTATCCTCTGCCACCCACCCACACAATGATGTATTTGATAACTGGCCTCAGGCACTACAGCAAAAAGCCAAGTGACAATAGGCTGAAATCTCTAGAACTATGAACCAAAATAAATATTTTTGTTGTTGTTGTTTCAATCTCAGATATTTGGCATAGCAATGAAAAGCTGGCCAAAACAGTGGTGCATGCAGAGGTCAAAGGTCCACACTTCCTCTCCATACCTCATACCACACACTTGTTTATTGATGGATTTTATAATATTCATCATAATAAACCAGAAGTGCTTCCTTGACTTCTGTGAGCCATTCAAGCAAATTAATCAAACCTGGAGAGAGTTGTAGGAACCCCATCTGGCAGTTGGTTGGTCAGGAGCACAAGTAAAAGATAGGATATTCATATGAAGAAATCCTAAGCAGTGTTGAAGATACAACTTATCTTTTGTTTAATACATATAATAAACTATAGAAAGGACTGAAAAATAAAATTTTAAGGCAGATGTTACAGTTTTTAATCTGAAATGTACTCCCCAACACAGAGAGAGAGACAGAGACAGAGTTCTGAGCACTCTGTTTCCAGGTTGTGGGCTTATTTTGCAGGCTGGGATCTCCTGAACTATGGAGCCAGCACCTGGTTCTGGCTCTGGCTTAGCTGCCCTTGCTTCAAGGTCTATTCTATATGACAAATCTGACACAAACGTTCCTGACACTATGGGCCCTGCTGCTCTGCCTTGCCTTTCCCAGCAGGATAGATCTGCCCATCTGAAACCATGAGGCAAATTTAGCCTTTCTTCCCTTGATTCTGTCACAGGACACAAAAGCATGATATATTTAGGAAAGAACACCAAGAGTGTGGTCAGGTGATCATCTGATACAGACATTAGAACAGACCGGCCAAGGGCTGCTCATCTAGACAATAGGGAGTAAATTGGCCTGTGGCATTTCAGAATGGAACCAACCCTTCCACTGCAAGCCACGAATTTCAGGGCCTGGGGCTTAAGGAAGGGTTCAGGAGCATGGTGGGTTCCACACTCACGGCACAGTACCACTGTAAAGTTCTACTCACTTCAACACTGTTCTTGCCTCTTCAGGTTCAGCTCCAGTGGGCCTGAGCCCAGTGCTGGGTTTCACAGCAGAAAGTTCAGGTGGTCACCTTAAGTGACATCGGTGCAGAGCCATCCCAGCTGGTGCACAGTGAAGAAGCCATGAGGACAAGGCTACCTTTATCATCTGAATGCCAAAGGATGTCCAAAGGTGTCTCAGGACTCAGAAAGGGAACAGTCAAGGTATGAGCTTAATAAGAACCCCATGGCCCTCTAGGACTGTGCCCAGTGAGTGTATCCATGAGCTCTGTGAGACCTCACAACAGAAAAGTCATGTCTTTAAAGCCAGTGTGCAAGCTATAGGCATAGAACCCCAAGAAAGCCACAAAAATCCAACCCTGAATGAAAGACCACCACCCAAGAAGTTCTAGAAGATATGGCCTCTACTCCAGTGAGCCTGGAAGGCAGCACCTCAAGACCAAGATTAATTTCTAGCTTTAAGGTTTTAGACATGCTGAGAATGTTTTATTCCTGCCTTCTTGTCTATTTCTCCCTTCGGACTGGGAATGTCTAGCTCATGACTGTCCTGTAGAGGATTTGGGAAGCATACAAAATGTTTGACTTCACAGGTTCATGACTGGAGAACAATGTGCCTCAGGATAAACCACATCTTGAACTGACATCCATACCTGATTAAGTGATATTGAGAAAAGACCTTGGGTGGCTGGAATGTCTGTAACCAAAATGTTGCAATCGTAACCTCCAAATTGACGGTGTGAGGAATAAGGGGCCTTCTGGGAAATGGCTGAGATTAGAGGCATCATTAAGTGAGATCAGTAGATTATAAAAGAGCCCTGGGGCTGCTGGGTCATGCCCACTGTGTCCACACACAGTGAAAAGGTACCATATATATATACCATGAGTTCTTTTTTCACCAGTAATGGAATCTGAAAGCACCTTGATTAACTTTCCAGCCTACAAATCCATCAGTAATAAATTCATTTATAGGCCACACAACCTACTGTATTTAGTTATAGCATCTCAACGTGACTAAGACTGACTCATTCCTCTGGAAGCCTGGCAGGATTCCAAGACCCTAAGAATGGCCAGCTTACAAGAGGAAGGACTTGGAATTCCAATGACTGAAGCACAAGTTACTGCACTACCAACCCACACTGGACTGTACCATAAGAAATAAACAATTTTTGTGTCAAGTGGGTGGTGGGTGTTTTGACTCAGCAATCACCCCACTGTACCCTCCTGTAGAGACACTGAGCCCAAAGTGTGGAAGGGAGGCAACATGTCTAATGTCTCAGTGTGCTCCTGGTAGTCAGAGTATGATGGTTAATCCCACTGGAGAGAGAACAGCCTAGATTAGCAGCCCACACCTGTGTGTGTGTCTGGGGAGGCATTTCCAGAAAGGGGAAGGAGATTTATCCTGAAATGACCATGGTAGTACCCATCAGGCTGGGAACCAGGTGTAATAAAAACAAGAGGGATGCCCACTGGTACAAAAACAAAGGGGCTTCTCTCTGCTTCCCAGACGCCCTGTCTCTGTTGTGTTCTATCGTGCCCACCCCGCCATGATGGAATGAAACCATGAGACAAGGTAAATCCTTCCTCCCTTGAGGTGCTTGTTCAAGTATTTTGTCACAGAAATGGCAAGCTAAACTAACACAGGGAGAGCAGAATTTTCCGAATGGGCTCTCAGAACAGGGGATACGGATCCCGCCACACACCACAGTCCTGGACAACACCAATTCCCAAAAATCTTTATTCATTGTTTCAAGTGGTAAAATGTCATTGGTCTCTATGGGGCACCTGGCGGGAGGGAGGGAGGGAGACCCGGGGTGGGGGTTGGGACGGGGCCCACCCATTACAAAAATCAAAGGCTTTTATAAAAAATGCTATAAATTGGTATCAAAAGAAAACCCAAGGGAAGCTGAAGAAGGAAGCAAAGAGGGTGAGGGGAAGGGAGTAAGAGAAGGGACCAAAGCCTCTCACTGCTAGGTAAGGGAAGCCGGGCTGCGAAGGACTGTGTGGGAGAAGTTGGGACGGTGATACAAAGTGCATAAATGCGCCTCCCAGACACTCCTCAGAAGCGGAGGGCGAAGGAGGCTGCAGTGTGAGCCGTAGTGGGGCTCCAGCTGTCTCCTCACTTGGGGACCCCACAGGAATGGCACTGCCTGAGACTGCCACATGGAAGGACCTACACTGGGAGAGAGGACAGAGGTCAGAGAAGAGACAAGGCTCCTGCTTCTTCTGCCCTGTGGCCATGCTGATTCCCTCATGGGAGCCCGGTGCAGAGGAGGTCCCTACTAGGACCTCCAGTTAGGATCTCTACACTGTATAGGCTAGCTGACCACATTAGGTCAGCCGCAGCAGCTGGAGGACTGTCCCAGCACACAGTGATACAGGCTAGGATGGAGGTCCCTCAACCTCTTCAATCCCAGGGTATGCTCCAGCCCCATGAACAAACTTAGAAGAGCCAGGAGACCTAGCCAGGTCTCATTTTGGCTTCATCTGTCTCCTTCCAGCCTCACAGACAGAGGACAGCTAAGGACTACAGGAGGGCACAGGACAGGGCCTCCCAAGTTCTCCACACCAGGCCCTACTCTCATCCAAGCCCAGGAATCCATCCTTACCTTGGCCGCATCAGATCTTTTTCTTCTTTAGCTTCAGGGCTTGTAGCCAGTTGGGCGATGATCCTTCTGACCTGGAAGACAAGAGTGTGAAGGTCACAAAAGCAAAGTTTAAAGAAACTGAACACGGTGAGAACATCTACCTTCTAATCAGAAGAGGCAGCCTGGGATTCAGTTGCAGGCCTGGAACCCTCTACTTAATGTGAGGCAGCTCAGCTTCCTATCAGTCCCAGTTTTCCACTTCTACAAAGTGTTTTTTGTCTTTGGAGACACCTGGAATTCAGTGACTTACCCTGAGGATTTTTCTGGCTTGGGGGGTAATGTGAGGGGCTTTCCTAGCCCTGGAACCTTGCAGGACTTAGAACGTTGGACAGAGGACTCCTTCTGGCTTGATTTGCTCTCTGTCACCTCCCCATCCTCAGCTGAGCGATTCCGGGAGCGCAGCTTAGCCTGGGAAAAACAGATGAATGATGATCTGACAGCAAGATTCACAAGCCAGGCCTTTACCAAGAAGGTGCAACCCCCAGAACCAGTCCTGAACCCCTCTATCAATAGAAAGTCAAAGGTCTGCCTCCCTCAGAGCTGATCTTCACACCTTGAATACCAGAAAGATATTGGAAGAACAAAATTCAGTAAACTAGGCTGAACAGAGTGGTAACTTCCTGTACTTATATTTTTGTTTGTCTATCCTTTCTGCAGGCAATGTCCTTCTCACCCTAGAGCCAACTCCTGTGCCAATCTCAAGGCTAAGAGAAACTGCTTACAAGAAACCCTGCCCAAGCCACCTCCCATTCCCAGCTACAGTCAGGAAATAACTCCTACTAAATAGCCCAGCCCATGGCTGAACTTTCCATTTATACCTATACATCTCTCTTCACCAGAGATACTCATGGGCATGGACCATACTCACCCCCTCCAATCCCCAACTAATATAGTGGAGGCTCTGAAATGAAAGAACATCCTGGTTTTTTTTTTTTTTTTTTTTTTTTCAAAAAATGTGACACACTGAATAAAGTTGAGTAGAGAACACACAGAACCTTCCAGAATCCTCCTTAGTACAATAGGACAAGATATGGAAGAAGAGACGGATGGATGGATGGATGGAAGATGAGTGGGTGGGTAGATAGATGGATGGAAAAGAAGAAGGAAGGAAGGAAGGAAGGAAAGGAAGGAAGGAAGGAAGGAAGGTAGGTAGGTAGGCTAGATGGGTGGATGGACAGACGGATGGACAGATAGCCAGATGGAAAGAAATGCTGGGTGGGTGGATGGATAGACAGACAGATGGAAAGAAATGCTGGGTGTGCAAGGCTGGTAGGCCAGATGGTTAGGTATGTGTACTGAATGATCAGATGGTACCTTCAAGGCTGATGGGCTCAGGCCAGGAAAGAGGTTGACTTTCAGCCCTTTGGTGCCCAGGGACATCCGTGTCCGTCGGCTCTGAGGTTCCTCCACTACCTCCTCATCTGAAGACGGCACCCGGGAAGCCCTCGGCTCTGCAAATGTCATGGGAAGGGTATCACAACCTGAGCAACATGCCAGAAACCACCCTTACCCACAACCCAGACATTGAAAGACTCCATTCAATTAATACACTGATCATACCTGTTGAATCTTGGAACAACCGAGTATCCGAGTCTGCTGTCTCTGACAGGCCCAGGGTACCCCCAGGCCGTATGGCTGGGGCCCGGTGTCCCCGCTTACGCCCTAGGTTGGCACGACTCCGATACATGGCACTATCAAGGATCTCAGTGTCCTGCTCAAAAAACACCCAAGACCATCACTATCGCTGAGCCGTGCCCTGCTTCACCCCACGGGTGCACCTCAACACTACCCAAGGAGCTGATGACTACTAGTTTCTCATTGCCATGAGACACCCACAGCCTGTGTCAGCCTCCCAGGAATGCTCAGAAAAGCACTGGAAATGGAGCTTTGACCCCATCACCCACATATCCTGGCCCCTTCCAACAGCCCAGCCACCACCACGAGTTCACCATCCACTGACCTCTATGAAGGAGAAGTCCTCACTAGGGCAGCTGGGCAGAGGCCCTCTGGGAGGCCGCTGGGGGGGCAGGGCTGACCTCTGCTCATCTCGCCTAGCCCCCCCTGTAAGACTCCAGGTGCCATCCACCTCTTCTACCTGGCTGGCTTCACCATCAGGCTGAGGCCTTGAGGAAGGCAAAGGGTCTCTGCTCGACTCCTCGGGCTCCCTTTGGCCAGCACCTGCAGTGGTTCCTTCCTCCTCCAACAGAACCCTGGGGCCTGAAGCTGCTGATTCCCTTGGAGTAACTGCCTTTGAGCTGCTGGCTGCTATTATCCCCTCTAGAAGGCTCTGGGAGCCAGAAGGTGGGGAGCGAGCCAGGTACCTGCTGGGGCTGCAAAGGGGACAAGCCAGAAACCAAAGTCATTCACCAACCAGTGAGACCATTTCTCTTCCCTGAAGCATACAGTACACAAAGCAAGGGCTGAGCCTGCTTGGCTGCTTGGAAGGTCCCAAACTAGGCTTTCTCACATACTACAGACTGGGCATCCGTTATCAAAATGCTTGGGTCCAGTTTCAAAGTTTAGACTTCTCCAAGTTTTGAAATATTTGCACATGCATAAAATGAGATCTCTGTGTTTATCAATGCATGGGAGCATGTGTGGTGAGTGGTGAGATAACAACCTCAGACACCACTCACAGTGCACAACAGTGTGTGTGTGTGTGTGTGTGTGTGTGTGTGTGTGTGTGTGTGTGTGTGTGTGTCTGTGTCCAAGGACAACTTACGGGAGTCAGCGCTCTTCTACAAAAGATCAGACTTGGATAGTCAAGCATTGACAGTAAACCCTTTTACCTGCCTACCTCCCTTTTTCTATTAATAGGATCCTTCACTGGCCTGGAACTTCCATCAGGCAGGCTAGGATGACAAGCCAGGAAGTCCCAGAAGCCCTCCCTGGTACTGTGATTACAAGTGTGCTCACTACCACATCAAGCTTTCCTATTGGGTTCCAGGGACCAAACTCAGATCTGTAAACACTTTACTGACAGAGCTTTCTCTAGCCCTGTAAGGGGCTATGTGGATAGCAAAACGTAAACAAAAATCCCTCTGTGTTTCATATTTACCTTGCACATGTAGACTTAAGGTAATTTCATGGTAATTTTGGTTTACCTGGACCTCGTGACCTGCCACTTGGGCCAGATAAAGATTTCTGTGTGAGATCATGCTAGTCTCAAAAACTTCCAGGTTTTATGGAGTTGGAAAGATGACTCATTCTAGTTCCAGGGGATCCAACACATTTTCTAGAGACATTGCACACCCAGCTATACATAAAAACAAACCACCCAGGCTCATAAAACAAAAAGATAAGTAAATCTGCTAGGCAGTGTCAGCAGACACCTTTAATCCCAACACACAGAAGGCAGAGGCAGGCAGATCTCTTTGAGTTCTGGGACAGCCAGGACTACTCAGAACAACCTTGTCTTGGGAAACAAACAAAAAACCCAAACAAATAAATAAGTAAATCCAAAGAAAATGTTTTTTAGAGTTTCACATTTTGGGTTTCAGATCTTTGGGTTAGGATAGGTGCCAGTACCTTGCATGAGTCTCTTGCCTGTAGATACCCTGCCTGTATTCCTCTACAGAGTCACTAGGTCATCCCAGACATCACACATATTACTGCTGCCCTAAGTTACTGTGGTTCCAACCCCATTCAGGAGCATGTGCCTTGATGGTCACACTTTCTGGGATAAGCCAAGAGTCGGCCCATCTGTCTTCACCCTCATCTCATCTTCACACCTTAACTCTATCCCCAGCCTCACAGATCCTGGGATCTCTAGAACTCACCTGGATAGAACACACGGCCATCTTGGAACAAGTAGCTCCTTCCCCTGACCTAGGAAGTTTCTTAACATCTGTACTTTGATAGCCTCCGCTGAGACCACATCATCCTCCAAAGCCGTCTTGTTGCATTCCCAAACTTACACAGCTCTTCAGCTCTGAGAGCTATTGCCATGGGCTCCAACCTACACCAGTTCTAACCTACAGCTTCCATCCTGTGTGTCTGCCTCCACTGCCTGTCTGGGAGCTCCTCAAGGGCAAAGCCAGGCTCCTTTTGTCTTTGTGTCCCCAGCACCTCTGGCCCAGAGATAAGACCACACAAAACATTTGATAAATGACAGGCAGCGCCACCTTAGACTATGGTACAGCAGTATGACTTCTGTTCAATGCTCCCTCAGAACAGAGCACAAATACCAGGATGTCACCACCCACACCATGTCCAGCTACCACTCCCTAAAACATGCTCACTCATCACACACCTAGGGCAGACTGGGTGTGTACTGGTACCCACCACACCTACACACAGCACAAAGCCACACCCTGACAACGAAGGGGTAGTGAAGACTAGCGGGCAATGAGTGCCTGGAAGCCAGACTAGTGGGTAACTGGAGATACAGTAGAAGGAAAAGAACCAGGCAGGTGAGTCAGTCCTGAGCAGGAAGATGAGACAGGGACAGGGAGAGATGTGTCAGTCTGTCCTTCCATAAGCTGCTGACAGATGGAAATTAAAGCAGCATAGGAGGGAGAGAGGGAAGGAAGGGGTGGCAGAGGCTACAGTACAACAAGACAGAGGACTCAAGAGCCTGGCTGGCAGCCAAAACCAGCTCACCCTGAAGCCAGCTTAGAGTCAGGGAGGTGACAACAAGAGGACAGCAATGGTACCCCACCCAGCCTGGACAAGAAGGCAGGTGAGGAGCTGTGAAGCAACTGAGAAGGGATAGAAAGATTACTCTCAGCCCGCTGAAGGCAGAAGGCAGTAAGGGGCTGCTGAGTGGGCTCTAGAGGTGGCATGGAACATGGCAAGAGCCCTAGGAAATGCAGTGTACATCTACCAAAGGGTCTCTGCCTTCTATATCTGAGAAGCTTCCATACTGACAGCCCAAGGTATCCACAACCTAAGGGCTTTCTGGCAGGACAGGAACCTGGGTGCTGAGCTACTAGACCTTCAGAGACTTAGACTCTATCCTGAACCCATGCCAGCCTTGGCCCCAAGTTGCATACAAATCCAAACCTCAGTTTATCTGTTAAATGGGAATCAAAGAAGTCCCAGAACTTTACTGGGCTTACTGGCAGAAAACATGTGCCTACAATATGGCTCATACGGGATAAACAGAAGTTGCTAAGATGGTCCTGGTCATTCTGATCAGAGGTTCCTGGCGTGAGAGGCTGCCTTGCCTAAACCTTCCACATACATCACCCAATCTAAGCACCACCCAATCTGCCAAATGCTACCCTCTACCAATGCTTCACATGCAAATTCTGGGGTCACATCTGCTACATGTCCTGGTGTTTAAGGTTCTAAGACCTAAAATGAGGCAGCTCTAACATCAGAGCTGGAATGACACATTTGAAGGGCAAAGTTGGCTTTGATAACCAGAGAGAAATAGGGAAGAAACTCAGAGAGGACAACTAAGTTGGGACCCACAGGAACAGACAGGACCTCACAATCATACCCGCCCTCTGGGCCCCGGTTTCTCCATCCCTGAAATGAGGTGCCTGGACTCGGTGATCTTTGAGTCTTCTTGGAGCTTACAAAGATTTCAATCTGGCTGGGATGGTTTTGTACTGTGGAGTCCAAAGGACAGGAGCGAGGGAAACAGAGGACCCTGTGCCAGCTCTATCAGACTCAGAAGTTCCACTGTCACCCTCTCACCGAGGTAAGATGGCCCTAGAAACAGAAGAGCTCAGGCTCCCCTTGACAACCCACCTCCATGCTAGTTTGTCATAGTTATTCCTGCCAGCAGTTCATCCAATGATCACCATCAAAGATGTGTTTGTTCAACATGAGGTCCACAACACAAATGTCCCCAAGGGGTCTACCTTTATGAACACTTCACTTCCAAACTTGCAAAACAGATGCAAATGCAGGTGACTACATTTTTTTTTTAAAGCAATTACCACAGGCAAGAGGGGTTTGTATTAATCACTTTACATGTATTAACCTTCTTCATGAAAACCCCAAGAGAGCCTCATATGTAAATTCTCAATTTACATATGAGGATATGGGTCCTAAGAAAAGGCCAAAGACACCTAAGGAGAAAAGGCCATTTCTTCAGGTCATTGCCTGGGGTCACAGAGATGGGCAGAGAATCAGGACCAGCAGATGGGCCCCAAGCCAGATTACTCTCACCCATTCTTAAGGACTTCCTGATACAAAGGAAACCTCCAAATTTTTCTTGGATGAAAAGCATTCTGCAGTGTATTAATTTCCCCATGTCAGATGCTCACAGCACCAGCTCGCCAGGCATTAGTCAGGGAAGTCTGGACAACTTGGTTCAGGTCCTAGATATGCTATCAGACACACTCCGTTCCATGCATGGCCACCGAGCACACAGCTCTTTCCAAACACAGGACTGGCTTACTTCAGAACATGTGTCAGAAAACACAGCATCCACTCAGGCCCTCCTAAACAATGATTTCCTTCCAGCTGTGGGAGAAACATGTTTTCTTCTACACAATGAGGCTCTGCTGCCTACATTCTGGCTAAACTCTAAACTCAGGTGACAGACAACACCAGATGGAAAATGGTAGCATGTCCAAAAAAACATGGGTGCTTTGGGGTGTGGAGATTCAAGCAGCCTCCCTCATCAAAGCTGTCCTCATGCTGCCACTGTCCTGTCAGGCTGCAGGGAGCACCTTCCCTCCATCCTAAATAACAGAAGAGAATCCCCCTCACCCTCCTCAAGAACCAACCCCAGTAAGGCGGAGGGCAGAGCCCCACTCCCTAGTAATCTGTTTTGAATATAGTGGCCACGCCTAAAAGCAGTTGATAGAAGGAAGTCAGAAGCACATACTGCAGCCTCTATGACCTTAAGCAAGTCACATCATCTTTCAACCTAACAAAAGAACAGGCTCAAAATCCCTCTCCTGCTGCATAAAGCAGTTGTGAAGATCAATGCACAGCTCAACACTCAAGCAGAGAGGCCGAGTCCCAGGAAGAGAAATGAGGACAGGCATACAGTACCCATGCTCCCTCGGGCCAGAGCTGCTGCTAGAACCCTGGGCCTCCATGGTTAACTGGTACCTACAGAAGCTCAGAGCCCAACCACCAGTCCAGGCTCACAAGAACCCACCCCCAACATTTAATTCTGTACAATCACACCCCATGCAGACTCCACTGCAACCTCAATCACACCCTGTCCCCACCCCCTCCTCCCCAAGTCACCTGAGAACACACTTCCTCAGCTTCCCTTCCTAACCCTATGCTTTCTCCCTCTTCCACCTCCATGCCAAATGTCTCTCTCAACCCCCACCCAGAGCCTCCCAGGCCCCTTCCTGGTCCCTCCTGCTCTCCTCCCACAGCCATCTGCCCTTCCACTTAGAACAGCCCCCACCCAACACCTCCCTCTCCTTCCCTCCCCACATGCCGAGTAGGAAGCTCCCACTCTGGAACTGAAAAGGGTACACACTAAAGAGAAGAAAACCAAACCTCAATGGATGGAAATGTTAGCAAGAGACATGAAATGCCTTTTCCATGTCCTTCCCACAAGGTGTGAAATCACCTCAGTTTGTTTTAGAACACCCATGAAGACAAGGCTCTTCCCAACCTGACCCCCATGAAAAGTTCTTTCCCAGGCAGCACCGCTTTAATCCCAGCACTCAGGAAGCAGAAGCAAGTTGATCTCTCTGATTTAGAGGCCAGCCTGGCCTCCATAGCGAATTTGAGGTCAGCCAAGGCTACATAGAAAAACCCTGTCTCAAAAAAACAAAACAGAGAAAGAAGAAGGAAGGAAGGAAGGAAGGAAGGAAGGAAGGAAGGAAGGAAGGAAGGAAGGAAGGAAGAAAGGAAGGAAGGAAGGCAGGAAGGAAGGTAGGCAGGAAGGAAGGCAGGAAGGAAGGAAGGAAGGAAGGAAGGAAGGAAGGAAGGAAGGAAGGAAGAAGGAAGGAAGGTAGGTTGGTTTGTTAGTTGGTTTGCTTTCATTAACTTAGGGTTGAGGGTTAAGGTCATAGGCTAGGGCTGGAACTTGGTTCTCAACAACTTCAGATTCCTTAACCACTGCTTTTCTTGGTGCTATGACAGAGCAGGTTAGATCACCTAGGCCAGACAACCAGTCACCACTCACAGGTCACCTTCCACTACCTATATAAGCACCATAGGCGCTCATTTGGTAGCTTGAGGCCTATAGAGTTCACCAGAAACGACTAGAAAGATAGCTCATTGGAAGATAGCTCATTTGGTAAAGTGTTTCTCTCGCAAGCATGAACACTTTAGTACAATCCCCAGATCCCATGTTTTGTTGTTGTTGTTTGTTTGTTTCTTTGTAAGACCCATAGTGGTGTGTGCTTGTCATCCCAGCAATGAAGAGGGAGAGCCAGGGTGATCCCCTGGGGCTCACTGACCGGCCAGCCTAGTCTACTTGGTAAGTTTCAGAGCAGTGAGAGAACTTGTCCCTATAAACAAAGACAGGAATGATAGCAGAGGCAGTCATCCCATAGGCAGATAAGTTTGTATATATGTGCTTATACACACAAGTGCACTTACACATATGCATACGAAGAACTCACCAGAAACCACCAAAGATGTGGCAGATTCCACTTCCCCTAGACAGCCACAACTCAGTAGTCGAGAAAGCTCAAAACAGTCGTTGCAAAATGGTACCTCAAGTTTTATATTCATCCTCCAAAAAAACAGTGCATCTAAGTTTTGCATTTCAATGTTTACCATAAGATGTAAAATGTGAAACTGAACATTCACGGCCCTAAAGGAGTCCGTTTTCCAAACAACACAGTGCATAAGGAAAGCTGGTTTTCCCTCCTCAGAGGGGTCCCTCTAGCACATTCCCTCCCAGTCCCCAGATGGAGTACCTTACCTGGCTCCCAAGCCTGGGGCTTCTCCTGTATCCATTCCAGTGTCTTCAGGGTGGGTCTCAAAGGAAGGTGATGATGCACTGTCTTCACCCTGCGTCTCTGGCCCACTTATTTCCCCAACCCCCAACTCCCTGGCCTCCAAGTGGTCTTCAGTCTCCAGACCAGGGGACAAACTGCCACTACTCTTAAGATCTGACTCTAGGCCAGGGCCCACTCTCCCCACCCCACACTCCCTAACTTCACTTGGAGCTCCACAGAGATTGAGGTTCCGGAGTCCCAAGTCCTGGGTCCAGTCCATCTGCCCAACTCCACAGCCCCGAGAACCTCCCGACTCTAGGTCACAGGACACCTCCAAATTCCTCAGACCTAGATTGTCACCCCAGTCTACCTGGCCCACCCCAAGTTCCCTGGGCTGTCCAGGGCTGCAGCCTGCCCCTGGAGCCATGTTTCTCAATCCAAGATCAGGTGTCCAATCCGCCTGTCCAACTCCTCGCTCTCTTGACTTGAGGAACTCTCCAGCCTGCACACCCGACCAGTTAGGCTGCCCCACACCACTCTCTCTGGCCTGGCCATGCCCTCCTACCTCTCCCCGCCCTGGCAAATCTCTGCTCCTCACCTCAACATCAGAAGTCCAGTTTTTCTCCCCAACTCCCATCCCCCTGGGCTCTTCAGAACCTCCAGTTCCCAAATGACTAACCAGATCCCCATTGTTCAAGGCCAGGCTGTTTGACCAGCCCATTTGTCCCACAACGTTCTCTCTAGCCTCACTTGAGTGCCCGGAACTCACACAGCTAGACACTTCCAAGTTCCTGAGACCTAGCTGGTCAGTCCAGTCCACAGGCCCGGCCTTTGTCTCTCCAGGAGGCACAAAGTGACCACCTCCCATCTTCTCAGAAGGGCTGAGGCCTGCACCACTTACTCTGTCATTGCCGATGATGCCAAACTGATAGCTACTCTCCGGAGCCTCCATATGTGAGTCCCTGCTCCAGTCCTGATGCCCTGGACTAAATGCTGCCTCTGACTGGGCCACAACACCAAGGCAGAGTTCCCCAGTCCAGCCTCGCTGCCCTATCTCTTTGTCCTCCAAGTCAATGTTGCTCGGGCTCTGACTTCCTGCCCGCATTCTCCCCTGCAGTCCTGTGATCTCCGGGCTGGAATCACCATCTTGCCAGTCGCCCAGGTCTTTCTGCCTCATGGTGCCATCTTGCGATTTAGGCCCACTAGGGCTCAGCAGGCCCCCAGACTGTCCTTCCTCCGGTTGGCCTGTGTCCCTGCTGGCCTCATGAAACCAGTCTTCACCACTTGGGGTCTTCTTCTCAAACTCCTCATCCTGCTGCAGAGCTTCCTCAGGGCTGAACCCAGAGCTCATGGTCCGTGCCCCAAACCCTCTGTCCTGTGAGCTGAGGGCCCTTGGGCCACCGCCACTGTAATCCTGTAACCAAGAACCCGTCCCGAACTCCTGGTCTTGCTGGGCTGCAGCCTGGCTGCCACGGGTGTCAAGTAGAGAATCTCGCTTCTCAAACTCCCGGTCCTGCTTCTCAGCATCTTGGCTGCTGTAGCCACTGGAAAGGTCCTGCAACCCTAACTCTTGGCCCTTCTCATCTGCGTCTCTCTTCTCAAACTCCCAGTCTTGAAGGCTGGCATCTCGGGCGCTGAAAGAACCCACAGAGTCTCTCTTCCCGAACTCCTGGTCCTGGAGCGCTTTGTCATGGCTGGAGTACATGCCCTGGGAGTCTCTCTTCCCGAATCCCCATTCCCGTGGATCGGCCTCCACGCCCTGAGTGCCAAGCTGAGCGGGCTTGCCCACTGCCCACTCCCGGGCAGACACTTCCTTCTCATCCTGGCTGCCACTGGCTCCTATCACCTCTTGGCCAAGGCTGCACCTGCTGGCCCACTCCCTACTGCTTCCCTCCCCAGATCCTTGCCCACACTTGCTACTCCAGTCTGCACTCCCAAGGCCTGGGTCTCCAGCAGGACTCCTGCCTCCTAGGCCGTAGCTCTGAGAAGGATCTTGACACCAGCTAGAAGGACCGAAACTGCTGGGACGTGAGTCTGGTGCAACCCCAAATTCACTCTGCAGGTCTTTCTGGGCCCAGCCAAGGAGTCCCTGGGGAAGAGAAGAGAGGGAAGAAAAAAAAAAAACAATGCTTAGAGTTAATTGAGGTGGGAGTCAATCCAAATTGAGAATGATGTGAGTGCCTCAGAGCCCCACTTCGGCAGAAGAATGCTGTCTAGATTTCAGCTGTGTGACCTTGAGCAAATCACTTAACTACTCTGGGCCTAAAGATCCTCAACCTTAAACAGATAATTTCTACTACATGTGACTTCGTGAGAGGATCGATCAAGAGCATTTAAACAGCCTGCCCACATGAACACTGAGTTGGACAGTCCTGTGACCATGTTTACAGCCCTTGGGCAAGACTTGGCTAGCTGCCAGGAGAAACCCTGCCTGAAGGAGAGGCCTAAATACAAGACTGGGAGGAGGGGGCACACTGTCAATGAAGGGCAGCTGATTTGCCACTTAGACCACCCAGAACTTTTCTAGCACCCATGGCACCCAAGCCCTTCTTCCCCTCTGCAAAGCCTTCCAACCAGGAAGACTCCGCCTAGAAAACTCAGGGCACAAGGCTCCCTGCACCCCCACCCAACTTTCCCTGACTCACCCCAGAGGGCGGGCGGGCTTGGGGCTCAGGGCTTCGGAGCCTGCCAGCCTCATCCCGCAGTGCCGCGTTGGCCAGTAGCCGTTCCAGGACAGACATACTGGCTTCCCTCTCCCCAGGCCATGCCATGCCCCTACCTCCCTATTGACCACCCTGGGGCTGCTGGGTGAGCCAGGTACCAGGACAGGGCTGGGCTGCTCCCTAGCCAGGACCTGTCCGACCGCTCTGGCTCCCGCCTGTCCTGGCCAGGCTCCCCGGCTCCTCTCCGGGAGCAGCTGCAGTTCTGGCAGCCCCGCCCAGAAGCCAATTGAGTCACTCACATCCTGGGACAGACACACCTACTGCAGGAGTCAGTGTTGTGTTAACCCCTTCCTCCTCCCCCTCCTCCTCCTCCAAACTCCAGAGGGCTTCTCCTTGCCTCCAGCTCCACCCCACCAAGTCCAGTCCAGTCCAGGATTAAAAAATGTGTCTCAAAAGCCACCTGGATTCTGGCCCTTAAATGCAGAGGCAGCCTGGTATGAGAAAAGGCACAGAGCCGACAACTGGGCTGGTCCTGGCTTAGGCCCAGCCACCAACTTGCTGGGTAACTCCAAGCACAGGACACCACTTCCTCTGCATTTTGGCTGCTGGTCGACAAAACAGATCTTGAACTCAACAGTAATTCCAGTTGTAAAAGCCACACTTATAAACTCTTTATAATGAGCACAACACTATCCTCAGTACTTTTACATGCCTTAACTCATTTAAATCGTTTCACTCTCTGGGGCACAGCCTATGACAGTCCTCACCATTTTACATACACAGAAACTGAGGCAGAGGGTAGAAGTGTATCTGATTCAAGGTTACACCTGGGCAAATTAGTAGCGCCAGCCGAGCACAGGCAACATACCTATGCTATCAGATGAACCCAGGCCCTCAAAGCCTGCCCAACTTTCCCTTGCATAATATTCCCAGGAATGACAGGTCGACTACTTGGCATAGGCTACACATTGCCTGAAACAGTTTCCCTACTTCATTATACAGGAGACGGCTACATCAGGAAAGTGCTGACAGCATAAGCATCAAGCACTCAAGCTTAAATCCCAAGAGTTGGGCATAGGGACAAGTGTCTATGATCCTAGCAATGGGGAGGCAAAGACAGGAGGATCCCCAGAGCTCACTGGCCAGCCTAGGTAAATGGGTGAACTGTAGGGCACAGTGAGACCTATCTTAAAAAATAAGGTGGACAGAGATGCCTGAGGTTGAGCTGGCTATTCACGCACACATGCATACCTCTAAGAAAAGCCAAAGCTTACAATTAAGGTTCACTCCTAAGCCTGCTCAGCTAGTGCATGCTGGGAATCAGGACTAGAACTCAAATAGCTAAACTGTAAGCACAACCCTAGGCAGCTCTGATGGCAACTGCAGAAATAGGTGTAGGTTTCATGGCTGTTTAAAGAATGAGGGCAACCCAACCCCTACCCCTGCTGCCTCCTTCCTCCCTCTGTCCACCTTACCTCAGAGCAGGTGCTTGGTGACTGTATATCCTTTAGCTCGGATCCAGCTGCCCGCCTTGCACTGCCTGAGTTGGGTGGTGGTGATGCCAAGAGATCATCCAGCCATCGAGAACTGCTTTCAGGGCCTGCAGGCTCTGGGGACACCCTACATGGCTCCTGAGCCTCTGTTCTGGGCTGGGTGGTCTCTGCCCAGCCTAGGGTCACCACCTCCTCCTCAGAAGGCAATGCCTGCCCTGGATCAGGTACTTCAACAAAGAGGATGCAGGGTTGGTCAGGGGGCGTCGGCTGCTGCTGTCCCAGTACTGGCTCTAGCACAGGCAGGGCTGCTTCCCTGGTGGCCAAAGTGATAGGAGACTCTTGCTCCGCCAGAGGGTCCTGTTCCTCACAGCTCTCCTCTGCCTGCAGTAAGGGTGTTCCTGGTGGGCCCTCAACTGTAGAGGCAAGAACAGCCGGGGACTGAGGCTGACTCTCTACATCATCTCTCTGGGGTAGGAAGACACCTGGATCATTTCCCTGAACCCCAGAGATGAGCCTTCCTGGGCTCTCTGGAGGTGATGGGGCTCCTGGTCCCTGCTGGGGCACTCCTTCTCCTCTGACAGGTACAGCCCAATTGCCAGCCTCAGCAGCCTCGGCAGCCTCACTGGCTTCTGTAATGGGAGATGGGGGTGGGGAATCCAGCCGCCATACACCCAGACCTGAGGGCCTTGTGGGGAAGGTCCACTCAAATGACTGTGATAAGCTCCAATTAGACTCTGTCCCACTTCCAAAAGGACGATCTAAGGCTGACTGGCTCCCCTGGCCTTGGGGCAGAGCAGCCAGTGAGCCTCCCAGCTTCTCTTGGTCCTGGCTAGGTGGCCGAAGCACCCCTTCTGAGAATCGGCGCTGAGCCAGGCTGCTGGGACGGGGTTCTGTGCGACTGCTGGCAGCTGCCTCCTCCCCACCTGGGAGCGTTCCAGTAAGGTCAGGAGGCTCAGCCCCCTCAATCAGGGGTTGTGGCAAGACAGGTGGGGGCCGCTCTGGGCTGTGGGGCCCTGAGACTGTCTCCACAGGGGAGCTATTGGATCTGAGGGTTTCTGGGGCTGCTTCTGCAGGTAGCTCTGAGCTAGGGGGATGACAGGGATTCTCATCAGGCAAGGATGCTGGAGTCACAGGGAGGCAAACTGAAGCCTCAGAAGCTGTAGGACTCTGGGTTTCTGAAAACTGAGAATGGTGGGGAGAACCCCGGTGGCTTGAAAGCCGGGGAGACTCGGAGGCTGGGACAGAGACATTAGCAGGGAAGTCCGTGCTGGTACAACCTCCATGCTCTGAAATGGGGTCTGGACTTGCGGTGATCCAGGTCTTAGAAACCTGCAAGAGAAAGAACGAGAGTTGTCACACTTCTCAGCTGGGTCCAAGCTCATACAGACCTCAGGTCGGCTGGGAAAGTCCCAGCAGGTGAATTCAAGCAGAGCTCCCCCACCGGGTCATCTCCCCAGCTCTAGTCACTTGGCACCATTCTTAACTACTTCAGTGGTTCAAACCCAACCCAAGGCTCACCTAAGGATCTCCTCCAAGAGACTACAGTTTGGGGGCAAACAACACATGCTTTATTACTGTAAGAAGAAAAGGGGAAAATCTGACCCTCTAGATATACATGAATAAAAGAGGAAGGGCTTGCCTCAAAGGACTACTACAATTCCACTCCAGACACAGAGTATCTCTCAGGAGCATCATCAAGTAGAGGAATAAAGTTTTATCCTCTGCGCTGGGTACCCACGGACCTCAGCACTACCCAAGGAAGCATGGAGGCCGTGGATTCAAGCAAAGAATGATGGAAGTCATCGAAGGTACATGGCTTCTAGGAGTCCCAGTATTGCCTCCTGTAAGCTGAATGTCTCCTTCCTACAGGGTCTCCTGGAGCCTCGGGTTCCCACCTGTACTCTTGGGCTGATGCCAATGTCCACCTCAGAGTTAGATAAGGATTAAAAAAAGATGTGTGCATATGGGTCCTGGGTATTAAATGAGAAAAAAAAAAAAAAAAAGAAAGAAAGAAAAAGCCAGCTGTGGTTCCTGAAAGCAGAGAGAGAGGATGCCAGGGAAAGGAAGGGGGCAGAGGTGGTACCAAGCCCCTTGTTCTCCAGCACTGTGCCACTCAGCCTGTCCCCAGACAAATTAAGTGAATACAGACACACTGACCCTTGCCCTGGTTTCTGTGCCCCCACCACTTGTGATCATGACCCCTAGCCACTGCCTCCAATGTCACTGCCTGCTGGATCTGGGTGATAAAGATTTCTACTTCTTCTCTAGCCCCTCCCACCCTCATTCTCCTTCTCTGAAATAATCTAGTTCCCAAACCGGTGCCTTTAAACTGTACCATTAATGCCCCACTACTTTGCCAGTCATCTGAAAGCCACTCAATCCTTGGACATAGTAGCCCCTGGGTCACTGAAAGCCTCCCAGCACCACTTTTACAGATCACAGTGCTTTCAAGAGCCAAGTCAACTCTTCTAGCATCCTGATTCCTTATGATTTAATTCAGCACCCTGCATTCTTCCGAGGCCATATGTGTAGTCCTAGTCCTTCCCAATAACTATATCAACACTGCCTCCAGTCTCAACTTTTAAGTCTGCTACCAGCCCAACCCCATTTCCTATTTTCCTGTTCCTTCTTTTCATGTTCCCAACTCTCATTCTTCAACCCCTTTGGGAAGCAAGGGTCAGTAACCCTACTTCCTTCTCGAAGCTCCATCCCTCCTCCTGGCCCTCAATTCTCTTGTATGTATCACCATCAAAAACAGTTGTCTTTTACATACTACAACCCTCAGCAATGTCACTCTCCACATCATACTGCCAACCCTAGCACCTGGGCAGCTAGCTATGGCTGGAGAAAAACACAGCAATGACAGCTGGCCTCACCTCAGATTCATCACTGACCTCCAACTGCTTCCGGAGTGCCCACCAACTTTACTGTACTGTCACCCCACAAACAACATATTTACAAGTCTCTCCTCAAACCTCCAACACATCCAGTCAGCTCCCTGCTGATGGCCTTGCTTCCTGTTCCCTCAGAACAGAAAAGAACACCCACCTTCTACACTCTTTCCTATCCACCAGCAGGAGCAGGGAAGCCTAAGGACATGGCTCCCCTTCCATGACCAGGCAGTGTCCTTGCTCCAGGCTAAGGCCAACCCCTCTTTTCTAGCCTGCATCACTGATTTTTCCCTCCCCACTCAATTATTCCCACAGCACACCAACTGCTCTACTTTCTTGTGCCTTAACAGAAAACAAGAGAGGAAGGGACAGAAAAAGAGATCACTTTTGGCCCCACCTCTCTCTCTAGCTACCATCTGTTTCTGGAAAGCACAGCTTACCTTCACTATACACAGCCCCTCTTGCCCCGCCTCTCCGAGATTCACTCCAGACAGGCCTTTTCCTTCACACCTCGAACCTACTTGTCAGGGTCACTGAGGACCTCCCTTGTAACTAAATACAATTGATGCTGGCCAGAGGTAGCCCAGGAGAGGAACTGGCAGCTGCTGGCACACTCCTGCAGTCCTGGAGGCTTCTTTGCTTGGCCAAGCTCTAGAGTTGTCTCTTTGTCTCCATTGCTGTGCTTTGGGCCTCTTCCTTCCAGTATACCACCTACTTCCTCGGTGACCCAACCCAGTCTCAGCCACCATCTCCACCCTGATAACTTCTAAAACACACTCTCTTCTCCTAAACGTCATCACCCAACTAACATCTATTCAGTCACCCAACCAACATCTCCATGAACTCAACAAACTCAAAAGCAAACTCCTCATATGTCACCCAGCTATGCTTTGCCTTGAAAAGCCCCCATCTTATCAAATGGAAACCTCATCCTTCCAGTTGCTAAGGCCACATGACTTAGGTTATTCCTACATGCTGCATGTTATTTCCCTTTCTTCTCAAAAGAGACTCTGACTGTCACCTCTATCACCTAGATTTCAATCCAGAGCTGACCACTTCTTAGCAGCTCCAATAGCTGCCTCTAGGGTCCAAGCCATCCCCATCTGTCCCTGGATCCAGAGAACGATCATCTCACTGATCTCTGCTGCTACCTGAACTTCCCTGCTGCACCCCCACTCCTTTTTGTTTTTGCTTTTCGAGACAGGGTTTCTCCGTAACTTTAAAGCCTGTCCTAGAACTTGATTTTTAGACCAGGCTGGCCTCGAACTCAAAAAGATCCACCTGCCTCTGCCTCCCAAGTGTGGAGACTAAAGGCATGTGCCACCACCGACCCATTCCTGCAGACCCTGAACCTAGGAAGTAAGATGTCTCCTTACAATTAAGTCATTAGACATAACTTTCTCTAACTTCAAAGTGCTCAGTGGTATCTATCTTCTCTTTGCTCAAGCCCAAAGTACTCGGTGGCCTCCAGACCTCTACCACCTAGTACTATCTCACTGTTACCCAGGTCTCCTCTCGATGTGTCCCCAGACCTCTTGGCTTCTTTGCTTCTGCACATGCTCAGTCCTCTGCCAAGAATTCTGTCCTCATACATTACACCACTCACTACCTGAGCTATGTAGTGAGCTCTCCCCACTTCCCTCACCCAGCATGTGACCTTCCCAGTTCTCCTAGCATATGTGCAACACCTTGTGTATCTGCCAGTTTAAAGGATCCCTTTGGAAGGTGAGGTCCTTACAGCAGGCACAATGCGGATTTTGTTCTCTGATGTCCCAACACATGGCATACAATTACACAGAGTCAGATCTCTATTCTGGAGCATATGGGACAGCCTCTAGCTGACAATGGCTCTCTATGCCAGGGCCATTTTTGACATGGTTTGCTCAGGAAATTAGGCTTCTTCAGGGAGAAGGAGAAATGAACAGGAAGCCCAGACTTTCCTCTTTCTAAACCCAGAAGTAGCAGCATAGCCAGTGAGGAATCTACAGTCAGACACTTCAGGTCCTGCCTCAGGCCGAATGAGTTAGTTAGCCTGAGTCCTGGACTCTCAAGAGGGGCTTTAAGGCCTACTAGCTAGAGTTACCAAAAGGACTAACTTGGCTAATATTCCTAGGCCATGCCCAGCACACAGCAGGGGCTTAGTCAGTGCTGTGAGTGTCATAAGCACTGCTCCTAATCGTCGTGATCAACCATATTAGCCACCTTGATGACAAGGAACACTGGCCTGGGCCTCAGTTTCCCCATCTGTGAGCATAAGAGGTGATCTCAGATGCCTCCCCAGCTCTACTTTACTCACAGCAGTTGGTGGCTCAGGGCTAGTCAGCTTAGCCAGGTCCCCGTTCATTGCCAGGCTAAAAGTGAGGCTCCTGGGAGGAAGAGAGACAGAGGGAAAGGTTAGGCGTGTCAAAGGCTGACACAAAACAGAAAAGGTATCACCCAAGCACTTTTAACAGGTTAAACACCCCAGAAAGTATTCCGGAGCTTGGCCTGGAACCACAAGGGATAAAGAAGCTGAGTGTTGCCCAGAGAGCAAATACCCAGGACACTGCTTCTACTCCAACCCTCCCCCCAACACACAAGATCAAGATGCGCCCCCACATACGCACATCCTCCTTTTAGGAACAGCGCCATGTGTGTCCACATCACTCAGTGGTTCCCAAGAAGACAATGTCTCCCTCT
Source organism: Cricetiscus sungorus (assembly GCA_030556225.1). NCBI lineage: Eukaryota > Metazoa > Chordata > Mammalia > Rodentia > Cricetidae > Cricetiscus > Cricetiscus sungorus. The sequence goes on along the minus strand of JANBXA010000372.1, from coordinate 25,190,155 downwards.
CCTAGTTCCTAAGGGGTAAAAATTCTTCTCTGACCAGAACGTAGCCAGTCCTAGCAGCCCTACTGATACTTCTTGAATGATAGGGGGGGGGGGGATGGTGGTGATTTTCCAAGACTGAACCCTTCATGGATGGAGGGAGGAATCCAGTCTGGGAAGCAACATGGCCTCCCAGTAGCCCTGGTCCTGGATACTCAAAGGTTAATTTCCCAGCCCAACCACCAGGTGTTTTCAGGTGAGAGAAGGGAAAGCTGGAGGGTAGGGTAGGGCAGGGTAGGGCAGGGCAGGGCAGGGCCTTCAGCTACTGGCTCAGCCCAGACCACAACAGGTCTACTAGGAGAGAAAGAAAGCAACCACTAGGCCTAACTATGTATGCTTCAGGCTGATGCTCTTTTGCCCTGAAGCCTTGGGTGACCAAATTCCTCACCTCCCTCCCATGCCTTGTGTCCAATAATGCAAGAAGCACCTCCCAGATAGCCTTCCTTTACATGCAGGCCAACTATGGGTAAGAAATACATGACAGGGAAATGTCTCCAAGGAGAAGAAATCTCTATGCAGAAATTAGATGAAGCTGCATTAAGACCTGTTGCTGTCTCATTTCTCCCATCCCACTCCTCAAAGGCTAAGACTGTGCCTGCCCTACTGATCTTGAGAGCCAGCAGTTAAGATCACAGGTTTTACAATCACACACATCTGAAAATTCAGACTCAGAGTCTGTAGGAAGTCACTTTGGAGCCTTGGTTTTCCAGTCTCTGAAACAGTCCTAACAGTCCCTTCTTCCAAAGAACATGGGTATGTGTTCTGTGACTACAAAGTAGTCTGCTGAATCCCATGACTCTCTGGCACAATGTGTATCAACTCTTTATAAGGAGAGTTATGGTGGGCTGGGCTCAATGATAAAGCACTCATGCATACACAGACACACACAGAGAGAGAGAGAGAGAGAGAGAGAGAGAGAGAGAGAGAGAGAGAGAGAGAGAGAGAGAGAGAGAGATAGCAATAACACCACCATTATCTACAGAGATGCTCTGGGACACAGACTAGGTTGGCTTGTGTTCACATAATCAATCTAACAGTGAAGGTGACTGCCCAAAGGGGAGCTGACTTGCTCCCTAGCCCGTTCAAGACTTTTTCCCTCTCCTTAGCCCTTACCTCTCCATGGGAGTCTTGCTATGATCTTCCTGGCATTCTGCTGGAGACTTTGCTGTCCCTTCCTGGGACGGCCCTTTGGCAGGGATCTTATCATCCTCTCTGGGTACAGGGGTACCATAGGTCCTGGGGCCATATCGAGAGCTACCATCATGGTTAAAAGTGAGGCGGGAGCCCCAGAGGCGATCAGGGCTAGCAGGGATCTCCTTCCGAGGCTGTTCCATCTTGGCCAAGATCTCTTCTACTGTACTGGCTGAAGACCGCTCAGAGGAGGGACGGAAGGGGGCAGGGGCCTTGCGCACGCCTCCCAGGGCAGCACACCGAGCTGGGGGTGTTAAAGGGGGTAAGTCTTCTTTCCCAGCATCCTCTTTCCCAGACTCTTGGGTAACTTCTCCACCAGCAGGTGCCTCGGCTGTAGGCTTTGGTGCAAATGGGAGGGGACGCTTGCTGACACCATAGGGCTGGGGTCCTGCCAGCATGTTCATCTTCCGGGCAGAAGGCAGCTCAGCCAGGGGACCCCGAGGTGGCCGAGGCCCAACAGGAACCAGGAGGCTGGGCTTGGCAGGCAGAGCAGGCTTGCTGGGTAAGGTCCGGGGCTTGGGCTTGACAGGGGGCTTGGCCCGAGGGTCACCTATCAAAAGGAAGGATTCATTGGAACTGTCAGAAGAATCATGAAACACAAATTTCTGTGACTCCAGTTGCACCAAATCTCCTACCCTGCAACCTCACAGGGTGTTCCCAGCCTTCTAGGTTCTAGCAAGCATTGCTTCTTCCATGAAGCCTTCTTTGATTTTTTTTTACATCCCAGATGTAGTTTATCTTCTCCAAAGTACTCAATATTTACCAGTTCCCCTTCTCAACAGCTATTTATAGGAGCTATGACACCTTCTTTCTCTAGCATCCTATTTTGTACCTAGCACAGGTTCCCATCAAATGAATGAACAAATAAGTACATTCATCTGCCTGACCCCACTAGGCAGTCAGCCTGGGTACCCAATTTAGTCTTATTTCTTTATAGGTATGGCCCTATGTACAGTATTTCCATAGTGAACTGTTGATCCTAGCTGAGCTTCCCATGTCTCCCTGAACACTCCCAGGCTACCTCCTCAATGTCATCTGGTTCATTATCAGGAATGCAAACTTACTATTGACCTATGTCAAACAGAAGTAAATCTACCACAGGAAGAAATAAAAAAAAAAAAAAAAGGTCAGAAACCTACCTACCTTCTATATAAGGCATTCTAATGCCAAATAAAAGACCTAGGGATTACTCATGGCCACAACCCTTCTATAATAGAATCCTGTATCGCCCACTCATTCAGCTAAGATTTTTAAAAAAAAGTCTAGACAGGGAGAAAGAAATGTACTCCATCTCTCCTGTGCCTCGGTGTCTTCTTCTCAAAGAGTTACTGAACCGAACTCAAGGATTCTGCTTTCATAATGGCTGGAGATCTACCTCACTCTCACCAGGTCCCAAGGTCCTTCAGCACTCATCTCACACTTGCTGCCTCTCACTGGAACACTACTGTCACTCAACTACCTGGCAGGACAGAATAGGGGTGCAGCCTCTACCCTCTCCACCCTCCCAGTCACCGGGCCCCACCCTGCACCCATCACCCATTGGTACCTGGCTCAGAGCCAACAGGCGCCAGCTCCTCCCCCATCTCCGGGGGCAGTGGGGAAGCCATGGCAATGCTTTCACATGCGGCAGACCCTGTTTGAGAAAGTTGAAGCAGTGTAAGTTGGGGTGGTTGACGACCCAGGAAAGGGGGTGGTGGAGAAGGAAAAGAGCTGGGCGAGGCAACAGGCTTAGCCAAGGAAGTCTATTTCTAACCCAGGCTGTGTGGGACAGGAAGAGAGAACTCCAGGAGGAGGTCGGGGAGGTCCCCACAGGCTGGATGGGGAAGGTCCCCACAGCCACATCCTTGCTACAACTCTTCAACTCTTGGCTCTGAACCTCAAAGTTCTGGAGCGTGAGAGCCACCTCACTCGCACCAGCCCCAAGCACCCTCCTGTGACACTCTACTTACACTTCCCAAGACACCGCTCTTGGTCTGGCAGCCCCGGTAGAGGTATCCACTCCAGGCAGGGCAAGAGGGCCGGAAAGTCTCAAGTCTCGGGAATCACCTCATGGGAGACGGGAAAAACCCGCTCCTCCCCGACCTGGGGCTCCGCCCCACTGCCGGCCCCCCTCTTTCCAGTCTCCTCCCTCCTTCTACGGGCTGGGAGTGGCTCCCTACCCCCCTCTCCTTTAACATCCTTGCCCCCTCCTCCTCCTCCTCTCAGAGCTGTCTCATCCAAACACAGCGAAATAAGAAATAAAAAGTAAACATCTGGAATACATTTTTTTCCTTTAATTTCTCAATCGTTTTGGCTTCAGCTTGGAATTTGATGAGGTAAAGCCAGGGCCTAGTCCTGTTACCATAGCAATGGCCTCCCACTGGATTTCCAGGGCCTAGCCAAAGGGAAGGAGGAGCCGGCCCAGGATGGGCAGGGAGAGAACAGACTGGACTTGATTACATGGGGGGGTGGGGGGGGGTTGCCTTGGAGGGAAACTTCCCAGGGTTCAGCCTTCCAGGACAGTCAGGGAGGGACCTGCATAGCCTGTGAAATGGGAATATGTGTGGATCACTAGCCTGGAGACAGCCTGAAGGAGTTTTGAAGAAATTAAACCAGATGACAGCCACATAGTAGTAGGCTGTCACAGGAGCTTCTGGATCTGATATTATAAGATTTAACAGCTAAGTGAGTGGGTCTAGCACTTTAAAGCTGTGTGGCTTTTCCCTATCTGAAAAAAAAATGTATTAAGGTATTAAGACTTGAGTTTGAAGCCAAACAATGCATGCAAAATACCAAGCATGGAAGTGATAAGTAACAGTTGGCCACTATTAATTGACTACATTCAGTGCCACTAATGAGCTAACTAACATCCTTGGTAACCACCTATACCTCTCTCCGTACCCTAGGCTGCATTCCTAGACCATTCCTTCATGCCCCCAGTCATCGGCTCTTTAGGCACTCCACCTCCTCAGTTCCCACCCTAGCTGCTGAAGCACCCTCCCACCCACAAGGCCCCCTCAGGCTCTGAAGCCTGGTGAATAGCAAGCACTGCCCCTCAGGTTCAAAAGCAAGGGAGAAGCGGCCTAACACATGAAAAGCATACAGACCTGGAGGGGCAACCCAACCCTCTTCAACCCTCACCATGTTGTAACCTCAAAGTCCCCCTCCCATTCCAACTGGTCTGAGAAGACAGCTCTCAATTCTAAAAACGACTTGTGATGCCCAGTCTTTGCAGAAGGCATCCCCATCCCCTTGACCCTGTCCCAGCTTATTTCGAAGAGGGTATGGAGGGAAACTCTGACAATAACAATCTCTGATCAGCCAATTACCATGGGCTGTGTCCCTGGTGCGTGGGAGAATAACGTGCGGGGGGGGGGGATGACAGGGAAAAATAAAATTAAAAATACACGAGATTTTTTTTTCCTTGTCCTTGAACATTATTACAAGGGATATGGTGTGGGTGGTTAGAAATGGAGAAAAACTAGTCCAAAACAGAAAAAAACCTCTCACCTGTGGTCTTGATAGACACCTCTGCGGTTATAAGGGGCTGCAGAGATGAAGATGGGCTCCGAGTCCCCAACAGGGGAGGTAGCTACAGTAGAGAGGCCCCAGCCAGGAGCCCCAGGAAACCAAGGCCATGGCCTCAAGCTGCAGAATCGCACTGCCTCAAAAACTCGGCACCCTTAATGGTCTAGGGGAGCCAGACAGCCTTGGGAGTAAAGGTTGCCCCAAAAGGATGGGAATAAGGAAGGTAACCTCAGCCCTGGACAAGCACCCTAAGGGCAGGCAGGGTCGTCCCTTAAGGTCTCCCGCTGTATGTGCGAGTAGTGAGACCAGGAGGGCCAACAGGAAGACAGAACAGCCTAGGGTAAGGGGCTGTTTGGAGGGCCTCCGAGGGGAGCTTACGGACATCGAGCGGCCAGGCGAAGAGGAGGAGCAGACGAGGATGGAGGAGGAGGGGGCGGCAATAGCCGAGGACAGCGCGAGATGCCAAGCAGCCCGCGAAGGAACAGACGAGGACTGGCGAGGACTATAGAGGCGGCCTGGGATGGCTGGGGGCGTGCCATGGGAGTCGGGGAAGGGGGCTGGTGAGGGCAGTAGGGGAGGGGGGTCCCTCCAGTAGCTCCGCCCGCCCCCGGCCCCGCCCCACCTTCGCCTCTCCCCGCTTTCTTCTGGCTCCCGGCACGAGTGCTCTCCACCCCCGCACACACGCGCCGGCTCCGCAGCGCCCCCGCGTCCCCAGGCCCTCGCAAACTTTCCTGGTGACCCCCACCATCGCCGCCGCCCCAATCTGAGGTCGGGGCTGCTAAGCGCCCGGTTCTTTCCATGCCCTTCCCCGCCCCCATCCCCGGACCCCGCCCCCTCCGGCCGCCGCCGCGCACTCACGCGCTCCCCCGGGACGGGTTCCGCTCAGCCAGGCACCCCGACTCCAGTGACCGCTGCTGCCGCGGCCGCCACCGTCACCGCGGGACCGAGCCAGTGCAAGCCCCGGGGCCCCTCCCCTAGCCCCGCCTAGTGACACGCCTCCATGTCGCTCATAAATATTCATGTAGGAACCAGTGAGAGGGAAGCTAAAGCTGAAGCGGAGTCCTGCCCACCGTATGCAAACAAGCACAGCTCGTACATAATTATTCATGACCTTGTAAATGAGAGGCCGGTCCTGATTCAGACTTAAGCGAAACTGACGCAATTTTACCCCAGAGCCACCGAGATGACTGCCTAGAGAGGAAACCGCTCTGGACTGCTTTCTCTAAGCCTACACTGATTACAGCACCATAGAGCGCGGGCAGCACGAAGGGAACCGTTGGCGGACTCATCAGGCTTCCTGTTACACCTGAGTCTTCCTGGGAGCACAAGCGAGGTGGACACCCCTCATAAATTTACATTGAGAGCCACAGTGGGAAGTGGAACAGCCTTTTCCCTCCTTATCTGTTTACAAATACACTTCCCAAACATAAAATTTTGTAGCCCTCCCTTCACACACACACACAAACTTCATCCTCCTGACTCAGGTTTCCACTCCCTACACTAGAAAGTCGATCCTCATTCTATTATCTCACCCTTCATAAGACTTTGTCTCCTAAGGTGATTAAGGATGACGCTGAGAACCCTGTCCTGGCTAACGGAGTGGAACTATGAGAGGCTTCCTAATCAGATCAGCACTCATTTCTTGACTCTCAGGTGGCATTGTTCCACAGACAAGGGTGAAAACCAATGCTTGTCGAGTCAGAAGAGCAGGATGGACCTAGAGACTTGCTTCCCAGCTGGATAGAAGGGTAAACACATGATTTCCCACATATCAGTGGGAAAGGAGATATGAGGACATCATTTCCAAAGTCAGTTCCATTTATTAAATTGACTTCACAGACCAGAAATACAAAATAAAAGTAGAAATGGGCCCCTATTAGGAGCTACAGGCCTGATTTCACACGACCCCTGATGCAGCCACTTGAACAAGACAGGAAGCAGCTGTATCCCTACAATCGGGCAAGTGAGCTGAGGACTTGGATCATTCGATGCACAGTGAGCAGACAGTACGAACTTCTACCCAGTCTTTCCCCAGATTGCAAGGAGCCATCCTTGCAAAGCAGCTGAGGTTAGATGTTTCCCTTGATGCCTGCCTCAGAGAAGTGGAAGCCACCAGGAGCAGTTACTCAGATGGCACAGAGTTCAAGGACTATGCAGAGAGCCTGGAGATGTGACAGGGCAAGGACAAGAATTTCCTCCTCTATTCATCAGATCCTGAGGCAGAGTCCTCTGAGCTTGGAGGAGTGCTGGCTAGTTCCTCTTCTTCAGAGTCCTGAAAAACCAGAGGTCTCTTAGGGTAAAGGTATAATGTCTCAGACACTTTTTGGTGAAGGGTCCCTAATGCCCAGTTCCTCCTACAACCGCACTCTAACTCAGTACTCTTAGAGACCAACTTCAAACCCATCTCACCCACCCCAGACTCATGCCCCTCAACCCTGACATCCCTGCCCCACCTCGCTCCGCCTCCTCTTCTTTTTGCTCTTGTTCTCCCCTGAAGAGCTCTCATCGCTGGACACAAATTCTTTGCTCTTGAAGCTCTCACTTAGCTGCCTTGATGAAGACTTGGATGACGAGCCCCTAGAGGGAGTGGATTTTTTTTCCATCTTTGCTTTTACTTTCTTTTTCTTCTTAGACTTGTCCCTAGATTAAGAAAACGCAAGAGAAGCCAGGCCATTAGTCTTCTCATATTATCAGACAGGCCACATTTCTTCTGGCTTAAATGAGGACTTTCCCAGTAGTACTGGCCACATTATTCTCATCAGCTCTGTCAGTCCAGAGTACACCAAAGGAGAGGATCACACATGAGTACCCAGAAGAACCAGGGTCACAGCCTGAAGCAACCCATGCAAAACTGACCTAACACTTTTGTTTCATTTAAAAGTTCATATGGATTTTGAATTAAGCTTCACAAAAATATTTTTTTCTAAGCCCTCCCATTATTTAATATAAAACGGTCGAGAAAATGGGCCATATTTATCCTCCAACTCCATACAACACCTGTACTCGGCAATGGCATAAGCACTACTCTACTGCTGTCAAAAACATGTACAATTCTCAATTCTAACCTGGAAAAAATATCTGCTAAAAAAAAGCAGTTACTGGGACCATTTTGTTCCTAACACTCACCTTTTCGAAGATTCACCTCTTCCTCCTTCATATTCTTTCATGGCTTTTTCATATTCCCTCCTGGCGTCCTCAGCCTTTCGGTCCCACTCCTGTCACAAACAGTCCTTTAGACTGATGCAAGCAAATCTGTATCTATGGATGGATGAATGGCATACCCTGTACCCCACAAAGCCCCTCTCACCATCCCCCCTTTCCACTGTTACTCACCTCTTTCTTCTCTTTTGACATTCCCTTCCAGATCTCGCCTGCCTTCTTGGAAAGATCTGTGATGCTGATGCCAGGATGGTCTGACTTGATCTTCTCTCGGCTGGCATTAAGCCACAACATGTATGCAGACATGGGCCGCTTAGGGGCATTTGGATCTTTACCCTTCTTTGCCTACATGCGAAAGAAACCAATGCCATCAGCCATTCACATCTCTCAACTATCCCAAACTTCCCCAAGGAGACCATTTGGGGAAGGAGGAGATGCAGGGAGAAATAAATAGTACTGGGTACTCAGGAACAACTCTAAGGGCAGGAGAAGCCACTTCTTCTTTCTCCAAAAGATGCCCTAGGCAGAGGCAGGATGGCTCCTAATTCAGATGCAGAGACTCACATCTGTCATGGTACGAGAACAAGTGGCAACTGAGTGCTCAGTCCTAAATGGGACATCTCTGTCACCAAGGCCCAGGGAACATAGCTAAAGAAGTAGGCAGGAAGAATACAAAAGCCAGAGAAAAGGCAGGAGTGCTACGAAACATTGCCACCCAAATACAACATGTCTGTTATGACTGTCAACAGCTATGGATACTTGCCCAAGGCGAATACAAGATTGTATTCCTGATATTCTATCACAGATGGGAGAGGCATCCATGAGGGCTCACCCTTCCTAAGGAGCTACATGCAGTTAACTTGCAGTTGCTAGAAGATGAGTCATTTTCTTCAGCAGTGATTCACTGGTAAGGTCTTACCCATGCTAACTAAAACAATCCTAACTAAACTCACCAGATACAAAGCAAAAAGACGAGATGTGAAAGTAAAGGATGGACTAGTTCAGGAGTTGAAGCAGGGGAACAGAGGAGAAAAGGGTATGAATAAAATCACAGAACATTGAATGTATGTATAAAATTGTCAAAAAGTATTAAAATCAGACAAACAAAAAACCCAGATCTTCTAGAAACAGAGTATCTCAGGACCAAAAAGAAAAACTAGAAGATTATCTACCAAAGCCACACTCGTCTACAAAGGCAGCACAACCAACAGGACCTGCTGGGAGTGGACAGGAGAAAGGAAATAGAAAATGGAGACACACACTCACTCTCCCTATCTAGAGGTGAATCTGTACCTCTGAAGACTTCTTGCGGCTCTTGCGGTCCTTGGCCATTTTGGCCCTTTTGAGCTGTTTCCGCTTCTTCTCTTCTCGGTCACTGTCCCCCTCATTACTGGACGAGCTGGCAGAGGCGTTGCTGTCAAACCTGCCGGAGGAAGGCTCAGACTCAGGAAAGGAAGGCAGGATACAGATCTTTACTTCTGTTTATGAGACAGGGTTTCTCTGTGTAGCTCTAGCTGTCCTGGAACTCACTCTGTAGACCAGGTAAGCCTTGAACTCAGATATCTGCCTGCCTCTTCCACCAAGTGCTGAGATTAAAGGTGCCTGTCAGGCCAAAAGTCTTGAGAAAGAAGTAAAAGGAATCTAGACATCTGCCCAGAAAGGGCCAAGGGAGTAAGTCCCAAGGACAGGCTCCACCACTAATTGCCACCCCAGCTTCCTGCCATTCATTAAAAAGGCTTCATATCCCTTCTCCAGACACAGCTACCAAAGGGTTAGTTGTTGATTCAATCAATAAAAAAACAAATGTTTCAACGGGCTCTTCTGCTCTAAGCCAAGTAGGTTCTACTCCACTCCTACCCTTTAGCACATAACATTGTCTCCTGCTAGGCTGCAGCACACCAAGTCTACTTCATCACTCCCTTTGGTTAAATCACCTTAGTTTATACTACAGTCTTTTCTGATAAAGAGGGCCTGAAAGGGAAGACACAAGCTTCAACTGAAGCCAGTTACTGGGCCTGACTCTTCCTATTCAATAAAGCACATCTCCTCTGAACACAGAGCTGCTGACACCTGCCTACTACTATAAGGTTCCCAAAGTACGTCATAAGCATCTGTGCCTTAACCTTTGTGAGCACAACTAGTGGGTTTCTGAAGGACGGTCACAGTTTGGTTTTGATTTTGCTGCCCCATCTTTCTGCATCAAAAGTCCCAGTTTTCTGTAGGAAGGGTGCTCATTCCAGCTACAGGATCTAAGATGGCTCTGCCCCATTATATCCCTGAACACACTATCTCAAGCTCAGGAAGACAGCTGACAACACTATCCACTATGCTGTTCACCAAGAGGTGCTTCTGGGTATTAAGCTATCCACATTAAGGCTGCCTAGACCTTCTGAGGGACATAGAGCAAGCTTTCTAAGACTATTAAATCAGAAGCAAGAAATAGATTCCTCACTGCTTCTGAGCACCGAGATCCAGTACATTCCTGTACTCTCCAGTCAGCCTTGACCGATACAGCACAGGGGTACCACTATTATATTACACTGTCACTGGCAAGTGCGAGCACCAGCTCTCATTCCCATTCTTTTTTCATTTCTCTGGGTTTTTGTTTTTTTGAGACAGGGTTACTCTGCGTAGCTTGGAGCCTGTCCTGGAACTTGCTTTGTAGACCAGGCTGGCCTCGAACTCATGGAGATCTGCCTGCCTCTGCTTCCTGAGTGCTAGGAATAAAGGCATGTACAACCACCGCCCACTGGCCCATTTCTCTGGTTTTAAAGCATGCTATGCACTAATAAATTCCTTGACACCTTGACAAATACTTTCATGTCTCACTTCACTGGAGGTCACTTTTCCATCTTGGACCACTGGCTAAGACTGGGACATGATAAACATTCAGAAACCCTTAAACTTATAGGCCATAATCATATTCCTGTGGGGTCCAATCAAAACTCACTCCTCTGCCACATCGTCTTCCTCTTCACCAGGGTTGAAGGACTCATCTAAGAAAGAACACAGATGGCATCAACTTCTACTCCAGTGGAAGTCCCATCCCTTACCCAGACACCCAGCCTAAATCACAGAGCATAGCCCAACTGCCCCAGGCCACAGCACAGAGGCTAGCCCACCAGTTTCCTCTCCTGAGTCATCACTGCTGTCATTAGCATTCTCCTCCCGTATCTTGCCCTCCTCCTTCATCCTCTCCAAATAGGCATCATGCTGGTCTTCATCGGAGTCAGCATAATCATCATAGCTTGGGTTCATGCCCTAGCCAGGGAAGAGATGGGTGTCAGCCATCGTGTTCAAGCCAGAATCCCTCAACACTCAAAAGCATTTCCCCACACCTGTGAAATCAGAGCAGCGGTTCCCAGGAGCCCCTGAGCAGGAATGTCCACACAGCCAACATGCAGGGCCTACTACACTGAGTTAATCCAAGCCCCTCCCTTTCCTGGCCCCACAAGGGCTCCTAAGAGGCTGCATAGACTGATCTAAGGCCATGCAGAGAGAACCTGCTCAGGAAGGGGAAGGAGCCACACGCACCTCTTTTTTCTATAAGGGTAAGAAGAGAAGAGAAAGAGTGAAAAAGAAGACACCAAGTCTCTGCTCCTGTCTCCTCTACAGAAAGAACAGGACAGGGGCACACCCTTCCCACAGATACCTCTTTCAATCCTCTGTTTTTGATGTTGAGTTTTTTTGCATTGACAAAATCAAACAGCTTTCCATACTCCTCTCTGTGAGGGAAAACAAACATCATTACCAGATAGTTAGAACCAACTCAAGTAGATAGTTAGAACAACTCAGGTACGTTCCGATACCAACCAGCTGGGTGGAGCTGGAGCTCATGGCTACACTACCCAGATATCAGGTTAGACACAGCACTAAAGATTTATGGGGCAAAAATGGCTGACAGGGGTATAGCTATTCACCAAACAGGCCCAGAGCAAGGCATTATGGGAAGGGAAATTCTCATCTTTTTACTGGGCTCTTATGAGGATTAAACACAAAGATGTTTGTAAAATGTTTAGCTCACAGCTGAGTGTATTCAATAAACATTAGCTGCTGTGTTCCTGGGCACAAAGCACATTACAGGAAAGAAAGAGATAATATTTCCACCATGGGGGGAGTGGAGGATGAGCTAGAACCAATACACAGAGCTTTCATAATACAAAAATTAACCTAAGGACAGAAAAAAAAAAAAAAAGATAGATATATTTCCAGAGTCTGAGTAACTACAAGACCAGATCTCAAGATCTCAGAAAAAGAAATGAAAGAAAATTCAACTCAGCTAGAAAAGTCCAACCATGGGCCCAGAAAAGGACTGGAGGCCATGCTGAGCTTCCTAGTAGAGGTGGGATCAAGATCAGGACAAGCAGGAGGTAACCAGAGAAAGTTCTTACCTCTCAATGCTGCTGAAGGTATACTGAGTGCCCTGCTTAGTTTCAATTTCAAAGTCGAAGGAACGAGTGGTTGTGGTGCCACGGGCAAAGTTGACAAAAGAGATCTCATCAAAGCGAATGTGCACAGGGGGCTTGTGTACATAGATGAAGCCCCTCTCCAGTGGGTATAGGAGTCCTGAGCTGGCCTTATAGGAACAGGTGATACACTGGGCCCCCGAGTGCCTGATGAAGGATGCAGGGAGTCTGGTCAGCGCCCACCACAGCAAAGCCAAAGGGCACATGTGGCAGTATCAACATGAATGCCCAGGCCCTCAGAAGTCACTCCCACTAAGTGGCTTTGACATTCATTACTAAGGCAACAGGACACTTCCCACCCACACCACCCCCCTCAGCAGCAGGACTTCCACCCACATTCTTACCCTTGGAAGTTGCCTGGGACTGTGATTTTACGGTTTACAAGTGCTTTCATGACCCGGCTGACCATCTCATAGAGGGATCCTGACATGTTCTTGGTAAGACGCCCCTCAAAGCGCTTCTCCACTTCTTCCCTATAAACAAAGCAAGACAAGGTCCAGTGGCCGGCCTGCTCCCTGCCTGGACACTAGCCAAAAACAAGTCCAGAGAATACGTACTCATTCATGTTGAGAGTCAGGGAGATATCCTCATCCTTGGAGAAGAGGAGGATCAGGAAGTGGTAACGGGTTTGGCCCTGCTTGATAGGAGGATCCAGGCTGATCTGGTAAGGACAGTGGACAACGCTGTAGAGACTCAGGGAACTAAACAATACAGAACTCTAGGCATCAGTAACCTCTATCTACTGAAGACTTAGGCAAAAACTGGGCACCTCGGGAGTTTTACTTACCACAAAGAACATCTGCCTTTGATCCTTGTGGGGCAGCAGGAAGAGACGGAGAACTGTAGTATAAGGGATCTTGTAGTCAAAGGTCTTGCCATGCAGATGTAAAAAGGTAGGGTAGATCCGGATATCATAACGACCACGAGGAGTCAAACACTGCAGCTCCCGGAAGATGCAGATAGCATCTCCAGTGGCCTGGATCACATCTGCCTTTGACAGAACATTCTGGGCGAAGGCCTACAAACACACAAGGGTAATCACAGTGAACCTCTGATCCCAGGCCAGCCAGTCAGCCAAAGCCTACTCAGCAATATCCAGCGGCCCAGCAAATAGAAGCCTCACCTCTACAGGGTCCACACCATCTTCCTGGGTGGGAGGGACATAGAAGCGCACCTCCATAAGAGACACTTCAGCGTCATCATTCTGGTGGAATTCCAGGGTCACCTCATTCTTGCCTGTTGTACACTGGGACACATTGCTTAGGGGTATCTCAAAGACTGGCTGATCACCAATGTCAAAAGAAAGCAGCTGTCCTGTGAGGAAAGGGGTTATTCAAGCCAGAAACTCCTCCCTGAGAGTCTACAGAAGCATTCCCACCAAGCCCAAGTCCCATGAAGACAGAGGACCAAAGGTACTTTGTTCACACGACTAGGCAAAGTGCCTGATACACTATTCATGCTACATAAATACATGCTCAACACACTAAAAGGGAATTAAAAATAGAGCAAAGAGTTAAACAAGGTACCATTTGAAGCCCTTTATCCCACCTTCTCACAAACCTCAACCTTCCTCACTCACCACCAAACTTCACTGTCCCCCAATTCCAGCCCTTCACACACAGATCCTTCTCCATTAGCTCCAGGCGATAGTGAGTTTTGAAGAAATCAGAGAGTTTCTCAAACTCCTGTAAATTGTAAGGAGAAAGCACAACGCCAGTAAACCCTTTGGACCTTAACACGACTTAAAAGTACTGTTCTCTAGTTCAGAAGAAAGTTCAGCCATAGTTAACAGAGCATGTCAATTCAAAAATTGTTTATAAAAACAAATTTTACTTTATTACCAGAGGCTGTTTCTGGAACACAGATGCCCTCAGTCACACTCTCACAGATGTCCTTAACCTTTTTTGTTTGTTTTTGGAGGCAGGGTTTCTCTGTGTAACAGCCCTGGCTGTCCTTGAACTCAGAAATCCGCCTGCCTCTGCCTTCCGAGTGCTGGAATTAAAGGTGTGCATCACCACCACCACCAGGCTGCTTAAAGCGGTGGTGGAGACATGATGGCTCCATGGTTAAGAGTCCTTGTTCTCCCAAAAGACTTAGGCTTCATTCCCAGCACCTACATGGGGGTGGCTCAAACTGTCTGTAACTCCAATTCTAGGTAACCCAATTCCTCCTTCTGAGCTCTGAGGACACTAGGCATACACACTGTGCACAACCACTCATGCTAGCAGAGCTCACATATATAATAAGTTTTGGGCTAGCAAGGTGGTGGTGGTGCACTCCTTTAGTCCCAGCACTCGGGAGGCAGAGGCAGGTGAGGTGAATCATGTGATTTTTGAGGCCAGCCTGGTCTACAGAGCTACTTCTAGGACAGGTTCCAAAGCAATACAGAGAAACCGTGTCTCGAAAAACCAAAAAAAAAAAAAAAAAAAGTTAATTTTTTGTGCTTTGTTTGTTTTTTTTCAAGACAGGGTTTATCTGTTTAGCCCTGGCTGTCCTTGAAGTCACTCTTAGACCAGGCTGGCCTTGAACATTGAACATCCAGAGTGTTGGGTTTAAAGGCGTGCACCAACAACACCCAGCTGAGCTAAGATTCTTAACCAGGACAGAAGGAGCAAGTGGAAACCACTATCTAAAATAAGGTGTAAGAAAACCTGGAGTCCAAGCACAAAGAAATTCACAAGACATGTGCACTGAAAACAGTAGTTTTTTGTTGACAGTCTCCAGTAGCCCTGCTCTGAGGAGCCCAAACTGAGCAATGACATGATTATCAGAACACCAACTGTCTCTAGAAGATTAAAAACAAACAAGACAGGGCAGTTACAAAAGGAGAGGGCCACAGCAACAATATCTCTCACCGACTCTCGGAAGCCATCATACTTGTAGACATGGCCATTCTTTGTGAGCAGTTTAAGCCCATGGCCCAGTGCTACCCGACGCCAGATGCCTTCTGTCAGCTCCCCAGCCTGGATATTGTCCACTTTGCCGGTCTTGCTGTTCTTAAAGATGATACCTTGGCGGCTCAATCGTAGCCTCCCATCATTCTGCCCAAAATATAAAGCCAGATTCAGAACAGGATAAAGTGAGTAGCAGGTCCACTTTACCCCTCACCTGTGTAGTACTGCTGCAGGCCAAGAATGTCAATGGTAAAGCAACAGGTCAAGTGGTGAGATCAAGTCAAAAAGACACAAGAGACCTCAAATCGAGACTGCAAACTTGACTCTGGTATCCAGAGCCCAGTAAGGGCCCCGGTTTCCTGGTTTTTAACATAGAGTGTTTAGGATGGATCTGCACGTGCAATCTCTTCATAACTCTTGAGACTCTGCATTTGCTTGGGGAAACACCAGATAGCCTACTTCCAAAACAGCACACTCAGTTAAGCTTTTAATGGACACAAACTCTTCCCCATCTCTGCCTTTATTAAAAGAGCAAGCCATTCTCACCATGGACCCTTTCACCTCCTGGAAGATGTCGTTGAACTCCAGCGTCTCTGCCATATTCGCCTGTCCTGGTGGCCTGAGCACAGAGTCCTAGGCTGCACCAGAGAAAACGAACCCTTTCTTGAGAGCTGGGCCCCAATTCCTGGTGAGGTGTGTAGAGATGTTCAGCAGGGTGGGAATCTGAATTCGGGAAGGAGATTTGATAAGCAAGTAAAGACGCCACCTTACTCGGCTCACCCATGGGTAGCCGTGCCTGGACTGGATTGTCTCAAGTTCTCCACTGCTTGAGGACCTTACAGACCGGCTCTGCAGCGTTCCTGAGGCCAAGGCCCAGGACCCTAGGTGCAGAACCAGGCCTGTAGTGACACTTACACCCCAACCCGACACCCTCTCGGGACGTTCCATCGACAGGCCACGGCAACAATCGGCGGAACCCCGGGACCTGCTCGGAGAGCGCACCTCAACTCCGCTCAGAGGGTAGTGTCCCGATCCCAGCGTTCCCACCACCCGGAGGCCCCCTGGACCCGCGTCCCCCCCCTCCTCTTAATATGGATTCGCCCACTGCCGGCGAATTTGAACGCGGAACGATCCATCTCGAGCGTCCCGCGGGGGAGCGGGGCCCATGCACACCCCGGACCCGGGATCGCGACCACCCACCTCTTTGAGTTGCAGCCTCGCGACGGCTCAGCGAGGGCGGTGGGCGCAGGGGGACGCGGGGGAGGAGGTAGGGATGCGGGGGAGGGGACGCCGGGGAAGCTTTTCCCGCGTGCGCGATCCCGCGTCCCGCCACCGGAAGTCGTGCACAGACCATAGAGAGGAAGACCCGGCTAGAAAGACACCAGCCGTGCCTACCAACGGGACCTTCGCCTAGAGCGTCAGTACCCTGGGCTAGCTAAGCGAGGGTTTTGCTGTGGAATCCCACGCGGCTGAATTCTTAACCAGGAAATGGGAGCTCCCCTTAGAAAGTTACAAGCTGCTCTTCTAAGCGTAGATTTCTGAAGAGATACTATGCAGTTTTATCAGGCTTTCAGGTTTGTGTGTGTGAGTGTGTGTGTGTGTGTGTGTGTGTGTGTGTGTGTGTGTGTGTGTGTGTGTGTGTGTTGAAATCATTCATGTCCCTCTCTCCTGTAAAATAGTCTGGGAAGGAGCCTTTGGAACAAGAAAAATAAAGATCTGTGGCCAAAATGACGCCCCAACTAGCAGCAAAGGGAATGCGGCTGTCGGTGACTGCTTGCTTTCCAGCTGCATCCTGGCAAATGGATCGGATCCTTCCTGAAATGAGTTCACCTTCCACCCCCAATATCATCCCATCCACATCCCTAATTTGTGAGTTCTCAGGAAGAGCCTGACAGATGGCCGCATTAACTTCAAGTGCTGGTGTCAGATTTACCTTTGAGCTAGAACTTACTTGAAACCACATCAGCCTGAGTTGGCAGAACCCAGATGGCCTCACATAGTGCCAGAGTACATCTTGCAAACTCTGAAGCCGGGTCTGAAACAGACGCTTGAGTTAATCTCACCCTTCCTCATTTTACAGATGAGAAAAGTGAGACCCACAAAAGACTTACCCAGGGAGCATTGGCATCAAAGCTAGAGCCCAGATTTCAGATTAACATCAGCCTTTTATCATAATCATGAGTATCCAACCTTTAAAGTAATTGCTAACATGTCTCCTTCGTAAAGACAAGATATTTAAACTCACAGTCTTCCTGACAATCACTGCACTGGTTTGCTAACTCAATACTGGAATAGGAGATAGTCAAAATGCATTCTTGCCATCTAAAATTTGTGGCTTTAACCACTGGGTTAAACACTGCTATTGCTAGCACTATTTAGCTAAGTCAAACTGGGCTTAGGACATGTGAGCCTATTGTTAATGCAGCACATTTCTAGGATTTGAGGAAACCATTGAAGATGGTTAAAACGGCCCCAACCTTTCAGGAGCACATACCCTAACTAAAGATTTAAATAACCTGGGAGTAAAAAAAAAAAAAAAAGAAAGAAAATCCCATAATTTGTGTACAACAAGAAGGGTTTCAGCCACTGCTGCCAACTGTTGTTAGAAGTAAGTGAATTTCCACTTTGCAGTGGTACAAACCTGTAATCGCAACACTCGGGAGACTGAGACAGGAGAACTATGAGTTTGGAATGTAACATCATAGCAAGTTTGAGACGAGCTAGCGAACATGAGATCCTGGAGGGCAGAGAGGAGAGGATAGTAGGAGAGGCAAGAACCTTTTCTTGTGCTATTATGTATAAATCGGCAGACACAGAAGTGGAGTTCTTGGCTGAGGCAGATCAGCTAACTCAGGAATGGGCCCTCACAAGGGGTTTTGGAGAATACGAAGCAGCTGGTGAGCTGCGGTAGAGACACTGCGTAAGAGAACAGAATAGAAACAGTAGACAGAGTGCAGATAAAGCATGAGTCCCAGAGGGCCCTAGCCAGCTGCATCCCAGGCAATCTGGAGCCCAGGGTTGGAGACCCCACCCCTGCTGTGACATCACAGGGGAGTGGAGTGAAGACGAATAAAAAGGTGGTCCGCCCTGGCCCTAGACTGTTAGCAGCCAGAGTGTCAAGAGGAGAGAGACTAGGCACTGACTACAGTTGCCTGGCTTACAGCATCTGGCTCTATTCCTCAAGTCCCACTAAGTGGCCAGTCTGGGCCTTGATCTCTTTCTCCCTATCCTGAGGCCATCTCTTTGGGCCCTTCTGCGGCCTTTCTGAGTGTCTGGGAGTACTTTCTCAGTATGAACTGTATATCAGACTTCTTCACCTACGAGACTACCAAGTCGGTGGTTGTGAAGAGCTGGACCATTGGGATCATCAACCGAGCTGTCCAGCTGCTGATCATCTCCTACTTTGTGGGGTGAGTCCATGCTCCTTCGGTCCTGGGACGGGAGGGCTGCCTGATGTCCTTTCCTCCCTCTCCCAAGACTGCTCTGCAGCTTCCAGAGCTTCTCCTCTGAGAAACACTTTGATCTGTGAGAGCCATGTCCTCGGGATTGGCCTCAGCCACTCCCATCCAGTCCTGTCTTCAGGTGGATTATTTTACCCAGTAACTCTTTCAGGGCTGGAAAATGATTCTAGACACATGCTCCAAGAATAGATGCATTCCCTGGACTCATATGGTCCATCCCAAACTTAAAAAAAAAGAAGAAGAAGGGCAGACCCCTCTCCACACTTTTCCATTCCCCTCCATCGAGTCTTTGGAGTGTGAGATACAGGAACACAAGGAGGAGGCGCAGAAACCAGGGATGTGGGTTGGTGTTGTGTGGGAGAAGAACTGGCTGGAGAGGAAAGGAGAGTACTGGGTTTCGTTTAAAGTTAGGAATTCCTTCCTGCCATGGGCTAGATGGGGAGAGGTTAAAAAAAAGAAAAAATGAAGACACCGTTGTTCTTGGAGAGTAGGACAAAGGAGGGAAGTGCCCCTCAAGGTAGAGAGAGGCATAGGCATAGATACATTCATGGAAAGAGTTGCCAAAGATTTAGTGTGGGGCTCTTCCCCCAAGAATGCAGAAATGATACCCATTGTTAAAGGGCATAAATTCTTCCCTCTACCTGACTGTGCCATAAGGTTCATGCTAGGGGTTGCTCAAAGGCTAGCAAGATCCAAACACACACACACACACACACACACACACACACACACACACACACACACACACACACACACACACACACACACAAAGGGACTTGAGCAAACAATGGCTAGGAGGAAAACACAGGTCTGTCCTTCTTGTGGTCATTTCTACACACTGGTTGGCACCAGGAAATGCAGGCAGAAACCTCAAGGGTTTTCTTTCCTGGCTTTCAGGTCTGTGGTCGCTTGCTGTTCCTTGAGACAATGAGTCTGTTTATGAAAGACAGCAAGCCACTGACTAGGTCATGAGTTAATTCAGGCAAATCAAAGAATATATCCTGTGTGCCTGTGGGTTAGAGCTGAAAGGTTGCAGTAATGTGGAGAGGTTGATGTGTGGAGAGATGGGCAGATGTGGTTTTTATAAAGTGATTTTGCTTCATGGGTTTGATGAAAGCCAGTAGACTTTGGTATTCCAGTGTATAACACGGCTATATAATAGCCTTGTGAAGACAGAAGGAATTCAAGCTATGGAGTAGAATTAAATGGCCTTGAAACTATTTTCCTGTGTTGTTTTGTGAGAGATGTTTAGAATGTTCCATATCACTGTCTCCAAAGTTTGGCTCAAAATTGGTTCCTATTTGGTTGGCTATTTTGTTTGGTTTTGGTTTTTTAAGACAGAGTCTTATGTATCTCAGACTGTCCTTGAACTTGCTATGTAGGTGAAGATGACCTTGAATTCCTAATCTTCCTAGTGCTAGAATTACAGGTGTGAGCCACCCATCCAGTTTATATGATGCTTTGTGCACTTTATATGATGCCGACATGTTGAACCCAAGGCTCTACCAATTGAAACTACATCCTCAGCCTCAGAGTAGTTCTTAAGCCTTCTGTGGATATATATATATATATATATATATATATATATATATATATATATATATATATATGTATATTCAGTGCCTTAATCATTGGTCATCAAAGGATGGTATATTGGTCCAAATGAGTACAAAAGCTGTTTCAGCACATTCCTAACCTGGCTTGGCTCTCCTGGCTCCAGGCAGGACATTGATGGAAGACAGAGACAGCCGTCTCCTGGACTAGACCCCTTAGTCCTACACTGTCCTTGGCCACCCCTCATCAAAATCAGATTGAATCCTCCAGTGCTGGGGGCTTGAGTCCAGCCTGCTCAAGGGAGCATGAGAGAGGCTCTTTGGCATCTTGATATGCAACCCCATCCATCTACGAGCCTGACAGCTCCCGGTGGAACAGTGCCTTGCAGTTACATCAGCATACTCAGCAGCCCAGCCCCCTGGCCCAGGCTGTTTATAGGAGCCTAAACACCATGTGACTTCATGAATCCATTGTGATTAATTTAGCAAAAGTGCATCAAGCATCTCTTCATGCCAGGCATTGTGCACTGAGGGTTGAGCCATGGACAAGAGCAGACAGGGTCTTTATCCTGATAACACCACACCTGAGGATGTGGCAAGAAGTGGATATTAACCCAGGGATCCCCACAGACAAATGCTAAGTTTTGACGGTGTCTAAAATATGCACAACACCAAAAGTACTATCACTGTAGAGGCACTTGACTTCATGTGGGAACCGAGGGGAGTTTTCTGGAAATGCCATATCCAACCCAGGTTCTGAAGGATGAGTCGAATCAATTAGATGAGCAAAAGGAAGGACGAAGTCCCAAGGCACAAAACCCACCTCTGTGGAAGGAAAGAGCCTGGACCGAGGAATGAAGAGAAGTTCATGGGAGTGGAGGCTAGAGTATGGAAAGATCCCTGGAAGCAGAGGTCAGGCCTGGCGTCCCGCAGGAGCCTTTGTTTTCACGGGAGAGCACAGAAAGAGACGAAGTCACTGACACTGCTCAACCTACATGTGTGACTGAGACTGAAGAAGAGTGCTGTGATGAGAGCTGAGCAGCCTGATGTGCCCAAGGATTAAAAGGAGTAGGAGTGTATGTGGGGATGCCTAAAGGAAAGAGACAACACCACCTAGACTCAACAGAAAGGGTTTTATTTATTGTTTTACATTATTCATTTTGTAGGTTAGTGGAGCATGGATATATGTAGAGGTGAAAGAATGATGGAGTTGGGGACAGAGTAATCAGTTCTCTCCTGCCACCAGTAAGTTCCAAAGATAAAACTCAGGTCCTCCGGCTTGACAACAAGTACCACTAAGCCAACTTGCCTCTATCCCTTGAAAGGATGCTGTGATGTTGGCACTTACCTGGTACCTGAATCTTTTCCCTGTTATTTTCTGCCAGGGAGACAGGACACGACACGCAACTTCACCTAGGAAGTGTATAATGTGAACCAAGTGTTTATCTTACACACTCACAGCAACACACTACCAAATTATCTAGTCTCCAGCCTCAGCTACCTGCTGTGGTTGACACCACTCCACGATATTCCTTCACCCACCCTAGGTGTACCAAAATCTGGGGATATCATGCTTTTGACCCCCCAGGTAGCACCCACAGTTCCTTGCCATCACACTAAGTGGCATTCTGGGAGAATTAGTTGGAATCCCTCATCCTCTAGGTATACCCATTGCCTACTTTCTCCCTACACCACAGCCTTAGGATGAAGGGACTATCCTGCTTTGACACCACCTTGACACAGGCCTGTTAGTCTCAGTTCCAAGATCTAGGAAATGGGTGTAAGAATACTCCTGTCAGGGTGTTCTAGAATGAGAGATGACACATGCTAAGTGCCTCTCCCAAGATGGTGACTCAGTAGTATTAAGTTATATGTGGTAACTATTGTTCCTAGACTCCCTGTTGTGCCTCCCTCTTTCCCTCTGCCCAGCTCACACCTTCTTAAAAAGACCCCTCTCCTCTAACACACACAACTGCACACATTTCACTCCCACTCCCTAGTCTCCTCTTGCTTGACTCCTGGGGGTAGACTGGAGGGTGTTGGGATGCTGCTTAGGCCTCTTTCCTGAACATCCCACCTGCCAAGGAGCTGCCACCGCCTTCCGCTCTATAAATAATAAACCAGAAGTGCAAGGGGGAAGAAAAAAAAAGAAGTCAGAGCAGCAGAGTAAATGCCAAGAATCAGAGGCTTAGTCCTGCTGCATCTCCTAAGCCCTGGCCTCTAGAGACAGCCTCAGCCCCTCTGTTCTGGAAATGAAGCAACCCCTCACCTCCCATTGCTAGCTACCCTGATGATGTTCTCAGCCCCATGGGGCCACTGAAATTCTTCCATTTGTTAACTCAGAGAGAATTCTAAAGTGGCCTCTCCTCCCCACTGGGCATACAGGAGTCTTAAAGAAAGAGGAGGAAGAGGCTGGTTAATTATTTCTCCACCCAAGCCCCTTCCCCCTGAGACCCTCCTGAGTTAGAGGATGCTTTTCTATCAGTGAATCTGACCTGAGAATAGCTAGAGACCCTACAGTGTGGCTGGGAGTGGTCCAGAGCAGAATGCTGTGTGGAACCCACTTCCCAGCTACATTACTTTGGGCAAGTCATCACACCCTTTTGTATATTTCCTTGATCATGGCACAATGGTCACGATACAGCTGTCTCACAAAGGCTTTATGTACTGGGTCAACGGAGTGTCATAGTCTTAGTGTATGAGAAGATACTCTGAATGCTCTTTGCATCTACAAATGTGCCTTCACTTTTAAGGACAGGGTACTGGCCTCTAAGAACTATTTCCTTAGCTCAACACCAAGAGCACACTGGAGGTTCAGAAGTCTGTCTGGACTGTGGCTTACTCTCTGATGAGTATTCAGCAGCAGCCACCATCTTAGCTGAACTAGAGAGTCAGGCCCCCAGGCCTCACTCCTCATTGTTCCAGAGGGCATAAGGCCATGAGCTAATGGTGCTCTTTTGGATCACTTCCTTGGATTCTGTAACAAGATGCTGCCTTCATCTCTGTTTGAACATAACATGGTGAATGAGACCTTAATGAAATTCCTCCCCTCCAAAAAAAAAAAAAAAAAAAAAAAAAAAAAAGAAAAGAAAAGAAAGGAAAGAAAGAAAAAGAAAGTAAGAAAGAAGAAAGAAAGAACGAAAGAAAGGAAGAAAGAAAAGAAAAACTATTGCAAGAGTGGTAAAGCAAACAGCACTGCAGATTTCTGTAAAGGCGTGGTGCGCAGAAGACCATTTTACAAGCATGTGGATAATGCTTAATGGTGCATTAATCAACTTGCTGGCTGCTACAAGTCAGCCACAGTAAAGCAGGTAACAGGTTCAGGGCCATTTGGCAGAGCTGCAACTCCACCCTCTTTCTCTCATACACGAAAGCATTCAGAATCCAAGTGGATGATGCTACAAAAAGAAGCAGATAAATATAAGAGATGGTTATGTTGATTTGTGTAATAGACTTGTTCTATAATGTATATATGCACCAAAACACTCACATTGTGCCCCATAGATACAGACAATGGTTGTTTGGCCAATTAAAAGTTAAAACAGTGACTGGAGGTGGGGGATGGCTGAATGGGTAAAGTGTTTACCTTGCAAGCACAAGGACTTAAGTTCAATCCCCAGAACTTGTGGGAAAAGGACCTGGCATTGTGGCACATGCCTCTAATCCCAGTGTTGAAGAAAATGAGACTGGGATTTGTTGGCTAGTCAATCTAGCTTAATTGATGAGTGCCAGATAAAAGTAAGAGATCTTGTCTCAGATAGATAGATAGATAGATAGATAGATAGATAGATAGAGAGATAGAGAGATAGAGAGATAGAGAGATAGATGAGAGACCCTGTCACAGATAAATAGATGATAGATGGATAGACATATAGATAGATGAAACCCTGTCACAAATAGATGATAGATGGATGTAGATAGATAGATAGATAGATAGATAGATGAGAGACCCTGTCACAGATAAATAGATGATAGATGGATAGACATATAGATAGATGAAACCCTGTCACAAATAGATGATAGATGGATGGAGACAGATAGATAGATAGATAGATAGATAGATAGATAGATAGATAGATAGATAATAGGCCAGTAAGGAGCCTCTGTGTAAAGCTACCTTCCTCCAAGCCTTAAAACCTATGTTCGATTCCCAAGACTCACAGAATAGGAGAACTGGTTCCCACTAGTTGCCCTCTGACCTCTCCATGTATACCATAGCATACACACACCAACTTCCACAAAATTAATTAAAAAGTAGCTAGCTTCTGAGGAATTATATACATAACACACACACACACACACACACACACACACAGAAGGGGAGGGGTCAGAGAAAGCTGTAAAAGTAAAGGAAAAAGAATTCAGTCAGCACTGCAATACAATAGCTATAGTAGTGGTAATGATAATGACCATACTAATGATAAGCTTAACAAAATTTAACGTATTGCTACTTTGTTGTACAGAGTGTGTATCTTTTCCCAAACATATTTGATAGATTTTTCTCTCCTACAGAATAATGACAGTAACTACCTTGGCCTCCCAGTGTGCCACCGGGCGGTGACAGGTATAGGGGCCGAGTGTCTTGAACCCTGAGGGCTGTGGTGGCTTGTTTCCCACGGGAAGCAGTCCTTTTCAGATGAGCAGGGTCAGCAGTCTGAGGGGTGTCTGGAAGGGTCTGTAGAAGCAGGTGGGAATGGAAGAGATTCTTGCCTCACTTAGCCAATGGGGGAGACAGGTAATGACCACTAGGTGGAAGCACAATGCAAGGAATAAGATTAGCATTCTGCCTTCCCAACAGTATCGTCTTCCAGGCAGAGGCACAACCACTGCCCATGCCCACTTCCTCCTAATTTCCCCGCTGACCTTGGCCGGATGAAGACTGCCAAGTACTCTGATCCAAGGACCGTTCATCAATTTCTTTCTTGAATGTCTGCTGTCTGCCTGGCACACAGGGCACAGCCATGAATAAAGCTTAGGACACACAGTATCTGTAGCCTGGGACCTTCTGTCTCCTCTCCATGATGCCTGGTAGAGCGGGGGACCTTATTATCAGCAATAGTTACTTTTGGCCATGCATATGGCCTACAAAGGGGTGGAAATTCCTTCATAAGAGTAAAAAATAACTCAGAGTTTTGTGTGTATAGATCACAAGTAGGCTGGGACTGTAGCTCAATACTGATAGAGTACTTTCCTAGCATTATAGAGTCCCCAGTGCAAACTTTTAATAAATAATGCCAGGCATGGCAGTGTGTACTGGTAACACAGTGCTGGTAGGTGTAGATGGGCAGGTAGAGGGCTCCCTGGCCAGCCAGTCTAGCCAGCCACTGAGTAACAGGTTCAAGGAGACCTTGTTTCAAAAAAGATAAGGTGGTGGACAGTGATAGAGGTGATGTTGGAATGTCTATCTCAGTATCAACTTCTGATGTCATGGTGGCACACACCTTTAATCCTAGCACTTCAGAGGCAGAGGCAGGTGCATCTCTGTGAGTTCAGGGTCTACAAAAGGAATTCTAATCCAGTCAGTCATGGCTACATGGTAATTCTTTGTTTCAAAAAGAAAAAAAATATATCAATTTCTGGCCTCCAAACATTTATACACCTCATGGCACATGCTTGAATATTAAGAGTTTTCATAGGAAGACAACTAGAAAAAGAAGCCCCAAAGTGCTCGGAGGTGGTTACAAAGTCTCACTGGACTAACCAAGGACTCATCTTGGTTTCTGCACATAACACATGTCCCTACCAAGCACACCCATATGACTGATGTTGGCAGGAGGGAGAAGTTTCCCAGCCCCTGTCTCTGTCTCCCTGGTCTTCTGCTGCAGGTGGGTTTTCTTGCATGAGAAGGCCTATCAAGTGCGTGACACAGCCATTGAGTCCTCAGTAGTGACAAAGGTGAAAGGCTTCGGACGCTATGCCAACAGAGTCATGGACGTGTCAGATTATGTGACCCCACCCCAGGTATGGAGCCCTACCCTAGGGACATGTGCATGCCTGCATATGGGGAGAGTGGAGGGCCAAAGGACAGGCACCCTGAGCCAGCATCTACAGTACTGTTGGGGGAACAAGAGCCTGCCCTCCAAAGTGCCAAACTGGACGTAAAGATGCTGGACTCCCCAACCCCGAACCCTGTCATGCCTGTGCTTTTGTGGAGAGCAATTCACACAGAGCAAGAGGGACCACCAGGTGGTTAGCAAAAGTTGATCTGAATGCCAGCTGTGCACCTGGTTAGCCCTGCCACCTTGGCCAAATCACAGGCAGACTGGTGCTTCCTCTTCTGTAGAGGGGAAATCCCTTCCTGTCCTGCAGATTGGGACAGAGCTTTTGTCGTCTCCCTTCTCCCAAGGGCACCTCTGTCTTTGTCATCATCACCAAGATGATCGTTACTGAAAATCAAATGCAAGGATTCTGTCCAGAGGTGAGTGGAACGGGTCACAGAAGCGTGTCAGTAGGAGCGGGGCAGGTGGTGTGAATAGAGGCCCATAGTCTAGCCTTGGAGCTGTCTCTGGACCTGCCACCCACCAGAAGCCACAGCCACGGGAACTTCTGGGAGGCATGGGATCTAATGGGTTGACCAGGGCCAAGGGAGGGCCCTTCATACACCTGTGACCCTGTCTCTCCCTCCCCCCACCCCCAGAATGAGGAGAAGTACCGCTGTGTGTCTGACAGCCAGTGTGGGCCTGAACGCTTCCCGGGTGGGGGTGAGTGCAGTCCTTTCCTCCACCCCACCCCACCCCCACAACTCCAAGCCTTCATGGGACTCTGAAAGGCAGCGAATTCTCCATGGGGATAGTCTATTTCAGGAAAGGGGGTCAGTCTATTCTATGGAATTCTGCCAGTGTTACAAGAGTTTGCTGGGTGCCAGAAGCAGCCAGGGCTCTGGAGGTGCATGGTTCCTGCCCCAGGAGTTCAGTCTAGGTATTGCAGTGGTAGAGTAGAGAGTAGCAAGTGGCATTGAAGAAACACAAAGGACAGCCCCAGGGGAGGGATATCTCAGCCAAAAAGGGGTGTTCAGGACACATGCAGGGGATTGGCTTGCCTTGCTTACCTTCCAGGGGTCCTGGTGAGGAGGGGGATGGGAGTGGCAAGGGGCAGGATGCCACCTGGTCATGCAGCTCCACTCTCCAGGGATCCTCACTGGCCGCTGTGTGAACTACAGCTCTGTCCTCCGGACCTGTGAGATCCAGGGCTGGTGCCCCACCGAAGTGGATACCGTGGAGATGTAAGGTTCTGAGCATCCCCAAGCATATGGAGGGTTTTGTGTGTCCCCAACTCATGTTCTTTCTTGAGTGGGAATATTACCTCAGGGTGTCATCTCCCTTGCCCTACCTCTGCCTCTCACCCTCACTCCCACAGACCCTTGGCTATAAGATGTCTCTTTTCAAGAGGCACGCACAAAGAAATATTCCTGAGAAAAGCCCGGTCTCCCCTCTTCTGGAGAGCTGAATAACATTCTCACCCACAGGCCTATCATGATGGAAGCTGAGAACTTCACTATTTTCATCAAGAACAGCATCCGTTTCCCTCTCTTCAACTTCGAGAAGTGAGTCCTCTATTCTGTCCTCATTCAGCGTGCCATAAAGGTCCCCACATTCTCTCCATCCACTCATCTG
The DNA here is from genome assembly GCA_030556225.1 of Cricetiscus sungorus. Lineage (NCBI taxonomy): Eukaryota > Metazoa > Chordata > Mammalia > Rodentia > Cricetidae > Cricetiscus > Cricetiscus sungorus. Next base: position 25,162,275 of record JANBXA010000372.1, on the reverse strand, counting down.
TCTGGAGCTCCTATCCCAAATGTCATGTAGCCAACTTTTCTGCCATTTTCCCTGCCTTGGAGGCCTCCTGCAATTGGAGTCTGAAGTGTTTGTCACTTTCATTTCTCCCGATACAGCCCTCGAGTGGAAGGTTTTGTTATTGTTGTTGTTTTGTTATGTTTTATTTTGGTCTTAGTTTGCCCTCTCTACATTGACTCATACATTCAACTTCTACCTAGTAGCAAAGCAACCTGCCAGGCACTACAGAGATGCACAGAGCACTTAGGAAAGACTCTGTCCCCAGGAGCCCAGCCTGTAGTTTGGAGACACTGGCCACAGACATTGATCGCCCTACCATGAGATGGAACTTGATGAGGGTTACAAAAGCATGCAGGGAAAGAAGGGAGGTAGGTGGGGAGTGACTGAGAAGTGGTCCATGAGGATGTCCCCACCTGTGTGTGGAGGCCCGGAAGCATCCAGATGACTGGAGGAAACTGAGGCATAACTATTTTTACTTTCATTCTGGGCCTCATCTCTCTCCTCTTTCCTCCCCAGGGGAAACCTCCTGCCCAACTTGACAGCCAAGGACATAAAGACGTGCCGCTTCCATCCTGAAAAGGCCCCATTTTGCCCCATCTTGAGGGTAGGGGATGTGGTTAAGTTTGCTGGGCAAGATTTTGCCAAGCTGGCTCGCACGGTGAGAACCTGTCTCTTCTCCCTGGCCCCTCCCCCTCCCCAACCTGGAAAACTCAACTCTCCCATAGACTCCAGGGATAGCCCCTGGGATGCTGGGCAGGAGCCACTGGAAGACAGTGCCACCTGGTGGGAGCATCCCAGCCCTGCAGGTCCCTGAATCCATTCCTCTCCTGAATCTCATCTGCTGTCCACCCCACCCCCAACCCATCAGAGATCTTGCCTCTATTTCCCCAAGCCTCAGTTTCCCATTCCTATCATCCCATCTCACCTCAGAAGAGGCCTTTGGTCTCTTAAAGCGCCACATCACAGGAAAGCCATCTGCAGCCGCACCCTCTCTCCTGTGTTGTAGCTCAGGGACTCTTGGGATCCAGGTTCCTCCCCTAAGGACACCCCCTCCCTACCAGTGACTTTCTTTCCTCCCTGCTGCCACCTCCCACGTAGAGAAGGGAAGGAACTCACTCATCATGAATCCTCAGCCTGACGGAGCACAGGGGAGAGCTCATATCTGGCCCTTTCTTCAGGGTGGAGTTCTGGGCATTAAGATCGGCTGGGTGTGCGATCTGGACAAGGCCTGGGACCAGTGTATCCCCAAATATTCCTTCACTCGGCTGGATGGAGTTTCTGAGAAAAGCAGCGTTTCCCCTGGCTACAACTTCAGGTAAACCTCTCTGTCTGAGCAGAGGCACAGCTACAGGCAGCTCCAAAGATGTCATTGCAAGCAGAAATGCACATTTGGAAGGGAATTCCTCATGTCCCTGTTCTGGTCCCCATCAGGTTTCAGTTCAAGCTTGGGGAGGACTTCTGAGAGTTGGCCATCCCTGACTGGTGAATTGTGCTGTGAGGTGTGGATTCCTGTCAGTAAAAGGGATCCATCCACCTTGAGTCTGCTGAGGACAGTAGTTACACCAGATGGCCCAGGTCTCCATTCTGTAATTTTTTTTTAACTTGTTTTTAGCTCTGTCCCTGAAGCTAGAATGTGCCTCATTCATGTCCAGTTAGCTCCATTCCCTGCCCTGTGTCTAATTTCCTAAGGTTCTTACTCCCACAAAGCAAACACAATACCTGGCACTGTTTCTTTTTCCAAAATAGTAATTTGGCATTTCTTTCCAAAACCCAGAAATCACGGACAGCAACTGTAATGATCATTAGTTCTTTCATGCTTTTCTGGGGAAAATGGTTTTTAAATATCATATTCCAAATAGCTTTGAGGCCTAAAGTGTTTTTATTTTGGGAAGTTTTTCCACTAGGCAAAAGGGAAAGTAAGGAAGTACAGGGCAAACTGTTTGGAATAGCGGGCGGGAGGAGGCGGTCCTGACCAAGTCCTTAACCTCTTCCCTGTTATGTCCCAGTCTGTGAAATGCTGGTAGCATGCTAGTATGCTTACTTACCCGAGGGGCCTCACTGGCCAGTACATAGATTGCTTTGGCTTTCAGTTTTGCTGACTCTATCTATCTATCTATCTATCTATCTATCTATCTATCTATCTATATCTATATCTCTCTTGTGTGTATGTTCATGTACACATGTGTACAAAGATCAGAGAACAAACTTTGTTCTTTGCCTTGTTTGAGGCAGGGTCCCGCTTATTCAGCAGGATAGCTCGCCTATGCGCTTGTGGTGGTTTTCCTGACTCTGCTTCTGGGATTACACATCCCTGTGCCACTACATCTGGCTTTAACATGTGTTCTGCAGGTCTCTAGACCTACACACTGAGCCCTTCCAGCAAATGAGCTATATCCCCAGTCCTTCCCTGAACTTCTGAAAGTCCCAGAACCCTTGGAAGGACCCTGGTTAAGTACACAATGTTATCTGCTAAAAAAGCCAAGAAGACTAAATAGGAAATGATGGGGGGAAATACATAGACGAGTATATTTGTTACATATTAGAAGAATTGTCCCTGCGGCTTCCCTTTGTTGTAGTAGTCTCCAATGTAATGTCACATTATATATGTATTAGTTATTTCTTTTTGCTCCTATGAAAAATTCCACAAGGAAGCCATTTAAAGCAGGAAGATTTGTTTTGGTACAGCTTGAAGGTACATTCCATCATGAGGGAGTGTCACGGCAGCATGAACATAAGGTGGCTAGTCACAGGCATCCTCAGTCAAGAAACAGAGACATGTTCCGCACACTTTCTGCTCCTCACTCATTTGAGACTCCAGCCTTTCAGATGATGCCATCACATCCGGGGTGGGTCTTCCTGCCTAAATTAAACACCCCCACACACAGGGATAGAAGTTTGTCTCCTAGGTGAATCTAAGCCCTGCCAAGTTGATAATCAAGATTAACTATCACAAGTCTTCATTTTATCAGCTTGACACCCAAGCATATCATTTTTAAATCATAGCATTCCATCCCTGATCCCTTAAATCTCATGTTCATTTTATAATGCAAAATACATTTAGTTCATCTCTACAAGTCTCCACTATCTGAGTCTAAAAATTCAGAAGTGTAAATACAGTCTCTTTATGAGACTTAGGAAATCTCTTATCCATGAGCCCTATAAAAATCAAGCCTACCAGTCATATACTTCTCGTACACAATATCACAAAGAAAACATTTTCATTCCGAAAAAGGAGGAATGGGAATAAAGCAAAGACTCAGCCAAGGCATGATTGGATCACAGTGGGGCAAACACCAAATCCTGTAGTTCCATGTCTGGGATCTGGGGCTCTTGGTGGCATTGTCTGGGCTGCAACTCCCTTGGGTTTGTGCAGTCACCTGGTTCTGGTGCCTACTGTGCACACAGACTCTCTCTTGAGCCAGCTCTGCTTCATGCCCACAGTTCTGCTTGGACAACATTCCCCAGTACTAGCCTTTCCAATATCCTGGGGTCTCCATTGCAATTTGGGCTTCACCTTCTCAGCCTCGTGCAATGGTCTCTTAATGCCTCCTTACAGGGAGTCTGACCTGACCCACCTACATACTGCCTGGCTTCAATAACCTCCAGAACCCTGGTGTTAGCCTCTGTGACCCATTTATGCCTGTGTCCTCCATGCCTGTGAAACAAGTGCCATGTGGAAAATGCTGCCAAGTTATGCTGTCAGACCAAGGTGTAGCATAACCCTCTCAGACAACAGTTACAGCAACCTTTGTGTGCCTTTGAAGAAGACCCTGGAAAAACTCTTTTCTCTGTGGCCATTTGGGTTGAGGAATGCCTGTCCTCTGACTCTGGTCATGACATTCTTAATATAGGCTTTCTATTTTTCAAATTAATTCACATTTTCACAAGTTGGAGTTTTCTGTGAGTAAGGTCTTGCCCTCAGGGTACCTTTCCTATTCTCCTAGAGTGCCAGTTTCTCTTTAATGGCATTGATTTCTTCAACAACTATGGCCGTTTCCTCTATGTCTGCTTTGTCTTCAGCTTTAAACTTGCTATACTCCTTTCTCATCATACTGCATACTTCATGCTTTTCTACTGTACTTGCTGCTGTCTTTCACTGTAGACCTGTTGCAAGAGCAGCCCGCTACTCCCTTCTTATGTCAATCTAGGCTTTCTCTAGTCTGGAGCTCCAAGCTCTTTACATTCCTCTAGCAAACTATCCAAAGGCCTGCACACCCATGTGATTATATTTATCACAGCAGTGACCCTGCTCCTGGTACCAGTTTTTTCCCATTAATTACTTTTCTAACTTCTGTGACAAAATCCCCAACAAAAGCAATTGAGGAAGGAGGGACTTACTTTGGCTCATGGTTTGAGGGCATAATCCATAATGACAAGAAAGCATGGCAGCAGGAGAGTGAAGTGACAGGTCATGTGGCATCTTCAGTCTGGAGGCAGAAAGAAGTGAATGCTTTCTCCTTTTCACTTGATGGGTACTCCTGTGATACTGTCTACATTCAGAGCTGGTCTTCACTCCTCAGTTAGATCTCTTTGGAAGCGTCCTCAAAGACATGCCCTTAAGTTCATATCCCAGGTGTTTTAAATCAAATCAAGTTGACAATCACGATTATCCATCATAATAATCCACTTTCTTTTTCACCTTACTTTGCAACTTTAAAAAATAATGGCCCATCCCATTAAGCTTTACATTTGATAGTTTAAAATGTATATGTATGCTCTCTGAAAAGAAGAATTTTTAAAAATTGAAATTGCTTTCATAATCAACTCCAGAGTTTAAAAAACCATAGGAAACAACACATATTTTAAAGTAGGTTAAAAATACTGTTTGGCTCACTGGAAGAAATTGGCATATTTATTCAGTCAGTTCATCACACTGAGATCAATACAAAGGGTATTTGTATGGTAGCTTAAAAATAGTAATATATTTTAATAAAATTTTCATTCTGAAATACAAGTTTTCATACTGAAACTCCCCTTTGGCCATTAGAAAGTCTTCAGTCCTCCAAATGACTCATTTGATAGAAATGCTTATGAAAGACCATACTGCTGTGAAGAATATGTCTGCTATGAACACCCCAACTACTAGTGTCATGGAGTTTAGAACAGTACCCTTCATTTGAGGAAGAACTTCTTTGGAGCTTTAGATCTTCCGTTGATTATACAGTGACTGTCCTATCTAGGCACAGGAGAATACACTTAGTTCAAAATATGGATGTAGCTCAGTTGGCAAAGTGTGAGCCTAACATGCAAAAAGACTGTGGTTCCAGGCCCAGCCCCAGAAACCACACAAAACCTAAAACCAAGAATGGTGACACTTGCTTGTAACCTCAGCACTCAGGAGGTAGAAGCAGGAGGGTCAGTTCAAGGTCATTCTTGGCTACATAGGGTGTTCAAGGTCAGCCTGTGCTATATTAGCCACTGTCTCAAAATACATAAATTAGCTTAGATTATTTATTTGGACAAGACTGGAAAGAGTACCTCCAAGAACTCTGCCAGTATAATAGTCAGGATCTAGGGAAGCCACCTGAGAGGTAGGGGCTCCTCTGAGGAACCTAAATACAGAGCCAGAAGTACAAGGCAGGCAAAACTGCCTAGTTGGACCCTGGGTAAAATTTCTCAGAGAGCCCAAAGGGAACACCACGAGGAGACATGTGGCATCCATGCCAAGTAGGGCTCTCCGCCTAAGTTCTATCACATCCCTTCACCCAGGCCCCCACCATCACTCTCACACACAAGTATATGTACAGAAACTCAGGGCCAAACTGGTGCTGTGTCCGGGAGGCCACAAAATCACCTTTCTGAATGCTAAGGTAAGAGATGAGGGCACTCACTGTGGTTTCCATGACATGGAGATTTTATGCTGTTGTTTAAATCTCACAAAACTACTTAGCAGTAGGACTGACACTCATTACCCCATGTGCATAACATTCTGTATCTTTTGTCTAATTACTCCTCACTCATCCTAGGATGTAGATGCTACAACCCCTCTGCTGTCCGCTGTCCTAATGAGAAAAGGCAGGCTCCTTGAGTTCACTCGCTGCCAGTGTCACACATCTAGTGCATGTGGGGACCTGGATGTGTATACATATTCTGAATGATATCTACCACAACCAGGAAAGCTGGGGATAGCCATACGTTAATCCTCAGTAAAGCATGCATAGGTGGTTACTTTCCACCCTGCTGAAAAACAAAGAACCTGAATTCCCCGGGAGTGAAAATACTAGCAGATGCCAGGGGCACAATCCACAGCCTGGCCTTTTGCCTCCCAAACAAGTTCATCTGTCCCTCCTTCAACAGAAGCCAGATTTCTCACTGCTCTATTGTTACCACTTGCTCTGGAAAGTGGAATTATTCAGACAAGATTGGCCTTGCTTTAAGCTGCGCATCTGATACCCAGGGGCAGCTAGAGACCTGCACTTCCATCACTAATTACTTCTGCGGCTCATTTCCATGCCTCCACCTCCCCACTTTCTGCAGCTCTCTAGCTTGCAGAATCATCGATTTTGAGATTGTCTAGGTGTTAAAGATCCAGTGGGCATATCTAGACAAAGCTGTCCCTTTACAGAGAGGAAACAGAAGCTCTGAAGGGGAAGTGATTTGTCTAAGATCATGAGAGCATCTTAGTGTAGCCTTAGAGGTCATTCTGTTCAAACTCCAGGCATCTGTTTTCCTAAGACACAACCCAAACAAAAGGATACTTTATAAGGTGGCCTGTTTGCATGAGTCAGATCAAGTTACTGGAAAAGTAGCGCCAGGGTGCATCTCCCTTCAATTCTTACCTAATGGACTTGGTTCTCACCATCTAAATTAAATTTTTGTGTGATCTCTAAAGGCTTTTGTTCTTTCTCTACCTGCAATTTAATTGAGAGAATATTTTGTTTTTACACCTAGGTCTGTCTATTCTGCATAGTTAGATGGTCTAAAGATCTTTTAACATAATGTTTTGTGAAGCTTTTTTTTCTGAGCATATTGAGAGTGCAGTTGCTAGGGTTGTCTGGATTTGTGGTGGACAAAGAGTAGCGTTTCTAAAAATAAGAACTAGTAGCTCAACAGTACGTAGATAAAAGACCCCCCCAAGAGGCAGGAGGTGGCATCTTATAGCTTAGACACAGGACAGGGGTGGGATCTGTTAGCCCAGGTATACCCTCAGTTCACCTCAATTCACTCAATTAAATACAGGATTTAAAATTGGGCCAGTTGTTGTATGTGAATATGTGAGCATGGTGAGTTTGTGGGAACATACATATGTTTGTTAGTGATTAAATATTTTAGGCCAAGTGGAAGCAAGTCTCTCTCCTCTCTCTCTCTCTCTCTCTCTCTCTCTCTCTCTCTCTCTCTCTCTCTCTCTCTCTCTCTCTCTCTGTGTGTGTGTGTGTGTGTGTGTGTGTGTGTGTGTGTGTGTGTGTGTGTAGGCATTGATGAGTTAATGACAGATTTATAACACCATATCTATCAGGGCCTCAGCAGGAAGCAAATGACAGACTCAAATTAGGTAATTCGAGGAGAGTTTTTATTAATAAAGAGGCTGCTTTGAAAGTGTGGGCAGGATGCAGGGAAATCACAGGGCCTGCAGGAAAGGGCTGGAGCTATAGAGACATGGGCATGTGAGGAAAGGGAAGCCCCACCAGCAGCCAGAACAGAAGCAAAGCAGATCACCAGGCAGGGAGAAGCTTGGACCAAGGGGCACAGGTAAGATCCAGCCCAAGTCCTTCTGCTATCTTGTGGAGGTCTCAGCCCTTCATGCCCCTGATGAAAATGTGAACCATTACTCAGTAAAAGGGTGTGTACTCACAGACCTGAGCAATTTTGCAGACAGTTTCTTTTTTTGTTCTTAGAGGCTATTTTATCTACAAATATAAGTTTTCTTAAAAGGTGCTTTTTCAGGCTAGGAATATTGCTCAGTGGTAGAGCACTTTCCTAGCATGTGCAAGGCCCTGGGTCCAGACCTTACCATGCCTCCAAAAGATACTTGTCTACAAATATGAGACCTACACAGAACAGTGAGTGATGTGGGCTTCCCCTCACTGGAAGTTAGCATCATGGCAGGGTGGGAGATGTCTTTCTGGTCAGCTATGCATTTATACATACTTAACATAAAACTCCATGCCTTTGAAGACCTCAAGAATACCTCTGGTCCTCATCTGGAGAGATGGTTTTGTGGTTGAGAGAACTGGCTTCAATTCCCATTACCTACATGGCAGTTCACAACTGTCTGTAACTCCAGTTCCAGGGGATCTGGCATTCTGACACAGACATTAATGCAGGCAAAACCACAATGTACATAAAAATAATAAATCCTTAAAAACGCCCTTAGTAGTGAATCTGCAAAGCCCTTTCACACCTATGCTTTGACCTCATTCACAAACCACCACACCCTCCCAATCAGAAGGGTCTTGAAACTTGCCAGAAATGACCCGACTTCATCAAGGCTCAAAGCCAGAGGCCTGATCTGGTCTGTATTCCTTTCTTCTAGCATACCTTCAACCATTATGTGATTTGCCTATCAAACACATAAATATGGTAGCCTAAGGCCTACCTAAGAGATAGACCCAGTGCTGACTGCTGGTGGTAGGGAGAGTGGGGTGGGGGTGGGGGTAGGGGTTGTGGGGACAGAAACACTATTAAAGATGTCTGATTTCTTGGTTCCCCTCTGAGAATTCCTAAGACAGCATTGCTACTAAAAGGCAATGTGGTTTTGGATTTCCTCTCTTGGTGTCTGGGACCAAAAAAAAAAAAAAACCCTGTTCATCTGCTAGATATTCCTCATGTGTTAGGTGTTTCCAGCAGGCAGTCCGTGTTGGAAATGTACCCACAGCAGCTTTCATGAAGCTTTCAGGATTTGGCTTGGCCCCCCTCCCTTTTCACAGTGTGCAGATCACCAAGCTCCTAGGCCCAGCTGACAGAGACAGAGCTGCAGTGAGCCCTGGCTTTCATCACTCTCTACAGTCTGGATTCCCTCCTCCTTTCAAAAGCCACAGAGTATATTTTACAGGCAGCCACTTCTGTCATCTTCACAGAAAACGATGGTCTGGGAAGGTCTCTTCCATGGGATATGTTTGCATGCCTCCATGGTGCTTTTTCTCCCTCATCTTCTTGCTGTGTCAGTGGGAAGACCACTGGTCCCAGGTGCAAATAGCCCTTTTGAACATCCTCGTTCAGCCCGTCAGCACAGAAACCAATGTTATTAATAGAAAATATGATCTGAAATTTGATGAATTCTGACTGGGTAACCAAGGGGGTTATCTCTTCACCTCTGAGAAACTCTGGGCTCCAAGGTTTCTCATTTAGCTGGATAAGGCCACATACCTTATACAGTGGCAGAGCAGGCATTCAAAGGCTGGCAGCCTAGCCCCACAGCCTGCACTTACCGCTACAAGTAAGCTAGTAGGACCAGTAAAGTTGTCCCTGCCAGTCCCCGCTTCCCCATGTGGCCCAGACTGGCCTGCAGCTCACTAATCAAGCCAGGCTAGCTGCTAAGTCCCAGTAACCCTCCTACTGTCCTGATGCTGGCATGACTGGTGTATACCACCACAGCCAGCTAGTGATATGTTTTTAAAACTCAACAGCAGACAACTTTTTAAATGGCTGTTCTTGCAGCTTACCAGATCCCTAGACTCTAAATAAATAAACTTGGCTTTGAGCCTGTCTCATGGGGAGGAGTCCCAGCAGGCTCTTAGGATGTGGCCCCTGTCCCAGATGCAAAGAGACTGCCAGGCGATATTTTCCTATCGGTACAGAATCAACTGTAAAAGTGTAT